>CM055128.1:39107391-39707391 GCA_029206835.1 Rana muscosa
AGCTCTCTCCCAAGGGGGTTAGCTTGCGGGCGCGCTCCCGTGATACAGCCGGCGGCTATAGCTGTCGACTATATCACTCGGCCCCGCACGTCATTGATTTGATTGACAGCAGCGGGAGCCAATGGCTGCCTTGCAATCAACCAATGAATGAGCCGAGAAGCCAGCACGTTCACGGCGTGGGACTTTCGAGGTGTCAGGTAAGTAAACCGAGGGGCTGGGGGGCCGCTAATCCTCGGATGTTTTTTCACCTTCATGCAAAGAATGCATGAAGGTGAAAAAACATGTACTTTTACAACCCCTTTAAACACCAAACCTTTTTCTGACATTTGTTGGTTTCATGTTTAAAATTATTTTTTTTGCTAGAAAATGACTTAGAACCCCTAGATAAATAAATATATATATATATATATATATATATATATATTTTTTTTTAGTAGAGACCCTAGAGCATAAAATGGTGGTTGTGGCAATATTTTATATCGCACTGTATTTGCGCAGCGGTCTTTCAAATGCAATTTTTTTGGAAAAAATTACTTTAATGAATTAAAAAAAGAAAAACAACCAGTAAAGTTAGCCCAATTTTTTTTGTATAATGTGAAAGATTTTAGGCCGGGTGAGAAAATCGTGATCTTTATTCTAAGCCAAAAAAAATCATGATTCTCATTTTGGCCAGAATTGTGCAGCTCTACTTCATTATAGTGTGCTGTATACTCTGATCTTGATCTTTTGGCATATCAGTGTTACCATTTGTACCATTCTTAAAGGGTTAGTTCACCTTTTACCAAAAATCTGCTTATGCAGAACAAACAGTGCAGCTTTGGTATAGGTGTAGGCCATTTACATACCTCCTGAAAACTCCCAAAGATCCCGCCATCCCGTCTTACCTTGTTGCTAGAATATTGCTAAGACAAGCCCAGCTCTTATGGTTCTCCTCCACCATCACAGGGAGGGGCTCACAAACACTGAGCTCAGAGCTACTGCACCAGAGGGGAGAGAGAGAGCGCATGTGAGCGGGTTTGATTTGATAAGGAGCTCACTCCTGTGTTGGAGATGAGCAGTAAGAGCTAGGAGTCTCTTAGCAAGGTCCTAGCTACGAGCCAGGACAGGGTGATGCCAGGTGTGGGAGATTTTCAGTCAGGCTTCAGGAGGTACGTAAATGACCTACACCTATGGAAAAGGCTTTACTCATTTTTGGTCAGAGCTGCACTGTTTGTTTTTATCTACATTCACCCCTGACCTGCATAGGCAGTTTCTTGGTAAAGGTGAACTTTGCCTTTGAAGCTGAGCTCTGGAACTGCAAGAATTGAATGCTTGTTAGGTTTAGGGATAGAGGAATAAGCTGTAATACTTAATTTCCTGGTGCCAGCATGGCAGCATACATGTGGTTCAGTAAGCTGCCATGGATTGGTGCCAGGAAGGGAAAATTTTGGTAAGTACTTGATGCAATTTTTTCATTTTACTGCTTGCTTCAGCAGGCTTCCACCACTCTGCATCCAGTTCCCAGTGCCTCTTCTATTCCATGCTCTGGCTAATGGATGCACTCTGATGTCATCAAGTACAATGCAGGGCCCATAGCCCTGCATTGTACATGTGGACACTGAGTTCCCCCCACAACCAGGAGTGTCACAGAGAAGTGGACAGCGCCGGAGTGAGGATCAAAGTGAGTAAACAGATTATTCCTCAACCCCCCCCAGACTTAAGCAGATGTTAAACCAATCATGCCCGGATGGTGACGTCACAAGGGTTGGGGCCTCTGGATGTTGTCACCTGGTGGCCCCGCCTTATGCCTATATAAGTAATGGCACAACGTGGACTTAGCATTAGAGCCGGAGAGAGTATTGAGAGAAGATCGGAGGAAGAACAGAGGGAGAAACAGAGGAGAGGGGAGAAGAACCGTCGGGGGGGGGGGGGGGGGAGCTGGAGAGGGTAAAATAAATTGAAAGAGACATTGGAGTTGATTTAATAAATTACAGTGTCAAAAACCTGTGTACTGTTTTTATACCCCATACTCATTCACATGGGGTGGGGGCTTTCAGATTCCGATAAGACCCCCAACAACCACCGGCCAGGGTTGTTGGGAAGAGGCCTTTGTCCCGTCGGGAAAACTGCGGTGAGCGCTTTGGCCGGGAATCCCAGCCGTGTGTATGCTCCATCGCAGTTTTTCCCTGTAGTGCAAAGTGGATTTGCCTTTCGTAAATAACCCCCATGGTGTCATCGGTGTGTGAGTCATTTCAACCATCCGTCCAGGGTTCCTTGAGATCTTACGTGCAAGCAAAGGCCTTGGCTGGGCTATAGCCACATGCCTTGGTTTTCTTGTTTGGCTGTGCTTCTCCTTTAATTGGGCTGACAATGTGGGTAAAGATTACTTCTGCACTCACAGTGGAAAATAAAGAGCTAACATTCATTGTCAGGAGGAGAATGTGTTCCTCTTACTAACCCATTTAAAGTGGAACTTTAGTCAGAAAATTCCTCCTAGACCACTTCAGGCTGACCTCTTTTGCAGGTATAATTATGTAAAACACTACAAATAAGTCTATACTGTTTAAAATCCAGTAATACACTGCCTCGTCCTGCTCTGCACATGCTCAGTTGCTCTCTTTTTTCAGCACTGCGCCAAATTTGTAGAGGCCGACACCTGACAGCCTAAAACCAGCGATTTAACTGTTTCAAAAAAGTTACATTCCCAGCATGCCAGGAATGCTGTCACATTTGTTTGTGTCCTCAACCAAACTGTCAAACCATCCAATGGGCGGAGTCATGACTGATCACATGTGCAGCATCATGGCAGTTGCAGATCAAACAGATGGCAACTTCCTTTGCTGAAAAGGATAGGAGGGTTCAGTTCTGCTTTAACCACTCCCTGCCCACGCTATAGCCAAGTCCTTCGGACACAGCTGACCACAGATTGGGGTAAAGGGGTGATTACAGCGGCCCTTTATCACGTGATCAGCTGTGTCCAATGACAGCTGATCACGGATGTAAACAGAAGCCGGTTATCAGCATTCCTCTGCTTATGCTGACAGCGTGAGGTGAGAAGAAGAGATCTGATAACTGGCTTGTGTCAAAGGAACATTGGTACTGATAATCAGTGTCCTGATTTCAGTGCAGTCCCAACAGTGCCCACCATTGCTGCCAATTAGTGCCCCCTCATCAGTGTCACCTATCAGTGCTACCTATAAGTGGTGCCCATCTGTGTTGCCTCATCAGTGCCCCCTATCAGTGCCCATCAGAGCCACCTATAACTGCTGCCTATCAGTGCCGCCTCATCAGTGCTCACCTGTGTTGCCTTATCAGTGCCACCTATAAGTGCTGCCTATAAGTGCCGCCTCATCAGTGCCCACCTGTGTTGCCTCATCAGTGCCACCTATCAGTGCTGCCCACCAGTGCCACCTATAAGTGCTGCCTATCAGTGCCACCCATCAGTGCACCCTAAAGTGCTTCCTATCAGTGCCGCCTCATCAGTGCCCACCTGTGTTGCCTCATTAGTGTCCATCAGTGTCACCTATCAGTGCCCCCTAAAGTGCTGCCTATCAGTGCCCATCAGTGTTGCCTCATTAGTGCCCATCAGTGCCACCTATCAGTGCTCATCAGTGCTGCCTCATCAGTGCCCACCTGTGTTGCCTCATTAGTGCCCATCAGTGCCGCCTCATTAGTGCCCACCTGTGTTGCCTCATTAGTGCCCATCAGTGCCACCTATCAGTGCCGCCTCATCAGTGCCCATCTATAAGTGCTGCCTATCAGTGCCCATCAGTGCCCACCTGTGTTGCCTCATCAGTGCAGCCTATCGGTGCCCAGTCTTTTTTAGTTTGTTTAGTAAATTAAAAAAAAACCAGAGGTGATTAAATACCACCAAAAGAAAACCTTAATTGTGGTATTTAATGTCATTTGGGTACAGTGTTGCATGACCGCGCAATTGTCATTCAAAGTGTTTCAGTGCTGAAAGATGAAAATTGGCCTGGGCAGGAAGAGGGTGAAAGTGCCCGGTATTGAAGTGGTTAAAGCAGAGGTTCCGCGGTCCCTCGTTTTTTTTTTTCTAGGTGCATGTAATGGGGTTACAGATAACATGTTAGTACTCACTTGTCCTGCGATTAGAGACGTCCCCCGTCTATTTCCGTTCTAAATAATAACTTTTATAAATAGATCTTGTTCTTTGCCATTTTGCTTGTGGGCACTGTGAAGCCCACAAGCAGAGACTTCCGGGATGCGGTGAATGCATCCCAGCATTCACCGCTGTATCATCAGTGTTGACGGTGACCTGATTCTGCCAGCTCTGTTCTGCGCATGCGCAACACTTTAGCAGATTTCGCCTGCTCTGACCTGCGCATGCGCAACACTTGCGTGTCCATTCACGGCAGATCTCCGAAAATAGCCGAATGGATTATAACCCATATTCGGCGCATGCGCTTTGAGCACAATATTGTGCCACACGCTCCCGATGCTCGCTCCACTCAGCAAGGGGGGCGGGTGTATTACTATTCTAATGAGCGGATGCATGTTTAAATAAAGAAATTGATGGACAGAGAGGGCGGGTAGTTCAATGTGGATGGCCGATTTGAATACTTGTCAGAGAATTGTTAAAAAAAAAAGACATAAGATTTTTTTTAACAATTCTCTGACAAGTATTCAAATCGGCCATCCGCATTGAACTACCCGCCCTCTCTGTCCATCAATTCCTTTATTTAAACATGCATCCGCTCATTATAATAGCAATACACCCGCCCCCCTTGCTGAGTGGAGCGAGCATCGGGAGCGTGCGGCAACGACTGTCACAATACCCTGTTGATTGCGCAGTCGCAGTCTACAGCTCTTAATGTTCGGCAATTTTCGGAGCTAGAGCGCTGCGCCTGCGCAGTCCAGGGCTGGCAGAATCCGCAACGGCTCCCAGGAGACATTGCGAGCACCTCCCAGAAATCAACGGGGCTCCGAGGAAAGAAAGATACGCCCACTCCCGCGGGAGGAATACCCGGAAGTCCACATTAAAACGACTGATTCACGGTAAGTACAACCACAAGAAAAAAAATCAATAGGAATATGTATATGTATCTGCTAGCAAGATCACTATAAGATTATGTCAGTATTTAGGGTGAAGGGGCTCTGGGCTTCAACAAAATGGCGGCCTCCAACAAGAAGACACAGGAGCAATGCTGGAGGCAATTTACAGCACACACTCATGTTGGTAACATAATTATTAATGCAAGGAATGTATGTTCCTTGCTAAAGAATGTTATTTTTTATTTTTTTATCAATTGTTAAGAGAAAGGTTCCGCTTTATAGCTTACAGTGCGGGGGCGCGCATTGTAGCGGGCACAGCTCAGTCCCCACTTTGGTACAGCACAGAACTCATCTCTCGGCCGGCGATACCTCTTCTGACCGGCAGAGGGCAGACATGGCGGCGTGCGCCGCTCATTGTCACTGCTGTCCCTTCTGTCCGGCGGACCTCTCGCTGCTCCTGGATTGGGGAGGTGTGACGTGGATCAGGAAGTGTGTGAGAGTCCTGGGAATACCGGTGCTGGTCTATCAGTGTGAGTGTTGTGTGTACGGTGCTGGGGGTGAGGGGCATACACTGGGCTGAGTGGGGGGAGGTATGAGGGGTAATGACAGAAGTATGGAGGGGAGGTGATGAGGTGGCACTGGGGGGGGAGGTGAGGAGACTCTCAGACAAGGCCTGGAGAATGGGAGTCATCTCTCTACAAATGTTCAGTGATATAAATACAATATCTGTGGCCCATCTAGGGGCCCCCCAGCCAGCTGTGCCCTGTTGCTAGGATACTCCAGGTGTTGGACAGTTGCCCCCGGCAACACAGGAGCGTGTGTGCGCTTTTTTCATTCAATGACCTGCACATGTGCAACGCACCCTCTCCCATCGCAGCATGATGAGCCAGAGAGAGCACGCTGCGCATGTGCGGGGATTTGGACGCAGACGCTCATTCAGAGTATCTCACCAAAAATGACATTTGTCTTGCAGGGGATGCCTGAAATCTGACTTGTATGTTAGTGCAGACTTCTGGGAAAATCAGGCAGCCAATAACACAAGCAGGAAATTCAATTTTCTGACGGGGTGATCCGCACCCCAGGTTACCGTATTTCATTTTGCAGAAAACTACAGCTGCCATTTTTTCCCATGAAAGTGGAGTTACCCTTTAAAATTTTGCAAGAAGACAAACTTTTGTCCTAGATCCTACAGTATGTGTCCCCCTATGTTCTGCTTGCAGTACCCGATGTGTCTCGGGGGGCCACATGCAGCCAGTCTTTCCTATGAGAATTACAGGATATTATTATTATTAAGGATGAGCTCCGGGTGTTCGCATTGAACACGTGCAGAGCCCGCCAGGAAGTCGGCGCTGCGCTAATGACAGCCAGGGAGACATTGTCCCGATGCTCGGCTGCAGAGATCGGGAAATGTCTCCCTGGCTGTGATTAGCGCAGCGCGGTGCCGACTTCCTGGCGGGCTCTGCACGTGTCTTATGCGAACACGCCGGAGCTCATCCCTAATTATTATTATACAGGATTTATATAACACCAACAGTTTGCGCAGCGCTTTACATCAGGGAAGACAGTACAGTCACAATACAATTCAATACAGGAGGGATCAGAGGGCTCTGCTCGTTAGAGATTACAGTCTAGAAGGGAGGGTCACGTGGAACAAAGGGTAGTAGCTGTGGGGGATGATCAGGTGGACAAAATGAGAATATAGTTGTTAGGTGTGGGTAGGATAGGCTTCTCTGAAGAGGAGGGTTTTCAGGGATCCTCTAAAAGCTAATAGAGTAGGAGATAGATGGACAGATTGGGGTAAGGAGTTCCATAGGATTGGAGAGGCTCTGGAAAAGTCCTGGAGACGAGCATGGGAGGAGGTGATGAGAGATCTAGAGAGCAGGAGGTCTTGAGAAGAACGAAGAGAACGATTAGGTTGGTATTTAGAGACTAGGTCAGTAATGTAGCTGGGGGCAGCGTTGTGGATGGCTTTGTATGAGGATATGAGCTCCTTCTGTCACATGGCTGTCATGCCAAATCGCTGGGCCCCTCGTGGTGGTGCATTCCGAGTGGCTGAGGCTGGGTTCGCACTGATGCGAATCGGTTGAGGGTTTCCCCACATCCAATTTGCATGACAGGAGAGTGTGACCGGCTCTCAATGGGGCCAGTTCTGACAGCTCTGGGGCGGCCTCAGTCCGCATTGGAAAAGGGTGCTGTGAGTCTTTGACTCCATTTCAGGAGCAAATTCAGGCAAACATTCGGACCTGATTTGCGCCTAAATGGGTGTACAGGGATGCAATCGGACCCCCTGCTGTGACCCGCGGCCACAACAGCATGAACCTAGCCTGACTGCAGTATATTTATATTCCCGTTCGCTGGACGCGGTAGGTTCCGGGTCGCCGGGTGGGGTAAAGTCAAGAGACGGAAGACTTTTATAGGGATGCATTTTTCTTGAGCTTTTCTTCCCCCCTTTTTTTTTTTATTTAACGCAAAAGCATTTTAAAAACTGCTCATAGTGAAAGCAATTTATCGGATGTAAAGGTAACGACGATGGCCGAAAATAAATACATTTAGATTAATTTAAATTCATACTAATTAAAATGTTGAATTCAATAATATATATATATATATATATATATATATATATAAATTTTTTATTAATTTAATAAAAAAAAATTAAACGGTCCATTTTGGTTTTCGGCCAAGTGCATCCTGAATTATTGGTTTCGGTCCGGAATTTCCATTTCCAGGCAGCACTTCCCCCAATCCTGGAAGGAGGCCAGCAACTAGGGGTGCAACGGATCAAAAAACTCACGGATCGGATCGATCCTCGGATCAGAGCCACGGATCGGAACGGCAAAAAAAAATGTTACACCCACCGGGTTTTTCGATTTTCACAGTTATTTTCAAAACAAAACGGAGCTTATATGCTTAAATACAGTATTTGTAAATCCAACGGACTCTTTACATGTTACATTTTAAAAGCAGCAGCAAACCTGCTGACCTAACATGCTTGCTAATGTGACAGAACACCTCTGATTTTCACATTTAACTAAATGTTAAATGTGAAAATCAGAGGTGTTCCGTCACATTAGCAAGCATGTAAGGTTTGCTGCTGCTTTTAAAATTTCAAATGTAAACAGTCCCTTGGATTTCCAAATAATGTATTTAAGCATATAAAATACCTGAAATCTAAAACTCTGTTGGGTGTAACAAGATGTCCGCTTGGCCCCTTCACAGTAATGAGAGTGAGGAGTGTGGGGTGGAGCAAGATGGCGGCGGCAAAACGTCACTACAGCGGCCGCCGCCGGGTGTACAAAGATGGCCACCACTCCGGAGCTAGGCCGAAGCCGCGGCCTTTCCTATGGCCGAGGCTCCGGATCGCTCCGCGGATCGCGTGGTGATCCGAACAGGGTGACCCGTTCGGATCATGGATCACCACTGATCCGTTGCACCCCTACCAGCAACGCACATTTACATTGATGAGCCGGCATCGGCTGTTTACTTGTAGTACAATTACTGAGAGAGGGTGGCAAGTGGTTGAATCTGGAATCCAGGAAAAAAAAGTCTGAATACAAAGTTTGTATGAGTATATGGAAGATGAAGATATAACTTCTCTAATACTGGTATAATTTTGCTGTTGCAGGAACATGTCGCGGTCAGCTGCAAAAGTCGGGAACCTGAGAGATAAGT
Source organism: Rana muscosa (assembly GCA_029206835.1). NCBI lineage: Eukaryota > Metazoa > Chordata > Amphibia > Anura > Ranidae > Rana > Rana muscosa. Next base: position 39,116,056 of record CM055128.1, read on the forward strand.
TGGATGGAAATGAACTGGACCTGAGTCTGAGCGACCTGAGTGAAGTCCCAGTGCGGGAACTGGTCAGTGCCATCTTGACGTCTTCTTATATCTTGACGTCTGTTTAAAAATCAATTGATGGAATCTGTATGGAAAAAATAATTTACAGAGGATTGCTGTTTGTAAAGCTGTGTCCTTTGAATCCTAAGTAGGTTGGAATTGTTCTTTAAAGCGGAGCTCCACCCAAAAATGGAACTTCCGCTTTAAGTGCTTGTGATCCCCTCACATGCCACGTTTGGCATGTCATTTTTTTTTGGGGGGGGGGGGGGAGCGGGTATCTAGTTTTCACAGGTACCTAGCTCCCACTTTCTCTCCTGGCGCCGAGTGGAAGTTCACCCCCCTCCCTCCCTGCAATCTTCTGGGACACATCACAGGTCCCAGAAGATTGCCCGGCTATTTACAACGCACAGTGTTACTTGTGTGTGCGCCCGGCTGTGAAGCCACAGCCGGCTGCCCACATTTGCAATGCCGGCGCCACAGAGAAGAGGAAAAGAAGCGAGGCTTCGGGTGGCCGCATCGCTGGACTGTGGGATAGTCTGTTTATTAAAGGTCAGTAGCTACACTTTTTGTTGCTGCTGACTTTTAAATGGGTGGAACTCCGGTTTAAAGTGTTACTAAACCCAGGAGTCTGCATTCACTATATCTGGTCACCATCAGTACACAGAACATGGAAATACAATTATTTTAGTAAATATAAACTGCTAAATACCTTTTCTCATCAGCAGTATGTAGCAGTCTTGTGACTTCTATCAGTGTCTGCCTAAAGCTTGAATATATAAACTAAAAAGCGCCTTTGGATATGAATGAGTACCCAAAGTACATGATATCATCTGCAAAATAAACTTGCTATGTGCCAACAGAGTAATATAGGTTGAAAGAAAGAAAATTGCGCTAGAAATCAACCACTAGGATATATAACAAACTGGTAGACAAAATATACGTATATGCAACATATATGATAACATATGATGGTCGCATATGGTGCTCGTGCCCAATAAAGACTCCTATGGACTGGTGCTCAAACTGGGTGCCCCACATAGATGTGCACTCACCGCAATGTGTGGACCAACTATCACTAGTAAACAAAAGACCACCTCTCCACCCCTCGTTTTGGATATTGAAATTTTAAAAATATATTTTTTCCTTTTTTAGTACCTTTTTTGGAAGTACAAGTGTACTCCCGATTCAGCCGGGCCGCGGCCCAGGATGTCACGTACTCTTCTTCGGCGATCACCCCTGTTGTCTTTTGGGACCTGTGTGTGTCCCAGAAGACAAGCTGGCCATTGACAAAGCGCCCCGCGACTTGCGCAGTCGGAAACCGGCAGTGAAGCCGCAAGGCTCCACTGCCAGTTTCCCTTAGTTGGAATGGTGGCACCTGCACCCAATCCGATGGGTGGATTTTCTTCAGGGGGGGGGGGGGGGCGACATCGTGGACTCCTGGGACAGGTGAGTGTCCTTTGTTAAAAGTTTGTAGCTGCTGACTTTAAAAAAAATAAAATTTGCGTCTGGAATACCGCTTTAAAGAGGAATTAAAGCCAATTTTTTTTTTAAACCCTGCAAAAGAAAGGCATAATGAGCTAGTATGCATAGCATACTAGCTCATTATGAATGACTTGCCTGAGATCGAAGCCACCGCAGCGGTCCTCGGTCACCTCCGCCGCCATCTTGCCTCGATGTGCCGTCAGTGCATCGCCGCTCCGGCGCTGTGATTGGCCGGAGCGGCGGTGACGTCACACGCATGCGCGCTTGGGCCGGCAAGAACCCATTCAGAAAACCGGCAATGAAGCCGGCCCGCTAGTGCACATGTGTGTGACGAAATTGGCGCATCGGTTTATAGTAAATATCTCCTTAACTATGTAGGTTAAGGAGATATTTCTTGCACCTACAGGTAAGCCTTAATCTAGGCTTACCTGTAGGTGCAAGTTGTTTAAGTGGGTTTACAACCACTTTAAGACCAGTGCAGGGCCCATATCCCTCATTGGTCACGAGGACATGGAGCAACAGCCAACTGCTGGTACATAATGAAGTGGTGGATCAGGTAAGTAAAACTGCTTTTCCCATCTTCTAGACCAGTGATGGTGAACCTTGGCACCCCAGATGTTTTGGAACTACATTTCTCGTGATGCTCAACTACACTGCAGAGTGCATGAGCATCATGGGAAATGTAGTTCAAAAACATCTGGGGTGCCAAGGTTCACCATCACTGCCCTAGACCTAAATGCAGTGCTAAGTAAAAGGTTCCATTCAATGGCCCCCTCCCCAACTGTACTACACCCATGTGACAGTGCTGAGCCAATGTCTGCAAGTGCCAGGTGTTTTCTTCCCTCCCGGAGGGTGCAGGACAGGTTAGTATGCGCTGCTGCAGATGGGAGGAGGCAGGTTTCTTGCTCTTGCTTTTGGCTATTGTTATTGTTGCTATTGACTAACCAAAGTCAGAAATGATTTCTGGTCTGGTGCTGTGTAGTCTTTCCTTGGTCTGCTCTGAGAATAATTTGTTCTGTTTCTATTTATCTTTACATTCAGGCTGCCCTCCCCAAGGCCACGGTGTTGGACCTTTCTTGTAACAAACTTACAACATTACCGGTAAGGTGTTCTAGAAGAGAAAGTTCTCTTATTTGCAGTGAGATCAATTCTTTCTCTCTATTATAGCAGTCATGGGACCCTGGAGACACATCTGTTTGATTGATCTTTACTTGTTGGATGCGTGTGAAGTTCTTTTTGAATGAGAACGTATCCTCAAGTCACAAAGCTCCATTGAGACTTGAAAATAACAGCTAAATGGACAAAATAAAGACATTTTAAAAGCTGTGATTGTCTTTTTGTATCAGAATATTAGTTTTCAGGATGTAATGAAGCCTTTTGTTAATATTTTGCCCAACCCATTCTTACTCTGTCATTTCTGTATCCTGTACCCTGTTCACATGACAGCGATGAGCTTGAAGAGTACTACAGTTCCCATGATTCCACATTGGCAGAGAGGTGGGCAGACTTGCTACTGATGTCATTGCACACAGGAACAAAGATTTTCAGGGCTGTGCTAACGGTTGGGGCATCCTGATGGATGCAGGACACTTGATTAGCTACCGTTCTTAACCCCCAGAAGATATCCAATAAAAATATAAAAAAAAAAAAAAAAAAGGAAATACCGCTTTTCGGAATCCTCCCCCCACTTCGGTGTCACATTTGGCACCTTTCAGGGGGAGGGGGGAGCAGATACCTGTCTAATACATGTATTTTGCTCCCACTTCCGGGCATAGATAGCCGAGCCACCCACGGCTATCTATGCCACGTCCGGCCCCTCCTCCGTCCCCGTCCTCCCCGCTGTCTTCTGGGAGACACACAGGTCCCAGAAGACAGCAGGGACCAGTGGAATCGCGCAGCACGAGTCGCAAACCAGGCTATGAAGCCGCAAGGCTTTACTTCCTGATTCCCTTACCGAAGATGGCGGCGCCGAAAGCCGAGGGACAGATCAGCTTCGGGTGCCGACCGATTTTAAACACTCAGCAGCTGCAGTATTTGTAGCTGCTGACTTTTTTTTAAAACAAGAAATTTGGAGGAACTCTGCTTTAAAATATATTGTGCTACATATCTTTTGATAAAAAAAAAAAAAAAAATCCCAATAAGTGTATATTGATGGTTTTTTTTTTTTTTTACATGAAAGTTTATAGCGCCTACAAGCTATGATAAATATACTAGAATTTTTTTTTTTATACTACTAATGGCAATGATCAGCGACTTCTAATGGGACTGCAATGGTGCGGCGGGTAAATTAAGGCCTGGTTCACATATATGCATTTTTTATTTTTTTTGTGCATTTTCAGTTTTGCAGAAAGGCACTACATGCATTTAGCATGGTTTCCTATGGATGTAATTCTGTGCACTTTATGGAAAGGGCCAGGGACTTTTTTCTGGTTTTTGGTTCCATAGACATAGACATTTTTCTTTTTCGTACATCACGGGACACAGAGCGACTTAGTCATTACTAATGGGTTATATAGATTACCTTCAGGTGTTGGCACTGGCCAATTCCAAACCGGAAGTACCCTCCCCTATATAAGCCCCTCCCATCCGGGAGCACCTCAGTTTTTTGCCAGTGTCTAAGGTGTTGGCCAAAGAGTAACATGTGTTTTCACTGGGCTTGCGTACAGGTTCTTTTGGGCCTTAGTAAGCTGTTCCGGATCCCACCAAAAAAGCTTCATAGCTAAACGGTCGGTACCCGGGCCTTGCAGCAGAAGAGCAAGGTTTTGCCTGTAATGCCTCTCTTAGGAGGGCTGGACCCTGGGATCCAGAGCTCTGGTCATACCCACGACCAAGATGTTGTCTGTGCAGGGTGCTATACAGGTCCAGGGGAGTGGAATCCTTGGGAACCCGGTCCCTGAAGGTTTAATTACAATGCCTGCCGTGATAGGTGAATTTTGGACTTCTGTGGACCAAACAAAGTCCTGCGGCGGGGATCAGGTAAGTGGGGGCCCCCAGGAACTTGGTTCTATTGGGGGACCCCCAAGCCTAATTTGTCTTTCTGTCTGTTACCTAACGGTATTCCCGCTAATATCTGTGTATGCCTGTAACTGCTGAAAATGTAAAATTTTAATAGTAGTCAAGAAAAAAAAAAGGGACCGCGGTACCTGTGTTAAACCACTAGAGGCCGCTGTAGTCCATTTTTCTTGTCATGTGGATCTTTGGTTTTCTCAAGTCAAAAGATCCAGGCAGTTGGTAAGTTTCTCTGTGGGAATCCACTTCCTCTGCCCTGTTGCTGCGCTCATCCACCGCACAGGCCCTCCGGCAAAAAGGGCCCTGGCTCCTAGTCCCTGTTTGATTTTGAAAAGGGCGCCAATGGCGCACGGGCGCGTGCACGCGCCTCCTATGAAAAAAAAGGGGCGGGGCGGGTGGATGACACTCGATGCGCGCCGCGGCGCTTCTGCGCATGTGCAGGCGTCCCAGCATGGATAAAAGACACAGTACAAGTGTCAGCTGGATGCAAACAGAGCTAGCAACAAACAGTGGCACACAGAGGCGGTTGATGCAGGCATCCCCATAGAAAGGCACTTTAGTGGACACCAGCTGGTATATAGCAGCAACTGTGTTAGACTATTACCAGCAAAAATTGGTGTATGACGACGGGAATACCTCAGCTTTGTGCTTAAAGGATATGTCGTCCAGACGCTCCGGAAATAGGTCTTCCAGGAAGCCAAAGGGGTCTCCATCGGGCTCTGAGGATATTGGGCATGCTGTACTGCGCCAATCTCCCCTGAGAATTCAGAGGTCAGTAGCCGTAGAAACCCCGCAGGAGTGCCTGGTGCTGCGGCTGTCCCCAGTCCACCTGCTCCTGTATATATAACAGAGGAGGTTTTATCCTCAACTCTGGGAGGATTGGAAGAGAGATTAACAGCATTAATCGCTGCTTCCCTGTCACAGGAAAAGCGCGTCCGATCTCCGTCTCCTCCTTCAGAGTGCCTGTTAGTGGAGGAACAGCCCCACACAGAGATCGACCTACCTGAAGGAGATCAGGATGAGGTTGATTCAGTTATGGAGGAATCAACAGTGGAAGAACCTTTCTCAGCATCTCAGGCTGAAAGATTATGGGTTCAGTCTCTGACTAACATGGTCCGATCAGCATTTAAAATGCCTCTGGCGGAACCACCATCCACTACGGTTTCCTCGCTGGGGTCGCTAAAAGCTCCCCAGGCTGTCTGTTCCTTCCCAATCCACCCTTTATTAGAAGGGCTTATTTACCAGGATTGGGAGCATCCTGATAAAATATTTGCTCCCCCCAAGAGATTTCCGGTGATCTATCCCATGGAGGATAAGTTCATAAAAAAATGGAGGGTCCCTACAGTGGACGCAGCCATCTCTTCTGTTAACAAATCACTGACATGTCCAGTAGATAATGTTCCAATGTTCAAAGACCCAATAGATAAAAAATTGGAGTCTTTACTAAAATCTGCTTTCTCTACAGCAAGCATGGTGACACAACCTGCGGTAGCAGCGATTGGAGTCTGCCAAGCAGTGAAAGATCAGTTGAAACAAGTCTTAAGGGACTTACCAGATCAGCAGGCTCTTGCCCTAGCTGACCTGCCTAGAGCCTTGTGTTTTGCGGTGGACGCCATAAAGGATACAATCCAACAGGCCTCCCGCTTTACGCTGTCTATAGTACATATGCGTAGGCTTCTGTGGCTCAAAAACTGGTCTGCTGAAGCTCCCTGTAAAAAACTGCTGGTTAGCTTCCCATTTCATGGAGAACGCTTATTTGGAGAAGATCTGGACAAATATATCCAGAAAATTTCTGCCGGTAAAAGTTCACTCTTGCCGGTTAAGAACAAGGGTAGAAGTCCTTCTTTTAAGAGGCCTACTTCTCCAGTCCCGGGCACATCGGCTGTGAAGCAGTTCCGACGGCCTCCGCGGTCAAATTCAGGGGGCAGAAATCAGGGACAATCACAGGGTAACAAGAAACCCTGGATCAAGAGAGGTACAAAACCTCCCCCCAAGGTCTCTCCAGGGCAAGTGGTCAGAAGCAGAAAAGGCCCTGCCCATCAATCTCTTAGAGATACGAGCAGCCCGGTACGCCCTAGTAGCATGGACATCCAAACTCCAAGGGTCCCCTGTCAGAATTCAATCAGACAATGCCACAGCAGTGGCATATATCAATCACCAGGGTGGCACCAGGAGTCGTGCAGCCCAGAGGGAAGCAAATTGCATCCTGGAGTGGGCAGAAAAATATGTCCCAGCCATATCTGCGGTTTTCATCCCAGGAGTGGAAGATTGGAGAGCGGACTTTTTAAGTCGCCAACAATTATGCCCGGGGGAATGGTCTCTTCACCCCGAGGTTTTCCAGGCAATATGCCAGCGGTGGGGAACAGCGGATGTAGATCTGCTAGCATCCAGATTCAACGCAAAGGTGGACAGATTTGTGTCTCGCACAAGGGATCCTCTAGCTTGCGGCGCGGATGCCCTAGTGTTCCCTTGGGATCAGTTCAAGCTGATATATGCATTCCCACCGCCACAATTGTTACCGCGATTACTCCGCAGAATCAGGGTAGAAAAGAAACCAGTGATTCTGGTGGCTCCAGCGTGGCCCCGAAGGGCATGGTACGCGGAGATTGTAAAAATGTCAGTGAGGAGTCCTTGGACCCTCCCACATCGTCCGGACCTGCTGTCGCAAGGACCGATATACCACCCTTCCTTACCAGCCCTAGGTTTGACGGCCTGGCTATTGAAGCCCACATTCTGAAAAAGAGAGGGCTCTCTAATTCTGTGGTATCTACCATGATCAATGCCAGGAAGCCGGTATCCAGGCAGATCTATTATAGGATCTGGAAAGCGTACATTACGTGGTGTGAGGCCAAGAGATGGCATCCACGTAAGTACGTGATAGGGAGGATTTTGGACTTCCTACAGTGGGCTGTAGATAGGAAGCTGGCCTTGAGTACTATCAAGGGTCAGATTTCGGCCTTGTCAATATTTTTTCAAAGGCCCTTGGCTTCGCATTCACTAGTCAAAGCTTTCATACAAGGAGTGATGCGTATTAGCCCTCCGGTTAGTATTCCCATATGTCCTTGGGACTTAAACCTGGTTCTGTCAGTTCTACAGAAACAACCGTTTGAACCATTGCAACATATTTCCTTGGTTCTTCTCACCAGGAAATTGATTTTCTTAGTAGCCGTTTGTTCGGCTAAAAGAGTATCGGAATTAGCCGCCTTGTCCTGTAAGGAGCCATATCTGGTTGTCCATAAGGACAGAGTAGTATTACGTCCTCATCCAGCCTTTCTTCCTAAGGTGGTATCGAGGTTTCATTTGAACCAAGATGTGGTTCTTCCTCCTTTTTTCCCCAAACCTAGCTCGGTAGAGGAAAAGTTATTACATTCCTTGGATGTAGTAAGAGCAGTTAAAGCTTATCTAAAAGCCACTGCTCAGATTCGCAGAACGGATACTTTGTTTATTCTGCCGGAAGGCCCTAAAAAGGGTCAGGCAGCATCAAAATCCACTTTAGCCAAGTGGATTCGACAGGTCATAATACAAGCCTATGGCTTGAGAAAGAGACCGCCTCCGTTCAAAGTTAGGGCGCACTCCACAAGAGCAGTTGGAACTTCATGGGCAGTGCATCACCAGGCCTCCCTGGCTCAAGTATGTAAGGCCGCAACATGGTCTTCGGTACACACGTTTACTAGATTCTACCAGGTAGACGTTAGAAGTCAGGAGGATGTCGCCTTTGGGCGCAGTGTGTTGCAGGCCGCAAAAGATCCTCATGCCTGATGGCGCCCAGCTTATGTATCCCTCCCCTCATTTGGCATTGCTTTGGGACGTCCCATTAGTAATGACTAAGTCGCTCTGTGTCCCGTGATGTACGAAAAAGAAAAACTGATTTTTATAACAGCTTACCTGTAAAATCCTTTTCTTGGAGTACATCACGGGACACAGAGCTCCCACCCCTCTTTTTGGGACACTTATTGCTTTGCTACAAAACTGAGGTGCTCCCGGATGGGAGGGGCTTATATAGGGGAGGGTACTTCTGGTTTGGAATTGGCCAGTGCCAACACCTGAAGGTAATCTATATAACCCATTAGTAATGACTAAGTCGCTCTGTGTCCCGTGATGTACTCCAAGAAAAGTATTTTACAGGTAAGCTGTTATAAAAATCCCTTTTTTTTTTTTTTTGTGCATTTTCAGTTTTGCAGAAAGGCACTACATGCATTTAGCATGGTTTCCTATGGATGTAATTCTGTGCACTTTATGGAAAGGGCCAGGGACTTTTTTCTGGTTTTTGGTTCCATAGACTTAAATGGAGAGAAAATGTGGATTGAAAAACGCAAAATGCACCTGGAATATACAAACTGCATAAGTGTGAATCACGCCTAAAACTAACTGATGCTAGGGGGGACTGACTAACTGCCACTGACATCACCAGTAACACTAATACAGTGATCAATGATCCTATACACCAGGGATATGCAATTAGCGTACCTCCAGCTGTTTTAGAACTACAAGTCCCATGAGGCATAGCAAGACTCTGACAGCCACAAGCATGACACCCAGAGGCAGAGGCATGATGGGACTTGTAGTTTTGAAACAGCTGGAGGTCCGCTAATTGCATATCCCTGCTATACACTGTCAGTGCACTGATGACACTGGCTGGCAAGGGGTTAACATCTAAGGGTAATCAAGGGGGTTAAATGTGTGCCTAACAATGTGTAATGTGTGTATTATGTGCTGCTGTTATCTGCTTTTTACTACAGATCCCTTTGTTTCCTATCTCTGCTTTGCAGGGATAATAAACACAGGGATGGCCCCCTCTGTACAGCGCCCTGTTTTGAATGTCAACACAGAGCTCTGGGCTGTGATTGGACACAGCCGATCAGCAGGTCCCAGGTGTGAATCAGTGGCCAGGACCTGTTGACAGGCTCCTGTTGTGTACAATCACAGCAGGTATCGGCGGGGGGTGGGGGCGGGGCTGGCGAACAAGCCCGCTTGCCATGGAAGGTTTGCTTTAACTGTATTTTAGGATTTTATTGTCTTTCATTTTCTTAATTATCCTCCAAATAAATCTCTTCTGTCTTTGCAGGGTGACTTTTGCTCCCTCACTCATATTGTACGACTGGATCTCAGCAAAAATCAGCTTTTGCAGCTCCCATCTGAATTTGGGAGGTTGATAAATCTGCAGCACCTCGATCTTCTTCAAAACAGTTTGATTATGCTGCCTGTGACCTTTGCTCAACTCAAGGTACAGACCTAATATTGTACTCAGGAAGAGAACCTGAAAATGTTAGTGTGTCGATATAATTAATGCATTATTTATTGAGTATTAAAAATACAAGTGTGTAAGTACCTGATATCAGTCTTTTACACTAATCATTAAAGAATAAGTGGAGCCAAAGCTTGTCGTTTTGCACTCCTGTGACCTGTTTTCAGCAGACAGCAGACTGAAGCCTGCTGTCAGCTGATGTCACAGAGACAGTCCTGTAAGGGAGATTTCCCTTCACTTCCTGTCCTGGAAAAGCAACAGGAAGTACATCCTGGAAATCTCTGAAAAATAAGAGGTGGGGGGTTACCTTAGGCCGTCGTCACAAGAAGAGAAGTCTCCATTGAAAGCTTATCCTCTCTTGTTCTGGTGATAATTGTTTACTATTATTGGGTTCTCTTCAAAACAACAAAAAAAAGTTTGGGGTGTATAGTGAAATTCCAGTTTTGTTTAAAAAAATATATATATATTTTCGTTCTTGGTCATCTCAGCTCCATATTTTTTAACCACTTCAATACAGGGCATTTTTACCCCCTTCCTGCCCAGACCAATTTTCAGTTTTCAGCGCTGTAACACTTTGAATGACAATTGCGCGGTAATGCAACACTGTACCCAAATGAAATTTTTATAAAAAAAATTCCCCGCAAATAGAGCTTTCTTTTGGTGGTATTTGATCACCTGTGCGTTTTTTTTTTTTTTTTTTTTTTTTTTATTGCGCTATAAACAAAAGAAGAGTGACCAGTGTGAAAAAAAAACAATATTTACTTTTTGCTATAATATCCCAATTTTTTTTTTTAAACAAATTTTTTCCTCAGTTTAGGCCAATATGTAGAATACATAATTTTTGTTAAAAAAAAATCATAAGCATTCATTGATATAGTGTCTACAAACTATGGGATAGATCTATGGCTTTTTCTTTCTCGTACATCACGGGACACAGAGCGACATAGTCATTACTAATGGGGTTATATAGATACCGTCAGGTGCTGGCACTGGCAACTTCCAAAACCGGAAGTACCCTCCCCTATATAAGCCCCTCCCATCCGGGAGCACCTCAGTTTTTTGCCAGTGTCTAAGGTGTTGGCCAAGAAGAAACATGTGTTTTTCACTGAGCTTGCGTACAGGTTCTTTTGGGCCTCAGTAAGCTATTCCGGATCCGACCAAAAAAGCTTCATAGCTAAACGGTCGGTACCCGGGCCTTGCAGAGAAGAGCAAGGTTTTGCCTGTAATGCTTCTCTTAGGAGAGCTGGACCCTGGGATCCAGAGCTCTGGTCATACCCACGACCAAGATGTTTTCTGTGCAGGGTGCTATACAGGTCCAGGGGAGTGGAATCCTTGGGAACCCGGTCCCTGAAGGTTTGATTACAATGCCTGCCGTGATAGGTGAAGTTTGGGCTTCTGTGGACCAAACAAAGTCCTGCGGCGAGGAAAAGGTAAGTGGGGGCCCTCGGGAACTTGGTTCTATTGAGGGACCCCCAAGCCTATTTTGTCTTTCTGCCTGTTACCTAAGGTATTCCCGCTAATATTCTGTGTATGCCTGTTACTACTGAGAAAATGTAAAAATTTTAATAGTAGGCAAGAAAAAAAAAAAAAAAAATGTAAGACCGCGGTACCTGTGTTAGACACTAGAGGCCGCTATGGTTCTTTTTCTTGTAATGTGGATTTTTTTCTTCCAGAATCAAATCCAGGCAGTTGGTATGTTCTCTGCTGGGAAGCTGTCTCCTCTGCCCTGTTGCTGCGCTCATCCATCCCCGGGCCCTGCGGCAAAGGGGGCCCTGGCTCCCATCTAGCTCCTTATTGTTTTTAAAAAAAGGCGCCGAAGGCGCACGTGCCCGCGCCTCTATTCATAGAGGCGATCTGAAAAAAGGGGCGGAGCGGGTGGATGACGCTCAGGTGTGCGCCGCGGCGCTACTGCGCATGTGCGGGCGTCCAGCGTGTTTTAAAGCACATTATAGCTGGCTATTGAATGCACAGACAGAGCTAGCAACAGATAAAGGCACACAGAGGCGGTTGATGCAGGCATCCCCTAGAAAGGCACTTTAGTAGACACCAACTGTGATATAGCAGCAATTGTGCTAGACTATTCTCAGTAAAAGTGGTGTATTACGGCTGGAATACCTCAGCTTTAGGCTTAGGAATATGCCGTCCAGAAGCTCCGGAACTGAATCTTCCAGGAAGCGAAGGGGGTCTCATCGGGCTCGGAGGATCTTGGGCATGCTTCTGCTGCACCAGTCTCCCCTGAAGTTCAGAGGTAAGTGACCGTGGAGACCCCGCAGGGGTACTTGGTACTGTGGCTGTCCTCAGTTCACCTGCTCCTGTGTATGTAACAGAGGAGGTTTTTTCCTCAGCTCTGGGAGGATTAGAGAGAGATTGTCAACATTGATCGCTGCCTCCCTGTCAGGGAAAGCACGCCGATCTCCGTCTCCTCCTTCAGAGTGCCTGTTAGCAGAGCAACAGTCCCATACAGGGATCGACCTGCCTGAAGGGGATCAGGATGAGGTTGATTCTGTTATAGAGGAATCAACAGTGGGTTCAGTCTCTGACTAACATGGTCCGATCGGCATTTAAAAATGCACCTTGCGGAACCATCAACCACTACTGTATCCTCGTTGGGGTCGCTAGAAGCCCCCAGACTGTCTGTTCTTTTCCACTTCACCCTTGACTGAAAGGGCTTATTTACCAGGATTGGGAACGTCCTGAGAAAATATTTATTCCCCCAAGAGATTTCCGGTGGTCTATCCCATGGGGATAAGTTCATCAAAAAAAAAATGGAAGGTCCCTACAGTGGACGCAGCCATCTCTTGTATGTATAAATCACTGACATGTCCAGTGGATAATGTCCAAATGTTCAAGAACCCAATAGATAAAAGATTGGAGTCCTTATGAAAGTCTGCTTCTTTCTACAGCAAGCTTGGTGACACAACCAGCAGTAGCAGCTATTGGGGTCTGCTAAGCAGTGAAGGATCAGTTAAAACAGGTCTTGAGGGACTTGACAGATCAGCAGGCCTTGCCCTAGCTGATCTACCTAGAGCCTTAGGCTTTGCGGTTGACGCCATAAAGGATTCAGTCCATCAGGCCTCCCGCCTTACGCTGTCTATAGTACATATGCGTAGGCTTCTATGGCTCAAAAACTGGTCTGCTGAAGCTCCCTGTAAGGAATGGCTGGTTAGCGTCCCATTTCATGGTGAACGCTTATTCAGGGAAAACCTGGACAAATATATCCAGAAAATTTCCAGCGGTAAAAATACGCTCTTGCCGGTTAAAAACAGAGTTAGAGGTCCCTCTTTAAGAGGCCTGCTTCTCCAGTCCCTGGGGCATCGGCTGTGTAACAGTTCCGACGGCCTCCTCGGTCAATTCCCGGGGGTAAAAAACAGGGACAATAGCAGGGTAATGAGAAACCCTGGGTCAGGGGAGGTACAAAACCTCCCCCAAAGTTAAATTCATTGAAGGGTTGCCCCCACTCAGTCGGGTGGGGGGAGGACTCCAGTTGTTCACAAGAGACCTGGCGGGACACGATCAAGACAGATAGGTGCTCTCCGCAGTATGTTTGGGATACAGATTGAGTTAAGAGACTCTCCTCCTTCCCATTTTTGAGGTCAAACGTGCCAAGGGATCCCCGGAGAGAGAGTCCCTCCTGTTGGCACTAGAACAACTATTGCTCCAAGGAGTAATTATGGAGGTTCCCCTGGAAGAATGAGGGTTCGGGTTTTACTCAAACCTCTTTACAGTCCCGAAGCAAACGCGGACGGGAGGCCCATATTAATTCTAAAAGGGCTATACAAATTCCTGTATATCAGGACTTTCCGATGGAGTCGATCCGATCGGTGGCCACTGCCCTACAAGGGGAGGATTGGTTAGCCGCGATCGACATCAAAGATGCTTATTTGCACATTCCCATCTTTCCATTCTACCAAAAGTTTCTACGCTTTGCAGTAGAAGGGCGCCATTTTCAGTTCAGAGCCTTACCCTTCGGTTTGGCCACAGCACCACGAGTGTTTACAAAAATTCTGGCCCTTTATTGGCCAATCTAAGAACACAAGGTGTAATGATAATGGCATATCTAGATGACTTGTTGCTGATAGACCACTCAGTGAAAAAACTAGACGTGGTCGTTCACAAGACAATCAAGTATCTGGAATCTCACGGTTGGATTATCAACCGAGACAAGTCAGCCCTAAAAACCAGTCAAAAGTCTGGAATACTTGGGGCTAAGGTTGGATTCAGGCCAGAGAAGAATATTCTTGCCTCGAGGAAAGGTGTTGTCTGTGAAAGATTTGATCCACTTAGTGGGTACAAAAAAGACAGCCGTCCATACGCCTGTGCATAAGGCTGCTGGGAAAAATGGTGGCATCATTCGAAGCAGTACCCTACGGTCAATTCCATTCAAGGAATTTGCAAGGGGCCATACTGTCAGCCTGGAACAAAAAAGTTCAGGCCCTAGACTTACAATGTCCTTGTCCCCTTCCGTTCGCAAGAGCCTCCGTTAGTGGTTGGTTCCCCAGAATCTGGAAAAAGGGAAATCCTTCAGTCTGATTTCTTGGAAGGTGATCACTACAGATGCCAGCCTTATAGGCTGGGGAGCAGTACTGGAGCAATAGTCTCTCCAGGGCAGATGGTCGGATGCAGAAAAGGCCCTGCCCATCAATCTCTTAGAGATACGAGCAGCCCGGTATGCCCTAGTAGCATGGACATCCAAACTCCAAGGGCCCCCTGTCAGAATTCAATCAGACAATGCCACAGCAGTGGCATATATCAATCATCAGGGGGGCACCAGGAGTCGTGCAGCCCAGAGGGAAGTAAATTACATCCTGAAATGGGCAGAAAGATATGTCCCAGCCATATCTGCGGTATTCATTCCAGGAGTGGAGAATTGGAAGGCGGACTTTCTAAGTCGCCAGCAATTATGCCCAGAGGAAGGGTCCCTTCACCCCGAGGTTTCTGGACAATATGTCAGCGGTGGGGAACATCGGATGTAGATCTTCTAGCATCCAGATTCAACGCAAAGGTGGACAGGTTTGTCTCTCGGACAAGGGATCCCCTAGCTTGCGGCTCGGATGCCCTAGTGTTCCCTTGGGATCAGTTCAAGCTGATATATGCATTCACACCGCCACAATGGTTACCTCGATTATTCCGCAGAATCAGGGTAGAAAAGAAACCAGTGATTCTGGTGGCTCCAGCGTGGCCCCGAAGAGCGTGGTACGCGGAGATTGTAAAATGTCAGTGGGGAGTCCTTGGACCCTCCCACATAGTCCGGACCTGCTTTCGCAAGGACCGATATACCACCCTTCCTTACCAGCCCTAGGTTTGACGGCCTGGCTATTGAAGCCCACATTCTAAAAAAGAGAGGGCTCTCTAATTCTGTGGTATCTACCATGATCAATGCCAGGAAGCCGGTATCCAGGCAGATCTACTATAGAATCTGGAAGGCGTACATCGCCTGGTGTGAGGCCAAGAAATGGCATCCACGTAAAAACGTAATAGGTAGGATTCTGGACTTCCTACAATGGGCTGTAGATAGGAAGCTTGCCTTGAGTACTATCAAGGGTCAGATTTCGGCCTTGTCAATATTTTTTCAAAGGCCCTTGGCTTCGCATTCACTAGTCAAAGCCTTTATACAAGGAGTGATGCGTATTAGTCCTCCGGTTAATATCCCCATATGTCCATGGGATCTAAACTTGGTTCTGTCGGTTCTACAGAAACAACCATTTGAACCATTACAGCATATCTCCCTGGTTCTTCTCACCAGGAAATTGATTTTTCTAGTAGCCATTTATTCGGCTAAAAGAGTGTCGGAATTAGCAGCTATGTCCTGTAAGGAGCCATATCTGGTTATCCATAAGGATAGAGTAATGTTACGCCCTCATCCAGCCTTTTATCCTAAGGTGGTATCGAGGTTTCATTTAAACCAAGACGTGGTTCTTCCTTCTTTTTTCCCCAAACCTACTTCGGTAGAGGAAAAGTGATTGCATTCTTTGGATGTAGTAAGAGCAGTTAAAGCTTATCTAAAAGCCACTGCTCAGATTCGCAGAACGAATACTTTGTTTATTCTGCCGGAAGGCCCCAGAAGGGGTCAGGCAGCGTCAAAATCTACTTAGCCAAGTGGATTCGACAGGTCATAATGCAAGCCTATGGCTTGAGAAGGAGACCGCCTCCGTTCAAAGTTAGAGCGCACTCCACGAGAGCAGTTGGAACTTCATGGGCAGTGCATCACCAGGCCTCCCTGGCTCAAATCTGTAAGGCCGCAACATGGTCTTCAGTACACACGTTTACTAGGTTCTACCAGGTGGACGTTAGAAGTCAGGAGGATGTCGCCTTTGGGCGCAGTGTGTTGCAGGCCGCAAAAGATCCTCATGTCTGATAGCGCTCAGCTTATATATGGTGTATCCCCCCCCTCATTGGGCATTGCTTTAGGACATCCCATTAGTAATGACTATGTCGCTCTGTGTCCCGTGATGTACGAGAAAGAAAATAGGATTTTTATAACAGCTTACCTGTAAAATCCTTTTCTTGGAGTACATCACGGGACACAGAGCTCCCGCCCCTCTTTGGGGACACTTATTGCTTTGCTACAAAACTGAGGTGCTCCCGGATGGGAGGGGCTTATATAGGGGAGGGTACTTCCGGTTTTGGAAGTTGCCAGTGCCAGCACCTGACGGTATCTATATAACCCCATTAGTAATGACTATGTCGCTCTGTGTCCCGTGATGTACTCCAAGAAAAGGATTTTACAGGTAAGCTGTTATAAAAATCCTATTTTTTCTTACTAGTGATGGCGATCTGCGTTTTTTTTTTTTTTTCCCCAGCGGACACATTTTTGAGACCATTGACATTTATACAGCGATCCGTGCTATAATAATTCACTGATTACGGTATAAATGTCACGGGCTGGGAAGGGGCTAACACTAGGGGGCGATCAAGGGGTTAAATGTGTTCCCTAGGGAGTGATTCTAACTGTAGGGGGATGGGACTCACAAGGGGAGGAGACCGATAGTTGTTCTTCTGTACTGGGAACACACCATCGGTCTCCTCTCACCTGACAGGACGTGGATCTGTGTGTTTACACACACAGATCCACTGTCCTGCTCTGTTATCGGGCAATCGCGGGTGCCTGGCGGACATCGCAGCCTCCGGGTACGTGTATCGGCTACCGAGTGACGCGGCGGGTGCGCGTGCCCCCTAGAGGGCCGGGAAGCCGAGGACGTCCTATGACGGCCACCCGGAGGGACGGAGGATTCCTGCGGCCGTCCTATTACGATAGCTGGGTAGCGGAGTGGTTAAACATATTTTTACTTTGTTTCTAAACACAAACAAAAATGGTCTCTATTTATCTGACTTAACCACTCGCTGACCACCTAGCTGGGAATGTTCGTCATGATTTTGATGTTAAATACCATTGTTATGACAGCAGCTAGTTGCGGTCAGTTTTCTAGCTATGCTGGGAACTCGGCCTGCTCTCCTCCAATGATCATACTTGTCCTGACATGCCCCACCCCTGTACAGCCTTTCACTAAGAAGATCAGTGCACTGCTGTTTCTCCTCCCCCAGCTCTCTATGTAGCTGAGAACATAAAGAATGCGATATAGTATATTTATAATATCGATACACAAATATTTTGCCTTTCATTTCTTTGTTTAAATTGAATGGGTTGTTTTACAAGGTGAGGGTTTACAGTCAAGTTTGCTTATACTCTTGAATAATGTACCAAACTATAAAAAAGGAAACAAAAGGTTAACAAAGATAAAGATTAGCTGAATTTGATTAGGCACAGACTGTTGTAAGTATGAGAAGTTAACTCTTGTTTCATTTTACAGAGCCTGAAATGGTTGGACCTGAAAGACAACCCGCTGAACCCTGCCCTGGCCAAGGCGGCCGGAGACTGCCTGGATGAGAAGCAGTGTAAGGACTGTGCCCTGAGCGTGAGTATCCTATGGAGGAGTGTCCATTGCTGCAATGATCGGGATTCTTTTTAGAGAACAGGCTTCACATATGACTGGAGGACAAAAGTTTCCAGTTCTAATAGAAAACGGACAGCTGCCATGTGACTAGATGCTTTGGGCAACACTGCTAGTTTCTTAGAAGAGTATCTATATTGTTTTGTTCAGCTGCTGTTAAAGCGAATCTTCACCCATAAATTGGAAGTCCCTCCTCTGCTACCTGTATAGTGGCTTTTTAATTTTTTTCAGAAAAAAGGGTTTGGTCCCGCCTCCAATACACACCATTCGCTGAGGCCAATGATGTGTACCGTGCACGCTTTGCCTCCTGGGATATGTTGGCCCAATATCCCAGGGGGGTCATAGTGTTTCATTCACAGAGGAGGGGGGGCTGGCCTAGCGGGGCATGGGGCATGATCGAGAGGCCCACAGGTTGAACCCAGAAAAGCCGGCAGGATTCCCAGTGACATCAGACACAAACTGAGCGGCGACTGCTGAGAAAGGGATCTCGCCAGGACGCCGCTAGATCCACTGGGTGGGTGAGTATCCAAACTGTGGAGAACCTGCTACAAATTAAGCAGAAGTAAAAGAAAAAAAAGGGGGGGTGTTAAGCCGAAGATTCTTTTTAACCACTTGACCTCTGGAAGATTTACCCCCCTTCATGACCAGGCCACTTTTTGCGATACGGCACTGCGTTATTTTAACTGACAAATGTACGGTCATGCAAAGCTGTACCAAATTAAAATGCATGTCCTTATTTTCCCACAAATAGAGCTTTCTTTTGGTGGTATTTGATCACCTCTGCGGTTTTAATTTTTGGTGCTATAAACAAAAATAGAGCGAAAATTTTGAAAATAATTAAAAGTTTACTTTCTGCTAAAACCTATCCAATAAAAAAAAAATGGAAACAATCTAATTTCTTCATCAATTTAGGCTAATAGATTTTCTGCTACATATTTCTGGTAATTTTGTTTTCCAATAAGCGTATATAGATTGGTTTTTCGCAAAAGTTATCGCATCTACAAACTATGGGATATTTTTAGTTCTTTTGTTTTTTTAACTAGTAATGGCGGTGATCTGCGACTTATCGCGGGATTGCAATATTGAGGCGGAAATTCTGAAACTGACACTTTTTTGGGGACCAGTGACACGAATCTAGTGATCAGTGTCAAAATAAATGTACCAACGACACTGGCTGGGAAGGGGTTAACATCAGGGGCGATCAAAGAGGGAACTGGGTGCCTAGCCAGTGTTTCTGTGTACTGTGGGGGAGGAGCTTTTAACAGGGGAAAGCATGGATCCATGTTCCTGCTTTGCAGAGACTCAGAATCCATGCCTTCCCTCCTGACAGAATGGCGATCTGCCTTGTTTGCCTCCGTACAGAACAATCTGCGGGTGCTGGCAGACATCGAGTCCATGGTATCCGCCAATCAACTCCCGCTGTGATTATACACTCGCCCACTACCGGGAGGAGTCGGATCACGTGTATGTGTATGTATATATATATATATATATATATATATACATACATACTGAATCGGGTGCAGAGGCGCCACCCTGTAGAATAGTAAATGGTAATGTTGGTTAACTAATTTGTTGCTAGCATTTTCAGTAATATATGAAGAAAGTAGCTCCATTAACCCCTTGGCACCGAGCGTATGTGGCCTCGGCTTTAGGGGGTTATACTGGGATGATGCCCGCAGCTATAGGCATCATCCCGGTACCATTTTTTAGAGCCAACGGTTGGCTTTCCAGGGATAACATTTAGAGCTGCTCGGTTGTTATCCCGGAGGAGTGGGAGGGGACGTCCCCCGCCGCTTTTTCCGGGCCTCACGTCCCACAGGGAGACACGATCAACGATGCGCCACTTCGGGCGCCTAGAGAAAGTGACTGACACGAAGCCGGAAATGGCTTTGTTCCGGTTTTCTCTCTGTAAACACGGAAGCTACGTCACGTCGTCACTCCCGGTTTACTTGGCTGCCAATGGCGCCAGATTTAAAATAATATACAGTATTCAGAATTGCTGTTTTCAACGATCTGAATACTTTGAAGTGCAAAGGAGGGATTGGAGGTCGGTCTTGTTCATACATCACGGGACACAGAGCAGCATAGTCATTACTATGTGGGTTATATAGAATTACCTTCAGGTGCTGGCACTGGCAACTTCCAAAACAGGAAGTACCCTCCCCTATATAAGCCCCTCCCATCCGGGAGTACCTCAGTTTTTTGCCAGTGTCTAAGGTGTTGGCCAAGGTTAACATGTATTCATCTGGGCTTGTGTACAGGTTCTCTGGGCCTTAGCAAGCTATTCCGGATCCGACCAAAAAAGCTTCATAGCTAAACGGTCGGTACCCGGGCCTTGCAGAGAAGAGCAGGGTTTTGCCTGTAATGCCTCTCTTAGGAGGGCTGGACCCTGGGATCCAGAGCTCTGGTCATACCCAAAACCAAGAGGCTATCTGTGCAGGGTGCTATACAGGTCCAGGGGAGTGGAATCCTTGGGAACCCGGTCCCTGAAGGTCTAGTACAATGCCTGCCGTGAGAGGTGAAGTTTGGGCTTCTGTGGACCAAACAAAGTCCTGCGGCGGG
Organism: Rana muscosa; assembly: GCA_029206835.1. Lineage (NCBI taxonomy): Eukaryota > Metazoa > Chordata > Amphibia > Anura > Ranidae > Rana > Rana muscosa. The sequence goes on from CM055128.1 coordinate 39,136,345, forward strand.
GAAAAGGTAAGTGGGGGCCCCTCAGGAACTTGGTTCTATTGAGGGGACCCCCAAGCCTAATATGTCTTTCTGCCTGTTACCTAAAGGGTATTCCCGCTAATAGCTGTATATGCCTAAGAAATCCTAGAAATGTTTTTTCATAAGGGAAGTTTTAAAAAAACTGTAAACCTGGAAATGTTTTTTCATAAAGGAGGTTTTAAAAAAAAAAAAAGACAAAGGTGCGGTACCTGTGTTTGTCCACTAGAGGCCGCTGTGGAACGTCTTTTTTCTTGGGACTATTCCTTCCATGGTGAAAGTCCAGGCAGATGAGTGAGCTCTCTATCAGGGAAGCTGCATTCCTCTGTCATGCTGCCAAGTAGTTTCCTTCCATCCCCGAGTCCTGGTGAAACAGGGACCCTGGATCCTCTCCCTACATGGCGCCAAGAGCGTGCACGCGCGCGCACACATGCTTTCCTTTTATAAGGTTTAGCTTCAAAAAAGGGGGCGGAGCCTGGCGGATGACGCGCTCTGTGCGCCCAGCGCTTCTGCGCATGTGCGGGCGTCCCAGCAAGATAAAAGGACTCAGTCCACGCTGCTTGCTATGGACACAGAGCATGAAAAGGAGCTGGTAGCATGGTATAGGGGCTTACAGCGGGCGGTTGATACAGGCATCCCCAGAAAGACGCATTAGTAGACACCCACTGATGTACATAGCAGCAAATTGCATTAGACTATTTCAGTATTGCGGCTGGAATACCTCAGCTTTGAACTAAGGAATATGCCGCCTAAAAAACTCCGAGATATACCTCTCAGGAAGTGTAGGGGGTCTCCATCGGGCTCTGAGGATCTGGAGCAGTCATCTGCACCCTCCTCCCCTGAGAAATCAGAGGTTAATACCCATAAGGAACCCCCGGGAGTGCCAGGTACTGCGGCTGTCCTCAGTCCACCTGCTCCTGCATATATAACAGAGGAGGTTTTTTCCTCAACTCTGGAGGGATTGGAGCAGAGATTGGCAGCATTGATCGCTTCTTCTCTACAGGAAAGAAAGCGCGCCAGATCTCCATCACCTCCATTAGAGTGCCTGTTGGCAGAGCAACAGTCCCAGGAAGGGACCGACCTACCTGAAGGGGATCAGGAGGAGGTTAGCTCTGTTTTTGAGGAATCGACAGTAGATGAACCATTTTCAGCATCGCAGACTGAAAGATTGTGGGTCCAGACCCTAACTGACATGGTTCGATCTGCATTTAAAATGCCTCTTGTTGAACCATCAACTACTGCTGTCTCCTCATTGGGGTCGCTAAAAGCTCCCCAGGTTAATTGCTCCTTTCCAATACATCCATTATTGGAAGGACTTATATACCAGGACTGGGAACATCCTGATAAACTATTTGTTCCGCCTAAAAGGTTTCCGGTGATCTATCCCATGGAGGAAAAGTTCACCCAGAGATGGAATGTTCCTACGGTGGATGCAGCCATCTCTTCTGTGAACAAATCACTGACATGTCCAGTAGATAATGTTCAAATGTTCAAAGATCCAGTGGATAAAAAATTGGAATCTTTATTAAAATCTGCTTTTTCCACAGCAGGGGCTGTTACACAGCCAGCAGTGGCAGCTATTGGGGTCTGCCAAGCTTTAAAGGATCAAATGAAAATGGTCCTGAGGGATTTGCCAGACCAGCAGGCCCAGGCTCTGGCTGATCTGCCTAGAGCATTATGCTTTGCGGTTGACGCCATCAAGGATTCTATCCATCAGGCCTCCCGCCTCACGCTGTCTTTGGTACATATGCGTAGGCTTCTGTGGCTCAAAAACTGGTCTGCTGAAGCTCCCTGTAAGAAGCTCTTAGTTAGCTTCCCATTTCATGGGGAACGCCTTTTTGGCGAAGACCTGGATAAGTATATCCAGAAGATTTCCAGTGGTAAAAGTACTCTCTTACCGAGTAAAAAGAGGTCTAGGGGTCCATCTTTTAAGAGGACTACCTCTCCTATCCCTGCGACGTCTGCTACTAAGCAGTTCCGACGGCCTCCTTGGTCAAACTCAGGAGGTAAAAATCAGGGACAGCCACAGGGTAATAAAAAGCCCTGGATCCGAAGAGGTACTAAACCAGCCTCCAAGTCAAGCCTATGAAGGGCTGCCCCCACTCAAACGGGTGGGGGGAAGACTTCAGTTGTTCACAGAGACCTGGCGGGAGACGATCAAAGACAGATGGGTGCTCTCCGCAGTAACTCTGGGATACAAGTTGGAGTTAAGAGTCTCCTCCGTCCCATTTTATGTGGTCAGGCATGCCAAGAGACCCTCTGAAAAGAGGGTCTCTCCTATTGGCGTTAGAACAACTATTGCTCCAAGGAGTAATTATGGAGGTTCCTATGGAAGAGTGGGGGTTGGGTTTCTACTCAAACCTTTTCACAGTCCCGAAGCCAAACGGGGACATAAGACCCATATTGGACCTAAAGAGTCTAAACAAATTTCTAAACGTCCGGTCTTTCCGGATGGAGTCGATCCGATCGGTCACCGCTGCCCTACAAGGGGAGGAATGGTTAGCCTCGATCGACATCAAAGATGCTTACTTGCATGTTCCCATCTTTCCAGGTCATCAAAAATTCCTACGCTTTGCAGTAGAAGGGCGCCATTTTCAGTTCAGAGCCTTACCATTCGGTCTGGCCACAGCACCACGAGTGTTCACAAAAATTCTGGCCCCTCTGTTGGCCGATCTAAGAACACGGGGTGTAACGATAATGGCATACCTAGACGACCTGTTGTTGATGGACCACTCCGTTGCCAAGCTAGAAGTGGTAATTGTCGATACAATCAAGTATCTAGAGTCTCACGGTTGGGTCATCAACCTGGACAAGTCAGCCCTACAGCCAGTGAAAAACCTGGTATATCTAGGGCTACGGCTGGATTCAGACCAGAGGAAGATTTTCTTACCTCTGGACAAGGTATCCTCTTGAGGGCCTTGGTCCGTCTGCTTTGTGCAAAAAGACAGCCGTCCATACGCCTGTGCATGAGGCTGCTAGGAAAGATGGTAGCATCATTCGAAGCTGTACCATACGCCCAATTCCACTCAAGGAATTTACAAAGGGCCATATTGTCAGCCTGGAACGGAAAAGTTCAGGCTCTAGACTTCCCGATGGCTTTGTCCCCTTCCGTTCGGAAGAGTCTCTGCTGGTGGTTGATCCCCCAGAATCTCCAGAAGGGAAAACCCTTCAGCCCGATATCTTGGAAGGTGGTCACTACAGATGCCAGCCTTATAGGCTGGGGGGCAGTACTGGAGCAATGGTCTCTCCAGGGCAGATGGTCAAATGTAGTAAAAACCCTGCCCATCAATCTCTTAGAGATACGAGCAGCCCGGTACGCCCTAGTAGCCTGGACATCCAGACTCCAAGGGTCCCCTGTCAGAATTCAATCAGACAATGCCACAGCAGTGGCATATATCAATCATCAGGGAGGCACCAGGAGTCGTGCAGCCCAGAGGGAAGTAAGTCACATCCTGGAATGGGCAGAAAAGCATGTCCCATGTATATCAGCTGTCTTCATTCCAGGGGTGGAGAATTGGAAGGCGGACTTTCTGAGTCGCCAACAGTTATGCCCAGGGGAATGGTCCCTTCATCCCGAGGTCTTCCGAGCAATATGTCAGCGGTGGGGAACACCGGATGTAGATCTGCTAGCATCCAGATTCAACGCAAAAGTGGACAGATTTGTCTCCCGGACAAGGGATCCCCTCGCTTGCGGCTCGGATGCTCTGGTGTTCCCTTGGGATCAGTTCAGACTGATATATGCATTCCCTCCGCTACAATTGTTGCCTCGACTCCTTCGCAGAGTCAGGTTGGAGAAGAAGCCGGTGATCCTGGTGGCTCCAGCGTGGCCCCGAAGGGCCTGGTACGCGGAGATCATCAAAATGTCTGTGGGGAGTCCTTGGACCCTTCCACGTCGTCCGGACCTGCTTTCGCAAGGACCGATATACCACCCTTCCTTACTAACTCTAAGTTTAACGGCCTGGCTATTGAATCCCACATCCTAAAGAAGAGAGGTCTCTCTAACTCTGTGGTATCAACTATAATCAATGCCAGGAAGCCTGTATCCAGGCAGATCTACTATAGAGTTTGGAAGGCGTACATCACTTGGTGCGAGGCCAGAAAATGGCATCCACGTAAGTACGTTTATAGGCAGAATTCTGGACTTCCTGCAGTGGGCTGTAGACAGGAAGTTTGCCTTAAGTACTATCAAGGGCCAGGTTTCGGCCTTGTCAATACTATTTCAAAGGCCCCTGGCTATGCATTCACTTGTCAAATCCTTTATGCAAGGTGTGACTCGTATTATTCCACCGATTAAGGCTCCCATATGCCCATGGGATCTAAATTTGGTTCTGTCGGTTCTGCAGAAGCAGCCATTTGAACCTTTGCGGCACATTTCCTTGGTTCTACTCACCAGGAAATTGATATTTTTAGTAGCCATATGCTCGGCTAGAAGAGTGTCGGAATTAGCCGCCATGTCCTGTAAAGAGCCATATCTGGTTATCCATAAGGACAGAGTAGTATTACGTCCTCACCCAGCCTTTCTTCCTAAGGTGGTATCGAGGTTTCACTTGAACCAGGATGTGGTTCTTCCTTCCTTTTTCCCCAAACCAAGCTCGGTAGAGGAAAAGTTATTGCATTCTTTGGATGTAGTAAGAGCAGTTAAAGCTTATCTAAAAGCCACTGCTCAGATTCGTAGAACGGATTCTTTGTTTGTTCTGCCGGAAGGCCCCAGAAAGGGTCAGGCAGCATCAAAATCTACTTTAGCCAAGTGGATTCGACAGGTCATAATACAAGCCTATGGCTTGAGAAGTAGACCGCCTCCGTTCAAAGTTAGGGCGCACTCCACGAGAGCAGTTGGAACTTCATGGGCAGTGCATCACCAGGCCTCCCTGGCGCAAATTTGTAAGGCCGCAACATGGTCTTCAGTACACACGTTTACTAGGTTCTACCAGGTGGACGTTAGAAGTCAGGAGGATGTCGCCTTTGGGCGCAGTGTGTTGCAGGCCGCAAAAGATCCTCATGCCTGATGGCGCCCAGCTTATGTATGGTGTATCCCCCCCCTCATGTGGCATTGCTTTGGGACGTCCCACATAGTAATGACTATGCTGCTCTGTGTCCCGTGATGTATGAACAAGAAAGTAGGATTTTTAAAACAGCTTACCTGTAAAATCCTTTTCTTGGAGTACATCACGGGACACAGAGCTCCCACCCCTCTTTTGGGGACACGTATTGCTTTGCTACAAAACTGAGGTACTCCCGGATGGGAGGGGCTTATATAGGGGAGGGTACTTCCTGTTTTGGAAGTTGCCAGTGCCAGCACCTGAAGGTAATTCTATATAACCCACATAGTAATGACTATGCTGCTCTGTGTCCCGTGATGTACTCCAAGAAAAGGATTTTACAGGTAAGCTGTTTTAAAAATCCTACTTTTAGAGCCCCGATCCCTCCATAAAGAGTACCTGTCACCACCTATTACTGTCACAAAGGATGTTTACATTCCTTTTGACAGCAATAAAAGTGATCACATTTTTATTTATTTTTTTAAAACAATGTAAAAATATAAAAATAAATTAAATAAGAAACAAAATTTTTTTTAAAGCGCCCCTGTCCCCGCGAGCTTGCGCAGCAAAGAAAACGCATACGGAAGTCATGCCCACATATGTAAATGGTGTTGAAATCACACATGTGAGGTATCGCCGCGATCGGCAGAGCGAGAGCAATAATTGTAGCACAAGACCTCCTCTGTAACTCTATCCTGGTAACCGTAAAACATTTTTTAAAGCGTCGCCTATGGAGATTTTTAGGTACCGTAGTTTGTCGCCATTCCACGAGTGCGTGCAATTTTAAAGCGTGATCTGTTTGGTATCTATTTACTCGGCGTAACATCATCTTTCACATTATACAAAAAAATTGGGCTAAGTTTACTGGGTTTTTTTCGTTTTTTTTTAATTCAAGAAAGTGTATTTTTTCCCAAAAAGTTGCGTTTAAAACACCGCTGCACAAATACCGTGTGACATAAAATATTGCAACAATCGCCATTTTATTCTCTAGATTCTCTGCTAAAAAATATATATATAATGTTTGGGGGGTTCTAAGTAATTTTCTAGCAAAAAATACGGAAATAGGCTTAAGCATGAAAGGGGTTAAGGAAGGTAGTGATAAAAGAGAAATAGAAAAATAGAGGAAATGAAAGTGAGATATATCTTATTGAACACACGGATCATTTCTGTAATTTTTGTAGGTTCTGCAACATATGAAAGTTATCCAGGAAGAACATGAGCGAGATTTGCAACGCAAGCTTGTGGAAGAGCAAGGTTTGTGTCACTTTGTTTTTTTTTTTTAATTTTATGGATGTATAGTTTGGACTAAGCAAATTTAACCAGCATTAATCTTTATATCGGTTTTACAGCTCTGAAGAAGAAACGTGAGGCTGAGCAGAGACAGAGAGAGGAGAGGGAGAGAGAACAGAAGCGCAAGCAGAAAGCGAAGCAGAAAGCGCGTAAGAGGAGGGACTACAACGCTCTTCAAGCAGCTCAGCAAGACGTTAAAAAGGAAACAGAGAAAGAGCGCACAGAGAACCACAGTGAGTGTCCTGATGGCTGCAGCCAAGATTTGATATGTGTACATCCTGGAGGGAAAGAGAGAGTGAAGCTGTGGCACATAGCAATTAAAAGGTCCAAGCAGCACCTTTACCAGTCCTTAGCCATCAGTCCTCTATTGCTGATGCCCATTTGGAAGGCCAACAAATGCGCCAAATCGCACTTTAAAAGATTGTTAGCCGTTAAGGGATTATTTGTTAAGTGACATGCAGAGCCCCGCCATGTTCCTAGAAATTGAATACACTGCATGGCACATGCCCAGTATAGAGCTTGATGCCAGGGATGATACAATCCCATGCATAGGAGCTATACTGTCCATAGATGCAGCAGGGGGAGGGAGATGGTCGCAGTGGCTCATGAACAGTGACTGAAGGCTTCACTTTATATAGAATCAAGGAGGGATGGATGTTGCCTAACAGGAAGGCACAGACAAAGCATATCCCTCTATAGCAGGGATATGCAATTAGCGGACCTCCAGCTGTTGCAAAACTACAAGTCCCATCATGCCTCTGCCTCTGGGTGTCATGCTTGCTGCTGTCAGAGTTTTGCTATGCCTCATGGGACTTGTAGTTTGGCAACAGCTGGAGGTCCGCTAATTGCATATCCCTGCTCTATAGTGTGTACTTGTCTCAATCCAGAGCACTAAGTGTCATTTCTGCCTGCTGCTTCCATCCTCTGCTGTCAGCATGAATGGCTACTGAGAAGTTTCCTGACAATAAGATATAAAAAGGTGACTGGGAGAAATCTAGAGCAGATTGACAACCTCAGCTCTGTTCCTGTGTGTTGTGGGAAGGGGGGTGTTCCTTCTCTGCAATCAGCTTTCAGAGCTCTCCTCCCTGAGCTCTGCAGAGTGTAAGTTCTACTTTATGTCCCGTTTTCTGAACACTGCGCCAAGCTGGACTTTGAACGGATGTGGACAAGAGAGGGCTGTAGATAAACAAGTACAACTTATGAAGGAGGATTGGTCTTGGTACCAGTAAAGTCCAATATTTCAACATTTTTAGGAGGATTTGTTTCACCTCTGTGTATCACCTGAGGATAGTCACCTCACTGGGTATATGTAAGGGTCTACAACCACTTTAACCACCTGTGCTATAGCCGAAAGATGGCTACAGTGCAGGCTTCCAATGTCAGGAGGGTGTCCATGGACGTCTTTCCGTGATCGCGCTGTGCGGGCAGCGCGCTCTATAGTCGCCGAGTCCTTCGGAGTGGCCCTTTACCACGTGATTAGCTGTCGGCCAACTGACAGCTGATCATAGTATGTAAACACAAGCCGGTTTTCAGCTTTTCTCTCCTCACGCTGATGGCACGAGAAGAGAAGAAGAGAGCCGGTAACCGGCTTGTGTTAGGGACATGTGTACTGTCTATCAGTGCTGCCAAACAGTGTCACCTATCGGTGAAGGAGAAAAATGACCTGTTTGCAAAATTTTATAACAAACTATGAAATTTTTTTTATTTTTTTTTGGTCTTTTTTCATTTTGTTTAGCGAAAAATAAAAAACCCCAGTGCTGATTAAATACCACCAAAACAAAACAAAGCTTTTTGTGTGAAAAAAAAAAAATGATGCTATTTTTATATGGGTACAGTGTTGCATGACCGCGCAATTGTCATTCAAAGCGTGAGAGCGCTGAAAATTGGCCTGGGCAGGAATGGGGTAAAAGTGCCCGGTAGGCAAGTGGTTAAATTATGCTTTTTGATTTTCAGGTCAAAGTGCTGATAAAAAGCCTTTAAAATGTCTACACTTTTTTTTTTTTATAAATATATAAATGTATATATGTGTGTATATGTATGTATGTGTGTGTATATGTGTGTATATATATATATATATATATATATATATATATATATATATATATATATATATATATATAAAAAATGTACAGACTAGTCATGCAGCAAAAAACACACACATTTTGATGTGAATATCCTTAAACATCCATGTGCCTCCTTTGCAGAAACCTCGGCGGGGCTCTCTCAGAAGAAGCAGCCCCAGAGGAGATCATGGAGAAGGCTGATTCTGCAGATGGTCCTGTTCTTGCTCATGGTGACTGTGGCCGGTGTTGCGGTATGTCGGTACACTGATCTGCGGACTCAGAGTGTGTGCTCCAATGTGAATACAGTGTATGAGGACACCGTGAGAACTCTGCAGAGCTACCACTTGGTGGAGAGCGTCCTGAAGTTCGGATCACAGCAGTGATGATTGAAGACAGTTTTGTGCATACGGAAAAAAGTGTTCAATTGGAGGGTATTTGGTATAGAAGGGCATCACTGCTAAGCATACATTTATAGAGTGATCTAAGTGCAGTGTGTAAACATCTCTCTGCCCTGATTGGTTCAAAATCCCATACTTATTACATTTGAGTCTTTCTTTAGGTTTTGGTCCTCATATATTACTTGTGAATCTCAGAATTCACATACGTGTTTAACCCTTTCCAGCCAGCAGGAGCCAGTTCTTTAAAAGCGCTGGAGGCATCACATGGGCTTCCCCGTCATGTGATCACTGTGATTGGCTGTCACAGTGATCACATGATCTGCAGTCCACTCCACTGGCCCCTAAAATGTAAATCGTGACCAGGAGCGGTCAGTGACAGCGCAGTCACAACTCGGTGGTAGCTGAGTGAGCGCTCTCTTAGCACAGAACAGTGACACCATCTGTATTCGCATATAAGACAGCTAAGCGTTAAAACCCACCACCATGCTGCCACATATATTTGCATAGAGCTGGTAGGGAGGGGTTTAAGGGAAGCTAACTCTCAATCAATGTTAAAGAGGAGCTGCAGTCTCCTAATGAAAAATGCAATAAAAACATTCCCATGCTCCTTACAATAATGCTTTTTTAACATTTGAATACTGTTAATATTTAAAATGAAGTGTTTGCTTGCCCCCTGATGAAATGCTGGCTGCGGCCATCTTAGGTGAGGGCATCTGAAGCTGGCGCCAGTGAGTTCCGGGATTCAGTGCAGCTGGTTTACCCAGCATGCACCTCTCCGATCTCGTGCATGAGATTACACTATTAGGCCACCCAAAGACTCCTAGGATAGAGGATGCCAATATCCCAGGAGTCCTAGGGAATTGGCTAATGATATAATTTCCTAGGCAGCCGGACAAAAAGTGACAGCAAACTGCTTTTAAAAAAAGATATTTACGAATGATAAAAAAATAAATTAACAATATCCATTTTGCACTACCGAAGGCCGTTATAAGAGGAACTTCCCAAAATGGGCGAAGCTCAGCTTTAACTATTTTGAATCCTTATGCTGCTCGAATTAATATGTAGATAGGAAGGGATATTATATTTACTTGTCCTGTGTGTTGTTTTTTTTTTTTTTTTTTTTAAACATAAGGTGTACTAAGCAGGAAAAGGAACCGTGGGGAGAGAAAAGAGCAAAGCAGCAGCCCCCCCAAATACTTGTACTTTCCTTCCCACTGCAATCCCCAGAATATTATACTATATGGAATGTGCTTACTAGCAGAGGAGCAGCAACACATGCTGCACCAGTTGGGGTCAAGTGTCAATAATGATATCTGTAAGGCAGCGCTCCTTGCTCTCATTCATCAGACAGTATTATAAATTGTCATACAGGAAATGCGTAACATTTTGGAACCACCAGGGGTTCCTTCATTCACATCGGTATATCTTAGTGCAGTGGTTCTCCGCCTCAGTCCTCAAGTACCCCCAACAGGCCATGTTTTGGGAACTTCCCTTAGATAAAATAGCTCTTCATAATACCATGTCATTGATATTGATTTCAAACAGCTGTGTAAATGAAAACCTGAAAACATGGCCTGTTGGGGGGGACTGAGGTTGAGAACCACTGTCTTAGCACACTGCTGATATCTACTGTATGCTGGATTTCAGGCAACATAAATGTAAGTTTGGATTTGTTTTAAATAAAGCTGATTAATTTATTTGATCTTGCAAGTGATCTCTGTACTTCTCACTGTGTGCGGTCATTTTATGGTACTGCCTGCGATTGAAGGAGAGCAAGGAGCGGTGTTGATTTTTGGATATTATTTTTGACTCTCCAGTGTTTGCCTTCAGAAGCAAGAAGAAGAGGCTCAGGAGTCTCTCCCTGCCCCCTTGTTTTGGTGCTGAAAGCCTGAATAGCCAATTGCCAAGCACCAGTGCTGTCAAGTGGTAAGAAAGGAAGTGCTCTGTATATCTGGAAGTCCCAAACACAGGGCAGTAGGGAATCATAAGAAATGCAAGTATAAGCAGTTGTGTGGCAGTTAGCATTAAAGTGTTGTTTAGCCCTGTCCAAAGTACAGTTTCACTTTAACCACTTCTCTACCGCACGCCATCTTATGACGTCCTTGACTTTCAGGGGGGATATCTGAATGATGCCTGCAGCTACAGGCATCATTCAGATATTATTTTCTGCCGGCGATTCTGTGCACGACAAGAATGATCATAGCAGGAGTTCTGCCGCTTGATCGTTCTTACAGGCGATGGGAGAGGACCTCCCGCTGCCATCCGGTGCTTCTCCGGGATTTTCCCGTGCCATCTGGGACCCAGAGAAAGAATTGTCCGCCGCCGGATGATGACCATAGAGATTTCCGGTGACCAGATGGTTACCAGTCATCTCTATGACTGTCTGAAGCCGGGCCGCGACATTATGACGTCACGTCCAGGCTGCGGATGTAAACTAAGCCACTATCGCGGCTGTAAGCATGAGATCGGTGAATTTTTGTTTCTCGATCGCATGCTTTCCAGCCTGGAGGAGAGATTTGGGGTCTTATTGACCCTGCATCTCTCCATAAAGAGGACCTGTCACAATAGATTCCTATTACAAGGGATGTTTACATTCCTTGTAATAAGTGTAGAAATAGTAAAATAAAAAAGTAAAACGCCCCTGTCCCCAGTAGCTCGCGCTCAGAAGTGAACACGCACGCACGCACGCACACACACACACACACACACACACACACACACACACACACACACACACACACACACACACACACACACACACACACACACACACACGTACACGTCCCACCATCATATGTAAACGCTGTTCAAACCACACATGTGAGGTATCGCCGTGTGCGTTAACGTGTGAGCAACAATTCTAGCACTAGACCTCCTCTGTAACTAAATGGGTAACCTGAAAAAAAATAATCATCGCCTATGGAGATTTTTAAGTACCGAAGTTTGGCGCCATTCCATGAGTTTGCGCAATTTTAAAGCGTGACCTGTTGGGTATCGGTTTACTTTGCGAAACATCATCTTTCACTTTATACAAAAAAATTAGGCTAACTCTACTGTTTTTTGTTATTTTTTTTAATTCATGAAACTGTCCCCCCCCCCAAAAAAGACGTTTGAAAAATTATTGCGCAAATACCGTGCAAAATAAAAAGTTGCAATGACCGCCATTTTATTCCCTAGGGTGTCTGCTAAAAAAAAAACATCTATAATATTTGTGGGCTCTAAATAATTTTCTAGCAAAAAAAAAAAATAATTTTTACATGTAGGAGAGGAGTGCCAGCATTGGCCCGATATAGAAGTGGTTAAATGATAAGTACACATCTCAAAAAAGAAAAAAAAAATGTGCATTATTATTTTATTTTATTTTTTTAAGAGCCTGTAGAGCATTGCACCCACAATTGGCAGATCATGGGTGCAATCTCAAGCTCCTGCAGACTGTCTGTGTAACTGCCTACCCGTATCTTGTAGGGTTAGGCAATTACTAAATGACAGGAATAATGAATGAACTGCTAGAGTTTTCACCAGAGCCCTGGTAGTTCATCGAGAACTACAAGCTGTCAGCGGCAAAGGATGTCTGTATTTGTAATTCATTCACAGAACTCTAAATGAATGATGCGGTCGTGTGGGTGGAGCTCAGACTACATTCTGTTCAAATTGTGACAGCGGGTGCAGGGAGAAGATCCCTGGCCTACTGTTACAGGGGGGCTGGGGGGGGGGGGGGGTAGAGGCTAAAAACGTGTGAACTTCTCCTTTAATCCTAACAAAAAATAGAAACTTGGCAAGTACTGTACATACCGGGAAGGAAAATGATATAAATCATGAATAGGGGCTTGGCAATGGTATTTACACACTGCACTGATGCTCACCACTCAATGCTAAAGCCTTCTATGTGATGTTTTACAAAAAAAAATCATTTTGTTTTTTAATAAATTAAGAAGGTTAAAAACGGCCTCTTATATGCATTGCCGTTTTGTATTTAAAACGTGGTATTACTGACGGCGCTGTCACCGTCAGCATTTATTTTTCCGTTTGCCATTAAAAGGAAGAGTTGTTAAAAATAAAGAAAAAAAAAAATAGTCCCGGTACATTTCTATGGCCTTTTTCGTGTAAGAGAGAACACAATCGTCACACTACGTATAGAAGGAGCCACTCTATTTTTCTATGGACTGTATTGTGCTCGCTTTCTATCTAAAGAAATGGAATATAACTGCCACATAAAGTTGTGCATTCCTTGTCACTCTACAACTCAGGTTCTACAACTAATTCCACCAGCCGGTTGCTGGATTCCTGGAAATGGGCTGCTTCGGATCGCTTTGCCAGTAACTGTGATGTAACGTTTCTATGTAGAATACAGTGAAAGTTACCTTTTGATTGGTAGCTGTACCAAATGAACAAACAATAAATAAAACAAATTCTCTTATTGATTGTGTTGCGTCTTTCATTTTTTATTTTTTTTTGCTAGCAATTTTCCTCTTCAAATTTTCTTTCATTCCGCTTTAGTTTGAGAAGACCAAGTATACAGTTCATCCAGAAAGCATTCATAACGCTTCACTTTTTCCACATTTTATGTTACAGCCTTATTCCAAAATGGATTAAAGTGGAGTTCTACCCAAAAATGGAACTTCTGCTTTTCGGAATCCCCCCCCCCCCCCCTCTCTCTGGTGTCACAGTTGGCACTTTTCAGGGGGGAGGAGGGAGCAGATATCTGTGTAATACAGGTATTTGCTCCCACTTCCAGGCATAGATGAACATGGTGATCTACGCCACGTCCAGGGCCTACTCCGCTGTCTTCAGGTGACGACATTGCGAGCGCCCAGGACAGGTAAGTGTCCTAATATTAAAAGTCAGCAGCTGCAGTATTTGAAGCTGCTGACTTCTAATATATTTTTTTTTTTTTTCAGCGGAACTCCACTTTAAATTTAATATTTTCCTCAAAATTCTACAAACAATACCCTATAATAAAAACTAGGGCTGTGGAAATTAACTATTAATTCCTCGATTAATAAATTTTTTTGATCGATCAAAATTCTTTTGATCGGTACTCACCTCTTCGCTGGCTTCCGGGTCTTCAGGGAGTTCTGTCGGAGATCCAGGGACTTCAGGGACACCGGCGGGGCTTGCCGTGTCCATCTGAATGGCTCCTTTGCTGTGCCTTCATATCTGCATGCCGGCGGGACCTTACTATCTGCCACACGCAAGGGCTGTTACACTTCCCTCTATCAACCTGGGATTCTACAGCCATCCACTGGGAGTTGTGATAGTTCCCTTCATGGGACATCTACATGCCGACGGACTGATGTTAACCCCTCCTTATCTGGATTCAGCAGTGGTATCGTTGTACACATTTTTATACCAGTATCATACTTACCTACATGTTTTTAGGACTGCTTTTGCTGCCGTTTGGTATTACTCGCACCATTTTTACAGTTTATGTAGCTACATCGATTTTATCTCCAGTGCAATATTTATTTTGTTACCTACTTGAAGACTATAAAAGTTTTAATGCTATTCCCATCGAGCGCTGCCTTTGTGTGTTTTTTGTATCCTGATATCCATTTTTCCAGTGGTTGGTAGCTGCACTGAGAATCGGCCTGCAAGGAGATCAGCTAAAAGTAGTTGGATCTGTATGTGCATTATAATTAATCGATAAAAAAAAAAAAAAAAAAAGATTAATCGAACACGAACATTTTAATCAGTAACAGCCCTAATAAAAACATGAAAGAAGTTTGTTTGAAATCTTTGCAAATTTATAAAGAAAAATCCCCATGCACATAAGTATTCACAGCTGTTGCCATGACACTCAAAATTGATCTCAGCTGCTTCCTGTTTCCACTGATCATCCTTGAGATGTTTCTACAACTTGGAGTCCACCTGTGATATCGGTTGATTGGACATGATTTGGAAATGTAAATCTGTCTATATAAGATCCCACAGTTAGCAGTGCATGTCAGAGCACAAACCAAGCAATGAAGTCCAGGGAATTGTCTGTAGACCTTCGAGACAGGATTGTATGGAAGCACAGATCTGGGGAAGGGTACAGAAACATTTCTGCGGCATTAAAGGTCCCAATGAGCACAGTGATCTCCATAATTCATAAATGGAAGAAGTTTGTAACCAATAGGACTCTTCCTAGAATGGGGCGCCCGGCCAAACTGAGCGATCGGGGGAGAAGGGCCTTAGTCAGGTAGGTAATGAAGAACCTGATGGTCACTCTGACAGAGCTCCAGCGTTTCTCGGTGGAGAGAGGAGAACCTTCCAGAAGAACATCCATCTCTGCAGCACTCCACCAATCAGGCCTGTATGGTAGAGTCCCAGACGGACACCAGTCCTCAGTAAAAGGCACATGACAGACCACCTGGAATTTGCCAAAAGGCACATGAAGGACTCTCAGACCATGCGAAACAAAATTCTCTGGTCTGATGAAACAAGGATTGAACTCTTTGGCCTGAATGTCAAGCGTCATGTCTGGAGGAAACCAGGCACCGCTCATCACCTGGCCAATGCCAGCCCTACAGTGAAGCATGGTGGTGGCAGCATCATGCTGTGGGGATGTTATTCAGCAGCAGGAACTGGGAGACTAGTCAGGATCGGGGGAAAGATGTATGCAGCAATCTGCAGAGACATCCTTGATGAAAGCCTGCTCCAGAGCACTCTGTACCTCAGACTGGGGCGAAGGTTCATCTTCCTACAGGACAACAACCCTAAGCACACAGCCAAGATAAAGGAGTGGCTACAGGACAACTCTGTGAATGTCCTTGAATGGCCCAGCCAGAGCCCAGACTTGAACCCGATTGAACATCTCTGCAGAGATCTGAAAATGGCTGTGCACTGACGCTCCCCATCTAACCTGCTGGAGCTTGAGAGGTCCTGCAAAGAAGAATGGGAGAAACTGCCCAACAATAGGTGTGCCGAGCTTGTAGCATCATACTCAGAAAGACTTGAGGCTGTAATTGGTGCCAAAGGTGCTTCAAAGTATTGGGCAAAGGCTGTAAATACTTGTGTAATTTTCCTACACTCAACTCTTCTCTGTCTGCTAAAACCTTGTTTTATCAGTTGCAACTTTCTGGCTATCCCCAGCCTGGCTTTTGAAGTGCCACGTTTGGACCCTGGTGGACTGGACATTGTGACGATAGCCTGAAGGTGTCTTTCGCACACTGGGTTCCATGTTCAGTGCCTTCCAGACATTGTTATGGTAAAAGTAAGACCACATAAACACTATACAACTTTTGTTGTCGGATTTCCTTTAGATTTACCAAAACCATGTAGTGCAAGGGCCGGCCTGATTGCATACAAATTGAAACTCTTAAGGTTTGACCTCATATTATATGGTTTAGGTAAATCTGAAGGGAAAAAAAAAAATTACAGAAAATTGTGGTGTGTATCCAGCTTTAGCCGCAGAGTGCTTTCCAGGTCCTGAGCTGCTGGCATTGCCTTGGCGCTTACCCTGTCTGAAGATCCACTTTTTGAGTAGACCAGGCAAGTTGAGGACGGGTAGCTACCTCATTTACTTTAGGTCCCCGACCTTACTTAAAATTCTGTTTCACCCTTCCACTGTAGAAGGGGTTAAAGCTGTGGGACTGAGCACTAATGCCATCTGCTGGATGGAGGTGTCACCAGCACCATTCATATGGTCTTTCCCACTATACCATGTCCTGCTGCTTCTGCTTGCAAGAGCCCCATAGGGCTCCAACCTTTGTTCCATTTCTGCTGCTGCTGCTGCTGACTGCCTACAGTGGGTTTGGTCATCCTGGGACCTAACCCACCCATTTTTTGTTTATGATCATTGCAAGACAATGCCCACCTGCAGAACAGATGTGTAGGCAATTTTTTTTATCATTGCTATATACCTTCTTTTTTTTTTTTTTATGCGCAGTCTGCTCTTTCTGTTCCGGCCCGCCTAGGCAATTCCCTAGAACTCCTGGGATATTGGCATCATCTATCCCAGGAGTCCTAGGGACGGCTAACAATGAAATCCTGCAGTATTTCGAGACAGGAAGTTCTGTGTTGATTGACAGGCTGCCATAACATTGGGGCGGGAAATTCCACTGATGCTGACATTGTTATAACAACCTGTAAACAACACCCCCCACCCAGTGTCATTACTGCCCAGGCGTGAGACAGCTTCTTAGAATCCCAGAAGCAAATAGAAACAAGCTTCAGATGCCCACATCATAAATGGTCGCTGCCTGCCTTCTGGGATCCTGTGGATAATGACAAATTGGTAAGAAGGTTTACACTTACAGCAGTAACCTAATAAAAGCGGAGTTCCACCCAAAAATGGAACTTCCACTTTTCCGGTTCCTCCCCTCCTCCAGTGTCACATTTGGCACCTTTCAAGGGGGAGCAGCCACCTGTCTAATACAGGTATTCTGCTCCCACTTCCGGGCATAGATACCCGAGCCACCTGCGGGTATCTCCGCCCCCCCCAGCCGCTGTCTTCTGGGAGACACACTGGTCCCAGAAGACAGCAGGGACCAGTGGGGTTGCACATGCGCAGTAGGGAACCAGGAAGTGAAGCCGCAAGGCTTCACTTCCTGATTCCCTTACCGAAGATGGCGGCGGCGGTGGCAGCAGCCGAGCCGAGGGACAGATCGGCTGCGGGTGCTGACAACACGGGCGCCCTGGACAGGAAAGTGTCCTTATTGTAAAAGTCAGCAGCTGCAGTATTTGTAGCTGCTGACTTTTATAAATAAAAAAATAAAAATTGGCGGACCTCTGCTTTAAATAGTACAACTCACCAGAATCATGGGGGGGGGGGGTGCTTCTTGGAAGAAAAAAAAATTGTCTAGGAGGTTGGAACATTTGACCTTTGGGTTATACTGCTGCCTACAGGATTAGACACTAGCAAATAAAAAACAGCAAGTCCAAGATAACCCCTTCCACTTCTAGCATGCCCCAGATTGCAAACTAGTACCAAGAGCATATTCAGGGGTGGTAGAAAAGAAGAAAACACCACTCCAGGCCAGTCTCCTGTTCCACCTGCACTATCACACATGAATGAGCTTTGCTGGAAGTGGCAGTATGACCCAAAGGAGAAAGAATCCCTATGTCCCTCAGTGGTTGAAAGAGGAAGCATACTTTTAGATGTAGATGCTTCTTGCTCATTTCCTGCATAGTAATAAATAAGCTTGTCTAAAAACCTTGTCCGTCTCCGCTCACCGACCTGTCATCCGCCTGCTCAGCGGGGATCAGCAGAATTACGGTGCAACTTTGCCAGGCGACTTGAGTACTACTTTGATGCGACTTTAGAAGCAACTTTTGGGAATGGCCGGGTAATCTTCCTGTAATGCCGGATCCAAATCACATCAAACCTTTGAGACGACTTCCATTAAAGTCTATGAGCACAAGTTGGATAGAAGTCACCTTAACTAGTTCCCTACCACCGTATTGTAAAATGACGGTGGCAGGAACCCTTCCTCCCTCCGGGTGGACATCATATGCTTCCCAGCATTGTGGAGGGCGCGCGCTCGCCGCATCACTGTGGTCCCGATGCGGCTACCCGATGGCCGCTGGGCACCCGCGATTGCTTTTCACAGAGCAGGGACGTGGATCTGCAAGTGTAAACACACAGATCCACGTCCTGTCAGGGGAGAGGAGAACCGATCGTATGTTCCTTGCATATAGGAACAACGATCAGTTCTCCTCTCATCAGTCCCCTCCCCCCCACAGTTAGAATCACTCCCTAGGACACACATTTAATCCCTTCAGCGCCCCCTAGTGTTAACTCCTTCCCTGACAGTCACATTTATACAGTAATCAGTGCTTTTTTTATAGCACTGATCGCTTTATAAATGTGAATGGTCCCAAAATAGTGTCAAAAGTGTCCGATATGTCCGCCATAATGTCAGTCACGATAAAAACAAAATCGCAGATCGCCGCCATTAGTAGTAAAAATAAAAATAATAAAAATGACAAATCTATCCCCTATTTTGTAGACACAATAACTTTTTGCGCAAACCAATCAATATACGCTTATTGGGATTTTTTTTTACCAAAAAACATGTAGAATACATATAGGCCTAAACTGAGGAAAAAATAATAATAAAAAAATTTATTATAGCAAAAAGTAATAAATATGGTGTTTTTTTCAAAATTGTCGCTCTTTTTTTGTTTATAGCGCAAAAAATAAAAAACCGCAGAGGTGATCAAATACCACCAAAAGAAAGCTCTATTTGTGGGGAAAAAAAAACAATCAAAATTTTATTTTGGGTACAACGTTGCATGACCGTGCAATTGTCATTCAAAATGTGACAGCGCTGAAAGCTGAAAATTGGCCTGGGCAGGAAGGGGGTGAAAATACCCGGTATGGAAGTGGTTAAAGTAGTACAGGAGCCTTTTCTAAAGTCGGAGCGACTTCAGTAGTGCTAACTAACCTGTTGGCGCCGGGTGCACGCAAATATGCGACCTCTTGGCGACCGGGCCTTGGCTTCCAGCACAGTGACCGGCGGCTAAGAGCCGGTTCACACAGGGGCAACACGACTCTTTGGAGGCGACCTGAGCCTGCACCACAGCGCGACTTACAAGTCGCCTCCAGGACAGGAGACATTCCAGTGGCCAATCAACCTTGACTCAGCTCTGGGGGAGGGAGGGGTTTGCCTGAGAAATGTATGTTCTCTTCCTGGAAAGTTGCTTCTGTTAAGACAGGGGATCTCACTTCAGAGGCGACTTCCATTGAAATCAATGGGTACAAGTTGCCTACAAGTCGGATTGAAGTCGTACAGGAACCTTTTTTGAAGTCGGAGCGACTGCAGTAGTGTACATTAAGACGGCTCCATTCACTTCCATTACTTTTAAAAACAGTGCGACTTGGAGCGACTTGAAGTCGCCTCCCGAGTCGCCCCTGTGTGAACCGGCTCTTACGGAAACCTCCTGATCGCCGTTTTCCAAACATGTGAACGCCGTGACAGCCAATCATGGCGGTCACATGGCCATAAGCCCCACCCTATAGAATAGAAAGGATGGTGGGACTTTATATGAAGCGCATCGCTAGGTAAAATAAACCAACCAAAATTTGACCGCTACTCACCTGCTATCCTCGCGCTCCCTGCACCTATTCATCATGAGTTCGCTCCTACCTTTGCTCACTAGTTTGCCTACCCTTGTCCCGTACCCCTTTCCTCTTTTCCTCACTGGGTGTATCCACATTCTCTCACGGTTTGGGTCATGGTTCCAATTCTTCAGCTGTGTCATTAGTTTACGTAATACTTTCCTATTTCTACAGATATTCTTTGGAATCTACTATATATTTACCAATTACAATCTCTACCTATATGGCACAGCTGCCAATTGGAGATTCTATCCACATGCACACACCTTGGTTGGGTGTGCCGCCGTTGTTTCAGGGGGGGCCGCCTCAGCTTCCGGGGTTGACGTCTCCCATGCCTCTTTATTTGGATATTATCTACAAGACTACTCTACTACTACAGATAGGTGAGAGTGATTGGGACCCTCTTGGCTCCCCCTCTTTCTATCTTGTTTAATACTTATTTTTACTATATCTTATTTGGCATTTTCTACTTTATTATAGATACTCTCTACTCTGCAAATTGCTCCTGATGAGTGGTATAATGACCACGAAACGCATCGAGCCTTACTTCATGCCGTGTCTATCTACTACCCCTTTTTATACTATATTATATCATAATGAACCTATCCACCATAGTTCTGTTGTTTTGAGGTTAATACTGCATCATTGGGTTACATGCCCTAGGTCCTTTATTGTGTATATCATGCTGAGACAATTATGTACTTTATTGTTTAGATGATTTCTATTGTGGCCTATTTTATAAAAATATTTTACTGTTGTATAATGTGCATGTATGCCTTCTATATTACAAAACAACTATGGATATTTTGGTTGGTTTATTTTACCTAGCAATGCGCTTCATATAAAAGTCCCACCATCCTTTTTATTCTATAATGCCAGGGATGGAGGCTTATCTTCAGTATTGCCTCATATAAAGTCCCAACCTTTTTGCTGTTTTCAATAAGCCCCACCCTGCCTCCCGGCATTCTAAAGCCCTTAAAGGCCCGGCGGGCACCAGCGCCAAGGGGTTAAGGGGTTAAGACAGCTCTCATGGACTAATCTGTCACATGTCACACAACTTGGGGTCTCACAAGTGGCAGCAATGTAAACCGAGCCTTAATTAAATGTTGTTTTGCGATTGCTACTAAATAAGAAGTGTCACTTTTATTCAACAGTATTTACATTTGATACCAAATCAGGAATCTTGCAATCACGTGCTCTGCAGTGTGTACCATAACAAGGTTCATTTCCCAAATACAAAGCACTGAATGTTCAGGGAAGGAGGACACAAGATGACCAGAGTAGTATTGGGAGTTACAATATACATGTGATCTGCCGGCTGCCTGACCGGCCTTGAGAGGACATTGGTCGCAGGTAGCTGTTACCTTCAGGAGTATGAGATTGCTGTACCTGCACTTTGTATGGTAAAGGAGCTAGAAAGCAATGTTCTGCAGTTCTACTTTGTAAACCAATTAGATTTTAGCAGTGTTGTGTAGTTAACCAATGAAACATTCCGCTGCCACAGACTACTGCATGGTGCTCTTTGCCTTATTAAATGAAGCTCATTCAAGAAATATAAATACTAAAGAGCACAGTAAAATATGTGCAAAGTGCAGCAACCCATAACTAATGAAAGCAGGCTCTGATCTTCGAGCTTGCCACATCAATATGGAATTGTGATTTTTTTTTTTTTTTAAATCATAAGTCAAGTGACAGCTCTGGCTGTAAGCTTGTAAACTGCAGGTAGATTCGTTTGGATAATTCTGGGCCAACGCGCCGGGACGTAGACATGACGCCTTCTCCCCGCCGCACAAGGATATCACTCAAGAGGCTGTGTCGCTCTGCGTTGGTCTGACAGTGGCGATAAGCCTGGAAGAGAGGTGCAAAAAAGAAAAAAAAGTCACCAAACAAGAAGGAGGACTTATTCCTCGCCAGATTCTTCAATTCTACATTGTATGCCTGTTACATCTTTGCCGGTGTTCTGTTGAGAAGTGCCCCCCCCATCGAATAATGCCCGCGCATGCACAGGACGAAGCTGCACTCCAGCTGAGTTGCCGATCAGCTGGAGTGACGTGACCAGGGCGCAAGCGCACATCGTAGGAGGTATCTCTTGATGAGAGATACCATTTCACAGGCACAATTGAAACCTATACAAACAGCGGGGGGAGACCGTACTTCTCACATTGTGCCTCGCTGTTGCAGGGCGGCTTTACAGCGTGGTGATGGTCCGGTTTCCCCCACGGTTTAAATTGTGGCTGTGATATGGTATCTCCCATCGAGAGATACCTCTTATGACGTGCGCATGCGCCATGGTTACAGTACATCAGCCCAGTTGATCAGCAAATCAGCTGTTGTGCTATGACGTACGGCGCATACGCGGTTCGTCCCGGGCACTATTCGATAGGGGGGGGGGGGGCACTTCTCCACAGAACACTGGTTTCCTGAACTGCCATTCTGTTGGCATCAAGTAAATCACGTAACCCCTAACAGGCATTTGGTTTGCAGACACAATTTAAAGAGGTTCTCCAGTCCACCCCCTCCTCCCCTCCCAAAAGTGAAAAGGCAGCAGCTACAAATACAGTAATACGAGCATAATTCGTTCCAGAAACATGCTTGTAATCCAAAGCACTCGTATATCAAAGCAAGTTTCCCCATAAGAAATAATGGAAACTTCGATGATTTGTTCCACAACCACTGCTGGTGTATGCAGTACTGTATGTGGCCAGAGGTGCGGGGGGGGGGGGCGCGCGCTGGTGACGCTCGGAGACACCCTGAAACTGTTAACACTTTTGGGTGCTCAGACGCACGTTACGCCCGCCCCACCCAGCTGGGAATGTCTCTGAGCATCCCCGAGTTCTCCAGTGGCCACATACGCTAACAAATACACCAGCGGCTTGAGTCCTGCTCATCTTGCAAGACAGCGCTCGCAAATCAAGTTAGGATTTAAAAAAATATATAGCTCGTCTTGTGAAACGCTCGTATACCGCGTTACTTGCAAACCGAGGTATCATTGTATAGTAGCTTCTAAGTTATATTAAAAGGACACTTACGTACCTGTCCAGGGATCCATGGCTGTTCTCACCTGGGTTGGTTCTTCGCCAGTCTTTGGGTCCTCGGTGCCGGCATGTTTACCAAGGGAAGCTAGATGTGACTCCTTGTAGCTTTACAGCCGGCTTCCCACTGCGCATGCGCAAGCCGATCTTTAGGTCAGGACTCTGTGCAGGCCAGGTGAGTTCCTACACGTCTTTATGGACCTTGCTTTGTGCACTGGTGCGCAGTCATGTTAGAACAGGAAGGGGCCATCCCCAAACTGTTCCTACAAAGTTGGGAGCATGAAATTGTCCAAAATGTCTTGGTATGCTGTTGGCGCCAAGTTCCAAAATGTCATTGGAACTAAGGGGCCAACCCCTGAAAGACAACCCCACACCATAATCCCCCCTCCAACAAGTGATTTGAACCACTGCACAAAGCAAGGTCCATAAAGCCATGGATGACCGAGTTTGGGGTGGAGGAACGTGACTGGCCTGACCTCAAGATCAGCTTGCTCATCCTGACCCCAACCCGACAGAACACCTTTGGGGTGAATTAAAGTGGAGACTGCGAGCCAGGCCTTCTCGTCCACATCAGTGCCTGACCTTACAAATGAGCTTCTGGAAGAATGGTCTAACATTCCCATAGACACACTCCTTAACCTTGTGAACAGCCTTCCCAGAAGAGTTGAAGCTGTTATGGCTGCAAACAGTGCTGCTGATAGGGGGGGACCACCAGTCCTCCTGTAGGGGGCCCAGGCACACAGAGGGGCCCAAACAGCAGGGGAAATTAGTGCGGTTTGGCAGAGTGGAAGTTACAGAAGGATGCCCTGTGCGGCCCTCTACAGCAGCTGAAAGACAGTTTTCCCCCTTCTCCCAGCTTTCAGCTGCTGCAGGGAGAGACACAGACACCGGGCATCATTCCTGTAATCGCTTCTCTGACACTGATCACTGATTCCCCTCCCTGTTCTGCCAGCTTCAGTCCCCCCCCCCGTGTGTCCCCCTGTCACTGCAAATATAATTTTTTTTTTTTTAAATGTAAAAAAAAAAAAAAAAAGGGCTAATTCACATAGGTTCTCTGTTATGTTTGTGTCCGCTAATAATGATGTTAGTGTATTTTTTGTGAAAATATGGTCTTGATATATTGGGGGGCCCTGTCAGGTAGGCTGTATGGGGCCCCGTGATTTCTAACAGCAGCCCTGGCTGCAAAGGGTGGGCTAACTCAATATTTAACCCTATGGACCAAGACTGGGATGCCATTAAAGTTCATGTGCGTGTAAAGGCAGGTGTCCCAATACTTTTGACAATAAACTGTATCTATCAATGGGGAACAACATTTTGGTGCACACAGTAACTAAACTGTCATGGGCAGCTCCCGATGCATACTTGTGATTGGAAGCCTCTAATCATGTGACCACTGTAACAGCCAATCACAACAGTCACACGATCAGAAAGCCCACTTTTCCACCATTCAGGGCCAGGGATAGCGACCGCAAGGGGGCTAAAGAAAAACAGGAAGAAAATGAGATTCTCACAGCAAGAAATCTAAACTCACCTTTATCAGTAACTGTGGCGAGGGATAGGCTGCCACCACTGCACTGGCAACTTCCACACCGACTCTGTTGAACTGCTGAATCTGCCTTTTCCACACTTCTAGCAGACCTTTCCCACATTTCTCTACACGCGCCCCTCCTGCCCAATCACCATCCATGTAGAAGGAGAAAGAGGTGTTGTCTCGTTGCCTCCTAAAAAGAAAAAAAAAGAAAAATCTGAGCGAATGAATATTATTATTGGTGCAATTTATACTGGGGGGTAAAAAATATCCCTGGACTTCTATTAGAAAATATGGAATGGTGGAGCAGGTCCCACTTACCATGGAAAGCTATGCCGGACAAAGGAATAGGTTTGGGTAAACTTCCCCACACCCCTGTAAGCCCATGTCAGTCTGGCTGGATATTACACAAGGAAAAAGACCCCCCCCCATAGGCAAAGCATAGCTTCATTGGGCGTTTCAAGAAGTATGTGTGATAAGATCACCTTCAAACAGGGCCAGTGCAAGGATTTTTGTCTACACGGGCGAAGGCGCATTTTGTAACCTCCCCCGAGCCATTATTTTTTTTTATATTTTGCTTACAGGTTTTAATAATCATTTTAGGCCTGAAGATTACTTAAAACCCCCAAAACATTACATATTTTCTGAAAGCAACCAGCCTAGAGAATAAAATGATGGCAGTTCCTATTACGATATCAGTGCAACGGTTTATGAAAAGCAAAAAAAAAAAAAAAAAACACTAACTAAACATGAGGTTGTGCTAAGTAGATACCCAACACATCAAACCTTAAAATTGTGTGAGACTGAAAAACTTCAGTTAGGCCCCTTTCACACTGGGGCGGGAGGTGCGGTGGCGGTAAAGCGCCGCTATTTTTAGCGGCACTTTACCGTCGGAATTGCGGCGGTATTCGGCCGCTAGCGGCGCGGTTTTAACCCCCGCTAGCGGACGAAAAAAAAGTCAATACCGCCGGCAATGCGCATCTGCAGGGGCACATTGCCGGCGGTATAGCCGGGCTGTCCCATTGATTTCATTGGGCAGGAGCGGTAAACACACCGCTCCTTCACCGGACCAAAGATGCGGCTAGCGGGACTTTTGGAGCGGTCCTGCTAGCGCACCGCTCCAGTGTGAAAGCCCTCAGGCTTTCACACTGGAGAAACAGCAGCCGCTGTTTAGGGTCGGTTTGCAGGCGCTATTTTTAGCGCAATAGCGCCTGCAAACCGCCCCAGTGTGAAAGGGGCCTTAGGGTTGCCACCTGTCCAGGATTCACCTAGACAGTTCAGGTTTTGAATCATGTGTCCGGGTTTCAGTCTGCCTGAAACCCAGACACATTATTCAGACTGGGCTGTGGGCTAGTCGCACACAAATCTGTTGCTGACCGGGAGCTGCAGCGTCTGTCTGGGGGCAGGTTTGCATACCTCACAACTTTTTGACACCCATTAGCAAAAGTAAGTAGGCATAGGACACACTCCCTGCCATGCCCCTCTCACGCCCCCTAAAAGGAGAATTACACAGAAAAATTATTTTTTAAACCCACACATGCTTTTTTTTTTACCACTACTATTCCTTTAAATTGGCTTTTCAAAATTTACAAATGCAGCAATTTAGAATTTGGATGAAAGGTTTAGCGCTGGGAAACACTTTTTGAAAAGATAAAAAGTGCATTTTATATACAACTATATAGATCAGACCAAAATAAGGGACAGAGGGACTTTGTTCCAAGTTCAGGGACAGTCCCTCGAAATCAGGGACAGTTGGGAGCTATGGGTTCGGCATCACTGGGGGGCGGGACAATGATGTCAGCAAGACTAGTTTGGCACACCCACTGTTTGCCGTAGCGCACTACTTCTCTCCTTGGGGCACCTAAAAAAGGTATCCAGGGTCTTTTATAGTCCTGTAGTGCATACTACAGAAAAAAAAAAAATATGTTCCCGGTGCCGCTTAAGTGTTCGGGTTTGGCTTGAAGAAAAAGGTGGCAACCCTAACTTCAATACCCTATATTTTTTCATACCAGCTCCTACAGGCCATCAGTTTAGAATTATGCAAGAGCTCTGGTGAGAAAATGATTGCTCTCTCTCCAGCATGCACGATGCTACATAGGGCAATGGTGATTTGGCTACCTAGGCGCCTTAACGCATGTACATGTTCCATCACCAACTTTGCTGGGCACTGGGGTCCCGGTAATGGACAGCTCAGGACCAGGAAGTGATGTCATACATGTCACTTCCTGGTCTGTGCACAAGACGGAGGCTCAGAGGATGGATGTCCCAGCGACACCCGCCATGACCACACCGGGCTCACAGGTGGGACAGGGGAGTCCGGTAAACATGATGGGGAGACCAACCATGATTTTGTTTTGTTCCATTTTTTACTTAATAAAAAAGAAAGTGCATCTGTAAAAAAAAAAAAAAAAAAAACATGGCGGGGGGGGGGATGATTTGTCACATCACGGTGGTTGTGGAAGTGATCGGCGGCTTGTATGACTTCCACATTGAAAGCAGACAAGTCGGCTTTACAAAAGTGCACACACTCCCGGCAGGCATAGTGCCCAAAAGTGTTAAAAACATTCTAATTGGGGATTCAAATTTTACCGCCCTCCCTATCTTGGCGCCCTAAGGTGGCTGCCTAAGCCGCCTTATGGTGATGCCCGTGTCCTGTCGAGAAGTGCCCGCTATCAAGGAATGCCTGGGTGGAACTGCTCATGCGCTGCAGAACAGCTGAGTTTACAATCAGCTGTTGACGTTCATGTAGGTGAGGGGCACATTTATATGAAGAGGGCATATTTTTCAATAATGGGCAGTGCTGGGGCGAAATTTTTATCGATGGCCAAACAAATCCGCAAAACAAATCTTTATCTGCTATTCTTTCTGGACGCTTGCGGGGCGTGTTTAGTCAATTGAAGGTTGGCTTCTTCTATATTAAAGATTTCTTTTGCAGATTTGTTTGGCTATCGATAAAAATTCTGCCCCCAGCACTGCCCATCATTGAAAAATCCGCCCCCTTCATGTAAATTTCCGCCCCTCTCCTACATGAACGTGCCTCGGCAACGCGAGAAAACAGCTGATCGTAAACTCAGCTGTTCTGCGGCTCCGTGCGGCGCATGCGCAGTTTGGCCCGAGCACTATTCGATAGCCGGGCACTTCTCAACAGAACACCGGCCCTGCCTTCAAGCATCTAAATCTCTGGTGCTCAAGCTGCAGACCTTTGTTACTGCATCCCTCTGGGTCAATGCAGACAGTATTCTGGGTTCTGGTGCTTGTATAAGCCAGCAAAAGGAAAAACAAACATTTTGGTTTGATTGTTCTCACCGTAAAATCCCATTCTTGTAGTCCACTGAGAGACAGAGGGAAGAAAACACTGAGAAAACTGTAGGCAAGCCCAGAATAAGCCCTCCTACTATCAGCATGCCTCAATAAAAGCAGCACTAAGAAGATGGATGATCACAAACACAGAAGGGTGGGACCTGTGTCCCTCAAAAGATTCCAAGAAAAGAATGTTACAGCGAGTACAGAAATCCTATTTTCCTTCTCATCCATTGGAAGGACACAGGAAGTGTTAAACCTTCAGGACATCCAAAAACAGTCCGACAGAGATGGGCAACACAGCAGACAATCGCTAATAAGACCAAAAGAATACAGGTCACATAAATAACAAAACAAAACCCCTAGCACTTGTGCAGGTCTTCCTCCACCTTCATACTCAATGTTCAACCCGAAGAAAAACAAAAAAACACACAAAGAAGGGGAGAAAAGTTTCTCCTGCTGGGCTGCAATAAGGCAACTGGAACATTGTCAAGAAAGTTCTCTGAAGCTGTGCATGACACTAGGTACTGCTGCTCTCCAACAATCCCACTGGGTAATTAGGTGACTTAAAAAAGGAGGCTACGCCTCCGAAACTCGTTGTTGTGGTAATCGTGAGGTGTCCCCACATCTTTCCGCCCCTCTTCTGCTTCACGGGTTACGAGAGACGTAGCGTGGCGCCGGCTGGACTATGCGCACTAGCTTCGGTACTCTGAGGACTGCCGATTTGGCTTGCAGCTGTCAGCAGGCTCCCTTGGGAGCTCTCAGCCGTGAATCTCACAGCAGCCATTGAGGAGAGGTGTGATGAGAGAAGACATGCCTTGTTAACATGTGAGTGCATCTATGGTGCCTTGCATATTTTACTTTTTTATCAATAAACTGTTTTAAACTAGGGCAGTCGTGCGTTCTCTTCCTTTGTATTGTTCCAAAAGAATACAGAACTGAGTAATCTTTTCAATTTGAAGAGCCACCTGAGGGACTTTTTGCTTGAAGCTGGAATCAGGCCAAAACATCCACATGGTAGAATTTAGAGAATGTGTATTCAGAAGACCAGATGGCAACCTTGCAAAACGACGAAACAGAGGTTTGATGCTGGAAAGCCCACAAAGCACTCACAGATCTAGTACAGTAGAGTGTGTCTAGACAGGAAAGGCTGGAGTGCGATCCTTGCGGCCATATGTTTGGATGATGGTCTGTTTGAGCCATCTAAAGATGGTGGAACAAGGAGCTGGTGCACCCTTTTGAGGACTTTTTAGGGATGTCAAGAAGGGAACAAATCTTTCTTATCGCTTGATTCCCCCATCAACACATTCAGTTCTTGATGGGAGAATCTCTCCTGCCGTGCTATTTTGTTCTGCCAGCAGGGAGCCATCTCAGCTGTCAGAACACAATAATTACTGCTAGCGGCTCTAGCAGTAATCACATGTAAAAAAAATCAGACAGGCTGGTTTTACTCAAGTCAATCGATAGATTGCCCATAGATGGATCGAATCTCGGCCGGTTCTGCAGGGACCGGCCAAGATTCGATCCATCTATAGTTGGCTATAGACACTCGCCACCCAAACCACATCTAGACAGTGCAAGGAAATCTCCTTTTGGTGAACAAGAGCTGGACAGAGCGATGGAAAAACAATGTCATAGTTGAGGTGAAAGGCAGAAACTACCTATACAGAACCAGAAAGAGTTTTTTGCAGATTAAGGCTGCCAGTTCAGACCCTTGCGTCGCACAGGTGAATACTACAAGAAAAACGACCTTGTGGATGACAGTAGAGAGTGGAGTGTCTCTGATGGGTTCAAATGGCAGTTTCTAAAGCGCAGAGAGAACCACATTCAGGTCCCACATAGTATAGTGTCAGGGAAACAAGACAGGGGGAGCTACATGGGAAACCCCCTGTACAAAGGTCCTAATTAACCATTTGCCAACCGCTGGCCGTTATATAACGTCCTCGGCTTTGTGGTGGTATATCTGGATGATGCCTGCAGCTACAGGCATCATTCAGTTATCGGCATTTTCAGCCGGTGATTCCCTACACCATAAGAATGATCATAGCGGCTGTTCCGCCCCCTTGATCATTCTTACTGGCGGCGAGAGGGGACGAACCCCGCCGCCCTCCGGTGCTTCTACCGATTCTCTATGATCGTTGGAGGCCGGGCGCGATGTTATGACGTCACGCCCGGCCTTTGCATTCAAAAAAACAGTGATCGTTTTTTAATTTTTTTTATTTTAGGCTTCTCAGCCTAGAGGTGAGATGTGGGGTCTTATTGACCCCATATCTCACTGTAAAGAGTGTCATCCTGTCATGCCATATTCCTATTACAAGGGATGTTTACATTCCTTGTAATAGGAATAAAAGTGATCAAATTTTACTTTAAAATTAACAATAAAAAATTTAAGTGCCCCTGTCCCCGTGTGCTCGCGCGCAGAAGCGAACGCATACGCAAGTCCCGCCCACATAAGAAAACGGTGTTCATACCACACATGTGAGGTGTTGCTGCGAACGTTAGAGCGAGAGCAATAATTCTAGCCTAAGACCTCCTCTGTAACTCAAAAAATTTAACCAGTAAAAATTGTTAAAGCGTCGCCTATGGGGATTTTTAAGTACCGAAGTTTGGCGCCATTCCAAGAGCGTGTGCAATTTTGAAGCGTGACAAGTTAGGTATCTATTTACTCGGCGTAACTTCATCTTTCACATTATGCAACAAAATTGGGCTAACTTTACTGTTTTTTTTTTTTTAAAGCATGAAACAGTTTTTCCCCCCAAAAAAACGCATTTGAAAAAATGCTACACAAATACTGTGCGAGATAAAAAAGTTGCAATGACCGCCATTGTATTCTCTAGGGTCTCTGCTAAAAAAACATACATAATGTTTGGGGGTTCTATGTAATTTTCTAGCAAAAAAATTATGATTTTTTACATGTAGGAGAGAAAGGTCAGAATTGGCCTGGTTGTTAAGTGGAGAAAGTGGCCAACAGTCTCTAAAACAGAATAGAAAATAAGGGAATAAACCTGACCCCTGATAGTACTGAGAGGCAAACACTGGACCAGACCCAGCTGCAAGAGGATTCATCCCACATAGAAACTCCTGGGATGAAAGCTCCAAGACGCACACCAAGTGAAGTATGACCTCCACTTGTGCTGATAGACCTTGCGGGAAGTAGTCTTTCATTTTTAGCATCTTAAAGCGGAGCTCCGCCGAAAAAAAAATATTAAAAGCCAGCAGCTACAAATACTGCAGCTACTGACTTTTAATATTAGGACACTTACCTGTCCTGGAGTCCAGCGACGTCCGCAGCAGAGGACGAGCAATCGCTCATCACTCTGCTGCCCCCACCGCCATCCTCGGTGAGGGAACCAGAAAGTGAAGCCTTGCGGTTTCACTGCCCGGTTCCCTACGGCGCATGTGCGAGACGCGCTGCGCCGTTCTGACTGGTCCTCCTGTGTTCTGGGAGCCGAGTGTCTCCCACAACACAACGTGTATTCTGCGGGAAGTGACGTACTACCCGCAGAATACCCGCAGAGAGGACTCCCGGAAGTGGGTGCAAATACCTGTCTTAGACAGGTATCTGCACCCCCCTCCACCCTGAAAGGAGTCAATTGTGACACCGGAGGGGGGGGGAGGGTTCCGATGAGCGGAAGTTCCACTTTAGGGTGGAGCTCAGCTTTAAGATGCCCCTCTCCCACAGAACCTGGGTTTCAACAGCCCTGCTGTTAAAGCCAATGACTGTAAAGCAGGATGGAAAATCAGTCAAGGAAGATGTTTTAAGGAAGAAGATGCACAGGTTGGGGTGTACTGATCTCATGGAGCCACCAGAGTATCCACTGCTTTTGCTAAAGAATGCCTATACCTGAAGACAAACCTGTCCACAGTTTGTAGTTGAACCTGGAAGCCAGGAGGTCCACATCCGGCATTCCTCATCTCCGGGTAGGGGACCCCCCCAGGTCCAGGTGCTGCCAGTTGAGGAAATCTACCTTCCAATTGTCTACATCTGGAATGTACACAGGGGCTGGAACATAAAGTTCTGCCCAGGATAGGATCTGTTTTACTCCTCTTGCCACAAAGACATCTCGTTTTTTTTTCCCCTGATGATTTATGTAGGCCACCACCCTTGTGTTTTCCGATCAAATCCACATCTGAAGACCCTCCAACAGGATGATGCAATGTTGCAGAGACAGACAAATTGCCCAAAGTTGAAGTATGTTGATCAGGAAACAATACTCCAACGGCACCGAAAGGGTGCCCAGCACTCCTCCCCAGTCCAACGGGCTGGCATTTGTCTTGAGGATCCTACAAAAAAACAAAGTAAGCTCTTCCCTGACTCCAGAACCGGAGTCCTGAGCCACCAAGCCAGGAATAAGCACAGCAAACTAAATCAGTTTGTCCAAAGACCAAATAGATGTGTCCCACAATGACAGAATGTTGCATTACCAAGGGCTGGCGTGACACTGGGCAAATGGAAGTGCCTCGAAGTAGGCCACTATATGGTCCAAGACATTCATGCAAAAGCAAAGATTTGGACAGCTCCTGGACTGTTTTTTTTTAGAACCCGATATGCGAGCTTCTGAGGTTTCTCTGGTGGAAGGAACGCTGCATTATGCCGCGTACACACGACCGTTTGACCCGTCGAGAAAAATAAAAATGTTTCCTTTGGACGAGAAAAACGACCGTCTTTGGGCTTTTGGACGGGAAAAACGGCATTAATCACGATGAGAAAAATTAGAACATGCTCTAATTTTTCTCGTCGTGATTCCCGTCATTTTTTTCCGTGGCACTTTTCCCATAGGGAAACACTGCCGCGGAGCCCACACACGGTCGTTTTTTTCGACCAAAAAAAAGTCAGTCATTTAAAACGGCCATGTGTGGGGGGAACAAGCTGTTCCTCGTTTTTCACATCGATTTTCTCGACGGTGTTTTCACTGTCGAAAAAATCGATCGTGTGTACGCGGCATTAGTGTTGATGGGGGAATTGAGTGATATTCTTTCTTTCCGAACAAAAAGGCACCGTCTATGGTCGGCTTAAGCCAAGGGGAGAATTAACAAAGATAGGAGAAAGCACAAGCTTGCAGCACTCTTCTAAAAGTATAAATATGGAGCAGATGTTGCTCCTGATTAAAGTGTTAATAAACCCAGGACTCTGCATTCACTATATCTGGTCTCCCACAGTACACAGAACATGGAAATACAATCAATCATTTTAATAAATATAAACTGCCAAATACCTTTTCTCATCAGCAGTATATAGCAGTCTTGTGACTTCTATTAGTATCCGGCCGAGCACTGGTTAACGTTTTTAGGAGTTTTCATTCTCCTCTGTTCTATGAGGCTGCATGACCCCTGACCTTCTGTCTGGACAGTGCCGATTGGTCCTGTGCTGATCACTTGCACCCCCTCCAAAAAAAAAAAAAAAAACTCTCTAGCAATACACACCAAACTGAGCATGTGCAGAGTGCCCCCAAGGCTCTGTACTATCAACAGATGGATTGGGAACTGTGGAAGAAGGCGGGGATCAGAGAAGACTGATTCAAACAGCCTTTTTACACAATGGGGAGGATTATGCCGGGTACACACGACCATTTTTCTCGTCGGGAAAAATGTCATTTTTTCTCTTTGACGAGAAAAACGCCCGTGTGTGGGCTTTCCAGCATTTTTCCCCCGACGAGAAAAACGGCAAGAATCACGACGAGAAAAATTAGAACATGCTCTAATTTTTCTCGTCGTGATTCGCGGCATTTTTTTCCGCGGCAGTTTTCCCATAGGGAAACACTGCCAGGGAGCCTACACACGGTCGTTTTTCTCGACCAAAAGAAAAAATTTCATGAAAACCGTCCGTGTGTAGGGGACCAAGCCGGTGCTCGTTTTTCATGTCGATTTTCTCGGCAGTGTTTTCACCGTCGAGAAAAACGATCGTGTGTACACGGCATTAGGTTCCGCAGTGAGTAGAACAAGCATGCTTTACTGCATATACGGACTGATTTTACTGTTGTGGGTTTGTTTAGTAACACTTTAACAATGGGGAGCAGGCTGGCTAAAATCTATGGATTGAGAGGCTTCCATCTAATATCCGTGCAGTATGTTCACAATCCTCCAGATTTATGCTTGTGGCCATACTTACTGAACTAGGTAAACATTGCACTAATGAATTACACTCCACCACCCCAAAACATAACTATATCACATTTATTTGTAAAGAAAAAAGCCTAGTACACACGGCCGAGAATCCCGTCAGGAAAAAAACGTTTTTCCTGACGAGATTCCTGGCAAGCTGTGCATACAGATGGCCGTTCTTTTGAATGGCAAGAACGCGGTGACGTCATCGACTACGACGAGCATGCGCTGGTCACATTCGATGCCGTCGCCGCCATCTTGCTTCACCCTACACTACCCTTGTAAGCTACCGCGCATGCTTCGAAGTCTCATCGAGCATGCGCGGGCTTACCGGAGGACAGGTAAGCTTGTAGCCACACACACACACACACACACACACACACACAGTTTTCTCGTCGGGAAACAGGCCGACGAGAAAATAGAGAGCAGGTTCTCTATTTTTTCTCGTCGAGATTCCCGGCAGTTTTCTCGACGAGAAACCATACACACGACCGGTTTTCTCTGCAAAAATCTCTCCCAGCAGTTTTCTTGCCGAGAAAATCGGTCGTGTGTACGAGGCCAAAGGTGCGTTGGCGCTGCTTTGAAAAACGTTTAGAATATCTGTGATCCTATAAATGGTGAGAACTAAAATAATAATAAATGGACATGAGTAACCCAAGTCTCCCAGCTTACAGGTAAAGAATTCATTAATATAAAATTGGTGAGGAATTTGTTTCTAAAACTGAAAAACATCAATGTGAGCACCGTGTCTGATATGCAGTGTAATAGCTTCAAATATCATATATAGAAAATCAACATTTAAAAAAAAATATATAATAAATAAAAATATGTAAGTCCAAATCAATATTAAAAAACTATTAGTAATAAATGTCCATAATCCAAAGAACTCCCAAAAGTGACTTGTACAAGATCCAAGTGATGACACTCTATTGTGATTCCTGTGAAAATAGATAAGGTGACTTTTCCTTGCTCCCCACTTGTATACTTGTACTTGTATACTCACCAGAAAGCCTTACCCCTGCAGGGGTAAAAAGCGTGTAGTCAGATATATCCCTGATCCTGTTGTTCCAATGATCAGGGTATCCTCCTCCTCCGTAGCGTTGTTTAAATGGTAGGGTATTCACATGAAATTTATTGGTAGAAACGGGCACTGAGGCGCTCAGACAACGTCTAATGACGAAACGCGTGAGGCTGGACTTGGTACGCATTCACGTCACCTCCGGAACTTCCAGTTTTTTCATTGTGGTCTGTGGAACGCACGCTGTCCAGACCCAGGAAATTGTTTTTATACCCATGCAAGCTGGGGTAATTGGAGCTCCATTTTTTTTAAAGAAGAATGACTCTATTTTAATGCAATAAACATACACTTTCTTGAGAATGGATTTACGCTATGAGTGCCCGTTTCTACCATTAAATTTCATGTGGATACAATACCATTTAAACAACGCTACGGAGGAGGAGGATACCCTGATCATTGGAACACCAGGATCAGGGATATACCTGACTACACGCTTTTTACCCCTGCAGGGGTAAAGCTTTCTGGTGAGTGCATATACAAGAGGGCAGCACGGAAAAGTCACCTCATCTATTTTCACAGGAATCACAATAGAGTGTCATCACTTGGATCTTGCACAAGTCACTTTTGGGAGTTCTTTGGATTATTTTCTTAAATTCAAAATACTAACAACTACCTACAAAGCCATCCACAACTCTGCCCCCAGCTACATCACTGACCTAGTCGCTAAATACCAACCTTCGTTCTTCTCAAGACCTCCTGCTCTCTAGGTCTCTCATCACCTCTTCCCATACTCATCTCCAGGACTTTTCCAGAGCCTCTCCAATCCTATGGAACTCCTTACCCCAATCTGTCCGTCCATCTCCTTCTCTATTAGCTTTTAGAGGATCCCTGAAAACCCTCCTCTTCAGAGAAGCCTATCCTACCCACACCTAACAACTGTATTTTCATTTTTGCCCATCTGTTCATCCCCCCACAGCTACTACCCTTTGTTCCACTTGACCCTCCCTTCTAGACTGTAAGCTCTAATGAGCACTGGGCCCTCTGATCCCTCCTGTATTGAATTGTATTGTGACTGTACTGTCTTCCCTGATGTAAAGCGCTGAGCAAAGTGTTGGCGCTATACAAATCCTGTATAATAATAATAATAATTATGGACATTTATTACTAATAGTTTTTTAATATTGATTTGGACTTACATATTTTTATTTATTATATTTTTTATAAATTTTTGATTTTCTATATATGATATTTGAAGCCATTACACTGCATATCAGACACGGTGCTCACATTGATGTTTTTCAGTTTTAGAAAAAAATTCTTCACCAATTTCATATTAATGAATTCTTTACCTGTAACCTAGGAGACTTGGGTTACTCATGTCTAAGTATTATTATTTTAGTTCTCACCATTTATAGGATCACAGATATTCTAAACGTTTTTCAAAGCAGCGCCAATGCCCCTTTTTCTTTACAAATAAAGATCGGACTTCACTCTGTGAAGTTTTCTATAGGGAGGCAGCAGCTTAGCACACACCTAAGTGCGGAATTCTAATCAAGTATATAACTACATCACGTGTCATTACTTGGTTGGAGCCTCCGCTAGAGATTTGCTAAACATGCAGACAAAGTCGGAGAACTCCTTCCAAGTCTCCAGGAACCAGACGTGGACATTCATTTGTAGCTGCAAGACCAACAAAGTCTGAAATACAGAAGAAGATGTTCTCAATCCACAGTTAGTTAAAATATAAATCAGTTTGATTCAATTTTTTGTCCTTAAAGTGGATGTAAACCCAGTCTCATCCTTTCTAAACTACTGCCATAGTGCTGATCTATAAGGATATAGATGCCTCCTGCATGTATCCTTACCTGTCAAATGTCTCCCCTCTGTCTGTTATGAGAACTGAAAAACTGCAGATTCTGTGGGTGGATCTGTTGTCTGGAGCTCGGTGGGTGGAGTCGTGATGTCAGTAGACTCCCCGCCCACCTCTACACTCCCCTTGTCAACATGCATTTTCTCTTGTGTATTCCTTCTTCTATGATCACTGACATCCAGTCAAAATCCAGAAAAGTAACCACATGACTTCAGAAAAGGAGTGGGGGTGGGAATTAAAAAATAATGCCCGTCTAAAGCTAGTGCACGAGATATGTAAATAACCTGTCACTCAAAGCAAGGGGGCGGAACGGACAAAGGGGTTTCTCTTTTTGTCCGTTTATCTTACTGAAAAAAGAAAAAAAGGATTGCTCAGAGCTGGCAAGACCTGGCACAAAATGATAGTAAATCTTATACTCTACATTGTGACAGCAACAAAAATAAATAATTGGGGGTTTACATCCACTTTAATGCAGGACAAGGCAAGCATAAAAGGAAATCATCTCACCTCCTCCACATCTACTCTGCTAAGTTTCGGCAGTTCTTGAAGATCTTTTTGTTTGCGTTTCCTTTCTTTCACCCCTTCTCCTCGGACGGCATCTTTAAACGTCTTCTTACCTTTTGTCTTCTGATCTCTGCAAGTAAAAGGTGTGAGATGTGAGACTTTTTTTCTTTTTAGAGACGGTCCATTATTGTATTGATCACCGGGGCCCACCTGAAATACTTCTCTATCTCCATGATCACAAGTGAGGGGATGACGCGTGACTTGCTTGCCATTATGTGGGACACAAAGCTTCTTAAGGTACCCGTGCTCTGGGTAAAGTGTGCCTCCTGTATGGGCACAAAGGCAACAAAACCTTCAATACCAGGAACAGAGATAGAAATTTTCAGGCTCTTGACCTTTCCCGGCTCTGAAATTTTGCAATGAGACAGATCATCGGTGTCACATGACCAGGATCTAATATTTTTGGTATTTTTAAAATATCAAATTGAATTGACGACAGTATTAATATTGTTGATCTACACTATTTCTGCGGTATGTCATTTTCTAGGAGGTGTTGTGAAATCACCTGCACAGTTTTTGAGCAAGCAAAAATAATTATTTTTTTATTATTTTTATCACTAATATTATTTGCTTAGGTTGGTTTTTATTTGAAATGTCTGGTAAAAAGCCTAGGCTTATGCCATCATGCACAGCTCTGAGCTAGGGCTGCAACTAAACGATTACTTTCATAATCGATTACTTGGCCGATTATTGTTTCGATTAATCGGTTAATAACCTTAAAGAAGGAAAAATTCGGCCAATTTGTTGTTGGGCAGATTAAAAAATACAAATTGCCACAAAAACACATTGCATGCTTTTCTGCAGCTTCTCCATTGAAGTATATTAAACCAAGAAAACAAAATAGCACCATTTTGCGTTAAAAAACAGTCCTTGCCCTTTCCAAATGTGCAGCAGCTGAAAAAATCATGGATGTGAACGTGTCCCATAGGAAACAATGTAAATGCTCTGTAGTGCGTTTCTGCAAAAAGCACAAAAAAAAACAGGTGTGACCCAGGCCTGAGATGTTTAGTAACATAATGAGGTTAAAAAAAAAAAAATTAGTACAAAAAGAGCAAATAATCGCTACTGTAAGGGGTTCATTTTTTACTGTGGGACAGTGAAAGTAATAATTACAGTAGCAATTTGCTCTTTTTGTACTATAAAGGGCTAATTTTAGTTTTTTTTAACCCCATTATGTTACTGGCTGATTAATCGATTATGAAAATGGTAATCGATTAATTTCATTATCGATTAATCGATTAGTTGTTTCGGCCCTACAGCTCTCTCCCTCATTCTCATGAGAGTTTGCCAGAAAGGGAGGTGGATGAGTCATAAGAGGGCCAATGAGCACTGCAGGGCTGGAGATGTGACTCTGCATAAATCCAGGAAGTGAACAGGCAGCAGCTTTAGCTGCCCACAGTAAAATGGCCGCAGCCAGACTTAGAGGAGGGAGATTTCTGCAGCATATTTGGTAAGCACAGAATCAGTATATATAAAATAACATGCAAAGTGGTTGGAGGGAAGATTCAGAATGACAAATATGTTTTTATTACAAATTATGTGAGCAGACTGCAGTTCCTCTTTAAGGTCTCATCGGCTTGACCCAGGAAGAACTGTGTCCAAGGCCAGGAGAAGAGAGCTGGTCAATCTCATCTCATACTAAATTTTATGGATCAATAAACTGA
Source organism: Rana muscosa (assembly GCA_029206835.1). Classification (NCBI taxonomy): domain Eukaryota; kingdom Metazoa; phylum Chordata; class Amphibia; order Anura; family Ranidae; genus Rana; species Rana muscosa. Next base: position 39,175,272 of record CM055128.1, read on the forward strand.
TAACCCCCAATGTCAAAAATTAAATACAATTCCCTACCGTTTTACTGTTTTGGACCATGGCAATAAAGGCTTCTCCTGGGACAAGGACCAACATCTCTGCCTCTTCCTGGCAGAAGGCTTCTCCCTGAAAGGAAAGAACGAGCACAAAAACTGATGAAACATTCAAATCAAACTTGGTCTTCTATTTCAGTTATCACCATTCAAGTGTATGTAAACCTTAAAGTGGTTGTAAAGGCTCAAGGTTTTTTTACCTTCATGCATTCTATGCATGAAGGTAAAAAACCTTCTGTGTGCAGCAGTGACCCCAATACTTACCTCAGCCCCCTCTCTATCCAGCCATGTCCAAGAGAGCTTTGTCTCTGCGTGCCATTGGCTCCCGCTGCTGTCAATCACAGCCAGTGAGCCAATTAGGAGACGGAGGGGGCAGGGCCGAGCCACAGCTCTGTGTGTGAATGGACACACAGAGCCACGGTTCGGAAGTGAGCTTGCTGGGGTGCCCAGCAGGAGCCAGGAGCACCTGCAAGGGACCCGAGAAGAGGAGGATCGGAGGTGCTTTGTGCAAAACCACGGCACAGAGCAGGTAAGTTTAATGTGTCCAGGGAGGATTTGGCAGTGTCTAATGCCGCGTACACACGATCGGAAATTCCGACAGGAAAAGTCTGATGTGCTTTTTGTCGGAAATTCCGACCATGTGTAGGCTCCATCTGACTTTTTCTGTCTGAATTTTCGACAACAAAAATTTGAGAGCTGGTTCTCAATTTTTCCGACAAGAAAAGTTCCTGTCGGAAAATCCGATCGTCTGTAGCAATTCCAATGCGCAAAATTCCGACGCATGCTCAGAAACAATGAAATTCATTTTCTCCGCTCGTTGTAGTGTTGTACGTCACCGTGTTCTTGACAGTCGAAAGTTCATAGAACTTGTGTGACCTTGTGTATGCAAGCCAAGCTTGAGCGTAATTCTGTCGGAAAAACCATCCATGGTTTTTCCAATGGAAAATCCGATCGTGTGTACGCGGCATTACTTCTAATCAATTGTTTTTAGCAGGGGTTCCTCAACACCTAATGATTTTAGGGTTCTTCTGGGGTAAAAAAGGTTGAGAAAGGCAGATCTAAGTGAACATGAAAGTGCCTTGGGGGTGGGGGTTGTCCCTAAACTGAAGGCTCCTTTGAAATCTCCCGATGTACCTGCTGGCTCTTACAGAACGAGATTGGATAAAGAACTCACATTGCTGTCTTCCCCGGACCTGCTCCAGGTAATACTCCGTGCCACCGGCTGTGACTGGATCACACACTTATACTCCTGAGCCTGCAGAGCGTTCAGCACTTGTCCTCCAGAGCCGTCCTGCAAGAGAACTGAGAAGAAACGTCCCCTGAGTCTTATGTTTGTACACCGGAATACACATATTTGAATAAGGACATGCACAGCCTCTGAAGCCAACCATATCTGAAGGTACAAAAAGAGCAATCTACCGCTTTGTACTTTATACACCAGCCATTTTCAACCGGGGTTCCTCCAAAGGTTCTTAGGAGTTCCTCCAGCTGTTGACGATTGACCTCCCATCTGACAGTGACCTCTGGGTCCAATGCCACTTGGCAAAGCCAGTGGGCATGACACCAATGGTCCTTTCAGCTGGCTGGAAGCACGGATTTCCTCCCACTGGCCACCATCATTTTCCCCAATGACCCCTCACCTCAAAAGTATTTCAAGAACTCCTCTAAAAGGGTTGAGAAAGGCTGGTATACATTAATAAGCAAATAAGGTGAAACATTATACATCAGTCATAACTATTTGCAGCCTTACTTATAAACATCTGCATTCCTTTGCATCATCTTGATGAATGCAAAGCATTCCCTGATTGGATGAGGTAGAGAGCGTGATGTCACTGCTTTGCCTCATCCAATCAGGGAATACTTTGCATTCATTGAGAAAACACAAAGCATTCTCTGGATGGTAAAAAGAAAAAAAATATGAAGTACATTTCTTTTTATTTGTATTCTCTGAATGGTGCCCATGCTGAACAGCTGACCTCCTATGTTTGGAATGCAATAGCCTTGGGACCTGGAAGCAAGTGGAGATCAGTGGAGAAGTGGTGTCTACTACAGTGATTTCTCAGCTCCCAGGGGCATAGACCAGGTATGGTATGGTATGGTATATATATATATATATATATATATATATATATATATATATATGTATGTGTGAGGGGTGTACTCACTTTTGCGAGATACTGTGATATATATATATATATATATATATATATATATATATATATATATATCACAGTATCTCGCAAAAGTGAGTACACCCCTCACACATACACATTATATATATATATATATATATATACACACACACATACAATGTACATAGTTACATTGGTCCAAAAAATATACTATGGCTGGAATTTATCTTTTCAGTCCACCTTTGTGACCACGTTTTATCCAAATTTAGGGTAGCATTCCCCAATTGGGTTCCCCAAACTTCTGCTGCCACGTGGGACTCCCCGCGCACACACAAAGACCGTCAGTGAAGTCGGAAACCTTCCTCGTCTTTGCTTGCCGATGAGCTCACTCAGGACCCGAAGGCCAGGCAGAGCCCAGTGGGGGCATCTGTCCATGCACAAGAATGGTGGCACCAGAGAGAGGGGGTGGCTGCAGCCACCGGGATTATGTGTAAATCTGACAAGCCAATTTATGGTTGTCAGATACAAGCAATCCGGCACATTACTAGCACACCCATCTGCAGGCCTGGGACTGGCACAGCAGGTGCCGCCAGGTAGGGGGGGGCGGGGAGGGGGGGGGAGTTGGCTCCCCCCCGCTTGTTCCAGCAAAGATATAACTCAGTGAGATAACACTAAACTGATACCTATAGGGGGCCTTTAAAGTACCACCTATAGAAAATATAGGGTACTGATATGTTGGTCGTCATTTCACTGGCGAACACAAAATTTAAGGTTTGACATGTTGGGGATCGATTTACTCAGTGCAAACTCGTCTTTTATATTTTACCAAACATTGGTTAATTTATTGCGTTTGTGTGCCCCAAAATGAACTTTGGTGCAATTTTTACTGAAAGATTGCATGTCCAAGACCTTTGCGGTAATATCCTTTAGTAAATATTGGGGAATGAAATTTTGTAAAAAGCAGGCTGTGACCCAAAAGTGGAACTTCTGCATAATTGTCCCCCCCCCCCTCCGGTGTCACATTTGGCACCTTTAAGGGGGGATGGGGGAACAGGGACCTGTTTTTTGACAGGTTCCCCTTCTGGGAGACAAGGCTGATCTCCCGGAAGTTGGGCCCCCTCCTCCTTCCTCTGCCCCCTATGTTACTTTAACCACTTGCCAACTAGCCACCGTCATTATAAGGCGGCAGGTCGGCACATTCCCGCAAATCGCCGTAGGTATACGGCGGCTCTCTTCAGCCGTAGCAGGCGCACGCCCACTGTACGGAGGGGGGACCGATGTGCGTGGCTGCGATGTCCACTGGCCACCCGCGATCGTGGGAACGAGAGCCAGAACGGGGATCTGTCAATGTAAACAAACAGATCCCCATTCTGACAGGGGAGTAGAGAGTGATCGTCTGTTCCTAGTGATCAGAAACAGTAAACTCTCCTCCTCCAGTCAGTCTCACCCCCCCACAGTTAGAAATACCTCCCTAGGGAACACTTAACCACTTGATCGCCAACCTAGTGTTAACCCCTTCTCTGCCAGTGACATTTATACAGTAATCAGTGGCTATTTTTAGCTCTGATCGCTGTTTATATGTCACTGGTCCCAAAAAAAGTGTCAAAAGTGTCCGTTATGTCCGTTGCAATGTCGCGCTCCCGCTAAAAAAAAAAAAAATGTATTCGCTGATCGGCGCCATTACTAGTAAAAAAAAAATAATAATAAAAATGCCATAAATCTATCCCCTATTTTGTAGACGCTATAACTTTTGCACAAACCAATCAATATACGCTTATTGGGATTTTTTTAACCAAGAATATGTAACAGAATACAAATCGGCCTAAACTGATGAATTTTTTTTTATTTTTTTTTGGGGATATTTATTATAGCAAATATTGTTAAAAATATTTTTTATTTCAAAATTGGCGCTCTTGTTTTGTTTATAGTGGAAAAAAAGAAAAAACGCAGAGGTGATCAAATACCACCAAAAGAAAGCTCTATTTGATGGAAGAAAAAAAAAACCCGTAAAGTTTGTGTACAACGTCGCACGACCGCGCAATTGTCAGTTAAAGCGACACAGTGCCGTATCACAAAAAATGGCCTGATCATTAAGGGGGCTTTTCCCGACTTGTTCATTCCCCGACTTAGTTGGGGTAGGCGGTACACTTTGGTGGGGGTGGGTCAGCCACGCCCAGTGACCTTTGACCTCTGGGAACCCGCCTCCTGACCTCTGGGGGAGGTCCCTGTTGCAAATCCTGGGTCTTAGCCTTGTTCTTAAAGGGAAAACCCTAACGTGGTTAAAGTGTATTCTCCCCCCCAAAAAATCTGCCTAATATAGTGTGACATAAAAAAGTTGCAGCGACTACCATTTTATTCTCTAGGGCCTCTACTAAAAAAATATGTATATAATGTTTGGGGGTTCTAAGTAATTTTCTATCAAAAAAATACAAATCATTACAAAAACTATCAGAATAGGCGTGGTCCTTAAGTGATTCCTATTGGTGGACAAGGCCATGCCCCGCCCCGTGAGGCCGCAGTACCGGCGTCTATGTGCACTTCTAGGCTCTCTGGACATTTCTTGGCTTTCTTGGGCTGAGGCGCTCCGGCGGGGTCACGTGACGCGGCGCTCTTGGTCGGAGGAGCTCTGGTGGAGGTGGGGGCGGCACCGCCTCTCTTAGCCCCACGTGACCCGGGTGGGCGGGACGAGGCCCCTCGCGGAGCTGGGGCGGCACGTGACGGCGGGGCAGCCAATCGCCGGAACAGAGGGAGCTCCGCCACCTCTTGCTCGCTGTCGCTGCTGCTGATCGTCTGCGGTGCGACGTGGCGCCGGGCTGCTGCGGTGGAGGAGGCCAGGAAGGGTAGGCGGGGCAGGTCCTCGCTGTCGCTGGATTCGGAGCTCATGTTTGCTTCGCTTCAAACTTTGCGCTGGTGTTAAACCGGAAGTGACGTGTTGGAGATGCAGACGAGTTGGCTAATTGACAGAACCCCGGAAACGGAAGTGACGTCAGGAAGCGGCAGAAAGATGTCGCTGCTGTGTGCTGTGTCCGGGCGGCTCGGTGAGTGACCTCCGTGTGTGTGAGAAACCCGACTGCCTGTGTCTCCATGACAACCAGAGGAGGTGACACTGACCGCTTAATAAAGAGAACCGGTCACCTCATATCAATGTTATGCGGAGGTGTGACATCCAGAGGTGACTTCCTGGGTTGTCATAGAAGGTGGGGAGAGCTCTCTGCCTGGAATATAGAGGAAGGAACCCGACCGACACTCACCTGAGAGCCAGACAAGATGGTGGTGTGAGGAAGAGTGGTGCAACCCCCTGAGAGGGTCATAGCTCGTTATTGGAGAGGCCCTGTCACCTGAGCAACCAGAAACATACCAGGGGCTTCCATCTAACCAGAGGGGGGCGCTGCAATTCACACATGGGCGTGTTGTGTCGTCTCCCCTTCACACCATGTGTGTTCCAGGCGGCCAAAACGCACGGCACGCCATTCTTAAAACGGTTGTATACCCGCTGACTATTTTTTTTTTTTTTATACACCTGTAAAGGAAAAGGCATAATGAGCTAGTATGCACAGCATACAAGCTCATTATGAAATACCTTAGAACGAGGCGTCGGTGTCCCTCCCGGTCCACGCCGAGGCAGCTGACATTATGCCTCGGCGCGTCTTCCGGGTATCGCGGCTCCAGCGCTGTGAGTGGCTGGAGCCGCGATTCGTCACTCCCACGCATGCGCGCGGGAGACTGCTTTCCTGCAAGGTCCGGCGTTCGCCGGGCCTTCAGCTGAGAATCCCCTGTGCGCATGCGCCGCTGCAGTCAGCGGCGCAGTGCAAGGGGAATATCTCCTAAACCGTAAAGGTTTAGGAGATATTTCTTTTAGCTACAGGTAAACCTTAGTATAGGCTTACCTGTAGGTAAAAGTAAAAAAAAAAAAAAGACTATACAACCACTTTAACCACTTTAGGGCCGAAACAACTAATCGATTACTATTTTCATAATCGATTAATCGGACAGTAACATAATGGGGTTAAAAATAAAAAAATTAGCCCTTTACAGTACAAAAAGAGCAAATCGCTACTGTAATTATTACTTTCACTGTCCCACAGTAAAAAATGAACCCCTTACAGTAGCGATTTATTTGCTCTTTTTGTACTAATTTTAGTTTTTTTAACACCATTATGTTACTCAACATCTCAGGCCTGGGTCACACCTCTGTGGGTTTTTTTTTTGGTGCTTTTTGCAGAAACACACTACAGGTCATTTACATGGTTTCTATGGGACACGTTCACATCCATGATTTTTTCAGCTGCTGCGAATTTGGAAAGGGCAAGGACTTTTTTTAACGCAAAACGGTGCTATTTTGTTTTTTTGGTTCAATATACAATTTAATAGAGAAGCTGCAGAAAAGCATGTAATAATGTGTTTTTGCGGCAATTTGTGTTTTTTAGTCTGCCCAACAACAAATTGGCCAAAACATTTTTTTTTTTTTAAAATGCAGCAAAATTACTTTTTTTTTTTTTTACGGTTATTAATCGAAACAATAATCGGCCAACTAATCGATTATGAAAATAATCGTTAGTTGCAGCCCTAAACCACTTGCATACCATGCCTTTTCTGGCCATCTCTTTGTTTACAAGTTTTAACCCTTTCACACCAATGCCTCCTTGCCCTTTAATTGTTTTATGACTCCAGGAGGCAAGGCTTAAGAGCACGTGATCCGAAAACCGCCAATCGCAGCTTTCGGTTAGGCGCCGGTAACTGTATGGGAAGCGTGCAGTGTGCGCGCGCTCTCGGCACAGCTGTCTGGGCAGCAATTCACGCAAATATGTGGCCCCCTCATCGGTGCCAAACACCAGGTGCCAACAGGCTGCATATTTGTGTGCGCCTGGCACCAAGGGGTTAAATCAGTATTTTTTATTGCTAGAAAATGACTTGGAACCCACAAACGTATGAGAGAGAGATAGAGAGAGAGCGCGCTCTCGGATTGCGAGTAACGTGGTTAACGAGCGCTTCGCAATAAGAGCACTGTGTGTTTTTAAAATCCTAACTCGGTTTGTGAGTGTTGTCTCGCAAAACGAGCAGGATTCAAGCCAAAGCGGTGTGCAGTACCGCATTTGGCCTGAGGTGGGGGGGGGGCATGGGAGCCGAACGGCGCAGTTCGGAAAGACTCGGAAATATGCCGTTCCCAAGCTGTCCTCAGACTTTTCGTGTGTTCCCGAGGCTCTCTGGCGCCCCCACCTCTGGCCGCATTTGGTATTGCATGCCATTGAAGTCAATGCGGAACAAACTATTTTCATTTCCATTGACTTCAATGGGGAAACTCGCTTTTGATATGCGAGTACTTTGGATTACGAGCATTTTCCTGGAACGGAGTGATGGTGAACCTTGGCACCCCAGATGTTTTGGGATTACATTTCCCATGATGCTCATGCACTCTGCAGTGTAGCTGAGCATCATGGGAAATGTAATTCCAAAACATCTGGAGTGCCAAGGTTTGCCATCTCTGCCTTAGGGGGAGGGGTGGGTGACCTCGGCCCTCCAGCTGTGGTGAAACTACAAATCCCATCATGCCTGTGATTGTCAGGATCTTGCAATGTCTCATGGGACATGTCGTTTCAAAACAGCTGGAGGGCCGAGGTTGCCTACCCCTGACCTGGGGAATAAAATGACAAACGCTGCCATTTTTTTATGTCGCACGGTATTTGCGCAGCGGTTTTGCAAACACAATTTACAGGAAAAAAAAATACACTTATGAATAAAAAAAACACAATATATACCCCAATTTTTTTTGTAGAATTTGAAAGATGATGTTACGCCGAGTAAATAGATACCTAACATGTCACGCTTTAAAATTGCGCACACTCCTGGAATGGCGACAAACTACGGGTACTTAAAAATCTCCAACAGTGACATTTTAAAATATTTTACAGGTTTCTTGTTTGGAGTTACAGAGGAGGTCTAGAGCTAGAATGAACAATGCCAGGCCTCATGCCCTCAACATGGAGGGTTGCTTTGGGGCCCCCTCCAACCCCCCAGCACCTTTTCCCAATGTTGATGGGGACAAGGGCCTCTTTCCCACAACCTTGGCTGGTGTTTGTGGGGATCTGCGGGTGGGGGGGGCTTAATGGAATCCCCCAGATCCCAGCACCCCCCCCCCCTTCCCATGTGAATGAGTATGGGGTACTCATTCACCAAAAAATAGAGTAGTGTAAATAAAGACAGGAGACAATTTTTGACAAGTCCGTTTATTAAAATAGTAAAAAAAAAAAAAAAATGGTATAGATCCCAGGAAAAAAAAAAAGAGTTTGCACCCAACGCCGCCTCTTACTGCTAAATACACTAATGGGCGGAGTCACCCGCTGATGCCCCCTGAAGGTCCTGGTATGGATTGGGGGGGGGGCGGCCCACACTTTTTTTTTTCTTACTCTCAGGTTTTCTATTTTTTCATTTAAATATAAATAAAAAAAATGTGTGTATGTGTGTGTGTGTGTGTGTGTGTGTATATATATATATATATATATATATATATATTCTGAAATTTCCACAGCTATAGATACCGTACTGTAATGTCGGTAATCAGCACCATATAATGTTACTGTGATAGTGCTATGGGCAGTCTGACATTAACAGACATTGGCTGAAAGGGACACTGACATCGCTAGTGACGGTAATACAGTGATAATACTATACACTGTACTAATGACACTGGCAGGGAAGGGGTTAACATCAAGGGGGTTAACTGTGTGCCTAACAATGTGTGTTCCTTTTACTTTTATATACGGCTGTTTTTTCTCCCGCTTTGCATGGAAAAGAAACATCCAGATTTCTAATCAGTGTGCGTAGCCCTGTGTGTTTGTAAACACAGAGCTTTGTGCTGTGATTGGACACAGCCGATCAGCAGGTCTCAGCCATGAATCATTGGCTGGGACCTGGTGACAGTGGGTGCACCAGCAAACCCGGAATTCCCAGCTGGGGCACGTGTACGCGATCGGGCGGGGCTGTGCTGCTCACCTGGGCGGGCGACAAGCAGTTAATACATGTATGTTTTGTATTTTGTAGTTTCTCCATCACCGGCGACATTGATCCTGATCAGAGAGGCGTCAAAGAAAGCCGGATCCAGTACAAAGAACCTGGGGGGAAAGAGTCCTGGGAAGAGTTATGGAGTTAAGACTCTAGATGGTGAGTCTGTTCTATCATTCTTTATTGAATCGGAAAAGATAGAAACTGAACCCCTGCAGTGTACAATAGATCTGTGTATTGAGCGGATTGAAATAACATAGAATTGACACTTTTATATCAAAGCTCAAATGGTCTTGTAGTTTTAATTCGCTCAAAACATTTCAGGTGCATCAAAACAAAAGTGTGCAAAGTCTTCCAGCCACTGCCTGTGTAGAATTCCTACATGCATTGTAGTCTACAGCTGTGTGCAAGCCTCTCGTTATTATACAGCCCCGGGGCTTTAGGTGGGCTACAAGTGTCAGAGCTGCATTCATTACGGAGTTAATCTCCCCACATCCATTCATGTTGTTTCTGCACTGACAGATGCAGCTCACACAGTGTTCCTAGTCCGGACATATATTTCTGGGATTTTTTGCCTTTCACACCTCCCTTTTTTTTTTTTTTTTTTTTGTTCCTTTGATATTTTTTTTTTCTTTAATGTGTAAGAGCTGGTTCACACCAGGGCGACTCGTCAGGTGACTCGGTCGCCTGACGAGTAGCGTCCCATGCTTTTCAATGGAACCGTTCTAAGTAAGAGCGACTCAGGTCGCTCCGACTTAGAAAAAGGTTCCTGTACTACTTTTGGGGGCGACCCAAGGCGACCTGCATTGACTTCTATACAGAAGTCTTATGCAAATCGCCTCGGCGGGCGTCTCAAGTCGTCTTGAGATCGTGCCGCGTCGCGCCGCCCTGGTGTGAACCGGCTCTAAGAGTGTAAGTCTTAAAGATGAACTCCGGGGAAATGTGAAAATGTCCCTTTCAGTGGGGCTCCCCTGCACTGCAAGGGTTAAAGCTGAATTCCAAGAATTTAGTTACTTTGCTAAAACTACAGGTATACCATGAGTGGAGTCTAACGAGCCACCTCCATAGACTTTTCTGTATTATTCATATCGGACAGATTAATTGCTCCAGGAAGATAACTTCTGGAGCTCCCACGCTGCTCACTGTGGATCTCGGCTCCTTCAAGAGCAGAGTCTCTGGAACTGCTATGCCCAGCCCCCCTCCTTCTGCCCATTCACTGGAGTCTTTGTATTATGTGATCTCATTCACAAATGAGCTGGGATGACCATTCACAGTATTCTAAGACAGTGTTTCTCAACTCCAGTCCTCAAGGCGCACCAACAGGTCATGTTTTCAGAATTTCCCTCAGATGAAACAGCTGTGGTAATTACTAAGGCAGTGAAACTGATTACATCCCCTGTGCAAAATAATGGAAAGCCTGAAAACATGACCTGTTGGGGCGCCTTGAGGACTGGAGTTGAGAAACCCTGTTCTAAGACACAGATGTTGTCAGTTTATTGAAGATCAGCACAGCGAGTCAGCAGATGGATCACTCAGTAATCATCATTTGTGCTATTTCTCTCCAAAGCACACTTCCTGGGATGTAAGGATGCAAAGGTTCTTCTGTGTCTATCTTCATAATGGTATATCTTCAGTCTGAGATCTCAGTCACTGCTGCCTCTGACTGCTAGTCTCAGGAGATTTTAAGCAATATTTGGGGATGTCACTACTCTGCTGTTTGGTGTTCTCTTTGCTTGCTTTGCTGGCTGAAGGAAAATACCTCTCTATACCAAGATGGCCGCCTCCACAGAGACAGTGCAAAACAAAGCATGGTAAGTCCATATTGGGATAGATCACCTGCAGGGAACCAATAAATACTGGTATCTGGTCACAGCTTCCAGAGAGTTCCTCTCTAAAGTGACAGTCATCGTAATCGGGTTCCTGCAAGTGAAGAGACATTATACTCACCTCTCCAGAAACTTGTGTTTCCCATCTTTGCTCTGCAAGTTTATTTGGGAGGTTACATTGTAATTTCATTTATATTGGGAGTATTTCATTGCTCTGCCTGGTGTACATTTTCTCTCCCCCCCCCCCCCTTTTTTTTTATACCTCTCCTTCTGCATCCTGTTGACCCTCGTCTGCTTACGTTTCAGGTAACTTTGTCCATTCTGGAAATATTCTTGCTACTCAGAGGCTCATGCGATGGCACCCAGGGTCTCAGGTAGGCCACAGTTATGACTGACAGTTTTATGGTTTCTTGCACTTTAACCACTTCCCGCCCTTAGGACGTACCGGTACATGCTTCGGGTTGAAGTGGTTATACCAAGGTCATGGTGGCGCTGAATAATGTAAAAGTAATCAGAGCTTCTATCTAGCCATTGGACTCATTTGGCAGAAGGTGGTCTCACGCCCTCTCCTGTAGTGGAGCCTGGAACTGAAGTCGGTGGTTCAGCTGGCTGACCATAGAGAGGAAGGGAAACTCCCCAGTTGTGTTTATGGTCTATGAAACTGAAAGCAACAAGGATTTTGTCACTTCCGGTTTTGGTTTGTTACCAGCTTGTACAGCATCTGATTAAAGTGGTTGTAAACCCTTTACAACCACTTTTACCTACAGGTAAGCCTAGATTAAGGCTTACCTGTTGGTGCTCTAAATATCTCCTAAAACTCCACGGTTTAGGAGATATTTACAAATGAAACGGGCGCTGATGTCATCGGTGCAGGCGCACTTTAGAAACGGCGAGTGGGCCTTTTCTAAAGTAGATCGTGCCGTGACTGGCGGCTCCCGCGTGCATGCGCGGGAGTGACGTCATCACGGCTCCGGCCAATCACAGCGCCGGAGCTGCGATACCCAGAAGGAAAACGGACGCTCCGTTGAACAGGGGACAGCAGTGACATCGCAGGCTTTAGTTTCAGGTAAGTGACACATAATGGGCTACTATGCGATGCACAGTAGCCTATTATGCTTTACCTTTGCAGGGAAACAAAGAGGAAGTAAAACCCATCAGGGTTTACTTCCTTTTTAAACTGATCTTGGTTTGATCAGATGCTTTTAAGGGCAGAGAAAAGATCTGGGGTCTAATAGACCCCAGATGTCTAAGTAAAGTGTACCTATCATATCATGGCCCATGCTATCACAAGCAGGGACGCTGATAGCGGGTACCACCAGTCGTCCTGTACGGGGCTGGGGCACACAGGGGGGCCTAGATGGCAGGGCAATCGGTGCGGCAGGTGCAGTTACAGAATGATACCCATGTCTGTCTCTCTCCCTGCAGCAGCTGAAAGATGGTTTCTCCCCCTGTCTCTCCCATCGGCTTTCAGTTGCTGCAGGGAGAGATATAGACACAGGGGTATTTGCAACCCCCTTCGCCTGCCCCACCACACCGATCCCCTTTCTGATTCCAGTGTGTGCCCTCCCGCAGCTCTGCTGGCTTTCCTCTCCCACTGGCTGCTGCAGGTACACAGGGGGGATGTGTAAGGATGGAGAGCAGTGGAAGGTCCTGGTTAATATGTCTTTACCAGCTCCTTCCTTTTCATTTACCGATCACTCCTGTGTCCATTAATAACTGAAGCAAAGTAAATTGTGTTTATTATACTACAGTTTATGAATGAACAGGAGCCTCTCTCATTCATCTTCAGTGTAGCTGAGGCTACAGAGAAAGGAATTGAAGAATCTGTGTAAAAGGTGAGATGTCAGGGGTCTGTTTAGACCCCTGATATCTCATCAAAGATCTCCCCTCCACCCCAGCTCACTGGCTGTGAATGACAGCAGTGGGAGCCAATGGTTCCGCTGCTGTCTCAATGAGGGGGTAAAGACCTGAGAGAGTTGCTGCTCTCATCCACAGCGCTGGATCGAGATGGGGCCCAGGTAAGTATTTGGGGCTCCCTCACTTTTTATACTTTACCAACATTTTGGTAATGTATAAAAAATGAGGTTCCACTTAGATACCCAACATGTCAAGCTTTAACTTTTACATGCACCCACAAAGTGACAATGAACTTGGGTACTCTATATTTTCCATAGGTGGCGCTTTAAAAGCCCCTACAGGTCATCAGTTTATATGTAGCCATGAATATTGTCCCTAGAATTATTGCTCTCACTTCGGCATGCACAGCGATATGTAACATGCGTTAAAAGTGATGTTTTCTTACACAGGCACCCCAAACGGGTGCGTTGGCGTTCGTGTGTACGAGTGCGTGGGGGTGAGGTGGGCTGTTTGTAAAGATAAGTGTACTTTTAAAATGCACTTTGCTACTCCCCTCCACCTAAACCTCCCTTCATTACTGTGTGATCATACTTGTGGAGGGCCAGGCATCTAAAGCCTCGTACACGATCGGATTTTCCGATGGGAATTGTGTCATGACAGGCTGTTGTCGGAAAATCCGACCATTTGTATGCTCCATCGTACAATTGTTGTCGGATTTTCCACGGACAAAAGTTGGATAGCATGCTTTAAAATTTTCTGCCAACAATTGTGTCCGATTGGAGTTTTGTCCGACTGACTTGTGTACACACAAAGTACAAACACGCATGCTCAGAAGCAATGCTCACCGTAACACAACATTAGCAGAAGTTGCCCAAAGGGTGGCGCTAAAAAGCTGAAAAAACACGTAGTTTTGTGTTTGTTGGCTGACAATTCTTTGCCGTTTTGTATACAAGTTCATGGCCAACACCCTTCGGACAAAAGTCCTCCGCTTTGTCCAATGAAAATCCGATCGTGTGTACCAGGCTTAACACACCTGGTAGTGTCGGAAAGCAACATTACCTAGATCAGTGATGGAGAACCTTGGCACCCCAGATGTTTTGGAACTACATTTCCCCTGATGCTCATAGTTACATAGTCGGGTTGAAAAAAAGACACAAATCCATCCAGTTTAACTAATATATATAAAAGTTGAACTGGATGGACTTGTGTCTTTTTTTTCAACCTGACTAACTATGTAACTATGAGCATCATGGGAAATGTAGTTCCAAAACATCTGGGGTGCCAAGGTTCTCCATCTCTGATCTATATTGTTTCAACAGAGTGAAGATTTAAAGTGGACTTCCAGGCTTTTTATGTTTACTAAAAGTCAGCAGCTACAAAAAATGTAGCTGCTGACTTTCAATAAACAGACACTTACCTGCTCCACGGTCCAGCGATGCGGCTGTCCGGTGCGCCGCTCCTCTCTGCTGGCGCCTCCATTGCCACTCTGGGCACTCGGCCGTGACAGCTTTCGGCTTCACGGCCGGGCACGCACTGCGCGAGTCGCGCTGCGCTCACGGAGTGGACAAGCAATCTTTTGGGACCTGTCACGTGTCCCAGGAGATCGCCTAGAGGGAGGGGCTGCCTAGGTGGAGAGTAGGAGTCGCCTAGGCAGCCTGTAGGTGGAAGGAGGACAGCAAGTCCCACTCCTAACGATAACTCCTCACACCCAGCACTTTTCTTCTCTCTTATTGCTTGTCCAGCTCTCACTACACTCGCAGCCCCCCTCCTCCCCCTTCATCCTCAGCATTTCCCGGTCCACAATCTTTTCATCTACTAGTCTTGTTAACCCTCTGTATGCTCTAGTCTGTAACTGTCACAGCCTCAGAATCCTGCCAGCATTCCATTCATTCCTCATTGCTCCTTCATCCTGCCAGAACTTTTTTCCTTTACTTCACTGAAGGCATAACTACAGTGGTCGCCATTGTGACCCAGCCAGAGAGGAGGTGGGGGGCATACAGAGGAACCAATACCTTCCATGTTCTTCCTGTAGCCACTGAATGCCTGCAGGAGGGAGAGGAGGAAAAGTGGGCATTCAGCACCTGCAGGAAGAACATGGAGGGCATTGGTTCCTCTGTATGCCGCCCCTCCTCTCCAGCTTTTTTCTGCTGCCCTCAGCTCTCTTCTGGCCCTTCTGTGATCTTCCCCAGCAACTTCTCTGCTCTCTCCCACCCCACCCCCCTTCTCCAACCCCCTACTGTTCTCTGGCCCCGTGTTGCTGGTTCTTCCTATCTGCACCGCTTTAGATGGATGGAATAGCCGGCGGCGGTGGAGATACTGCAGAGCACGGCCTGGGTGATGGTTTTTCCGGCAGGTGAGGGCCGATGACGTCACTGGCATGCGATGCGTTTCCTGAGCCGGCGTGCTGCGTGTGACGTGGCAGTCGCGCTCCTTTGTCAAGCTTGACAAAGGAGCGCGACTGCCACGTCACACGCAGCACGCCGGCTCAGGAAACGCGTCGCATGCCAGTGACGTCATCGGCCCTCGCCTGCCGGAAAAACCATCACCCAGGCCGTGCTCTGCAGTATCTCCACCGCCGCCGGCTATTCCATCCATCTAAAGCGGTGCAGATAGGAAGAACCAGCAACACGGGGCCAGAGAACAGTAGGGGGTTGGAGAAGGGGGATGGGGTGGGAGAGAGCAGAGAAGTTGCTGGGGAAGATCACAGAAGGGCCAGAAGAGAGCTGAGGGCAGCAGAAAAAAGCTGGAGAGGAGGGGCGGCATACAGAGGAACCAATGCCCTCCATGTTCTTCCTGCAGGTGCTGAATGCCCACTTTTCCTCCTCTCCCTCCTGCAGGCATTCAGCCCTCGCCTGCCGGAAAAACCATCACCCAGGCCGTGCTCTGCAGTATCTCCACCGCCGCCGGCTATTCCATCCATCTAAAGCGGTGCAGATAGGAAGAACCAGCAACACAGCGCCCCAGCAGGAGAAGGAAGCTGATGACTGACCTGATGATACCCTCTCCTACATATGGAAATCGTACAATGCCTGTTTTTATCCAGTAAAATGTGAGTTGCTTGTACTGCAATCTCTTATTAAATTGTTTTAAACATCTGCACTCAGAGGCGCCTCTCCCCTTGCTTTTCTTTTCAGTACTTTTGGAACACGGTTTCTGTTTCTCCTTGATGGCAGCCCTGAGACTGTATATGTGACTGTTTTTACTACTCCCCGCCCGGCTCCCTCCCCTTCATTCATTTATTCATTTTTTTCTCTCTCCCCTCCACATGCCCCGAGAGCCTGGTCTCTATGTTTACCGATTGTACATGCATTGTACATACACTATCCTAAACCCCATACTCTAAGGATAACAGCGATTTGGACTCATGCGCATATTTACTTGTATAATGTTCTCCGGCCCCCCTTGTGCTCTTCTCCGGTCCCCCTGTGCTCTTCTCCGGTCCCCCTGTGCTCTTCTCCGGTCCCCCTGTGCTCTTCTCCGGTCCCCCTGTGCTCTTCTCCGGCCCCCCCGTGCTCTTCTCCGGCCCCCCCGTGCTCTTCTATGATCCCTGTGCTCTTCTCTTTTACCCTGCCATTCTCCTGTCACCCTGTACTGTCTCCTGCCTGCCCCCCCCTCTCCTCTCCCACCGGCTGCTGGGGGGGAATATGTCAGGATGGAGAGCAGGGAAGGCTTCCCTGCCTGAAATGACAGAGTAAGTTATCTGTACAAATCACTTACTCTGTCCATTCCCAACTGTAGCATAATAAACTGTGTTTACAGACAACACAGTTTACTTTGCTAGCACACCCACTTTTCGCTGCGGCGCACTACGCTTGCCACAGGTCAATCTCCCCCTCATTCTCACCTTCAAAAGTTGGGAGGTATGTACCATGTCTGCAGTCTCTGACCATGTCTGCAGTCTCTGACCATCTCCTGTACCATGTCTGCAGTCTCTGACCATCTCCTGTACCATGTCTGCAGTCTCTGACCATCTCCTGTACCATGTCTGCAGTCTCTGACCATCTCCTGTACCATGTCTGCAGTCTCTGACCATCTCCTGTACCATGTCTGCAGTCTCTGACCATCTCCTGTACCATGTCTGCAGTCTCTGACCATCTCCTGTACCATGTCTGCAGTCTCTGACCATCTCCTGTACCATGTCTGCAGTCTCTGACCATCTCCTGTACCATGTCTGCAGTCTCAGACCATCTCCTGTATAAAAATATGTTTTAAAAACAGTCGCTTTGGGTATCGTTGCTGTTTTCGGCATCTTGTATTTTTCATTTTCGGTATCGGTTTCAGCACCAAAAAAAAAACATTTGGTGCATCCCTAATTTCCTTTTTTTATTTTAATAGGTGGGAATTGGCCGCAAGAATACTCTGTACGCACTGGAGGATGGCATTGTACGTTACACCAAAGAAGTCTACATACCAAGGCCTCGTAGCAGTGACACCACCAATGTTATCACTAAGCTGCCTATGGGTGCAGTTTTATACAAAACCTTCATTAATGTCATTCCCAAGCCGAAAGAACATAGCTTTAAATTGGTGGAGATGATGTGAGTGGTAGTCATAATGTAAATAACCTTTAATTAAACTGCTTTCTAATAAAGATTGTAGTCATTCTCTTATTTGTAAAGGTTTTTGCAGTCTTGAGACAAATAATTCTCATTAACTCCTTCCCACCCAGCCTATTGTAATATGACGGCCAAGAGGGTTAAGGCAGTGCTGGAAAATAATGGTGGCCACACAAAAGATTGACACTTTTTGGGCCCAATTTGAACATTTTCACTTTATTTGTTTCAGGTACTTCTGTAGTGCTGTCAATTTACGCAGCGCTTTACATATATATTGTACATTCACATCAGTCCCTAACCTCAAGGAGCTTTTAATCTAAGATCCCTAACTCACCATCATACATATACTTGGGCCAATTTAGACAGGATCCAATTAACCCACAAGCATGTCTATGGCGTGTGGGAGGAAACCGGAGTACCCGGAGGAAACCCACGCAGGCACAGGGAGAACATGCAAACTCCAGGCAGGTAGTGTCACTTAGGGGTGTACTCACTTTCTCTTATCGTTCATGGACTGACACAGCTGGATACTGTAAACGCGTGGGTATATGTCCCTGCTTGCAGGAGAAGAAAACCAGAGCTGAACAGCCCCGCCCAGGGGGGCGGTCCCTCTGGACATTACCCTCCCACCTGCAGTCAGCAGACCCCAGTTTTTTTCTGCCTAGCAGAAGGAGAAGACGTGGCTCTCTCAGGAGCCAGTCTCCTGGAAGATTTTACTTTTAAATTTTATTCCTTTGGGAATTTTTATTTTTGAGACCTTCAATCAACTGGGCAACAGGTTGGGTACACTAGTATCCTCGTAGTCTTCCCTGTCCGACCATCGAGCATGCTGATCCTCGCCTTGTGTGCGTGAGACTCAGTTCACAAAATACCCCATGACTCCAGGGGTGGCCGGGTTGCTTTCATGCTCCCGCGGTCCTCTCAAGATTGAACAGTACCTACTGTATCTTTCGCGGTGGACCGGGCCGACATCTACGCAGTACGACTCTGTGATAGTTCTGTCTGAAACAAGCCAGTGGGTCCCTCTAGGGACGGGTAAGTAGTCTCTCCTGCTGCAAGGTGAGTACATACTGGCTGTGTTTCTGTGTGTGGGGGGTTCTCCCTGTCTCCCCCCTGTTATGCTGCTCTCTGCACCCTGTACTGGTGCTTGGGGGTCACTCTGGCCTGGCTGGGCGCTCATGTCTGCAGTTTTTTCTGGTGTGTGAGGTGATTATTGCGTGCGCCGTTAGCGCGCGCATTAGCGGGAGCTTTGAATTTCGCGCTCGGCATTCAATGGCGCAGTTGTAGCTGCGGCCGCGCCCATTTTCTTGTGGCCGCCGCGCATTTATTTTCGATTCTAGCGGCGGCGCGAATCCCCTCACAGACTGAGCGGTCCTTAAGGGTTGGTGGGTCCTCCGGGTATCCCCTCCTCAGCGTAGCCAGTGGGTGGACTGTATAGTGTATAAGGTCTGAGGGTGGCGTTATGGAGTCTGATACACTTGCTCTCCACACTTGCCTGGGGCAACTGGCAGTGCTGCACAGTTAAACATGTTCATATGTTTCCTGCACCTGCGGTCCTTATGGACCAGTTGTCGGCAGTCCTGGAATCATTCCTTGTCAGAATGGAAGCGGTGTGCGAGCAAAAGGAGCTATAAGCCCCCTCCCCCCCACAAAAATCTTTTGTGAAGGAGTGCTCTGAGTCAGATATGGGCCTAGCTATTGGGCTCAGGACCCTAGCTCTGAATATTTAATATTTATGAACAGGACATTCCCTTGTGAGGAAGACTCCAGTTCTGTGTCAGTGAATGACAGGGCGCTTGTAAGTGAATCTCATTGATGATGTGAGGAACACTCTCAAGCTGGAATTGCTGTGACAAGCCTTTCTTTTACACAGCTTCCTCACTGTTTTCCACACACGCCGCCTCAGAGCAGCATGGATGATACATGGTGGGGGGGAGGACTTTATTCATTTATGTCTCTAGTCCCTGTGAGCCTTTTGTGTGATATCCTGAGGCAACATTTCCCGCCATTTCCTGGGGAACGCTTTGAGCTCTGACAGACACACGGTCTGAGGATCAGAGGTTACTTGTTACCTGCATGCTGCTTCGGCAGCACAGTCAAGCAGGTTGGAATGATACAGAGAAGATTATGCGCCTCTGCGCCATAATTTAAACTCATCCTATACCTCTACACTGCATACATTCACAGTGTATGTATGTGTTATTGGTCTCTGTGTCTGCGTGAGTGTTCCCCCACGTTCCAATGCTGTGTTTCAGTGCCATGCATAATATAAACGTACAAAATATGTTTATGCACGACTCCAGATACATTCACAGTGTATGTATGTATTATACTCTCTGGGTTGGCGGGGGCTCCGGTGTCCTCCCGCGCTCTCGTGGTATGTGCGCTTCGGCTCTCCGCACAGTATAGACATGTTCAATATGTTTATTGCAGATACTATACATGTTTACAGTATGGGTATACTGTTTGCGTGGGGTTCCTCCGGGTACTCCGGTTTCCCCCCACGCTCCAATGGAAATGCACAGCATAAACATGTGCAATATGTTTATTCACATGCTATCATTTCTACACGGTATCTGTGTGCTGTCTGCGTGGAGTTCTTCCGGGTGTTCCGGTTTCCTCCCACGCGCTGACGGTATACGCGCCTTTTGGCCTTCTGCACAGTTAAACATGTTCAATGTTTATCACGCATGCTATAATACCTACACGGTATGTGTAGGCAGTCTGTGTGGTTTTCCTCTGGGTACTCCGGTTCCCTCCCACACTCCATTGGTATGGGCGCTTCGGCGCTATGCACAGTCTAAATTTGTACGATTGGATAGCCACATACTAACATACCTACCCGGTATGTCTGTGCAGTTTGCGTGGGTTTCCGCCCACGCTACATGACATGCATGTCTTTGGTGCAATACACGGTGTAAACATACACATTATGTTTATACACTACACTAAATACATTCACAGTAGTTGTAGGTATTGCAATCTCTGCGTATGCGTGGGGTACTTCGGTTCCTCCCACGTGCCAACAGTGTGCGCACCTTCGGTGCTATGCACACATGGGCTTGTGCAAAATGTTTAGCACACATACTATAATACCTACACGGTATGCGTATGCAGTCTGCATGGGTTTCATACGCCGTATGTGGTGGTATTATGCTCTTTGTGGCTGGGTGGGTTTCCTCCCACACTCTATTTGCGCGTTCAACGCAATACATAGTATAAACTATGTGTTTGTACAATCAGCACTTATCCATGGGTAGCTGCTGGATGGAGTATTGTAACAAGGATCCCTGGTTTCAGGGGTATCACTTTCTACCTGCTTTCAGTGGTGATTAGAAGCGCTGGCTTGGACTGTGTTCGCCAGGCTGAGGTTAGCGTTACGCCCGTTAGTGGCTGCGTCGCTGGCATTTTTTGTAGCTCAATGACTGGGCAAAAGCCTGCTTCATCCATCAGTCGTTAGCAGGTGCACTGCAACTGCTTTAGCCTTTAGGGTCTCTGTGCCGGGGTGGGTTTGCGCCACCTGTGGAGGCTGAGGTACTAGTCCTCTGACCGAGTTTGTAGGGAAGTTCCGTCAAGTTGCCTTTATTGGCCAACAGTTGAGGCACCCTGTACACTGGGGCCTCCCTTCTCCGATACATTGCGGAGTCTCTTTGGGATTTTCATACATCTCGCTGCAAGACGGTCCTGTCGGCCGTGTGCATTGCAGGGGAAGGGTCCTTGCATCTGGAGGTGTTTCCACCTCCTTTACCGGAGGTGGGGCACCGAAAGTGGACCTTATGGCCTCTCGACTCACTCGCAAGGTGGCAAGATCGTGGCCAGGTCCAGGGACCCCTGGGCGGACACGTCAGAAGCGTTGGAAGCCCGTGGGGGGCAGTATCGCCTGACATATGCTTACCCTCCGCTACTGTTGTTGTTGCCTCGCCGGCTTCGCAGAGTAGGGGCTGAGGCCATTCCAGTGCTCCGGAACGGCGACATTGGTACGCCGTTCTACTTTGGCTAGTCGCAGACGTTCCTGGCGACTGCCTATTGGGGTGGACCTTCTGTCTCATGATCCCATACGTCATCCTGCTTTACAGTCCTTGGCTTTAATGGCATGGCTGTTTAAAGCCGTGTGCCGAAGGACCGAGTTCTCTCGTATTCGGTCATCTCTTCTATGTTGTTGACACGGGAATCTTCCTCCAGAAAGATATATCTCACCGTACCTGGAAGGCTTGCATCGCTATGTGCGAGGAACTTGAGTGGCGTCCTCGGATGTATTCCGTTCCCAGGATTTTGCTGTTCTTACAGCGCAGTGTGACCCAAAAGCTGGCCTTGCATACCTTTTTTTTGAGGGTCGGATTTCGGCCCGGGCTGTCTTTTTCAACGACCGCTACCAGGCCATTCCTTGATTAGCACCTTTTTGTGCAGGGGGTTCGCCATGTGATTTCCCCCCCCCTGTCAAACCTCCTCTCCCTACTTGGGATCTGAATTTGATGCATCTCGGTTCTCCAAGAACATCCCTTTGAGAATATCAGAGAGATTCCTCTCTTGACCTTGTCCCGGAAGTTGGCCTTCTTAGTGGCCATTGCTTCGGTTAGACGGGTGTCTGAATTGGCGGCCTTGTCCGGCAAGTCGCCTTACTTGGTCCTCTATAAGGATATGGTGGTGTTGTGCCCACGACCGTCCTTCTTTTCTAAGGATGGTCTCGGCCCTTCACCTTAAGAAGGACATTGTTCTTCCGTCCTTGTGTCCTCACCCATCGCATCCCTGAGAGTTTCCGCTTCATACATTAAGATAGGTACACTCGTAAGGCTTGTACCCGTCTGCTACTGTTTCCATTCAGAAATCTGTGTCTGGTCCAAAACAGGGCCGAGCGGTGTCGTCTGCCACCGTCTCTAGGTGGATCAGGCAGACCGTCATACAGGCCTATGCCCTTAAGGGGCGGGTGCCTCCCTTTCTGGTTGCGGCGCATTACACCAAGGCACTTGGTGCTTCCTGGGCCTTCCGACATCAAGTGTCAGTTGCACAAGTGTGCAAGGCGACGACCTGGTCGTCCGTTCATACCGTTTCAAGATTTTATAAGGTTGATGTTGCTGCATCTTCGGATGCTCCCTTTGGCCGCAAAGCATTGCAGGCCGCTGTTTAATGTTGCAACTCCTCTGTTCAGGAGCTCTGCTTGTTTGGAGTGAAGTTTTGGTTGTTCCTTTACTACCGCTCCCACCCTTCTGATACAGCTTTGGGACGTCCCACGCGTTTACAGTATCCAGCTCTGTCAGTCCATGGACGATAAGAGAATAAAGGATTTTTGTACTCACCGTAAAATCCATTTCTCTGACGTCCATGGACTGACACAGCACCCACCCTTTCTTTTTAAGGTTTGTACTGCTTTGTTACGAACTGAGGTCTGCTGACTGCAGGTGGGAGGGTAATGTCTGGAGGGACCGCCCCCCTGGGCAGGGCTGTTCAGCTCTGGTTTGTTCTAGAATGTTTCTAACATTCTGCCTAGATCTTCTCCTGCGAGCAGGGACATATACCCACACGTTTACAGTATCCAGCTGTGTCAGTCCATGGACGTCAGAGAAATGGATTTTACGGTGAGTACAAAAATCCTATTGTTATTGCCAGTGGTTTAGACATTAGTGGCTGTGTGTTGAGTTATTTTGAGGGGAAGCAAATTTACACTGTTATACAAGCTGTACACTCACTACTTTACATTGTAGCAAAGTGTAATTTCTTCAGTGTTGTCACATGAAAAGATATAATAAAATATTTAAAAACATGGTAGGGGTGTACTCACTTTTGTGAGATACTGTATGTAAGAAGACGGTAAATATGTAGTATAAAAGGCTTAACTTATATATCGCTAGAAGTATATATCTATATCGAGTTTGTGGACTCTAACTTTCTTACAGGCTAAATAATATACACCGATTTGGGTTATTTTCAAAGAAATTCAGCAGAACACACTTTGACCTAAATTTATGAAAGATTTTTTATTTGCAAAATGTTATAACCGAAATGAAGAAAAACGATTTTTCTTTTTTCAAAAATGTTCTCTTTTTTCATTTATTTAGCAAAAAATAAAAAACCCAGTGGTGATAACACCAATTTGTGTGAAAAAAAAATTCTAAAGATTTTGTTTGGGTCCAGTGTCGCATGACCGCGCAATTGTCATTCAAAGTGTAAGAGCGCTGAAAATTGGCCTGGGCAGGAAAGGTGCACGCTGCGGGACCGTAACAAAGGGTACCGCAATGGGGGGTAAAAGGCCCCAGGATCAATGAGAAGGGCCCCAGCCGGGGTTCAGGGGGGCCCTTCATGGTTTCCTGCACTGTGGCCCTGTAGGTTCTAGTTACACCTCTGTGTTAAAGTGCGCAATTACTGTGACCTAAAAAAAAAAAAATGCAACACCCACCATTTTATTCTCTAGGGCCTCTGCTTTAAAAAAAATAAAAGCTATTAAAGTCACAAATATATGAGGCATATAAAAATGTATATCTACCAGTTATATCTAGTTCTGCATTCCTGGGATCCAGATTCAGCAGGCAGCGGACTGACGAGTCAAACACTGAACTGCCCCAGTCTTTAGCGCTGGGGTCTCCTGTGGCACATTCCTCCCCCTGGATAATGAAGAGGAGTAGCCAGCAGTGAAATTGATCCCAGCAACCGCCATGGCATTTCAGATGCTGACCGGATGGGCCAAGCTGCTACGCCCCCCCTGGCAAAGAAACCCTCCCCCCTTTGTGTTGAGGGCATGGTATGGTTTAGGAGGGGCACTGCTCTCCCTCCCTTTCCTGGCCAGACCCAGATAAGGGTCTGGTATGAATTATGGGGGGAACCCTCACACCGGTTTTTCTTTTTTCTTGTTTGGCATGGGGGTTCCACACTTTTGTCATGTTCCATTCAAAATCCATACCGGACCCAAAGGGCCTGGTATGGATTCGGGGGGGGGGGACCCCCATGCTGTGTGTTTATTTTTTTTTAAATGTCTTTTTTTTGTTTTGTTTATCTTGCTGTCAGCATGACAACTCATTGCTAGGACGCCAGCAGGTGCCGGATCCTTAACAATGCTGACAGCAGGGATAAGTCGCTGGTTGTTAGGACTCTGGTGGGTGTTAGGAGCAAACAACCAACAGAAGTCGCAGTCAAAAATGCAATCCAATTTGTTTTTGATGCATCTTGCCACATTCCAGTGAAGGTCTCCCCTCCTCACATTACTGTCCTCGACTCCCTCCCCCCTACATTACTATCCTCAACCCCCCCCCCACATTACTATCCTCAACTACCCCCCTCATTTCTGTCCTTGACTCCCCCCTCACCTTACTGTCCTTGTCTCCCCCCCCCCCTCACCTTACTGTCCTCAACCCCCCCCCCCCCCAGTACTGACTGGGCTGGCAGCGAACTGGATTGTAGGTGACTGGACCGGACTGTAGCAGACTAATGCAGAGAGTCTGCGAGAAGGAATGATCCCGATGACGAAGGTCACCAGACTGCCATAGCTTGTGTCATCCTGGTTAGGAGGGTGGGACAAAGTGGCAAAGGAAGCCAAGCAACAAAGCTAATTGTTCACATTTTGTGAAGCTTGCTGAACACCAGAAATAAAAAAATGCCGACATCGTCATCATAATGGAAAATCTTCATTGTTGGTTCACTGCTTTGATAATGATGCAATATGTCCACAATTGGAAGGAATACATGTTTCTTGTCTAACTCGATATGGAAGCCATCACCACCAATTTTTATACAAAGGACTTCTCTTTTCATTTGCCTGAATTCCCCATGTGTGTCCACTATGACCCCTTTCTTCAGCAGCTTCTTTGCAGTGTATTTTATCGTGTCTTCTACATAATGGATCTTCTGGATCACTCCATCAGTGTCTGTCTTTCGGCAGAGCAAGATGTCGATGCAGCTTTGTCTATGGCTCTTGTACAGGTCTATGCCTGTCCTGCAGAACTTTAGAGCGATAACAGAGTTCAGCTAAGGCTTGCTCGATGTTTGTAAGCTCGACATTCTTTTCTGACGCAGGTCATGTCTCCCTTTCATTTCTTGAGAAATTAGGTTGAGAATTTCTTGGTGGCTCCTTTCCTCTGTGAATAAACCGACTTTTTGTAAAGTCTGCAGGTTTGCAATGATCTTTTGTTTTTCATATTCCAGGGCTTTCGTTTTCATGTCATCTTGAAAGTTGGTACCGGTGGAAGTTGTGTCTCCCATTACGTGATCCTTTTCCTGTGCTGGTGAAGCAGGGCTCAGAACCTTTTGGAGAGTTTCTCCGGGCACCCAAGGAATTACAGTCAGGACTAGTTTTTGGGTGAAAATTTTCAGGTTCTCCATTTCACTATCAAAATCTCCCAGTGTAGAAACGTTGTCGTGTAAATATATCCAGATTCTAGGTACCTTATTTGCTTCATCATAGACAGCTCCATCAGATTCCTCAAGCTCCCCTAGGTGAGGGACTGATCCAATACCCTTAAACATTTGGTACGCAATGTCCATGGGTGGCAAATACAACATTCTCATATTTACAAAGTAGAGGTAGTGTGTAGAAGATGTCTTCCGTGAGCATGTTTATCTGAGGAATTTCTATAGCATCAGTGAACTTGCTCAAGTGCTCATCTGGAATATGCAGTTCGGTTTTGGGCCCCAGTTCTCAAAAAGGATATGGGGGAACTGGAGAAAGTGCAGAGAAGGGCAACCAAACTGATAAGAGGTATGGAGGAGCTCATCTATAAGGAAAGATTAGAGGAACTGAATTTATTCACTCTTGAGAAGAGGAGAATAAGGGGGGATATGATTAACATGTACAAATATATAAGGGGTCCATATAGTGAACTTGGTGTTGAGTTATTCACTTTACGGTCAACACAAAAGACAAGGGGGCACTCTTTAGGTCTAGAGGAAAAAAGATTTCATCTCCAAATACAGAAAGGTTTCTTCACAGTAAGAGCTGTGAAAATGTGGAACAGACTCCCTGCAGAGGTGGTTCTGGCCAGCTCAGTAGATTGCTTTAAGAAAGACCTGGATTCTTTCCTAAATGTACAGAATATAACTGGGTACTGACATTTATAGGTAAAGTTCATCCGGGGAATATCCGATTGCCTCTCGGGGGATCAGGAAGGAATTTTTTCCCCTGCTGTAGCAAATTGGATCATGCTCTGCTGGGTTTTTTTTGCCTTCCTCTGGATCAACTGTGGGTATAGAATTAGGTATATGGGATTGTACGATATTTTTTTTTTTTTTTTTTAAGGTTGAACTAGATGGACTTTGTCTTTTTTCAACCTGACTAACTATGTAACTAAGTGGAATTTGTCCTCTGGCTCTGAAACGTTCAGAACATCCCTAAAGAATTTCCTGAACCCTGTGAAGGTTCTGCCGATATAGTCGTACGTTTTGGGTGCATTCGCTTTTTTGACAGCAAGGGATTGTACGGCCAGGCTGACGATGATGGCCAAAAGCTTGAGGTTCTTCTGCTGGATTGGATCCCCATATATTTTTGGTTTACTGAGGCCAAATGTATTTGGTCTCTCTATGGCTGGCCTGAGGTACTCGGAGAAGAAAAAGCCAACCGTCCTCAACACTAAATCTTTACCCACCTCTGGAAACGTTTTCAGCAAAGGTTGTTGCAGGACTTTTGTTAGATAATTAAGCCCATAAGGAATTCTATCCACAGATGAGAATATGGACTCTATGATTTCATTTGCCATGTCATATAAATCAAAGTTTTCCTCACCAGCGGATATTCCGTGCACTCCTTCCATTCCTTTGACTAGATTGAAATGCTTGGCTGTCAGCTTGTCTGGATTGGGGGGGTCAGGAGTGGAGTGGAGAAGTTGTGTGATGGGCATATAGAGCAGGGGGGGGGGGGTCTCCAAACTTTTTAACCACTTCTATACTAGACACTTACCCCCTTCCTGCCCAAGCCAATTTTCAGCTTTCTGCGCTACCGCTGTTTAAATGACAATTGCGCGGTCATTCTGCACTGTACCCTAACACAATTTTTATCATTTTGTTCCCACAAATAGAGCTTTCTTCTGGTGGTATTAGATCACCCCTGCGGTTTTTATTTTTTGCTAAACAAATAAAAAAAAGCCAGAAATTTTTGGAAAAAAAAAACGTTTTTCTTTTGTTTCTGTTATAAAATTTAGTAAATACGTTTTCTCTTTCACCGATGGGCATGCCTGGTAGGTAGGGTGACCACATGTCCCGGATTGCCTGGGACAGTCCCGCATTTTGCAGGTCTGTCCCGGGTACCTTTATGCCAGGACAATACAGTGTCCCGGAATGAAACTGACAGCCATTACCCGGGCCGATCTGATGGCCCCAAAAAAGGCTGCCACATCACCGCTTTACTCACTGACAGTACTTGTCCTGGCCGGGAATGCCTGGAGGAGCACAATCCCGCGCCCCTGCTTGTGATTGGAGAAATCATAAATCCTGACTATTGTGTCTAATGACTGTGCTGTGATTCGTTACAGCACAAGCTGATTTTTGGGAAGGGGGGGGTGTCCCTGAATGGTAGTTTGGAAATGTGGTCACCCTACTGGTAGGCATTGTGGATGGGCACTGATTGGCATTTCCCTGGTGGTCCAGTGTGGTGGCCATCCCTGGTGGTCCCGGCGGCATCCTGGTGGTCCTGGGCGGGTATCCGAGGGGGGGGGGGCTGCGCTGATAAACAATGCCCTGCTGTCAACTATTATATCAGGAATTGTATTTACATGCCACTGTTGAACAGTGGTAGGAAAAATTGGGCCTTTGGTGGTGGTGCTGGTGCCACAACACTGTAAGCCCTCACAGTTACTCTTGGTGGGCGCAGGAATGGGCCCAGCTGTGAAATATTAGATCAAGAATTGTAATTACATGCCCCTGTTGAACAGGGGCAGAAAAATTGGGCCTTAGGCACTGGTGCTGGTGCCACAACACTGCAACCCCACACAGATACTGTACTAAGAGCGCAGCAATGAGCCCTGTTGCAAAGTATTGCATCAAAAATTGTAATTACACGCCCCTGTTAAACAGGGGCTGAAAAATTGGGCCTTAGGCACTGGTGGTGGTGCCCAGAACCAAAAATGTTCTTTCAAGCTATCAGCATGGTTATTGAGGAGGAAGAGGATAGTCACTCTGCATCAGCATAGGCCAGTGATGGTGAACCTTGGCACCCCAGATGTTTTGGAACTACATTTCCCATGATGCTCAACTACACTGCAGAGTGCAAGAGCATCATGGGAAATGTAGTTCCAAAACATCTGGGGTGCCAAGGTTCACCATCACCGGCATAGGCAGTCTTGAAGGGATCTGACATTTCAAAGAAAATTATTGTGTTACATCAGCATCAGGTGCCTGGTAGCTGGTGGTGATCCAAGACTGATTAATTTTTATAAAGGTCAGTCGATCGACCGGGTCGGTTGACAGGCGCACCCTGTGATCGGTTACAAAGCCTCCAGCAGCACTGAATGTGCATTCTGAAAGAACGCTGGATGCAGGGCATGCCAGTATCTCAATTGCATACTGTGCAAGCTCTGGCCAGTGATCCATTCTCAAGACCCAGTAACCCAGAAGATTTTCGGTGGGAAAGGTGTCCAAGTCTGATCTTGCCCCTAGGTATTCCTGCACCAAGTAAACCTGGCGATGGGTGCTGGACCCAATCATACCTTGGGGCTGCGGATTAAAAAATAGTCTGAACGCATCGGTCAGACGGCCACCTTCTCCACCGCTCTTTCTTTGACTGACCGAAGCCTCAGCAACACGTTGTCCAGGACCAGGAATTACGGCTCTCCGTTTTTTTCTGTGCTGTGATTGGCCAAAGCATGCAGGTCATAGTGTATGCTTGGCCAATCATCAGCCAGCAATGCACTGCGATGCCGCAGTGAATTATGGGCCGTGACGCACCACTCGAATTTTGCGCGAACGGACCATAACGTTCGATCTTCGTCGAATGATCGAACAGCCGATGTTCGAGTTGAACTTGTGTTTGACTCGAACACGAAGCTCATCCCTACTCTCCTTGCGTCTGTCGAAAAGCCGATCAAAGGCTGTTCCTGTTTACATCATGATCAGCTGTGATTGGACATGGCTGATCGCGTGGAAAAGAGCCTCCGAGATCGGTGTAGACTGACACACCGCACCACTGATCGCTGCGATGCGTGCCCCCACTTTGGTATTAGGGGGAGAATTAGTTGGTGTCAATGAGAGGATTAGTGCCCCCATTTTTGTTGTCAGTGGGAGGAATTATGCCCTATTATTGGTGTCAGTAGAAGGAATAGTGCCCCATTGTTGGTGTCTGTGGCAGGAATAATGTCTCAAGGGCCAGCTAAAGGCCCCATCTGGCCGCAGTTTGGAGACCACTGATATAGAATATGGATCTGAAGCTCAGGTTGTGATATTGAGAATGAAGCGTTTGCTTTGGGTGGAAGTTCACTGGTGGTCATATTGGATGGGGGTAAGGCCCCAGAGCAGTAAAGAAAAAATAGCTTCCTTCCCTCTTTTGTGCTGCTGATGAACATGGGCTCAAATAACATTAATAGAGAAGTAAGGTATAACAAATGTACATGCAGCACTCAGTCTAGATTAGAAGATCTATATGACAGAAGAGCCATACACCAGATGGGTAAGCCCTGGAATGGAATAATGTCGGGGGTGGCCTTTCTAAAGAGGTACTGCTCTGATCTCCAGAAAATGAGGGCAGACATAGTACTGCTTCCAGTATATTGTATAAATGGAGGATACGGCAACCATCTTTGCTGAGGGCAAGATCAGTGAGAGGTGAAGGAAGTACCACCGCCCCCTCGTACAGTATACGAATGGAGGATGTGGGCAACATTGGGAAGAGATGAATGAATAACCATTTTGCTGCCAGAGCTTTTTTTTTTTTTTTTTAAACTGTATTTTCAAAAAAAATTGTTTTAGGAATGAAGATTACGTGATATCCTTCAAACATTTTCTGAAAGCACATACCTTATGCCTCTATATCACATCCGCAGTCACTGACAGCTTTCTATAACATTACATTCACTGAATATTATGTATGGCCCTTTGGTGATGTCAGGGGCCACGTTTGAGGGTCCCCTATATAATCTAATTTAACCACCACTGCTATAGCTGGTAAGCTTCTGGAGGGGAAAAAAAATAGCAATAGTTTCTTAAAACAGATCCCTGTTCCAGATGTATTCATGCCAGTTACACACTCTGCACAAGGTGCTCCTCCCACTTTGGGGTGTTCAATTATGGCGATGGATTTTTGGTGACATGTCCGATTTATAATTATGATTCCTCCTTCCTTCCTCTGGGGAGCTTTTTTTTAATTATATTTTTTTTTTTCCATAGTGATAAATTAATACCTTTTATGTGCTTTGTTTCCCAATAAAATTAGATATTTATTTACTGTACATATCAGAAGTAGTTTCCTATTTATTTTTGTTGTATAAACAGATGGTTTGAATAAATAGATGGTACGCTGATCTCCGTGTATAATGTGGATGGGGCCCTTCCAAGGAGATCCACCTTCTGTGCATCAATAGAGATGCCACACCGGCATTGTCCAATGGTTTATTGAGATATATTCCACACTGAGGGGTGACAGAGGGAGGAGTGGGAAACATCCCTTCACCACGTCAGTGTTTGACGCTTACTTACAGCTATGAGTAAGCATCAAACACTGACGTGAAACGCGTTAACCATCCACCCCTGCATGACCACTGTTCGTTTTGGAGTAGTTTTAATTATTTTTGAAAAATAAAACTGTCTATACAGAGTGCGGCAGTCCAGGGTTTTTTCTTCCCATGCATCAGTGCAGAGCCAGCACCTGTGTGAATAACAGGGCGGGAGCAGCGATTTGGAGCATCTACAGCTTTGAGCGCTACGTCTATTTTCTATAATAATGTGTACCTATAGCTAGTGTAAAGATCTCCCAAATGTGCGCCGTTTAGGAGATATTTACTGTACCTGCAACCTGTGACATCACTGGCGCACCCACGGCGTTCCCTCGGAGCCCTGTGCCGTGAAGTGACATCATCGTGGCTCCAGACGGTCACAGAGCCGGAGTCCCCAAACCCGAAAGCAAGGTGGGTGAAGATGGAAGCGGCCTACAGTGATGACATTGCAGAAATGCTTTTTTAGGCAAGTTTCACATAATGTGCTTGTATGTGACGCATACTAGCACATTATGGCTTTACCTTGCAGGTTAGAAAAAAATAAAATGTCCAGTGGTTTACAACCACTTTAAGGGATAAGTTCACCTTTGGGGACATGTTGCACCCGTTTTTAGGGTGTAACATGCTCCCGCTCCTGCAGCCGCTCCCCGACTCCCCCCCCCCCTTTCTAATTTTGACAGCGGCCGAGGATCTTCGCCCTGCATCCACGGTCACAATTTGAAAAGCATGCGACTATGCAGAGCTCCACTCACACAGGCGTGTTATTCATTCAGAGTTCTGTGAATGAGAGAACTACACGTACCAACATCCTTTGCAGTTGAGAGCTTGTAGTTTTCAATGAACTGCCAGGACATTGATGAGCACTCTACGTAGCTCATTGATCTTCCTGTCATTCAGTAACAGCCATTTATATTTGATTCAGCACTAGGGTCGTCCGTTTGAATCCCAACCACAGCACTACCTGCCTGGCGTTTGCATGTTCTCCCTGTGCCTGCGTGGGTTATTACCAGGTACTATTGTTTCCTCCAGGAGCGCCCAAGGTATTTCATTGATCATATAATATACAGACAGTCTGCAGAAGCCTGAGATCTGCTGATCATGGTGGGTGTGATGCAGGGTTTATAGGCTCCTGAAAATATATATTTTTGTATAATATATACATACATACATACATACATATATATATATATACATACATACACTCGAGTATAAGCCGAGTTTTTCAGCACATTTTTTTGTACCGAAAATGCCCCCCTCGGCTTATACTCCAGTCTGTTTCCGACTTCAACCTTGTGCGCCTGATCCCGGCCATCCGTAGGTCCACTGGACCCCAACTGCTCCTCTACAAGTGTGCAAAGATTGGTGTCCGGGGGACCTACGGCCGGGGAGCACAGATTTTTCAAAACCGGGCACCCCTTCCATAGACTCCCATGTTCAACGTCAGTCTGGGCACAGTGAGGCATGCAGATGGACACCCTAGGCTTATACTCAAGTCAATATGTTTTCCCAGTTTTTTGTGGTAAAATTAGGTGCCTCGGCTTATACTCGAGTATACACGGTGTGTGTGTGTGTGCGCGTGTATGTGTATATATATATATTTATTATATATTATACACACACACACACACAAACGTTAACGGCATCCCAGTCTTAGTCTGTAGGGTTCAATATTGAGTTGGCCCACCCTTAGCAGCTTTAACAGATTCAATGCTTCTGGGAAGGCTGTCCACAAGGTTTAGGAGTGTGTCTATGGGAATGTTTGACCATTCTTCCAGAAGCCTGACGAGAAGGCCTGGCTCGCAGTCTCCGCTCCAATTCATCCCAAAGGTATTCTATCGGGTTGAGGTCAGGACTCTGTGCAGGCCAGTCAAGTTCCTCCACCTTGTGGACAGCCTTCCCAGAACAGTTATAGCTGCAAAAGGTGGGCCAACTCAATATTGAACCCTACAGACGAAGACTGGGATGCCATTAAAGTTCATGTGCGTGTAAAGGCAGGTGTCCCAATACTTTTGACACAAGAGAGATATATATATATATATATATATATATATATATATATATAAAAACTTTACCATGTTTGCCTGACTGTACAAATGATGAATTTTTTAAGTCTAACGGACGAATTTCTACAAAATAAAGAATTTTTACGTGCAGTAATCCCTATTTTTTTTATTATTATATATATATATATATATTTTTTTTTTATTATATATATATATATTTTTTTTTATTATATATATATATATATATATATATATATATATATATATATATTTTTGTTATATATATATATATATTTTTTTTTTATTATATATATATATATATATATATATATTTCTTTCTCGTACATCACGGGACACAGAGCGACATAGTCATTACTAATGGGTTATATAGATACCGTCAGGTGCTGGCACTGGCAACTTCCAAAACCGGAAGTACCCTCCCCTATATAAGCCCCTCCCATCCGGGAGCACCTCAGTTTTTTGCCAGTGTCTAAGGTGTTGGCCAAGAAGAAACATGTGTTTTTCACTGAGCTTGCGTACAGGTTCTTTTGGGCCTCAGGAAGCTATTCCGGATCCGACCAAAAAAGCTTCATAGCTAAACGGTCGGTACCCGGGCCTTGCAGAGAAGAGCAAGGTTTTGCCTGTAATGCTTCTCTTAGGAGAGCTGGACCCTGGGATCCAGAGCTCTGGTCATACCCACGACCAAGATGTTTTCTGTGCAGGGTGCTATACAGGTCCAGGGGAGTGGAATCCTTGGGAACCCGGTCCCTGAAGGTTTAATTACAATGCCTGCCGTGATAGGTGAAGTTTGGGCTTCTGTGGACCAAACAAAGTCCTGCGGCGAGGAAAAGGTAAGTGGGGGCCCTCGGGAACTTGGTTCTATTGAGGGACCCCCAAGCCTATTTTGTCTTTCTGCCTGTTACCTAAGGTATTCCCGCTAATATTCTGTGTATGCCTGTTACTACTGAGAAAATGTAAAAATTTTAATAGTAGGCAAGAAAAAAAAAAAAAATGTAAGACCGCGGTACCTGTGTTAGACACTAGAGGCCGCTATGGTTCTTTTTCTTGTAATGTGGATTTTTTTTCTTCCAGAATCAAATCCAGGCAGTTGGTATGTTCTCTGCTGGGAAGCTGTCTCCTCTGCCCTGTTGCTGCGCTCATCCATCCCCGGGCCCTGCGGCAAAGGGGGCCCTGGCTCCCATCTAGCTCCTTATTGTTTTTAAAAAAGGGCGCCGAAGGCGCGCGTGCACGCGCCTCTATTCATAGAGGCGATCTGAAAAAAGGGGCGGAGCGGGTGGATGACGCTCAGGTGTGCGCCGCGGCGCTACTGCGCATGTGCGGGCGTCCAGCGTGTTTTAAAGCACATTATAGCTGGCTATTGAATGCACAGACAGAGCTAGCAACAGATAAAGGCACACAGAGGCGGTTGATGCAGGCATCCCCTAGAAAGGCACTTTAGTAGACACCAACTGTGATATAGCAGCAATTGTGCTAGACTATTCTCAGTAAAAGTGGTGTATTACGGCTGGAATACCTCAGCTTTAGGCTTAGGAATATGCCGTCCAGAAGCTCCGGAACTGAATCTTCCAGGAAGCGAAGGGGGTCTCATCGGGCTCTGAGGATCTTGGGCATACTTCTGCTGCACCAGTCTCCCCTGAAGTTCAGAGGTAAGTGACCGTAGAGACCCCGCAGGGGTACTTGGTACTGTGGCTGTCCTCAGTTCACCTGCTCCTGTGTATGTAACAGAGGAGGTTTTTTCCTCAGCTCTGGGAGGATTAGAGAGAGCTTGTCAACATTGATCGCTGCCTCCCTGTCAGGGAAAGCACGCCGATCTCCGTCTCCTCCTTCAGAGTGCCTGTTAGCAGAGCAACAGTCCCATACAGGGATCGACCTGCCTGAAGGGGATCATGATGAGGTTGATTCTGTTATAGAGGAATCAACAGTGGAGGAACCTTTTCTCAGCATCTCAAGCTGAAAGATTATGGGTTCAGTCTCTGACTAACATGGTCCGATCGGCATTTAAAAATGCACCTTGCGGAACCATCAACCACTACTGTATCCTCGTTGGGGTCGCTAGAAGCCCCCAGACTGTTTGTTCTTTTCCACTTCACCCTTTACTGAAAGGGCTCATTTACCAGGATTGGGAACATCCTGAGAAAATATTTATTCCCTCAAGAGATTTCCGGTGGTCTATCCCATGGAGGAGAAGTTCATCAAAAAAAAAATGGAAGGTCCCTACAGTGGACGCAGCCATCTCTTGTATGTATAAATCACTGACATGTCCAGTGGATAATGTCCAAATGTTCAAGAACCCAATAGATAAAAGATTGGAGTCCTTATGAAAGTCTGCTTCTTTCTACAGCAAGCTTGGTGACACAACCAGCAGTAGCAGCTATTGGGGTCTGCTAAGCAGTGAAGGATCAGTTGAAACAGGTCTTGAGGGACTTGACAGATCAGCAGGCCTTGCCCTAGCTGATCTACCTAGAGCCTTAGGCTTTGCGGTTGACGCCATAAAGGATTCAGTCCATCAGGCCTCCCGCCTTACGCTGTCTAGAGTACATATGCGTAGGCTTCTATGGCTCAAAAACTGGTCTGCTGAAGCTCCCTGTAAGGAATGGCTGGTTAGCGTCCCATTTCATGGTGAACGCTTATTCAGGGAAAACCTGGACAAATATATCCAGAAAATTTCCAGCGGTAAAAATACGCTCTTGCCGGTTAAAAACAGAGTTAGAGGTCCCTCTTTAAGAGGCCTGCTTCTCCAGTCCCTGGGGCATCGGCTGTGTAACAGTTCCGACGGCCTCCTCGGTCAATTCCCGGGGGTAAAAAACAGGGACAATAGCAGGGTAATGAGAAACCCTGGGTCAGGGGAGGTACAAAACCTCCCCCAAAGTTAAATTCATTGAAGGGTTGCCCCCACTCAGTCGGGTGGGGGGAGGACTCCAGTTGTTCACAAGAGACCTGGCGGGACGCGATCAAGACAGATAGGTGCTCTCCGCAGTATGTTGAGGATACAGATTGGAGTTAAGAGACTCTCCTCCTTCCCATTTTTGAGGTCAAACGTGCCAAGGGATCCCCGGAAGAGAGAGTCCCTCCTGTTGGCACTAGAACTACTATTGCTCCAAGGAGTAATTATGGAGGTTCCCCTGGAAGAATGAGGGTTCGGGTTTTACTCAAACCTCTCTACAGTCCCGAAGCAAACGGGGACGTGAGGCCCATATTAATTCTAAAAGGGCTATACAAATTCCTGTATATCAGGACTTTCCGATGAAGTCGATCCGATCGGTGGCCACTGCCCTACAAGGGGAGGATTGGTTAGCCACGATCGACATCAAAGATGCTTATCTGCACATTCCCATCTTTCCAGTCTACCAAAAGTTTCTACGCTTTGCAGTAGAAGGGCGCCATTTTCAGTTCAGAGCCTTACCCTTCGGTTTGGCCACAGCACCACGAGTGTTTACAAAAATTCTGGCCCTTTATTGGCCAATCTAAGAACACAAGGTGTAATGATAATGGCATATCTAGATGACTTGTTGCTGATAGACCACTCAGTGAAAAAACTAGACGTGGTCGTTCACAAGACAATCAAGTATCTGGAATCTCACGGTTGGATTATCAACCGAGACAAGTCAGCCCTAAAAACCAGTCAAAAGTCTGGAATACTTGGGGCTAAGGTTGGATTCAGGCCAGAGAAAAATATTCTTGCCTCGAGGAAAGGTGTTGTCTTTGAAAGATTTGATCCACTTAGTGGGTACAAAAAAGACAGCCGTCCATACGCCTGTGCATGAGGCTGCTGGGAAAAATGGTGGCATCATTCGAAGCAGTACCCTACGGTCAATTCCATTCAAGGAATTTGCAGGGGGCCATACTGTCAGCCTGGAACAAAAAAGTTCAGGCCCTAGACTTACAATGTCCTTGTCCCCTTCCGTTCGCAAGAGCCTCCGTTAGTGGTTGGTTCCCCAGAATCTGGAAAAAGGGAAATCCTTCAGTCTGATTTCTTGGAAGGTGGTCACTACAGATGCCAGCCTTATAGGCTGGGGAGCAGTACTGGAGCAATAGTCTCTCCAGGGCAGATGGTCGGATGCAGAAAAGGCCCTGCCCATCAATCTCTTAGAGATACGAGCAGCCCGGTATGCCCTAGTAGCATGGACATCCAAACTCCAAGGGTCCCCTGTCAGAATTCAATCAGACAATGCCACAGCAGTGGCATATATCAATCATCAGGGGGGCACCAGGAGTCGTGCAGCCCAGAGGGAAGTAAATTACATCCTGAAATGGGCAGAAAAATATGTCCCAGCCATATCTGCGGTATTCATTCCAGGAGCGGAGAATTGGAAGGCGGACTTTCTAAGTCGCCAGCAATTAGGCCCAGAGGAAGGGTCCCTTCACCCCGAGGTTTTCTGGACAATATGTCAGCGGTGGGGAACATCGGATGTAGATCTTCTAGCATCCAGATTCAACGCAAAGGGGGACAGGTTTGTCTCTCGGACAAGGGATCCCCTAGCTTGCGGCTCGGATGCCCTAGTGTTCCCTTGGGATCAGTTCAAGCTGATATATGCATTCACACCGCCACAATGGTTACCTCGATTACTCCGCAGAATCAGGGTAGAAAAGAAACCAGTGATTCCGGTGGCTCCAGCGTGGCCCCGAAGAGCGTGGTACGCGGAGATTGTAAAATTTCAGTGGGGAGTCCTTGGACTCTCCCACGTCGTCCGGACCTGCTTTCGCAAGGACCGATATACCACCCTTCTTTACCAGCCCTAGGTTTGACGGCCTGGCTATGGAAGCCCACATTCTAAAAAAGAGAGGGCTCTCTAATCCTGTGGTATCTACCATGATCAATGCCAGGAAGCCGGTATCCAGGCAGATCTAATATAGAATCTGGAAGGCGTACATCGCGTGGTGTGAGGCCAAGAAATGGCATCCACATAAGTACGTAATAGGTAGGATTCTGGACTTCCTACAATGGGCTGTAGATAGGAAGCTTGCCTTGAGTACTATCAAGGGTCAGATTTCGGCCTTGTCAATATTTTTTCAAAGGCCCTTGGCTTCGCATTCACTAGTCAAAGCCTTTATACAAGGAGTGATGCGTATTAGTCCTCCGGTTAATATTCCCATATGTCCATGGGATCTAAACTTGGTTCTGTCGGTTCTACAGAAACAACCATTTGAACCATTACATCATATTTCTTTGGTGCTTCTCACCAGGAAATTGATTTTTCTAGTAGCCATTTGTTCGGCTAAAAGAGTGTCGGAATTAGCAGCTATGTCCTGTAAGGAGCCATATCTGGTTATCCATAAGGATAGAGTAGTGTTACGTCCTCATCCAGCCTTTCTTCCTAGGGTGGTATCGAGGTTTCATTTGAACCAAGATGTGGTTCTTCCTTCTTTTTTCCCCAAACCTACTTCGGTAGAGGAAAAGTTATTGCATTCTTTGGATGTAGTAAGAGCAGTTAAAGCTTATCTAAAGGCCACTGCTCAGATTCGCAGAACGGATACTTTGGTTATTCTGCCGGAAGGCCCCAGAAAGGGTCAGGCAGCGTCAAAATCTACTTTAGCCAAGTGGATTCGACAGGTCATAATACAAGCCTATGGCTTGAGAAGGAGACCGCCTCCGTTCAAAGTTAGAGCGCACTCCACGAGAGCAGTTGGAACTTCATGGGCAGTGCATCACCAGGCCTCCCTGGCTCAAATCTGTAAGGCCGCAACATGGTCTTCAGTACACACGTTTACTAGGTTCTACCAGGTGGACGTTAGAAGTCAGGAGGATGTCGCCTTTGGGCGCAGTGTGTTGCAGGCCGCAAAAGATCCTCATGTCTGATAGCGCTCAGCTTATATATGGTGTATCCCCCCCCCCTCATTGGGCATTGCTTTAGGACATCCCATTAGTAATGACTATGTCGCTCTGTGTCCCGTGATGTACGAGAAAGAAACTAGGATTTTTATAACAGCTTACCTGTAAAATCCTTTTCTTGGAGTACATCACGGGACACAGAGCTCCCGCCCCTCTTTGGGGACACTTATTGCTTTGCTACAAAACTGAGGTGCTCCCGGATGGGAGGGGCTTATATAGGGGAGGGTACTTCCGGTTTTGGAAGTTGCCAGTGCCAGCACCTGACGGTATCTATATAACCCATTAGTAATGACTATGTCGCTCTGTGTCCCGTGATGTACTCCAAGAAAAGGATTTTACAGGTAAGCTGTTATAAAAATCCTATTATAACTCTTTTTTTTTTTACCTGCAAAAAGATGTGGATTATTATATACTTAAGAGCCCTTTCACACTGGGGCTAGTGGCCGAAAAAAGGGTTAAAAGCGCCGCTGCCCATTGATTTCAATGGGCAGGGGCAGTTTAGGAGTGGTGTATACACCGCTCCTAAAGCGCCTCAAAGATGCTGCTTGCAGGACTTGACGTCCTGCCAACGCACTGCTCCAGTGTAAAAGCCCTCGGGCTTTCACATTGGAGTGACAGGAGAGGCGCTTTACGAGGATTATTTTTTAGCACTATATCACCTGTAAAGCGCCTCAGTGGGAAAGGGGTCTTAATACAAATACACATTTAGAGGTAGAATGACAAAAACGGATTTAGTGGCTACAACATAACGTTTATTAAGACTTTCACTCCATAAAAATGACATTAATAAAGTGCTTTGCGTCACAAAAGAGTGATAACTGGCACGTTAGCCTGTGGCACCAGCCCCTGCCAGTCTACACAGGTGGCTGCACCGCACAGGCAACCTTTGGTTTAAACCACTAGATCAACCATTCTGAAAACAAATGCAAGAACTTAGTTAGTGGTGCTAGAAAAAGTACCGTTCGTTAATGAAAATTAACTTTAACACGGAGTCCACAATGACAGAACCTTCATACCACAGTTAGTCATGTGATCCAATTATGAAACATCACAGACCCGATAAAGATGGCACCGGTACCACCTTGTGGGCAGCTGTGGCTGGAAGGCGGACCGCCATGTGACCAGAAGCCACTCATTAGTAACGGATTTGAGTGACAGCTGATCACGTTAGTCGGTCTTCCACCCTGAGCTGCACAGTAGGTAGTCCTTGTCACATCTTTACCTATTCTGCACATGCAGCTGTCTTCTTTGCTCCCCCCCCCCCCCTGCACGTGCAGCTGTCTTCTTTGCTCCCCCCGTACAAGTCCACAAGTAAAAGTCATCCATCCGAGGAACCAGCCCCTTCAGGAATAGTAGAGTCCACCCATGTTGTATTTGGTCATTTCAGATCTGTTTCATAGCAGCAGATACATCCCCAGCCAGAAACCTATTTGGCACACATGGGAGGGGGGGTGTGGGATTTGCTGGACCAGCTTGGCACACACTGGCGAGCAAACGGGAAATGATGAGGAATGTCAAGTGATCTTTATCAGGCCCTCATAGAACCGGGACACTATGTAAACAGATTCAGCTTGTTCGTCTATTCATATCAGGCAGAAAACAGCTCAAGCTTTTGCTTCATCCACAGATCTGCGACACGGGCAAAACACAGGTTGTCCCACAGTCGATATACCACAAACCGCAGTCCACAACCGCGCCGGGAATTTCTGCTACCTTAAGCGGCCATCATGTCCGACAGGCCCCATATCAGACTTCGAGTCCGGAGACATGGAACTCCAGTGTGTGTCAGAACAGATGGGAAGGGACGGGCAAAACGAGGATGCAGTCTTGGTGCAAATGCCTCCGACAGACCAAAAGCTGCTTAAACCGTCATCCGTCCATTTCTCCAGATCTTTACCCAGTAGCTCAGACCTCCGATTGGCCTCCTGCTCAACTTCAACCCGAGGGGGTAAACTTAGGATTCCACTCAGTGCTTGAAAGTTTTGCTCCATGTACTGACCCCGAGATGGACCAGCATGCAGCCAGCGGTCAACTGAAAAATATTAAAAAATCATATTAATTATTAACCAATCAGGTCACATATCTTGCAACACACTCATGAGAAGTAGCAGCAATTATTTGCCATCTTTTCACCACTAGAGGGATATTTAAAGGGGAGTTCCACCCTTTAAGTGCAGGTGACCCCCTGACATGCCACATAATTTTTTTGGGGGAGGAGCGTGTAGTTTTTACGGGCATCCAGCTCCCACTTCCTCCCTTGGCTCTGCAAGGAAGTTCACCTCTTCCCCTCCCTCCCTGCAACTTTCTGGGACACGTCACAGGTCCCAGAAGATTGCCCAGCCATTCAGCTCGCGCATGCGCAGTGTGCGCCCGTCTGTGAAGCCACAGCCAGGCGCCCACAGTTAGAATGCCGCCGTCGCCTTGGAGAGGAGCGAAGCCCATGGGACATGGACCATGGGACAGGCGAGTGTCTGATTATTAAAAGTCAGCAGCTACACTTTTTGTAGCTGCCGACTTTTAATTGGGTTACCTTAGTCAACAACAAAAATTAACATTGTGCAGAAACCTATGATTAGAGAGATCAGACTGGTTACTGCATCTAACCCATTAACCACCTCAGTTCTGGGAGGTTTTACCCCCTACAGGACCAGGC
The DNA here is from genome assembly GCA_029206835.1 of Rana muscosa. Lineage (NCBI taxonomy): Eukaryota > Metazoa > Chordata > Amphibia > Anura > Ranidae > Rana > Rana muscosa. Next base: position 39,216,819 of record CM055128.1, read on the forward strand.
CATTTTTTGCTATTCAGCACTGCGCCATTTTAAATGGTCTTGCAACACTGTACACAAATGTAATTTGATATATTTCACACAAATAGAGCTTCCTTTTGGTGGTATTTGATCACCACTGTGTTTAATTTTTTGCTTTCAACAAATAAAAAAAAAAAAAAAAAAAAAAGAACATTTTGAAAAAAAAATATATATTTTCTACTTTTTGTTCCAAAACATATCCAATACAGAAAAAAGAAAAGAAAAATCAAGCTTCTTAAAATTTTTAGGCCAAAATGTATTCTGCTACATCTTTGGTAAAAAAATAAAAAGAAGAATCCCAATAAGTGTATAATAATTGGATTAAAGTGGTTGTAAACCCCCTTTTGCAACTTGCACCTACAGGTAAGCCTAGATTAAGACTTACCTGTAGGTGCAAGAAATATCTCCTAAACCTACACGGTTTAGGAGATATTTGCTAAAAATTACATTGCTCCGTGTCTACGGCGCATGCGCGCCGTAGACAACGGCGCATTCATGGGGTTAATCCCATTCACAAATTCGGCCAAGTCCCAGCAATGCTTGGGCTTAGCCAAATTTGACAGCTCCCGCGCGCATGCGCGGAATGACGTCTTCGCCGCTCCGGCCAATCACAGCGCCGGAGCGGCGCTGTGATTGGCTGGAGCGGCGATACCCGGAAGTAACATTCCGGCTATCGCCGCAGCGATGGCTGCGGCTGGAGAGAGGGACACGGACGGCTTCGGGGGCCCCGATCTAAGGTAAGTGGTACACAATGAGCTAGTATGCTAGTCATACTAGCTCATTATAACTTTGTATTGCAGGTGGGCTAAAAAAAAAAAAAAAAGTTATATGGTTTACAACCACTTTAAGTGAAAGTTAGAGTCTACAAACTATGGGACATATACTGGAATTTATGCAGCCATGACGCTATTGTGACTGTGATAGTATGGTGGGCAATCTGGCGCTAAACAGACCCTCAATGGGAGGTACATAAAGTGACACTGACATCAACAGTGACACTAATACAATGATCAGATATAATAGTGTACACTGTACTAATGAAACTGGATGGGAAGGGGTTAAAGTGGTTGTAAAGATAAAAAGGTATTTGCAGGCTACGTTTTAAAAATAAAATAAAAATAAAATACACAGTGTAGGAGAGATTACAATGACAGAGGAGCTGGCTGTAATTGTTCTTTACTTTTACTGCACATACTAATAGTGGCAGGAGGGGGGAGACACGGGAGCCGACAGGCAGGGAGGGGGGAGAGACACACAGGAGCTGAGAGGCGGGGAGGGAGAGACACACAGGAGCTGAGAGGCGGGGAGGGAGAGACACACAGGAGCTGAGAGGCGGGGAGGGAGAGAGGAAAGCTGCACATGACGGAGGCACGTAAACTGACCACGGTGATCAGCACCCATGATTACTGTGGTCAGTACACAGAGGGGGGACACAGGAACAGGCAGGATCAACCTGTTTTTTTACATCTTAGAAAGGGCAGATTAAACAGCACAAGCACTGTGCTGTTTAATCTGCTATAAGGGAACAGGAGTTTTTTTATTTTGTAAGGGTTACAACCAGGATTAAAGCAGTTGTATACCCCGCTTTGTGATTTTTACCTATATGTAAGCCTATAATAAGGATTACTTGTAGGTAAAATGAATATCTCCTAAACATGCAACATTTAGGAGATATTCACCCTGGATGCAGCTGCTGAAGTCAGCGGTGCACTCGCTTTGAATGTCTGCCGTGCCGGAACTGAGGGCATTTGTGAGAGAGACGTCTCGCAGCTCCAGCCACTCACAGCGTCCTAGCCCGTGATCCCTCAGCGGTGACATCGTTCTAAGGTAAGCATTTCATAATGAGCTAGTATGCGGCAGTCAAATCCTCTCACTTGCATGCCCTCTATATTTATGATTGTGTGCCCATAATTTACTAATGTCCACCAATGCCATGTCCGTAATGAGTTAGAAGGCAGAGTTCATAGTCTGATCTATCGCACACAAAAGTCCTAACAGCCACAATATCTGTACAGTACGTTATATTTAAGAACTGTAAGTAGTAAAAATCAGGCCTAACCTCCCTGCAGTGGTTCCTTATTTCTGTAGGTTAGCGGGATCACAAGGAATTTGACTTCTGCCAGCAGCTCCCAGAAGTGCAGCAATCGGACCTTCCACACACCAGGGCGCAGGGGGCGTGACAGCGGCGGCTTGTATTGAGTGAAATCTGCCTCAGAGTCAACCGAGATGTCGTAGGAAGCGGCTATTATGTATGTCGGATCGATCCAGACCACGGTAACCGTCACATTTACTCCATGGCTCCATTTCTGAACAGCCACAGGCTCATCCATAGGACCGATCAGGCCTCCGAAATTCCGGAAGATCCTCTCCTTGGGGTCCCATTCAGTGCCCACCTGTGACATAAACACAGTATCAATGGTGAGAAATTACAGAAGTGTAGTTAGTTATGCAACACCCCCTAATTCCAGTTAATGAAAAATAATGAACGGTGGTGTGTGGTCATTGTGACACATGTCGGGACCCATTACCCATGTATGTGAAAAGGAAGGAAGGTGCATGTCAGGGGTCTCCACATTTTCTAAACAAAGGGCCAGTTTACTGTCCTTCAGACTTTATGGGGGCCAGACTGACCAGTGGGAGTAGAAAATGCCCAATCTTTGTTATTAGGGGGAGAAATAGTTGGTGTCAGTGGAAGAAATAGTGCCAAATTGTTGGCGTCAGTGGCAGAAATAATTCCCCATTGTTGGTGTCAGTGGCAGAAATTATGCCCCAAGGGCAGGATAAAGTTAAAGGAGAAGTCCAGCCAAAGCTTGTTTGGCTGTACTTCTATGGATCACAGGAGTGCAGTTAGTTTTGCACTCCTGTGACCCCTTTTCAGCAGACAGCGGGCTGAAGTCCGCTCTCTGCTGATGTCACAGAAGTCGGTCCAGGCCCCGCATCATGACGACCATGGAGTCGGGATTCGCCAGATCCCTGGACCAACACCCGGCTCAGCCTCTCAGTGAGCCGTTGAGAGCCAAATGCCCCTCCATAGCCCAGCGCTCCAGTGAGCGAGGCAGTGTTAATTTTGGTAGAAAATTTCGTTTTAGTCTTACTCTTAGGACTAAAATAGCGTTTTAGTCCCATTTTAGTCTTCTGCAATTGTTTTAGTCATATTTAGTTGACTAAATCTCCAGTACATTTTAGTCGTCTAAAATCTAATGGGTGTGATTAAATTGTAATGCATTAGTGAACATTTCCAAACTCATTATATACTGCTGGAGTGAAAAATCTAATATGTTATTATTTATGGTATTGAGTTATGAACATGCACTACAGACCAGTGTTAATTTTGAAGTCAAATTTCAATTTAGTTTTAGTCTTGACTAAAATGGCATTTTAGTTTTAGCCGTATTTTAGTCATCTCAATTGTTTTAGTCGTATTTTAGTTGACTAAAATAGTATTCACTTCGTCGACTAAAATGTTTTAGTCGACTAAATTAACATTGGAGCGAGGAGGGGCAAAAGCAGAGATTTTTAGGATTTTATATTTAGCTAAACTTAAGCTTCAATAGTCCAGAATATTTAAATCTGCCAAATGTTGAAAGCTTCATGTTCCTGTTTGAAAAACTGTCTGCAGAAGAGTTATACAGTTAAAGCACGCAGTACCCATAACTCCTACATAGTCACAGTACATGCGGTGTGTGTTCAGATATAAGTTTATGTGACAGGTCCTCTTTATTTGGAAAGAGCTGACGCTCACCTCAAGGCTCTGGATGCGATTAGCAGCTCCAGTCTGATCGACTATTCTGAAACTGCCACGTGGCATCATCCAAAATTCCAGTGTTGAACTGGGATGAACCTTCTGTGTAACCAAGTAACCTTGGAAGTGGTCATCATAGAAATAAACCTCAACCGCAAATGGGAAACCTTCAGATGCAAAGCTGCAAAGACACAAAATCAAGCACTGTAATTATTCTGCCCGAGCCTCCTCTGTTCAGATAAAGCGCTGCTCCTGTTTATTATCTTAGTCACTTGCTGACACATGTTCTGCTGTACAGCAGATACGGGCTCTATATAAACTGTCTGTCACCTCCAAAGTCATCCAGAACAGGCTGCACCACAAAATTCCATTCATTCCAGTTCTCTACAGGCATGGGGGCCTTCTATGTACAAAGGTTACCAGATTCTTCCCCCCACATTTCCCTCTTGCCCTTTCAAAGCATCTCAGACACCTCTATAGAGGCCGATCCATTCACATTATCCCCAAACTTCTCCAATCTCCAACTTGCTGAAGAGCCAAAGTTTTATTGTAGAAAATGTGATCATTAAAAATTGTTCACGGCTCCATAAAGACAGGTACAGGCATCAACACGTTTCAGAAAGGAGTTATGATTAGGCGCTTTCTAGTGTGAAACGCGTTAATGCCTGTACCTGTCTTTTTGGAGCCGTGAATAATTTTTAATGATCACATTTTCTACAATTAAAACTTTGGATCTTCAGAAAGATGAAGTGCGGTCATCCATCCTCTTTCACTAGTATCTGCGACATCTCTGATGGCCCTGAATCTCAGTATTTCAGCAACCCATGCTCTGAAGCCTCATGACGCCCAGAGATCCCAACACCAGATCTGTACTGTGCCAGAAAGAGGTCCGACAGTCTATATTTCCATCCATCGCACACATTCCTGGAATGAGCTCTTTAACCACTTCAGCCCCGGACAGATTTAACCCTTCCTGACCAGACCATTTTTTTGCGATATGGCTCTGTGTCGCTTTAACTGACAATTGCACGGTCGTGCGACGCTGTACCCAAACAAAATTTACATCCTGTTCTCCCCACAAATAGAACTTTCTTTTGGTGGCATTTTATTACCCCTGCGGTTTTTATTTTTTGCGCTATAAACAAAAAAAAAGGGACAATTTTGGAAAAAATATATGTTTTTTACTTTCTGCTATAAAACTAATTCAATAAAAAAAATATATATATATATATATATATATATATATATATAAATAAATGTCCTCATAAATCTAAGCCAATATGTATCCTATTGGTTTGCGCAAACATTATAGGGTCTACAAAATAGGTGATAGATTTATGGCATTTTTATTATTCATTTTTTTTCCATTGGACTTTTTTCCATCGGAAATTCCGATCGTGTGTACGCGGCATTAGGCTCAGTTCACACTGCTGCAACATGGGATCTGACTTGTGAGACCCCAAGTTGCTTGACATGTCAAACTCAATGTTTCCCTATGAGAGCAACTAAACCGATACTTCATAAGTTGCTTGGACTTTAGAAAAGGTTCCTGTACTACTTTGGTCGCCTTGTATGCGATTTCCACCCTTGTACAGGCTCCGAAGTAGCATCCAAGTCGTAAGGAAGTCACAGGGCAAAGTCGTAGGACTTTGCGGTCGCAGCAGTGTGAACCAAGCTCGAGTAGTTTTGGAGTGGCTGGCAAGTGGCCCTGACAAAATTTGATGGTCCCTTTACAAAGGTTTCAGGCATTCTTGCTGGAAACAGAAAAAAAACTGTTCACCCAGAACCAAAAGCAGCTAAAGGATTGGTAACAGATAAAAATAAAAAAAAAATAGTATTATTGCCACTGACAGGGAGATTTTCTAAAACTGGAGAGTGAAAAATCTAGTGCAGCTTTGCATAGAAACCAATCAATTTCCAGGTTTTATTGTCAAAGCTGAAGTTTATGGTTGTAAAGCCGTAAGATTTGCATGAAGGTAAAATACCTTCTGTGTCTGGGATCCCTCCCCAGCCCCCCCCCCCCTTATACTTACCTGAGCCCCATTGCGATCCAGCACTGTGCAGGAGAGCAGTGGCTCTCCCAGCTCTGTTCTTCCTCACTGGGCTGATAGCAGCAGGACATTGGCTCCTGTTGCTGTCAAACTCTGTGACGAGGGAGCAGGGTCAGGGCTGTTCCTCAATGACTTTGGACACAGGCAGCGGGGCTCGAGAACGAGCCACATATGTGCCCCCATAGGAATAGGCTTCTATAAGGGGCACTGGATGAAGCCAGGAGGAGCATCAGCGGGGGACCTGGGCTACTTTGTTGAAAAGCCATTGCACAAAGCAGGCAAGTATAACACATTTGTTATTTTAGTAAAAATAAAACTTCACAAACACTTTAAAATGTGATTGTTACCATGCACAGCTGCACCAGACTCCTGAGTGCTCCAGTTATAGTAAATCACTCCCCATCTGTATACAAACCTGCAGGATCTCTTTTTGTTCAGCTGCTCGGGACTCTGCAGTTCTCGCAGGACTAAACGTGTAAACGCTGTATATGCAGTCATGGTGACGTCTGAAAGAGCCCTCTGGCCCTCCACGCTGTGGTATACATTCTCCCAGTAACCTTTGAGACCCAGAGTCCCGGGAAGTGGCTCGCCAAACAGGTGAGCATCCAATATATCCAGGACTTCCTGATTCACAGAAGACTCAAACTTCCTGGCAAAAAAAGTTGGCCTGGAGAGCTGCTGAAAGAGGAAATGAGCAAAGTGAGAAAAAGAAAAAAAAAAAAAAAAAAAAATCACGTGTACTACAAGGTGTATGAACAGAAAATAATCCCATGACTAGCAGAACTAAACCTGCCCCTCTCCTTTACAGCCAAGGAAGCTGCCATCCTAAGCCTCGTACACACGGTACGATTGTTGGCCAGCCGAGCGTCAGATTTTTGTCTTGCCACAAACACGAACGTAGTGACATACAACAAGGAATTTAAGCTTGAGCGACACCCTTTGGGCCCCTTCTGCCAATTTTATGTTTGGTGAGCACTGATTCTGAGCATGCGTGTTTGTACTTTCGACTTTTGTGTGATGGATTTGTGTACTGACCATACGAAAATCTGACGTCAAACTGTTGTCCACCCAACATTTACTAGCCACTCTTACAACTTGCACCTACAGGTAAGCCTAGCTTAAGGCTTACCTTTAGGTGTTTGCAATATCTCCTAAACCTACATGGTTTAGGAGAGATTTGCCACAAAGAATGCACCGTTGTCTATGGCACATGCGCACCATAGACAACGGTGCAGGTGCACTGAGAATGACGGTTTTCTCAATGGGTAATGCCGGCTTTGACGGCTCCCGCGCACATGCGTGGAGTGACGTCTTCGCCGCTCCGACCAATCACAGCGCCGGAGCGGCGATACCCGGAAGTAACCTTCAGGGGAGATGTCTGCAGCCAGAGGGGGAGACAAGGATGGCTTTGATCTAAGGTAAGTAATTCATAATTAGCTAGTATGCTAGTCATACTAGCTCATTATGCCTTTGTCTTTCAGGTTTTTATTTTTACAAAATTTGGGGGGTTTACAACCACTTTAAGGGCTGGTTCACACCAGAAATTGCACAGAAACGCGCTGTGTGGTCCTGTGCGATTCACATCCAATCCAGGTGTAGTGCAATTTTAGCCCATTCACATACTACTTTATAAAATATGCACAGGAACCGGATCACACGGTACTATGTGATCCAGTGCAGGCAAGTGCACTGTGTTTGCGACCTGCGTTTGGGGTGTCAGTAATACTGCAGTGCAGGGTGTCGGGAACATGCATGAGTTTCTTGCACTGCATTCTGGAGTTTTAGGTAGTTTACTAGTCAAAAATTTTAATTTTCTGTAAAAAGAAGAAGGGAAAGAATGGTATGGCAACAAAAGGAATCCAAAAAATTATATATATATATATATATATATATATATATATATATATATATATATATATATATATATATATATATATATATATATTTTTATATTTTGTTCCCTTTTTGAAGATAATTCATTTTTTTCCAGATTACCTGCAGACGTACGACATCCTGTGGTTTGAAGTCGTTCGGAGAACATCCGCACCAGTCTACGATGTGTTTGTACTGACAGCGGCAGCCCAACTTTCTGTTCCAGTTCGTCACCCGCAGATTATTATCGACAAGGGTGTCGCAGTCGTGACTGTTCTCCAGGACAGTATGGAAGAAGGACTGAAGGGGAGAAATGGGTGTCAGGTGCTGCTTTATGGTAACAATACATACAATTTAATGTGAAGTTTAGATAATCAGGAATCCACCCAGACAGGAATCCACCCAGACAGACACACACACACACACACACACACACACACACACAATTACCTCAGCAGGCAGCAGAGTATACTTGTAGAATCGCCTCAACTCTGACACCAGGAGGTCGTGTGTATAGGTCACATATTTCACAAACTTGTGGGTCAGAGCGAACCAATCTGAGCCGCCGTCTACCACAATGCCCTCTGGTATCTGCCGCTCACCAAGACGCCACATGTGCGAGTCACATTCATGGAAAAGGCGATCTAGGCCTTGCTTCTTAATGAATCTGGAAATGAACATTAACTGACTTAGCAACATCCTTTACAAACAGAAGTCTGTGGCTTAAAGTAGAACTCCGGCCTTAGCTTTAGTCTTGCACAAATTGTACAGGCTCCTCCTGTAACGATGTGCATTAGTCAGATAGAAAGCGCCTCCTTTCTTGGATGTCCAGCATCATCTTTTTTTATTCAGTAAAGCGTTTTTTTTCCCCCCAAAAAAACTTGTTTGAAAAATTGCTGTGCAAATACTGTGTGACATATTTTTTAAATAATGTTTGGGGGTTCTGGGTAATTTTCTAGAAAAAAAAAAAAAACTATGACTTTGACATGTAGGAGAGGAGTGCTGGAATTTGAACGGTATGGAAGTGGTTAAGCGACAAAAAGGTAGAGAGACTGATATCTGTTCAAACTATTGTATTTAAAAGATGCATTTCATACACACATAACTGCAATGAATACACAACTGCAGGTGAGTGTACTTTTCTGTTATCTCTTATGTGTCCTCCGTTTCATGTCCCCCACATGTGATGAGACTAAGTTTTGTTTTTTCTTGGTCACAAGACACAGGACTTTGCAATCTAAAGAGGAAATCTTACCTAGCATTGTCACGGCCGTGAGATTTAAGGAAATTCTTGTCTCTGTATTTTGATAGAAAGAGAACCAGCTCCTCGTTGGTCCTGTGTACAGAAGAAACATTGGACGTTACACGACAACCCAAACGCACCCTGACAAGGTTCAGCTACAACCGCCATTTACACAAGGAACACCTGCAAAGAATTCCATGGGTGGACGCCAGAGATAAGGGTAAAGTAAATTTATCTTTTTTTCTCTTTTTTTTTGTGTAAATTTGCTATTCTTAAAAACAGGAGAGGGGGCTTCAATATATACATAAGTGGATGTCACATTTTTACTGTCCAGTCCACTTTAAAGCCAAACTTATGGTAACTTTGGTAAATAAAATCCTTGCACTGGGGCTGTGCCTGCACTGCAAGGGTGATATGCTTGTTTTGCTCTATATCAGGGGTCTCCAAACTTTCTAAACAAAGGGCCAGTTTATATTCCTTCAGACTTTAGCCATCAGGACTGGAAATTTTCCTGGCATCAGTGGGAGTAAACATTGTCACATTTGGTATTAGGGGGAGGAATAGTGCCCCATTATTGGTGTCAGTAGGAGGACTAGTGGCCCAAGGGCTGAGTAAAGACAAGCAAAGGGCGGCAGTTTGGAGACCACTGTTTGAGACGAACAAAACAAAAAAAAAAAAAAAAAACAAAAAAAAAAAAAGGGGAGGAGGACGAAGATTATCTTACTCAATCCTCTGCTCCTTCCCACTGCTAGATCGGTCCCGCACAGGTTCTACTCCCCCATGCTCCAGTGGTCTAGGGTCCGGACATCATCAAGACTAAAGCAATGCCCATAGCCAGTCCACAGCTGGAACGTGGGGGAGCGCCATCTGTTGGGGAATTGGAGGATCAGGTAAGTGTAACAGTTTCTCCCTTCTCCTAGATTTAACAAGCCTTTAACTCTTGCAGCGCAGTCACTGCAAGGCATAATTTTTTTAGCTGCCCAGAGTTGAGCGTTCACCTTATAACAAAAAAAAAAAATGCCCATTTTTCGCAGATAAAAAAAACAAAAACAAAAAATGTGCATTTAATTTGTGCCTCAGCCAATCAGGAGAGTCCCGGGTGGCCGAGGGACTTGTGCACATTGCTAGGCAGAGAAGGGGCTCAGGTAAGATTAGAGGGTGCTGGGGCGGCTACTACACACAGAAGGCTTTTTATCTTAAAAGGGGTTGTAAACCCTTGTGAAAAAACTTCTTGCAGTCACCGGCCCCCCAGCCCCCCTATTTTACTTACTTGAGCCGTGGAATTCAGTCGGTGGTGACGCGCTGTCCCTCTCTCCATGGGGTCCCGACTCTTGATTGGATAGATTGAAAGCAGCGCAGCCATTGGCTGCCACTGCTGTCAATCAAATACAATGACGCAGGGCCGAATCATACATTCAGCTTCTATGGACGCCGAATGAATGGCTCGGGAGCGCGCCCGCAAGATAACTCCCTAGGAGAAGCACTCTCCCGGGGGGGGGGGGGTTATCTGATGCGGGGTGGAGCTATGAGAGCTGCCGAGGGACCCCAGAAGTCGGTGTTCAGGGCCACTCTATGCAAAACGAACTGCACAGTGGAGGCAAGTATGACATGTTTGTTATTTAAAAACAAAAGAAAAAACAAAGCTTTGCAATCACGTTAATGCATAAAGACAAAAACAAAAAAAAACTTCTGCCTTTACAACTTCTTTCACTGCCGGTTTCCCTTAGTCAAGATGGCGGCGCCAGCACCCGATTCATCAATTCGCTCAGGTGAGGAAACCACTGGATGCCTGGACAGGTAAAGTGTCCTAATATTAAAAAAGTCAGCAGGTGCAGTATTTGTGGCTGCTGACTTAATTTTTTCTTAAGGAGCCCAGAGCTCCTCCTTAAACGATAACTAAAGGTTTAGTATTAATTTCTTTCAAAACAAACTTGTCATACTTACCTCCTCTGTGCAGTTTGTTATGCACAGAGTAGCCCCGATCCTCCTCTTCTGGGGTCCCCCAGCAGCGGCCCTTGCTCCTCCTCTTCTCGAGAGCCCCGTCGGAGAAGTGCTCTCCCTCGGGGCACACGTGCGGACGCGCTACCATGTCCTGCTGCTGCATTCATTGACACAGACAGCAGGACTCAGCCCCGCCCCCGCGTCATTGGATTTGATTGACAGCAACGGGAGCCAATGGCTGCGCTCCTATCAATCTATCCAATAGGGACCTGACACACGAGCTGGAGCGGATGTGCTCGTCCCCGGAACGATCAGGCTCAGGTAAGTAAAGGGGGGGCTGGTGCATCACAAGAGGTTTTTCATCTCAATGCATAGAATGCATTCAGGAAAAAAACGCAAGGGTTTACAACCCCTTTAAGGACCCTGCCTAGTGGCTCTTTGAAACTATTTAATGTTATTTTACTTTTTTGCAGAGAGCCAACAAAATTCTGCACCTTACAGAGAACATAAAACCATTCATATTGGTGCCTTCACCTGAAAAGATGCTTCATGTTGTTTTCTAACTTACCTGGTTGGGTAGTCAGTGGCACTTAAGTTGATAAAGAAGTCCCAGGGCCAGTCAGACATTTCAAGCAGATCTTGCATGCTGCGCAAATACATGGTGAGAAGGCTGGCTCCGCCCCAGATAGTAATCATGCGCCACGGGGTAACACGAATGTTCGTATAATGCTGCGCCAACTGGACAGCTTCATTATGAAGGTAATTTGAGCGCTGTCAGAAAGACATAATTAGTAAAGGCCCATTCACCTCGTTCCATACATGTTGCATTGCATGGGCCCTTTCCCTTTCTATGGGCTCTCAACGCACCTCAACAAAACAAAAAGATTTACCCAACATTTTTTTCTTTTTTACAACACAGTACACCACAACCAATGTGTATTCTCATCTATGCATTGCGATACACTAAAAATGGTCAGATGTGTTTACTGCATTGGGGAAATAAGTTGGATGTCTTTTTGGACAGAGGGGCACTACTCAAGGCTAAAATTACAGGAAATTGTAAAAAGTGAAGGCACACTACAAGTTAAAGTGATTAAACCACGTGTATAAAAAGCTCCCATCCCCTCTGTATTAGAACAATAAGTTTCCCTGTGTCTGTGTTCTATCATAAACATGCTTATCTGTACTGATAACACAGCGTCTTCCTGCACTCGGATGCCTCCTCTCTCCGGCTCTCAGTTCCAGTGGGCGGGGCCCAAGAGGAGAGAGAGAGCGCAGAGGAGTCACATGTTCGCAGGAAGACGCTGTGTTATCAGTACAGATAAGCATATTTATGATATAACACAGACACAGGGGAACTTATTGTTAATAATAAATAACAATAACAAGAATAATAATACAGAGGGGATGGGAGCATTTAATGTTAAATGTGACACGAGCAGACAGTGAGAGTGAGAGAGTGAGAGAGAGAGAGAGAGAGAGAGAGAGAGAGAGAGAGAGAGGGGGGGGGGGGGACAAGAGACAGAGCAGGCTGCAGCTGATGATGGAGGCACGTACGCTGACAGACAACGGTGTCAGGGCTCAGCAGGCCTGATATATCGTGGTCAGCGTACAGGGGGGGCATAGCCAGGCAGGATCAGCCAGGTGATACAGGGGGCCAAAAGACACAGCACAAGCGCTTTAAGGAAACAGGATCAGTTTTTCTCGGGTTAACAAACGCTTTAAGTCCAAGGAGGTGCGTGAGATGTCCTGGACTTATCTCTCATATATATTATATTTATAGTACTTTTGGAATATGACTACTGTTGTATTTCCAGGAGCGTGACGCTGATCCTTCGGATCTCAGCATCTTCAATAGTCCATGCTGCCATTGCCACCCCTCTTGTCCTCCTGCCCAATCACATAAGCCTTGGTATGTAAATACATTCAGAAAATACAAAGTCTTCTGTGAATGGGCAGAAGGGAGGGGCAGGTATAGCTGCTCTGTGTGCTTCTCTTATCTCAGATCCCACAGAATTTCTCTGGCAGAACCATAAATCTGTCAGATATAAATAATAGAGAGAAGTCTAGGAGATGTCAGGCGCCTCCTTGGACTCAAATCATAGCGTGCATTACATTTTTTCCAAAGTCCTAGAATTCAGCTTTAAAGTGATTCTAAAAGCAAGATATTTTTTTATTTTTATTTTTTAATGATAGCAAACACTTACCTGCTCTGTGTAATGATTTTGCACAGAGCAGCCCTGATCCTCTTCTTTTTGGGCCCCCCTGGAGGCAGTCCTGGCTCCTCCCCCCTTAGCAAGAATTTTGCTATGGGGGAACTCGAGCAGGCTCGCTCCCAAGCCACGCTCTGTTTGTCCATTCATGCAGAGAGTGCAGCTTGGCCCCACCCCCTGTATATTGGGAAACTGGCTGTGATTAACAGCATCCAATGGCTCCTGCTGCAGTGTGAACCAAAGAGAGAGAGAGAGAGAGAGAGAGAGAGAGAGAGACACTGACCTATTTGCATGTAATTGTACCTTTAATTTTCTTTTTTAAATGTCCCCCAATATGCATATCAAACACCCTACAAAGCGGTAATCAGGTTGAGATAGGGAGGTCCAGTAATGTCAGACAAATGAGTAAGATTACAATGCTGTCACATGTTCCAGACTGGCGGGAACTGTAGGCACTGATGAGTGGTGTGGTTCTCTGGCTACACAGTGCTGCAGAAGGTCTGTACAAGTCACTGGATGCTCCTTATATTAGGCAGTCTCTTACCTGATCTACATGTATGTAGTAAAAATGGTCTTTGTGGTAAATGGCTTTGATGAGACGTTTCAATTGCCGCACCGCTCTCCCGTGTACAACGAGCATGTAAACAATGCGCAGCGGATTCTCTGGAGGCGGGGCTCCAACATCTGACTCCTCCCACTGTAAGCCAGAGGTCATTTTACCTGGGAAGAAAACAAACCAAATCTTAGATTATTCTAATTAAAAGGAAAACACACTGAATGGTTTCCGACTGCTACCAAGAACTCTGATGGCGAGATCCCAGCTCTGCCACTCATCACAACACATATACATATATATATATATATATACACATACACACACACACATATATATAAATAAACACACACACACACACCCTTGTATTAAGGTGGTTATACTGGGATCATGGTTGAGGCTACAAGTAATTTTTATTTTTTTTCCTAGGAGGCGATTCTGTTTTAGCCCTCGTTCACACCAATGCGATTTGACAATTCAAAATCGCATGACAAGTTGCACCCTATTTTCATCAATGGAACCATTCAAGTCGTAGCGACTTTGAAAAAAGGTTCCTGTATTACTTTTCTGCAATTTCATTTTGGCTTGCATGGACTTCTGTTAAATGAAGTCGCAAGCCACAATGAAATTGCCGATCCAAAAAAATAAATAAAAAAAAATGCATTGATCTGCGGCTTTGAAATTGCGCTGAAGTATCGCGATTTAAAAGCCTCACTAGTGGGAATCAAGGCTTACGGAAAAGTGATCAGAGTTGGAAGGGGGTCTCTCCCTTCGGCCGCCTTTACCAGGCTCTGCTGTCCCATCAGGAATGTATCAGTAAAAAAATACACACACATTATATTAGGATATTTATATGTAGGATGCACGATACCAGTTTTTTTTTTTTTCCAGAACAAGTACAGATGCTTTTTCTTCAGTATCCGCCGATGCCAAATACCACCACCTATTTTTTTTCGTGCAGTGTAATTTGAGCCCATACAAAATGAATAGGCTCAAACTGCACTGCAAAGAATTGCATGCGATACAGAAATGCAGTGCGATTCCTGTCCGAATCAAATGCAGTTTCCCGCACCGCTCGTGTAAACCCAGGCTGAAGTCACTATGACATTCATTTTGTATGGGCTCAAATAGCACTGCATGAAAAAGGTATCGTTTTAGGTATCGGAGCAGCTTAGTATCGGCATCAGTGCAACTCTATGGGGGTTATTTACTAAAGGCAATCCCACTTTGCACTACAAATGCAAAGTGCACTTGAAATTGCACTGAAGTGCAGTCGCTGTAGATCCGAGGGGGACATGCAAGGAAAAAAACAGCATTTTAGCTTGCACATGATTGGATGATAAAATCAGAAGAGCTTCCCCTCATTTCAGATCTTCCCCTCATATCTACAGCAACTGCACTTCCAATGCAAAGTGGATTTGCCTTTCGTAAATAACCCCCGATTAGATAGATAGATGTTTGGGGTTCCAAAAATTTTTTTAGCAAAAAAACAAAACACAAAAGCAGATTCTCACATATGTGAAAAATGTCAGAATTGGCCTGGGGGGGTATATGTATTTTGTTTTATGGAGAATGCATCAAGAATAGTGGGTCACAGCCTAAAAAAAAACAAAGCAAGGCTTTTCAGCAGCCTGAACAATTACCTGTCGTTTGGCAATAACGGGGCAAACTCTTGGGCATGATCTGTCCCAGCTGGTGCAGACAGACAATATCGGCAATCTCCTGCTGACATTTCTGGGTGGTGGCTCTGGAGAGAGCAGACAGGGCGTCTTTTCCTTTGATGTCGCACTTTGGGATGAAAACGCGATCCGTGGGGTGCGGTCCTTCTACGCTGCCAGTGTCGCCGTCTCTGGTATGGTTGTGCCACGTTTCCTGGGGGACATGAAGACGGGTGCTCAGCTTGGGTCTCGGATTAGCCTCTCTTGCCACTCTGGCTACCTCACTGCCTGATCTCCCTGCCTTTCCTCTTGATTTCCAGGCCCTGCGCCCTGCGGAATTACCAGGGTCCTTGGAATGCTCTGCTTTATCTGGGCTTCTATTTTTCCTCTGCTGAGCATTCTGCAATACAAAAATCAAGTTGAAAAGAAAAAAAAAAAAATAAAAAAAAAAAAAAAGCAAATTAGCAAGGGTGGAGGAAAAAGAAAAAGTCCAATTGACCAATTTTCAAAACGATTTTTTCATTTGCATTCTGATCACCAAAGACAATTGTCACCAGGACAACTAGAAGGGGTGAAAAAACAAAACAAAAAAACAACTCTAGTAATACACACCAAACTGAGCATGTGCAAAAAGCCCCCAAGGTTCTGTACCATCAGGAGATGGATTGGGGACAGTAAAAGGGGAGGATCGGAGAAGACAGGATCAAACAGCCTTTTTTTTACACAATGTGGAGAATTAACCCCCCTCAGGTTCCATGGTGAGTATAACAAGCATGCTTTACTGCATATACAGACTGATTTTACTGTTGTGGGTTTAGTAACACTTTAAAGCGGAGCGCCACCCAAAAATAGAGCTTCCGCTTTTCGGAAACCCCCCCCCCCCTCCGGTGTCACATTTGGCACCTTTCAGGGGGGAGGGGGGGGAGCAGATTCCTGTCTAAGACAGGTATTTGCACCCACTTCTGGGAATACAGTACTGCGGCAGCCACGCCCCTGTGCCCGCAGCCCCCCGCTGTCTTTCTGGGAAACACACTGTTCCCAGGAGAGAGCGGGGACCAGTGACGGCGTGGCGCGCTACTTATGCATGCACAGTAGGGAACCGGGCAGTGAAGCCGCAACGCTTCACTTCCCGATTCCCTAACCGAAGATGGCAGCGGGTGCAGCCGAGGGACGAGCGGTTGCTCGTCCTCGGCTGATGACATCGCGGGCGCGCTGGACAGGTAAGTGTCCATATTTTAAAAGTCAGCAGCTGCAGTATTTGTAGCTGCTGGCTTTTAAAAAAAAATAAAAAATCTGTGAACCCTCAACTTGTTAAACAACCCATTCAGTTTACAATAGAAATGCAAAACATTTGTGAATACAGTATAAAAAGAACACATATATATTATATACACACATACACCTTTTTTATATGGGTGATCGGTAGCATTGATGGGCGCGGTTGATCATCGGTGCCCTGATTATCAGTGTAAAGGTCACACTTGCCAGTTACCTGCTCTCCTTTCCCCATGCTGTGACAGCGTGTGAGGAAAGAAATGTTGATAACTGGCAAGCTTGTTTACATGTGATCAGCTGTGATTGAACTTTTTGGCCATAATCCCAAAAGATAAGTTAGGAGCAAAAACAACACTGCATATTACCAAGAGAACACCATACCCACCGTGAAGCATGGTGGTGGCAGCATCATGCTTTGCAACTTTTTTTACTTCAGCTGGAACAGGGGCCTTAGTCAAGGTAGAGGGAACTATGAACAGTTCTAAATACCAGTCATTATTGGCACAAAACCTTCAGGCTTCTGCTAGGAAGCTGCACATGAAGAGGAACTTCATCTTTCAGCATGACCAAAACATACATCCAATCAACAAAGGAATGGCTTCACCAGAAGAAGATTCAAGTTTTGGAATGGCCCAGCCAGAACCCAGACCTGAATCCCATTGAAAATCTGTGGGGTGATGTGAAGAGGGCTGTGCACAGGAGATGCCCCTCACAATCTGACAGATTTGGAATGTTTTTGCAAAGAACAGTGGGCAAGATGTGCCATGCTGATAGACTCATCCCCAAAAAGACTGAGTGCTGTAATAAAATCAAAAGGGGCTTCAACAAAGTATTAGTCTAAGGGTGTGCACACTTATGCAACCGTATTATTTTATTTTTACTTCCCTCCACCTAAAAGATTTCAGTTTATGGTTCAATTGAGTTGTACAGTTTATAGGTCACATTAAAAAGGTGGAAAAAGTTCTGAAATTATTTAGCTTTGTCTCATTTTTTTTTACATCACAGAAACCTGACATTTTATCAGGGGTGTGTAGACTTTGTATATCCACTGTGTGTACAGAGGGAGTGATCTGTCAGTTTCTTAGAGAGAAAAACTTGAGTGATCTATTCAGAAAATCACCACATATTACACATTGTTAGGCACACATTCCATTGATCACCCGAGATGTTAACCCCTTCCTAACCAGTGTCAATAGGGGAGGGGGAGAGGGGGAGAGGGGGAGAAGGGGAGGGAGAGAATATCGCTATCTTTTATTTAAAAAAAAAAAAATCGCAGTATTTTTATTTATCAACTTTATTTTAATAAAATGCTTTTGAAGTAAAAATCTATCTAAAGATAGTTTTTATTTAAAATACAATAATAATTTAGTTAATTCCGCATGAAATGGAGCTCAGTTATGTGGCATGAGGCTGTATATTCTGCACTACATTTTTGGTAAACTCATTCAATGAATCAGTACCTGACCTCACAAATGCACTTCTGGAAGAATGGTCAAATATTCCCATAGACACACTCCTAAACCTTGTGGACGGCCTTCCCAGAAGAGTTGAAGCTGTTATAGCTGCAAATGGTGGGCCAACTCAATATTGAACCCTACGGACTAAGACTGGGATGCCATTAAAGTTCATGTGCATGTAAAGGCAGGCGTCCCAATACTTTTGGTAATATAGTGTATGTGAACCCGGCTTTACAGCGTTCACTTCCCCTTCTGGAATAAAAACCTGAGAACCAGGAGTGGCATTTGGAAAGCGCTTATTATTGCAACATAAATCTTGTGAGTTGAGCCTTTAATGTGGGTTCATCATAATTATAGATTTAGTAATGTGTCTCCAAGGGTTCATTCACCCCTCCGCGCCCCCTAAAGCACCCCAAACTACACCTGAGGGCTCCTTTACACGCAGTTTGGGGAGCAGTAAAACCCCCATGATCAAGCCGTGTTTTTACCATCCTTCAATGGCTCCCCCTTTAGCCAGGAAGGAAGTGGCTCGGAGTGCACAGATGCTTTGCTGCAAGAAATTATACCTCTGTCATGTTTGACAGGCATTGCCGCCTGCTGAACACGGCCCATTCAAGTGAACCGGGACACACTGCAACCCCCCACCCCCCACCTGTCAAATGCTCTCCGAAAAGCACCATGAAAGCAAATCACATGTAAGCAAAGCACAAGAAAGGTGCCCCCGAGCAGAGGAAGTGTGATCTCCGTCATTTCATTCTTATGGTCTCTGCCCCTTGGCAATAAATTCTGCAGATTTGGTAGTGAGAGGTGCGCTTATTGATGGATGGAGGAGACATGGAACAGGTTCTACCAGTGCTGAGTCTATGGGGAAGGAAATGTCCCCATGGTGACAATGACAGCAAATAGTAAACTGACCGCCATTCAACCCTTCCCCACCCCCCACAATACTGAGGGAAGGGCTCCGCTTTATTCAATACTTTAAAAGGTGTAACTGGAAAAAAAAAAATCCACATTTTTGGGCGTTCCCCTTTACATCATTGTCCCCGTCTGAGGCGTCCTTACATCAGAGCCCCCCCATCAGTGTTCCCCCATCGGAGTCCTCCTTTACCTCAGGGTCCCACGTACACCAGGGGCCACAACAGAGTCCTCCTTACATCATTGTCCCCATCAGAGATTCCTTCTTTATATCAGAATCCTCCTTACACCTGGGTCCCCATCAGAGCCCAACCCCCCCCCCACACCTGGGTCCCCATCAGAGCCCAGCCCCCCCCCCACACACACCTGGGTCCCCATCAGAGCCCAGCCCCCCCCCCACACACACCTGGGTCCCCATCAGAGCCCAGCCCAGCCCCCCCCCCCCACACACACCTGGGTCCCCATCAGAGCCCAGCCGCCCCCCCCCACACACACACACACACCTGGGTCCCCATCAGAGCCCAGCCCCCCCCCCCACACACACACCTGGGTCCCCATCAGAGCCCAGCCCCCCCCCCACACACCTGGGTCCCCATCAGAGCCCAGCCCCCCCCCACACACCTGGGTCCCCATCAGAGCCCAGCCCCCACACACCTGGGTCCCCATCAGAGCCCAGCCCCCCCACACCTGGGTCCCCATCAGAGCCCAGCCCCCCCCACACACCTGGGTCCCCATCAGAGCCCAGCCCCCCCCCCCCCCCCACACCTGGGTCCCCATCAGAGCCCAGCCCCCCCCCACACACCTGGGTCCCCATCAGAGCCCAGCCCCCCCCACACACCTGGGTCCCCATCAGAGCCCAGCCCCCCCCCCCCCCACACACCTGGGTCCCCATCAGAGCCCAGCCCCCCCCCCACACCTGGGTCCCCATCAGAGCCCAGCCCCCCCCCACACACCTGGGTCCCCATCAGAGCCCAGCCCCCCCTGGGTCCCCATCAGAGCCCAGCCCCCCCCCCCTCACACACCTGGGTCCCCATCAGAGCCCAGCCCCCCCCCCCTCACACACCTGGGTCCCCATCAGAGCCCAGCCCCCCCCACACCTGGGTCCCCATCAGAGCCCAGCCCCCCCCACACACACCTGGGTCCCCATCAGAGCCCAGCCCCCCCCCCCCCCACCTGGGTCCCCATCAGAGCCCAGCCCCCCCACACACACCTGGGTCCCCATCAGAGCCCAGCCCCCCCCTACACCTGGGTCCCCATCAGAGCCCCCCCTCTTTACACCTGGGTCCCCCCTCTTTACACCTGGGTCCCATCAGAGCCCAGCCCCCCCTACACCTGGGTCCCCATCAGAGCCCAGCCCCCCTACACCTGGGTCCCCATCAGAGCCCAGCCCCCCCCCCCTACACCTGGGTTCCCATCAGAGCCCAGCCCCCCCCTACACCTGGGTCCCCATCAGAGCCCAGCCCCCCCCTACACCTGGGTCCCCATCAGAGCCCAGCCCCCCCCCTACACCTGGGTCCCCATCAGAGCCCAGCCCCCCCCCCTACACCTGGGTCCCCATCAGAGCCCAGCCCCCCTTTATACCAGGGACCCCATCAGCAAGCCACCCACTTACACCAGGTTCTCCATCAGAGACCCACTCCCCCCCTTTACACCAAGGTCCCCATCAGAGCCCCCCTCATACAGCAAGGACCCCCCTCTTTACACCTGGGTCCCCATCAGCGCCCCCCTCTTTACACCTGGGTCCCCATCAGCGCGCCCCTCTTTACACCTGGGTCCCCATCAGAGCCCCCCTCTTTAGACCTGGGTCCCCATCAGAGCCCCCCCTCTTTAGACCTGGGTCCCCATCAGAGCCCCCCCTCATACAGCAAGGACCCCCCTCTTTACACCTGGGTCCCCATCAGAGCCCCCCCTCTTTACACCTGGGTCCCCATCAGAGCCCCCCCTCTTTACACCTGGGACCCCATCAGAGCCCCCCCTCATACAGCAAGGACCCCCTTACACCAGGGACCCCATCAGAGCCCCCCCCTCATACAGCAAGGACCCCCTTATACCTGGGTCCCCATCAGATCCCCCCCTCATACAGCAAGGACCCCCTTACACCAGGGACCCCATCAGAGCCCCCCCCCCCTCATACAGCAAGGACCCCCTTACACCTGGGTCCCCATCAGAGACCCCACCCCTTTAAACCAGGGACTCCATCAGAAACCCCCCCCCCACTTACATCAGGTTCCCCATAAGAGACCCATCCCCCCTCTTTACCCCAAGGTCCCCTTTAGAGCCCCCCCATCATACAGCAGGCACCCCCCTTACATCTGGGTCCCCATCAGAGACCCCCCCTTTACACCAGGGAATCCATCAGAGCCCCCCCTGCCCCCACACACACACCCCAAGGTCCCAATCAGAGAAACCCTTACATGGGAGCCCCCCCATAAACTAGGGTCCCCATCAGAGACCACACCCCCCCTTCCTTTTACACCAAAGGTTCCCATCAGAGCCTACAGTTCCCCTTTACCTCAGGGTCCCCCCTTACACCAGGGGCCCCAACAGAGTGCTGCTTACATCAATGTCCCCATCAGAGACTCTTCTCCTTTATATCAGGGTCCTCCTTACACCAGATCAGATGGGGGTGATGGTTGAAGGGGAGACAACAGACTTTGTACACATAAAGGAGATCCTATCTGTGATCTGGATAAAGTCTTGTAGCGGGCTGCATGTGGCCCATGGGCCGTACTTTGGGGACCCCTGGTGAAGACAATCCAACCCGACAGACAATGCTGCTGTGCCTCCTGTGCTCCTCCGTCCAGACAGAAGACAAATCGAATACAGGAGGTGTGTTACTGGCCAGATCACCAGGTAATAAAAATGCAGCCACCACATCTAATGATCGGCAAGAGGCAATATATTACATTTTTTTTTTTTTGCAACATTGACAGGTGTCACCAACAATGCGAGTTAAAAATTGGGGTGACCGCTCAGCGCTTCCTGTCTCAGTGACCCCAGACAGGAAGTAAGGGGAATCTCCCCAATTGGGACACCACTGGAGACAGTAGAGCTCCGCTCCCTATATTAGTCAGTGATGGAACTCACACCTTCATTGATCTTCTGAGGAAGAACTACAAGTCCCATGTTACCTGTGCCCGGTCCTGCCACGCTGGTACTTGTAGTCCCCCTCCCTCCCCCATACATTACACAGAAATGGGCTCCTCTCACCATGTCCGCCTCCTCTCCTTCCTCCAGGGCGCTGAAGCTCCACACCACCAGGCCCTGCACCAGCAGCAGAGCCAGCGCGGCGGCAGCCAGGTACTTGTATCGGCGGCCGAGCTTGATGACCCGGGCGCTGGGCGCCATCCTCCGCTGCCTCTCAGCTCCTCACAGTCCGCCGTGCGGCCGGCGCTCTCCCGCGCTGCGCGCCCACAGCCACCGCATTCCTGTGCCCGGGCACGGAGCAGCGCTCGCCCACAACAAATATGGCCTCCGCCGATTCCTGCTGGAATCCGGGGGACGCGTCAGCACCATGGAACAGTCACTTCCGGTCAGCGTTTGGCGTTCTGGGGTGAGGAGGTGTCTTGTCACATTCGGCTCCCATCACAGATTGCTCCGGAAGTGATGTTTCGTCGCCGCCATCTTGCTACACCCCACACTCTTGCACAGTAATGATAGAGTGAGAAGGGGGCAAGCGGACATCTTGTTACACCCACCGGAGTTTTAGATTTCACAGTTATTTTCAACACAAAACGGAGTTTATATGCTTTTACCACTTGCTTACTGGGCACATAACCCCCTTCCTGCCCAGGCGAAATTTCAGCTTTCAGCACCATCACGCTTTGAATGACAATTGTGCGGTCGTGCGAAGTGGCTCCCAAACAAAATTGACGCCCTTTTTTCCCCACAAGCAGAGCTTTCTTTTGGTGGTATTTGATCACCTCTGCGTTTTTTTTTTTTGCGCTATAAACAAAAAAAGAGCGACAATTTTGAAAAAAACAATCTTTTTTACTTTTTGCTATAATAAATATCACAATTTTTATGTTAAAAAATATTTTTTTTTTCTCAGTTTAGGCCGATACGTATTCTTCTACGTATTTTAGGTAAAAAAAAAAATCGCAATAAGCGTATAGTGATTGGTTTGCGCAAAAGTTATAGCGCCTACAAAATAGGGGATAGAATTATTACATTTTTTTGTATTATTTTTTTTTTTTTACTAGTAATGGCGGCGATCTGCGATTTTTATTGTGACTGCGACATTATGGCGGACACATGGGACACTTTTGACACATTTTTGGGACCATTCACATTTATACAGCGAACAGTGCTATAAATATGCACTGATTATTGTATAAATGTGACTGGCAGGGAAGGGGTTAAGTGTGTACCCTGCTAGGTGATTGTAACTGTGGGGGGAGGGGACTGACTGGGGGAGGTGACTGATGGTTGTCGCTATGTACAGGGGACACAGCATCGATCTCCTCTCCCTGATAGGACGTGGATCTCTGTGTTTACACACAGAGATCCACATCCCTGGCTCTGTGACAGCCGATCGCGTGCACCTGGCGGACATCGCGGCCGCCAGGCACGCGCATCAGCACCCGCGTGACACAGCGGGCACAGCTTTTCCCCGATGCGCGCCCGCGGCGGCGTGCATCGCGGAAGTAAACAGGAGGACGTCCATATCCCGTCTTTTGAGAATGGCCCGGGCGCGAAGTGGTTAAATACAGGATTTGTAAATCCGACGGGCTGTTTAAATGTTAAATGTGAAAATCAGAGGTGTTCTGTCACATAAGCAACCATGTAAGGTCAGCAGGTTTGCTGCTGCTTTTAAAATTTAACATCTAAACAGTGTGTGTGCTTGGTTGCCTGGCAACCTGTGTCTGCTCTTCCACGCCCATAGTCCCTTGGGTTCAGTAGAGAGGGGAGGAGCCTCCAGAAGACACAGAAGCCCAACATGTTATATATTGCAGATTACCAAGCATTCGATGTGGTGACTGCATTCGTTTTCTTTTTAACCACTTGCTGATCAGGCTTTTTCAGGCACTTTTTGTTTTTTTTTGCTAGAAAATTACTTATAACCCCCAAACATTATATATTTTTTCTTAGCAGAGACCCAAGAGAATAAAATGTCGATCATTGCAATTTTTTTACGTCAAACAGTATTTGCGCAGCAGTTTTGCAAGTGCATTTTTTGGGGGAAAAAATACACTTTAACCACTTCATTCCCGGCGTATAGTCAAATGACTTCCGCAGATGGGATCTCCCATCCTGGGCGGGCGTCATCTGACGTCCTCCGCTTCCCGCCGGTATAGGGGGCCGCGTCACTGAGGAGCCGATGCGCGTGCACCCGACAGGCCGCAATGTCCGCCAGGTACCCCGCGATCGCTCCTGACAGAGCAGGAACGTGGATCTGTCAGGGGAGAGGAGACAGATCGTGTGTTCCTAGTATATAGGAACAGCGATCAGTCTCCTCCCTAAGTCAGTGCCCTCCCCCCCACAGTTAGAACATACAGTGAGGGAACACTTAATCCCTTGATTGCCCCCTAGTGTTAACCCCTTCCCTGCCAGTGACATTTACACAGTAATCAGTGGCTATTATTAGCTCTGATCGCTGTATAAAAGTGGTTTAAAAAAAGTGTGCGCCGCAATGTCGCAGTCCTGATAAAAATCGGCGACCACCACCATTACTAGTAAAAAAAAAAATGCCATAAATGAATAACCTACGTTGTAGGCGCTATAACTTTTGCGCAAACCAATCAATATACAATTTTTTTAACCAAAAATATGTAGAAGAATACATATTGGCCTAAACTGAGGAAAAAAATTTTTTTTTTACATTTGGATTTTTTTTTCTAGCAAAAAGTAAAAAATTTGTTTTTTTCAAAATTGTTGCTCTTTTTTTGTTTATAGCACAAAAAAAAAAAAAAACGCAGAGGTGATCAAATACCACCAAAATAAAACTTTACTTGTGGGAAAAAAAAGGACATAAATTTTGTTTGGGTACGACGTCGCACGGCCGCACAATTGTAAGTTAAAGCGACGAAGTGCCGTATCGCAAAAAAATGGCCTGGTCAGGAAGGGGGCAAATTCTCCCGGGGCTGAAGTGGATAAGGAAAAACACAAATCTAAGTGTATACATCACCATTTTACCCACTTAGACCCGGTTCACACAGGGCGGCACGACTTGTCCCGCGACTCTGCCGGGCGATCTCCACACGACTTCAGAGGTGACTTGCAAAATGACTTCTGTATTGAAGTCAATGCAAGTCGCCCTGAAGTCACCCCAAAGTAGTACAAGAACCTTTTTCTAAGTCGGAGCGACTTGAGTTGCTCCTATTAGAACGGTTCCATTGTACAGAGCGGAGCGCGACTTGTCAGGCGGCTAGGTCGCCTGACGAGTCGCCCCTGTGTGAACCGCCTCTTAAGGACCGAGCCTCTTTCTGAGATTTGTTGTTTACAAGTTAAAATCATTTTTTTTTTGTTTTGCTAGAAAATTACTTAGAACCCCTAAACATTATACTTTTTTTTTTCTAACACCCTAGAGAACAAAATGGCGTTGCAATACATTATGTCACATCGTATTTGCGCAGCGGTCTTACAAGCGCACTTTTGTTGGAAAAAATACACTTTTTTAAATAAAAAAATAAGAAAACAGAAACGTTAGCCCAATTTTTTTTTAATATTGTGAAAGATAATGTTACGTCAAGTAAATTGATACCCAACATGTCATGCTTCAAAACTGCGCCCGCTAGTGGAATGGCGACAAACTTTTACTCTTAAAAATCTCCATAGGCAATGTTTAAAAAATTGTACAGGTTGCATTATTTGAGTTACAGAGGAGGTCCAGGGCTAGAATTATTGCTCTCGCTCTAAAGATTGCGGTGATACCTCTCATGTGTGGTTTGAACACCGTGCGCTGCTCACATATACGTTCTCTTCTGCACGCGAGCTCGGCGGGAAGGGGGCGCGTTTATAAAAAAAAAAATATTATTATTATTATTTATTTTATCTCTTAAAAAAAAAAATTGTGTCACTTTTATTCCTATTACAAGGAATGTAAACATCCCTTGTAATAAACGAAAAGCATGACAGGTCCTCATAAATATGAGATCTGGGGTCAAAAAGACCCCCGATCTCATATTTACACTAAAATGCAATAAAAAATGCAATCATTTATTTTTTGGCATTTTAAAAATTCAATACAAAAAATGTCCCTTTAAGAACCATGGGCGGAAGTGACGTTTTGATGTTGCTTCCCCCCTGCTATGGTATGGAGATGGGTGAGGGCCATCTTCCCCTCATTCGTCTCCATACCTAACCTGCAAGAGGACCCATTCGCCACCGGCACTGGCGACGGCTCCGGTAAGCGGCGGAGGGCACGGGAGAGCGGCGGGAGGGGGGCCCCTCTCCCGCGGCTGATAAAAGTGATCTTGCGGTGAATCCGCCGCAGAGACCACTATTATCGGAACCCGGACCGCGGGCTGAAGAGGAGGATACCTGGGTTATGGTAGCTAGCTGCTGCCATAACAGAGATATCCCTCTTCAAAGTGCCAACGTATATCAGCGTGCGGCGGTCCGGAAGTGGTTAAAACATGAACGCAATATAATAAGATGATATGCTCATACCTCCCAAGCCGCACGGATTCTGCGGGACTTTCCCGCATAGACATTCCCTTCCCGCAGTCCCGCGATACAGCAAATTTTCCTGCACAGGAAGAGGAGAGCCAGAGTGGAGGCAGCACGGGAGGAGGAGGTAAGCGCCCCCCCCCCCCGATCGGCATCAGTCCGCGGCATCCCCCCCCGCTCAACAAGTTTGAAGTCATGTTAAAACCCGCGATAGCCCCCCCCCCCATAACAACTTATATGTCCATTTAAAAAAACTTTGCCGTGCCGCGACAGCACCCCCCCACCCCTTGCTCAACAACTTTAATGTCGGGTAAATAAATTTTTTGCTGCCCCGCAGCAGAACCGGCCGCCCCCCCCCCCCCTCCTCAGCAACATGAATGTCCTGCAGTTGCATTTTTAATAATGTTCAATAAAGTTTCAATAATGTTTATTCAAAAGCATCTCAGCGCGTTCTAGTACAGTGTTCAAAGCCAGTAGGGAGCTTTCCATTGATCAATTAGCATAACATAGTTCACTCCTGCCTTATCAACATTGGCCAACAAGTCCCCAATATGGGCGCCAGATATCCAAGGAATCACAACAGGCAATGTACAAGTCTCCCATGACATTGGCCTACTAGTTTTTATATGTCACCCGGCTTGTCCGGTGCTCCACCCACCGGGAAGAGCCCACCCACCCCACCCAGCTATCGGGGGGGGCCTCCCCTCCCCTCGTGCGAGCGAACCCCCAGAGGGCCGAACTATCCATGGTTCACAATATGTGAGCCCATTAAGCAACTTACACTGTAATATTGAATTAATCACTCGAACGTGAGAACTTTAGGGGGGAAAGACAGAAGAAATAGGGGGTGAAAAAGAGAAAAATGAAAAGAAGAGAGAGAAAAAAAAAGGGGGGGTTGGGAGGGGAGGATCGGGGAGGGGGGAGTTGGAGGAGCTGCGGTCCAGCACCCAGAAGCCCATTTTATGAGAAAGTAACTAGGCAGCAAGCGTCCTGGGGTCATTGGTAAGATAATCAAGCCATGGATCCCAAACTTTGTGAAATAACTTCATCTTTTCCTGGACTAGTGCAGTCAACCTTTCGTTCAACATTAGCCAGGATAATTTACCTTTAAGCTGGCCGAATGGCAGGGCGGCGGATCTCCAATTCTTGGCTATAGTTATTTTTGCCGAAACAAATATCAAAGTTAGTAGCCTCCTTTGGGAATTAGAGGCTCCCACCACCCTGTCACCCAGAAGTGCTTGTTTTGCTGATTTGGTCAAATTAATCTGGGTAAGGGTATATATAATATTGTAGACCCTGATCCAGAACCTCCTAACCTTAGGACACGTCCACCATATGTGATAGGTGGTTCCCACCTGACCACATCCTCTCTGCAGTTGCATTTTTAAAAGTTGGGAGGTATGTATGCTGCTGATATGGAAATCAATGCTGCAGTAACAGTGTTTTCCATTTATGCCCAACTCGTTTCAGGAAAAACTTCAATCCCTTCTTCAGGGACATTTGCGTGGAGAAGAAAATAAGATTGTAACACTTGATAGGGAAATCCCAGAACTCCAGGGGTTTCAGTAACATTGACTGCTGAAGCCACATTCAAAAAAGATGTATCAAATATACAGTAGAACCTCGTATTGCGAGTAACACGGTTAACAAGCGTTTCGCAATACGAGCACTGTATTTCTAAAAATCCTAACTCGGTTTGCTAGTGTTGTCTCGCAAAACGAGCAGGATTCAGGCCAAACAGTGTGCAGTACCGCTTTTGGCCTGAGGTGGGGGGGGCGCTGGAGCCGAATGGCGCCAATCGTCGCCGTTTGGAAATGCACGGAAAGGCCCAAAGGACAGTTCGGCTGACCTCGGCAAACCTCGAAAAGGCTCATGAACGGAGTCTTTCCGAGGTTTGCCGAGGTCAGCCGAACTGTCCTCGGGCCTTTCCGGCTGTTTTTGAGGCTCTCTGGCGCCCCCCGCCTCTGGCCGCATGCGGTATTGCATGTAATTGAAGTCAATGCGGAACAAATAATTTTCGTTTCCATTGACTTCAATGGGGAAACGCACTTTGATATGCGAGTACTTTGGATTACGAGCATTCTCCTGGAACGGATTATGCTCGTAATCTGAGGTTTGCTCTGAGTGGTTAGGGAGGACAATACAATTTCAATGTTCTACCAAAGGGTGGGAACTAGATTGCTACAGGGTCTTTGAAGTCAAATCTTGATTGAAATGCAAAATACTCGGTTAACATAAGCTTGTCATTTCCAAGGCTGACCAGATCTTCAAAGGCCAAGATAGCACTCTTTGCAAATGAAGGTGTAAATACCATTTGAACACAACAGCTGCTATACAATATGACTAACAACAAATTGCATCAAATATATTTGCTTAACCATTTGCTTACCGGGCACTTAAACCCCCCTCCTGCCCAGAACAATTTTCCACTTTCAGCTCTGTCGCACTTTGAATGACAATTGCGCGGTCATGCTACACTGTACCCAAATAAAAATTTTAACATCTATTTCACACAAATAGAGTTTTCTTTTGGTGGTATTTAATGACCGCTGGGGTTTTTATTTATTTTTTTGCAAAAAAAAAACATTTTTCATAGTTTGGTATAAAATTTTGAAAACAGGTCATTTTTCTCCTTCGATGATACGCGCTGATGAGGCTGCGCTGAAAAGCAGGGAGTAAAAACAGGCACATTTCTTAAGCCTCGTCCACGCGATCGGATTTTCCGCTGACAAAGCGTAGGACTTTTGTCCGAAGGGCGTTGGCCAGGAACTTGTCTTGCATACAAACGGAAAATAATTGGTCAGCCAACAAACATGAAGCTACGTGTTTTTTCAGCTCTTTAGCGCCACCCTTTGGGCAACTTCTGCTAATGTTGTGTTATGGTAAGCATTGATTCTGAGCATGCGTGAAGGACTTGTGTACACACGATCGGATAATCCGACAACACACATTTGTTGGCGGACTATTTTTAAAGCATGCTAGCCCACATTTGTCCGCGGAAAATCCAACAACAATTGTCCGATGGAGCGTACAAATGGTCGGATTTTCCGACAACAGCCTGTCATCACACAAATCCCCTCGGATAATCCGATCGTGTGTACGAGGCTTTAGTAAAAACAGCACACAACATTACACATTGTTAGGCGCACGGTTAACCCTTTGATTGCCTCTAAATTTTAACCACTACCCAGTCAGTGTTATTAGTACAGTGACAGTGTATATTATTAGCGCTGATCACTATAAGTCCCACTGATCACTGACAATACGATTATGAATAATAATAATAATAAATATGAATAGTAAATAAATTCAAATTCCAGTATATATCCCATCATTTGTAGACTCTATAGCCCTGTACACACGATCAGATATCCTATGGATTCTAATCCGATGGTTTTTTCCATCGGAAATCCGATGAAGCTGACTTCCATCAGTCTTGCCTACACACCATCAGTCAAAAAACTGACCGTTCCAAACGCGGTGACGTAAAACACTTCGATGAGCTGAGAAAAATTAAGTTCAATGCTTCTGAGCATGCGTCGACTTGATTCTGAGCATGCGTGGGTTTTTTATCCGATGGACTTGCCCATAGACGATCGGAATTTGCTATCGGTTTTTGATCCATCGGTAAAATTTAAAACATGTTCTATTTTTTAAAACCGATGGAAAAAAGACCGATGGGGCCCATACACGATCGGTTTGTCCGATGAAAAAAGTCCATCGGACTGTTTTCATCGGTAAAACCGATCGTGTGTACAGGGCTTAAAACTTTCACACAAACCAATTTATTCACATATTGAGATTTTTTTTTTTTACCAAAAGTATGTAGCAGAATACATTGTGGCTGAAATTCATGAAGAAATTTGATTAGATTTAAAAAAAAAAATATTGGATATGTTTTATAGCAGAAAATAAAAAATATTGTTTTATTTTCCAAAATGTTTTGGTCTTTTTCGTTTATATTTGCAAAAATATAGAAAATCCAGTGGTGATCAAATACCACCAAAAGAAAGCTCTATTTGTGTGAATTTTTTTTTTTTTTTTTTTATAAGTGTAATTTGTGTATAGCGTTGCACGACCACGCAACTGCCAGTTATATAGCGCAGTGCTGAATAGCAAAAAAAATGGCCTGTTCATGAAGTGGGTAAAATCTTCCGTAGCTTTAAGGCTTAACAAAAATAATATCTCCACGCCTCCTACTGCATAAAGCCTAATGGGATCTGTAGTGTAAGGAGCCATTTGGCCTCATTATATGGCTGCGCTCTCAAACTACATCTCCCAGAATACTCAGTGCTCTGCACAGAAGTCTATGGGCTTGCTTGGCTTTACCTCTCCCCCTGCTGGCCGGGGGAGAATGATGCAGCATAACATCAGTATCTCAGTAGAGGGAGAGAAGAATAAATGGCAATGTTTCCTTCTCCATATTGCTGTAGCTCAACACCTGGCTACACTACCAATTCTTGAACAAAGTTATGGGTGCTCAACATTGTTACAAACATATATCACCTTTAAGTCTCCACCCTATTTTGTACCTATAGATAGAAGTACATTGTACATATTACATCAACCCTGTCAGGTTTAACCTCTTCACAACTGCGCTATAACCAAATATTAGCTCCTATGTGGTCACACATTGCCAGGAATGCATCGTATGATGTCCTTCCCTGATTGCACTTCAATCAGTGCCCACGAGTGCTGCTTGTCAGTGCCGCCTATCAGTGCCCTTCAGTGCAGCCTCATCCGTGCCTTCTCGTCAGTGCTGCCTATCAGTGCCCTTCAGTGTCTTCTCATCAGTGCCGCCTATCAGTGCCCTTCAGTGCCTTCTCGTCAGTGCTGCCTATCAGTGCCCTTCAGTGCAGCCTCATCAGTGCCTTCTCATCAGTGCCGCCTATCAGTGCCCTTCAGTGCCGCCTCATCAGTGCCTTCTCATCAGTGCCACCTATCAGTGCCCTTCAGTGCCGCCTCATCAGTGCCTTCTCATCAATGCCCTTCAGTGCAGTCTCATCCGTGCCTTCTCGTCAGTGCCCTTCAGTGCCGCCTCATCAGTGCCTGCTCATCAGTACCGCCTATCAGTGCCCTTCAGTGCAGTCTCATCAGTGCTTTCTCGTCAGTGCTGCCTATCAGTGCCACCTCATCAGTGCCTTCTCATCAGTGCTGCCTATCAGTGCCCTTCAGTGCAGTCTCATCAGTGCCTTCTCGTCAGTGCTGCCTATCAGTGCCCTTCCGTGCAGCCTCATCAGTGCCTTCCCATCAGTGTTGCCTATCAGTGCCGCCTCATCAGTGGCTGCTCATCAGTGCCGCCTATCAGTGCCCTTCAGTGTCGCCTCATCAGTACCTGCTCATCAGTGCCGCTTATCAGTGCCCTTCAGTGCAGCCTCATCAGTGCCTTTGCATTAGTGCCCATCAGTGCAGTCAGCGCACATCAGTGAAGGAGAAAAATTACTTATTTACATAATTTTATTACAGAAACTAAGAAAAACTATTTTTTTTCAACATTTTTTTACCCACTGGCGATTAAAGAGGAAGTAAACTCAATTTTTTGACTTGTACCTACAGGCGAGCCTATAATAAGGCTTACCTTTAGGTACTGTGAATATCTCCTAAACTTGAACAGTTTAAAAGATGTTTAGAGTGCATGCAGCCGGTGACGTGATCGGCACATGCGCTCTGAAGGTCCAGCTTACCGTGCCGTACCTTCAGAGCCCTGTGCGGTAAACGGCGGCTCCCATGTGCATGCGCGGGAGTGACATCATCGCGGCTCCGACCACTCACATCGCTGGAGCCCACGAACCCAGAAGAAACACCAGGGAAGATGTTAGCCGTCTCAGCGGTGTGCAGTCGCTGCTGGAAGGCTTTGTTTTAAGGTAAATATTTCATAATGATGCTCATGCACTCTGCAGTGTAGCTGAGCATCATGGGAAATGTAGTTTGAAAACATCTGGGATGCCAACATCTGGGAAAGTTCCCAGGGTCCAGGCAGCACAAGAGGATAAGCAATAGCCATCTGCCCTTAAAGGGGGTAGCGCTACACTCCCATAATAATTATTCTGCAAGCCCCCTGTGTTCCCCTGTCCCCTCCACTACCATCCTCCTCTAGTTTTGGCATAATCTCGTGGCGTAACATCTTTCACATTTAAAAAAAAAATAATTGGGCTAACTTTACAGTTTTTTTTTATTTTTATTCATTGAAGTGTATTTTTTCCCCAAAAATTGCGTTTGAAAGACCGCTGCGCAAATACAGTGTGACATAAAATATTGTAATGATTGCCATTTTATTCTCTAGGGTCTCTGCTAGAAAATTTATATATATAATGTTTGGGGGTTCTAAGTCATTTTCTAGCAAAAAAACAAAAAAAAACTGATTGTAACTTTTAAGCAACAAGTGTCAGAAAAAGGCTTAGTCTTCAAGTGGTTAACCACTTCAGCCCCGGAAGGATTTACCCACTTCCTGACCAGGCCATTTTTTGCGATACGGCACTGCGTTACTTTAACTGACAATTGCGAGGTCGTGGGACGCTGCACCTAAATAACATTTACATCCCTTTTTTCCCCAGAAATAAAGCTTTCTTTTGGTGGTATTTTGATCACCTCTGCGATTTTTATTTTTTTGCGCTATAGACAAAAAAAGTCTGCCAATTTTGGAAAAAAACCCAATATTTTTTACTTTCTGCTACAATACATATCCAAAAAAAACTATAAAAAAACGAATTTATTCATCAGTTTAGGCCGATACGTATTCTTCTATATATTTTTGGTAAAAAAAAAAAAATCGCAATAAGCGTAATTTTGATTGGTTTGTGCAAAAGTTATAGTGTCTACAAAATAGGGGAAAGATTTAGGGACTTTTTATTTTTTTAATTGTTTTTACTTGTAATGGCGGCCATCTGCGATTTTTAGCGGGACTGTGACATTGCGGCAGACAAATCTGACCCCAAGTGACACTTTTTGGTGACCAGTGACACCAGTACAGTAATCAGTGCTATAAAAATCCACTGATCACTGTATAAATGGCACTGGCATGGAAGGGGTTAACACTAGGGGTGATCAAAGGGTTAAGTGTTCCCTAGGGAGGTGCTTTCTAACTGTCAGGGGGACGGACTAGGAACAGCTTATCTCTCTCTCCTCCCCTGTCAGAATGGGGATCTGCCTTGTTTATAAAGGCAGATCTCCGTTCTACCTCTCTTTCCACGATTGTGGGGTGCCGGCAGACACCGAGTTCGCCGAACCTGCGTGGTACGCATGTGCCCGCAAAAGCCAGTGCACTAACCGACGTATCAGTACGGCGATTCGTGCAGCTAAGCCACCTTGCCGCAGTATAACTGCAGTGGCTGGTCAGCAACTGGTTAAACTGACCTCGTTTGCAGACCGAAGTTCATCCATTTGATCTTAAAGAACCGAATGATACAATGTTTCTTTTTATCTCTCGGTTCTGAGCAATGTTGTGATAAACTTTGCCGGCTTTTTATTTATTTTTTGACAGCTTGGAGCAGAGAACTACTCTCCACTTGTTACATGAATCGTGGAAATGCTGAATTAAAGGGGCTGTAAAGGCGGACGTTTCTTCTCATCTTATTGCATTCTATGCATTAAGCTAAAAAGCCTTCTGTGTGCAGCAGCCCCCCTCAGCCCTTCTAATACTTACCTGAGGTCCATCTAGATCCAGCAAAATTGTAGGAATGTCTTGGCTGCCCGGGACTCCCCTCTTCATTGGCTGGGACAGCAGCGCGGCGTTGTTGGCTCCCACTGCTGTCAATCGAAATCAGTCAGCCAATGAGGAGAGAAAGGGGCCGGGGGCGGGGGGCGCAGCTCTGTGTCTGAATGGACACAGGGATCTGTGACTCAGCTTGGGTGCCTCCATAGCAAGCTGCTTGCTGTGGGGGCACTCGTCAGGAGGGAGGGGCCAGGAGAGCCAAAGAGGGACCAGAGAATGGGAGGATCTGGACTGCTCTGTGGAAATCAAATGCAACAGAGCAGGTAAGTATAACATGTTTGTCATTTTTAACAAAAAAAAAAACCTGAGACTTTACAATCACTTTAAGATTGTGAGGGGGGTTGAATCGAGATCCCGATTTTTTTAACGAATAATCGTGCAGCTCTACAGAGTACCGATACTTTGCTGTGCGATTTATGTCAATACCAAAAAAATTGGTGCAAATTGCACTGCCGGGCGATTCCTGTCTGAATAGCATTCGATTTCCCCCACTGCAACTGTGTGTGTATTAAAAGGGAAAAGCGCCATCTAGTTGACAGTTTGAAAAATTTTAGAACCCACAGTACATCTAGCCACATGCAAAATAATCTACATAGGTGTCCCGGTGTTCTGTCGAGAAGTGCCCCCCCCCCCCCATTGAATAGTGCCTGGGACAAACGGCACATGCGCCGTACGTCATAGCACAACCGCTGACTTGCCGATCATCTGGGCTGACGTAACCATGGGCACATCGTAACAGGTATTGCTCGATGGGAGATACCCAGGGCAGTCTTTAATGTTGATTGGACCCTGGGCAAACAATTTCTTGGGGCCCCCCATGCAATTTTGCTTTCCACCTGCTCTGAGACAATAAATATCAGCTAGACTAAAAATCAGTTTACTGTATCAGATCCGGCAATGATTGCGATTGGTTGCCAGAGGTTACAGCATATCATTACCACTTACTGACTGGTTGCTAGAGGTTACAGCACACATTACGGCTCACTGATTAGTTGCTAGAGGCTACAGCACATGATTTCTTCTCGTTGATTGGTTGCTAGAGATTACTGTACAGTAATACTGCTCACTGATTGGTTGCTAGAGGTTACAGCACATCATCTCTTCACTGCAGAGGGGAATGATATACATATGAATGCCGCCTTTATTTACATATGAATTCTGCCGGGCCCAGCTATTTACATATGAGTCCCGGTGCTATTTACATATGAATGTTCCCGTTATTTACATATGAATGACGGTTATTTACATGTAAACACAGGGTCTGCAGGTGAGTCATCTGTACACAACAATAGGGCAGAGCTGGGCAGCATTAGTAGCAGCACTTCACACTGAGATATCAGGACACAGCACAGGACTAAAACTTCAAGGGACAAGGGAATTTAAACTGGGATAGTTGGTAAGTATGAGGCAGCTGCTTTGGGCCCCACAACAATGACAGGGCCCACGTCAGCTGCCCCTTTTGCCCTGCCTTAAAGCCTTGGAGATACCATTCAAAATGCACAATTTAAACGTATACAAAAAGCGGGGGGAGATCGTAGTTCTCAGATTGTGCATCGCTGCTGCTGGAGGGCAGCTAACAGCGAGGCACAATGTGAGAACTACGGTCTCCCCTCGCTGTTTGTATATGCTTCAATTGTGCCTGTGAAATGTTATCTCCCATCGAGAGATACCTCCTACGATGTGCGCTTACATCACTCCAGCTGATCTGCAACTCAGCTGGAGTGCGGCTCCGTCCTGCGCATGCGCGGGCACTATACGATGGGGGGCACTTCTCGACAGAACAACGGTCCACCGTTGATAACAAATCAGGGCTGCTGGGGGGGGGGGGGTGCTCAGAAGGCTGGAGGAGAAGTTCCTCGTAGGCATACCTCCCAACTTTTTGAGATGGGAATGAGGGACACCTATCAGCAAAAGTATGCAGGCATAGGACACACCCTTTTCTACGCCCCCTTAAAGGAGAATTGTACAAAAAAACAAGGATTGGTTAAACCCATTAACTCTTACCACTATTATTCCTTTATATTGGCTTTTGGAATTTACAAATGCAGCAATTTAGAAATCAGATGAAGGGTTTGGCACTGGAAAACACGTTTTGATAGATAAAAAGCGCATTTTATATACATCTATATAGATCAGACCAAAATGAGGGACAAATGAGGAGGAATGAGGAATAGAGGGACATTGCTCCAAATCAGGGACAGTTGGGAGCTATGTCCGTGGGCACAGGGCAGAAGTGATGTCAGCTTGGGAGCGGACCACCTCTATATCTCCTCCAGCCCTGTGAGCACCTCCAGCGGCCTGTGAATGCAGGCTGTATGTACTGTGAGTTCTAAAATTTGTTAAACTGCCCACTAGATGGTGCTTTAACCCCTTTCTATACACACACGGGAGCCGTGGGGGAAATCGCATGCGATTTGTTGCAGTGCCATGTGCACCCATTAATTTTGTGTTGACACAAATCACACCCCAAAGTATCAGTATCGGGAGCATTTGGGCGAGTAACGATACTTGGGCAAATGCTTGGTATCAGCACTGATACCGATACCGGTATCGGCGCATCCCTAATTATTGCCATTGTTAATCCATTTTATGCTTGTCTGGTTGCCAACCATATTGGGTGATAATATATTACGTTTGCCTTTACTACCTGGTTTGGAGCCTCTTTTCTTTGATTTAGTGCTACTATTGAGTACTAAGTATTGCTTTCAGTGATTTCCTGTGATATTGTATGTTTGTACACTCAACTCGGTGTGTCCGAAGGGCTAAGGGTCTTGGGAAGGTCGAGGCAAAGAAGAGAGGACCCACCCTATCCAATTGCTCCTACGGGGGTAGCACTGCAGGTACAAAGGATGCATGGCGATGACTGGACACTTGACTTGATCCTACTTTATTTTTCTTCATCTGAAAGGGTGAGTCCATCTAAAAACCTATGTTTTTAGTTTTAATCACTTCAGATTTACTGCTACAGGACGGCTCTCCTGTGCAGAATCATGTGTAATATACATATATATATATATATATATATAATTCTGCACTTCCACCTATGGGGCACGCTTGCGCTGCCGGCGGCCCGTTTCTGCTATGGTTAATCACAGCAGAAGCCGATCTGCGGGTACCAGACACTGGATGTCCTCCGGCACCTACCGATCATGTGTAGAGCACATAGAACGCAGATCTGCCTATGTAAACAAGACAGATCTCCATTCTGACAGGAGCAAGGGATGGATTTTGTGTCCATGCAAAGCAGGGAAGAAAATCCATCTCTTCCTTTAGTAAAAGCAGCACATACAGTAGAGCTGTACGATTCTGGCCAAAATGAGAATCACAATTTTTTTTTTTTGCTTAGAATAAAGATCACAATTCTCACGGGGTAACATAATTTTTCATATACAAAAAAATTGGGCTAACTTTACTGTTTAGTTATTTTTTAATTCATTAAAGTTTATTTTTTTCCCCAAAAAAATTACATTTGTAAGACCACTATGCAAATACAGTGTGACATAAAATATTGAAACAACCACCATTTTATTCTCTAGGGTCTCTGCTAAAAAAAATATATATATATATAATGTTTGGGAGTTCTAAGTAATTTTCTAACAAAAAATAATGATTTTAGCTTGAAACCCACAAGTGTCAGAAAAAGGTTTAGTCTTTAAGTGATTAAACTACCCTCATTTACAGACCGAAGTTAATTTCTTTGATCTAAAGAACAAAACATTACAATATTTATAGTTAGCTCCTCTACTGAGGAATGTTGTGAAACTTGGCAGACTGCCTGTTTTGTTTTGGTTTTTTGTTGTTTTTTTTTTTGGGTTTTTTTGACAGCTGTCGGCTTGAGCAGAGAACTCTCTGCATAGAATTGGGAAAATGCTTTGTTAAGATCGCAAGGGGGAAAAAAAATTGTGATTTATATTCTAAACAATTAATCGTGCAGCTCTAACATACAGTACAAATAAACACTGGCTAGGCACACAGTTAACCCTTTGATCATCCTAGATCAACCCCTTCCCAGCCAGAGTTATTAGTACAGTAACAGTGCATATTCTTAGCACTGATCACTGTATTAGTTTCACTGGTTCCCACAAAGTGCCGGGTAGTGTGAGAATGTCCGCCGCAAAAACGCAGTCCCACTATAAGTCGCAGATCGCCGCCATTACTAGTATATTAAAAAAAAATAATCCAGAAATATATCCCTAAGTTTGTAGACAATATAACGTTCACGTAAACCAATCAATATACGCTTATTGTGATTTTTTTAACCAAAATATGTAGCAGAATACATACTGGACTAAATTTATGAAGAATTAAAAAAAATAATAATATTGGATATGTTTTATAGCAGAAAGTAATACATACATATACACACACACATATATATATATATATATATATATATATATATATATATATATATATATTTTTTAATTGTTGTGTTTTTTTTTGTTATAGCGCCAAAAAAATAAAAAATGCAGAGGTGATCAAATACCACCAAAAGAAAGCTCTATTTATGGGGGAAAAAAATGACATACATTTTATTTGGGTAGAGTGCTGCATGACCGTCAGTTGAAGTAATGCAGTGTCATATCATAAAAAATGGCTTGGTCATGAAGGGGGGGGTAACATTTCCGGAGGTCAAGTGGTTAATAAAGTGTAAAGAACGTGTTGAATATAAATTCCTTACACATGTGTATTATGTGGTTAATCAGAATCCAGGGTCAACATTCTTGTGAGCAATATACACGCCTCACCCTAGGCAATCCATAATATACTGCACTGTACAGCTGTAGGTTGCTATTATATAATAGGTCCAGCCCTGCAAACTTTGGAACTCACCAAATTAATTGTCAGACAACTGAATGGCAAGTATATGGCATTTCGTTATTGAGCGGTTTTATTGATTTTTATTGCTATGCATTGCCACGTGGTAGTAAAGAAAACAGCCACTGTGCATGCTCTCAGAGTCTATGCTGGTAGTGAGGTACACTAATTATTATTGAGGAGCATGGGATGCATAGAGCTCCTACAGTAAGGTGACCAGATTTTTAAAATGAAATCCGGGGACATATTTTTTTTTTTTTTTACTAGTAATGGTGGCAATCAGCGACTCTCTGCCCGTCTCCACCGCCTGTCAAGTCTTACTCTCCGGACCCCCCGGCTACTACTGGTTGGGGAGCAGAGGAAGATCACTCCGCCAGGGAAGGCAAGGAGATAAGCAGGCAGGCGGCTGGTCGGGACTTAAGCCAAGGCAGAAGAACATGCGAGCGGAGCTGAATGGGCACCCGAAACTGAAGAAATATTCCCTCCACTCCGACCAGCACATGATCATCAGAAAGGGGCACAGATAATGGAAAAAATACACCCCCTAAGCTAGTAGGAGCGGTGGAGTGGGGGGGGGGGTGGTAAATCAGATTGTTTTTTATTAATTCTGCACTGACTGTCTATGAAATTGCCCCAGCCCCTGTTAAAATCCAATCTGGGGACACAACTGGGGACAGACTTGGTCCGGGGACAGTGTCCTTAATCCAGGGACTGTCCCCGGAAACTGGAAATGTCTGGTCACTCACTCTACAGTCCAACTAGGGTTCATTCAAATGGAAACCTCTGCAAACATGAAAGACCACAATATGGCTTTTAGCATAAAGAATAAAGAAATGATGCTATGATAAACGTGGGGCACATGTTGTAGATGTAGACAATACATTTTATTATTATTTATATACATACAATATACATGCATAATGAGGGGAGATTTACTAAAGCTGGTGCATAGATTTCAGGACAAATTGAGCTTTCATTTGGTGGAAATGGTAATGATATCTCCTGATTTTTTTTTTTTTATTATTATTATCTAAGGAAAACTGGGCCAAAATAGTAAAAAAAAATATATTTTTTTTAAATAAATTTAACTGTAAGGCCTCATGCCCACGGACGTTTTTACAGCTGCGTTTTTGAGTGTTTTTTACAGCTTAAAAACGCCTGTCCATGTTATTGTATAAATTTTTCGACACTCACTAATTTCCCAGTTAGTCCGATTACTTCCTTGGCTACATCCAAAACACATTCTGCCAGATGCCAAATCCCATCCCCTCATTGGTCCTACTCTAGAGATCTTTCGAAACACATTCAGACCCAACAACTCCTCTCCATGGTTTGGTCCGCTCACTCCATTAAGGGAAAACCCAGATTTTCCCCCAGGACTAGATAAGCATTTCCTCTCTAATATATGGCCGCATAGAGACATATTGACCAGACATTTCTTCAAGGCAGGATCATTACTGCCCAGAGAAGAACTAAACGAACACCTCAAACCACACTCAATTCCTAATTGGACTTATATGCAAATTAAGCATTTTTTGAATACCAGAGAAACAGCTCGTCTCTGGATTAGGCCACTCTCAACATTAGAGGATTTATGCTTAAAGAAAATGCCACAAAGGCATATCATATCCACCTTGTACAACTCACTCTTTGGGGGTAAATCAGACTTCTCCAGTTCGTCATGCCAAGCCTGGGAAAAAGACCTAGACTTAAACCTATCGCAAGCAGACTGGGAAACAATATATATGTATGCCCATAAAGGCTTGCTAAACGTAGCCACTCAAGAGTGTGGTTTCAAAATAATCACACGATGGTATAGGACTCCCGCTCTGCTGCATAAATTCTCACCCCAAATATCCAATAAGTGCTGGAGATGTAAACATGAGGAGGGCTCGATGTTACACGTTTGGTGGTCCTGCCCAATGATCCAGTCCTTCTGGAAAATGGTCCATGAAACTATTGGTACAATTACATTAGGGAACCTTGGATTTGACCCAGCCCAATACCTGTTGCACCATACCTTGATCCCTCGAAATCAATATCTGAAATCGCTGACAATGTTTATGGTCAATGCTGCTAGACATTGCATTCCATGTCACTGGAGGTCAGATGCTGTTCCGACAAAAAAGGAGTGGTTTCGCAGAATTAATAACATAGAAAAAATAAAAGAAATTATTAGCATATCGCAGGAAAAAGTAACTACCGTATTTATCGGCGTATAACACGCACTTTTTTCCCCTGAAAATCAGGGGAAAATCGTGGGTGCGTGTTATACGCCGATACCCACATCCCTGAGCTGTCTCCGCTGACTGAGCGGAGCGGAGCGAGATACACATAGCCGAATGTACTCGGCTATACTCGGCTTTTCTCAGCTCCGCTCACAGTCACGCCCAGTCCCGCCATTGGACCTGTGTTATGTCCATCATAGGGCGGGACTCGGCGTGACTGTGAGCGGAGCCGAGAAAAGCCGAGTATAGCCGAGTACACTCGGCTATGTGTATCTCGGCGGCGGCTCCGCCCAGTCCCTGCGTCCCTGCGTCCCTGCGTTCTCGGCGGCGTCCGCACAGTCTCGGCGCCAATTTTAAAATGCTGCACGGCGACACTGGGGCAAGGCTGCACGGCGACACTGGGGCAAGGCTGCACGGCGACTCTGGGGCAAGGCTGAAATGGACTCTGGGGCAAGGCTGCAATGGACACTGACAAGGCTGCACTGTGACAAGGCTGCAATGGACACTGACAAGGCTGCACTGTGACAAGGCTGCAATGGACACTGACAAGGCTGCATTTAAATGTAAGTTATTTTTCCTTAAACTTCCCTCCTAAAAGTTTTTTCCCCTAAAATCTCCTCCTAAACTTGGGGTGCGTGTTATACGCCGGCGCGTGTTATACGCCGATAAATACGGTAAATTTGCATCGGTATGGCACAACTGGATGGAGTTCAAAAACACCCTTGCGTATAAAGCACTATGTATTTAACATGTTTATGTATTAAATAGTAACTAAAATTAAAGATCCTTCCCTTGGAGCCTTTTTTTTTTTTTTTCTTCTCTTTTCCCTTTCTTTCCTCTTTTTCTTTCTGAATATGTTCTTTTTCAACTTGTTGATCTCATTGTCATTGGAAATTTTTATAGTACATTATCTGTAATGTTATCTCAAAATCTGATGTAACTCACTATTTCTATGTTCTCGCATGTACTAAGCAGAATATATCATTCTTGTAGTGTCTGTTTATGATTCTTTATTTTATCAATAAAAACTTTATGGGAAAAAAAATAATAAAACATTTTCGACCGTATTTAAAAAAAAAAACAAAAAAAAAAACGCCAGAGCTCAAAAACGTTTTTGCGCGTTTATGCGCTTTTTTTAACGCTTCGCGTTTTTTTATGCCTAACGCCGACGCCAAGGAACGCACTGGTCCTGGGTTTTTTTTACAGCTTAAAAACACCTATGCTATTTGCAGCTCAAAAACGCCTAGGTGGGCATGAAGCTATAGAGTCTAGACTAACATAGACAGGCGTTTTTAAGCTGTAAAAAACGCTCAAAAAACGCGGCTGTAAAAACGTCAGTGGGCATGAGGCCTAAAATTCTTGCTATTGCTACAACTTACCACTAAAAAGCAACCCAAATAAATTCTCCTGATGTTCGCAACAATAGCACACGTGTATGTTAGTTGTTGTTTGTACCCATAGTACAGCCCAGAAACAATAGTACGCATTAGGGTTGTCCCGATACCGATACTAGTATCGGTATCGGGACCGATACCAAGCATTTGCGCGAGTACTTGTACTCGCGCAAATGCTCCTGATGCCCAGTCCAATACTTTTTTTTTTTTTCCCAGAGCGGACGCAGAGAGGGGGTGGAGAGCGGGGGGCGGAGAGCGTGGCGGGGGGCGGAGACCAGGGCAGAGAGCGGAACGGAGAGTGCGGCGGGGGCGGAGAGTGGGGCGGGGGGTGGAGACCAAGGCGGAGAGCGGGACGGAGAGTGCGGCGGGGGGCGGAGAGTGCGGCGGGGGGCGGAGACCAGGGCGGAGAGCGAGTCCCTCACCTGCAGTTGAAACTGGTAAGCTGGCAGGGGTGCAGGGCGCAGCCGCATCAGGATCGGTGACCGGTGATGTCGCATTCGGTCGCCGTCAGCGGCTGAACGTCCCCACACCCATCTTGGTACACCCTGCACTTGGCTGCAGTAAGCAGCAGACATCTTGTTACACCCAGCCCGAGCTATATGGGCTGGGTGTAACAAGATGTCTGCTGCTGCTTACTTCAGCCAAGTGCAGGGTGTACCAAGATGGGCGTTGCAGCAGTTTTTTTTATTTTAAATCCTGTGTCATTTTTTTTCCCCGCAGCATTTCAGTGCCAGCCAC
Organism: Rana muscosa; assembly: GCA_029206835.1. Lineage (NCBI taxonomy): Eukaryota > Metazoa > Chordata > Amphibia > Anura > Ranidae > Rana > Rana muscosa. The sequence goes on from CM055128.1 coordinate 39,260,257, forward strand.
CTATCAGTACCCACAAGTGCTACCTATCAGTGCAATCAGTGCCATCTACCAGTGCCACCTATCAGGTGGCACTGGTAGATGGCACTGATTGCACTAATAGGTGGCACTTGGTGGCACTGATGTGGCACTTGTGGGCACTGATATGTGGCACTTGTGGGCACTGATATGTGGCACTTGTGGGCACTGATGGCACTGAAAGGTGACACTTGTGGGCACTGATATGTGGCACTTGTGGGCACTGATATGTGGCACTTGTGGGCACTGATATGTGGCACTTGTGGGCACTGATAGCACTGAAAGGTGGCACTTGTGGGCACTGATAGGTGGCACTGATAGATGGCACTTGTGGGCACTGATAGTGCAATCAGTGCCACCAAGTGCCACCTATCAGTGCTGTCAGTGCCCACAAGTGCCATCTATCAGTGCCACCTATCAGTGCCCACAAGTGCCACCTTTCAGTGCTATCAGTGCCCACAAGTGCCACATATCAGTGCCCACAAGTGCCACATATCAGTGCAATCAGTGCCATCTATCAGTGCCCACAAGTGCCACCTATAAGTGCCCATAAGTGCCACCTATCAGTGCAATCAGTGCCATCTATCAGTGCCAGCCACCTATTAGTGCCCATCAGAGCCAGTCACCAGTCAGTGCCCATAAGTGCCACCTGTCAGTGCCACCTATCAGTCCCCATCTTTCAAACTGTCACATGACATTGAAAAAAAAGTATCGGTAATCGGTATCGGCGAGTACTTGGAAAAAAGTATCGGTACTTGTACTCGGTCCTAAAAAAGTGGTATCGGGACAACCCTAGTACGCATATTGTTACTTTTTTTTTTTTTATTCTGCCTAAAACACACCGACACTGACTGATACTGATACTAATTTGAAAAAGAAAATCCTGTCCAAAAAGTACAGACTCTGACCTTGACCCAAACACGAACCCTAGGTATTTATTTTTGATTATTTACATTTTTTTTTTTTTTCTATACACACTTTATTTTTTTCTGTCTCTGCAAGGTCGGAGTAAGATACAATGTATCTGTCTCGTCCATTCACAGAGACAGAAAACACGGGAGTGGGCTTCACAGTGATTGATTGCTGTGATAACCAATCAGAGGCTATCACAGCGATCAGGTGACCTGGAATCGGGAGTTCTGGGTCCTGATCATTAGAATGAGGCCCGGTGCTCTCGGTGCTCTCGGTGAGACCCCAGTCTCTATGCACAAAGGGAGATATGCAAATATCCAGCCCCACAGAAAAAAAACCCCAGTCCAGTGGGGCCACATATTTCGGCGTGACGGGGTTAATTGAACAAGCTGAAGTTAGAAGCTGATTGGTTACTATGCATAGCTGCACCAGATTTAGTAAACCTCCTTCCACCATATTCTGAAGCCCTCAGACCTCAATTATAGTTTTGGTAGTGGGGGGATGCTGGCAAAAAAAGAGAACGCATGCTAAAGTTATTTACATATGTCTATCCACTATGCCGTAAGCACAGTAGACATTACTCCTACCTTCCTATTAAGTTATTGCTTTCTAGATCTGTAATATAGCAGGACACACAGAGATAACCTCTTACTGCCATTGGCCCTCTCTGTACAGCAGCTTTGGCTTGGGGTGATAAGCCTGGCCTCACCGTAATCTATTGCATGGGGCTCCCCTGAGTTCCCACTAGTATAAGGGTGCAACCAAAACAACATCACTCTTCTGGAAACTCTATACAAGGCCCAGCCTGGCCCAATCAGATTACAGCCCCACTGTCAATACCAGACTTTTTCCCATAGTCTGTTTATCACCACACACAGTTTGTGATCAAGACACAGGCCAGTGGCCAGGCCCTTGCTTACACGCTTCCTTCCTCTGTCTTCTATCTCCATCCTCTTCCCAACAAAGGAGCAACAGTCCTAATGCTCCTGTAATGAAAAGAACACAACCCAGAGCTAGAAATACTCTCATACTGTCCTTTAGTGTGCCACCAGACCAATTTGAACCATCTACTTGCAGTCGCACATAGCCTGGGGTTGATTTACTAAAACTTGTGAGTACAAAGTCTGATGCAGCTCTGCATAGAAACCAGCTTCCTGTTTTTTTGTTAAAGTTGAATTGAACAAGCTAGTTAGAAGATGATTGGCTACCATGCACAGCTGCACCAGATTTTGCCATTTCTAGTTTTAGCAAATCAACCCCATCGCTTATTTTAAAGCCACAAAATGTCAGGTCTGGGCTCAGCCCTTCCTTCTCTGAGATGGCCACTCAGCTGTCGGCTAATTGCCAGTTTCTATCTCTCTACATTGACTCACCTGTTGATGATCCTGCTCGTCAGTCCTGCCTACTTAAGCCTTCCAGCTCAGTTGCTCTTTGCCTTCACCTTGGTCAACATCACAGAGACTATCTCCTGCGTTCCTGTTGAAGACTTTAAGGCCCCTTTCACACAGAGGGTCCGTTCAGGTCCGCCTGTCAGTTTTTTAGGTGGACCTGCACGGACGCTCCATGTAGCCCTATGGAGGCACGGATGTCAGCGGAGACATGTCCGCTGACATCCGCTCCGCCAAAGTGTGACGGAGGAAAACCCTATTTTTCCTTCCGTCGGCGGAGCGGATCGGATGACAACGGACTCTACGGTCCGTCATCATCCGATCCCCCATAGGGGAGAGCGGCGCTCTGACAGTCATCCGCCGGCTCAGCGGGGACCAACGGAGCGATCCCCGCTGAGCAAGCGGAGCTTCACGGGGCGGATCATGACTGATCCGCCCCGTGTGAAAGAGCCCTAAGGCTTACGTCCCTTCTGGCTCCTGATCCTGCTTGCTGTTCTACACGTTCTGGCTCTCTGACATTTGGCTTGGCTGACTATCCGGTTCCTGAATTCTGGCTATGATTTGACTACACGCACTCTGTTTTTCTTTTTATTATTATTATTATTATTATTATTAATAAACAAGTGTGATTTAACTGTACTTCTGTCTCGGTCTGATTCATGGTTTCTGACACCAGGCCATCAAAGACCTTCAGATAAACTAAACCACCAAGACTGTTTCAACCAACTGCAAGGCTTGCAAGCAGACCACCAAGGACCCCCTTCTGAAGACAACAGTCCACCAAAAAACTCCTCTGGCAATCACCAGACAGAGGTCTTTGGTGGTTTGGTGGAAAACATCTTCAGTGTTCTGTTAACTGCATTTATTGAACCACTACATACTAACTCCTGCAGCCACCAGACTACCAAAGACCACCTTCTGCAGCCACCAGACCACAACAGATTATTCATAAGCCACTCCATTACTTCATTCAGTCATTAGACCATTAAAGATCTTCTACTGAAACCACCAAACAACAACAAAAGCCTGGGGAATGCCCAGGAAAAAACCAAGCCTACTTACCGACCAGCTCGCAGATAACCAATTAACCTGTCTAACAGTATGCGTTAAAAACAGGGGTTTTGTCCGCACGCATTTGCAAACGCATGCGTGAGCCACAGAGCCACGTCACGGCACCCTGGAATCTGTGGTCCTACACTAACTATGAGTGTCCCCACAATGGAGGCACATGCATTCTGATGGATAGATGAGGGCAAGTGGACTGAAGGGGAGACACCCCTCCTTAAAAGGTACAGGAGCACACCAAACACCCAGCATGTAGCACAATGGCTGCAAAGGTGTTGGTGCGTTGCTGGACCAATTCAAACACCAATGTGATATGAAAAACAAACTTGTCCACCGCCCTCATCTATAGCTGGCCATCGCAGTAAGCAGCATTGGAAGGCTGAAACAGATAACAACAAAAGCCTGGGGAATGCCCAGGAAAAAAACAAGCTGGTCGGTAAGTAGGCTTGGTTTTTACTGAAACCCCCAGCCTACTGAAGATCTCCTCCTACCAGAGAATGAGCAAAGACCTCCTTGCGCCACCAGACCACTAAAACCTCATCCTGCAGCCTTTGTACCACCCAAATACCCTTTCTTGTAGCTACAAGTCCACCAAAAGCTCTCCTTTAGTCACCACACCATGAAAAAAAACGTTCAAACCAGCTACTGGATCGTCAAATCATACTCCTGTTGTAAAGTTTTTTTGTGGACCTCCTTATTCAGTCACTGTACAACCAAAGGCTACCTCGTCATGCCACCAGACCAAGAAGATAGACACTGGAAGCCAGAGACCCCTGGAAGCCAGAGACCCCTGATTTTACCCCCCTGAGGCCACCAGATAGCAAAATACCTCCTTCTGGAGCCACTGGACCCTCAAAGACCTCCTCAAAAGACCACCAAAAAATCTCCTCCTGCAGCTACAAAGTTGCCAAATCTAATATAAAGGGAAAACTGAATGGCCTTGTAAGTGCCAAAGAGGCTATGAAAAAGGGAGAATAGAGGTATACCGTCATTTTTGTAGCATCAAGTTAGAGATCAGAACAGCTCTGCTATTAGAAACCATAGACAATTTTGTTAAATTTTTTACTTTTTCCCCAATATTCAAATAAGGCCCAACTTAAGAGGGCTACTCTTAACTATTTGTAACTTTTATCATGCTGTGCCTATACAACCGTCTAGCCAGATACTAGTATTTCACAAGTCTAATCCCTGCAATAGATTGGTCAGAAGAAAGCATTACTCAGCATTCTTTTGGAAATATCGATTGTACTTCAAAAAAGAAACACAGCAATGCATGGCAGAATTTTAAGTATCTGATGTAAATTCACATTTTGTACAACCTTTTGAAAGGTCAACAGCCCAATAGTCAAGGGCAAAATTTTGTTAGGGCAGTTTAACCTAGTAACATATAAGGTGATTTACTGATTCACTAGCAGACATAGAGTGCCTGATTTACTATGGTCATTAGCTTGTAAGCAGGTTAAAATAGCCAGTTAGGCACTGTCCTGGCTGGGAGGGTAGGAGTTATTGCCTTTCCCGGTTCTTTGGTCTTTTGGCGGGTTCTTCCCTGGGTCCAGCTCACTAATCCTGTGATATATAAATATGGGACAGTGGTCCAGTAGGAGGAACCCCCCCCCAAGGTTTGTCTCTGAGAGAGAGATCCAGTGAAAAGCCTCCGAGAGATCCAGTCAGGAGCCTTTGAGGTTAACCCCTGAGAGAGAGGCAACAAGAAGTCCTCAGTAGAGAGGCAAGATGTAAGGAAAGGTTTCACCTGTTGGTGGTGCTGTCGGTCCTGTGGATCGCAGTACTGGTGTCCACCAGTGGGTGTCTCCTAACAGTCTGGAGCTGTCATGAAAGGTTTCACCTGCTGGTGGCACTGTTAGATCCTCGGGCCGCAGTACCAATGTCCACCAGCGGGTGTCTCCTGTCAGTATGGAGCAGACATCAGCTCCTGCGATCAGGTGTCACCTGAGGCTGCTTGCAGGTGTGTGTATTAATACCTGGCAAGCATTCACACACCTGCCTTGGTATCTTCCTTGCGCCCTGACCTGCACCTGAAAACCTGTGATTCTGTTCCTGTTATCCTGATCCCATCCCTCCTGTTACCCTGTTGTCCTGTATCCCTGCCCTGCAGCCTGATCCCGTTCATCTTCTCCCTATCCTGTCCTGTTCCTTGCCCCCATCTGCTGATCTCCTGTGTATGACCCTGGTCTGGCTACGTTTATGATTCAGGTACATCCCTTCTATTGTATATAGTTATTTGTGGGTCACTGTCTGGTTGGTTGTTCACTGCTGTTAAGTGATATAAAATATACAAACACCTCCAACACTAATCTTTAATAAACAAAATTATCCACTTTATATACGTTTTGGGTTCTTCTGTCGCAGTTCACACAGTTCTGGTCTCACCTGTTCATGACACAAGAGGTCCAGGGCCCGTATCAGGTCTGATGCCCGTAAGGGAACCAGACGGAGAACAATACCCGCGAAGAGCAGAAGGATGTCGCTCATCACTGCCTGGGTGTAAAGCAGGGACGGATCCAGAGTCTAGTCTCGGGAGGGGCACTAACAGAAAATAAGTTTTTTTGAGGGCAATTTATTAGGGCAATGGCTGGTGTTGGCGCTTTAATCATCACGGCACCATGGTTGATATGTTGTCAGGATGATTAAAGCGCATTATTTCTATTATTACATTGTTATATAAAATTAAATAATTCAACTCACCATAATGCTGAATCAGTGGGAGCTCTGAGTGTGTCACTTATCACATCACCTGCCACCAGATGCAGCGTGTCACTTGCCACGTTACTTGACACCAGATGCGGATAGTCACTTGCCACATCACCTGCCTTTAGATGCCGATTGCCAAGTCGCCTGCCACCAGATGTGGGTTGTTGCTTGCCACGTCACCTGCCACAAGTTGCGGAATGTCACTTGCCACAAGTTGCAGATTGTCACTTGCCTGCCACAGGATGCGGATTGTTGCTTGCCATGTCACCTACCACAAGTTGGGATTGTCACTATACTGCCACAAGATGTGGATTGTCAATTGCTGTGTCCCAGAGTTAAGGCAGGCAGCAGAGAGATGATGTAATCTATCTGCTTGCCGATCTGCTGACTGGCCTGCCCGCCCACTGACTGGCCTTCCCTCTCACCCGCTGGTCTGTCACTATTTTCTCGGGGGGATCCATCCTTGCTGGACTCTCTGCTACAAGATCACTACCTTTGCAGAAGGGATGGATGCGGGGAAACCTGCATCTGATTCGCATAAGTGTGAACCCTGCCTTTACCTTTGCAGAAGCCATGCAAGAGGCCAACGCATTTCGCCTAAAAGCTTCCTCAGGCCATCACCATCTCGACCGCAAATATAGAAAAGTGGCGCAACACTTGAACAATATAGCCTGGAGATGATGATAACATATGCAGTGTGACATAGAATGCCTAAAGCGGAGTTTCACTCTCTTTTACAACTTGGTCTTAAAGTAAAGACCACCCCTCCACCCCTCATTTTTGGATAACTATTTTTTTTCTTTCTTACCTTTTTTGAAGTACACAGTGTACTTCCGTCCTATCTTGGTTGCTTTCCTTTTCTGCGGCGAGCCCTACTCCTTCTCCCCGCTGCCTTCTGGGACCTGTGTGTATCCCAGAAGACAAGGTGGCCATGCAGAAATCGCCTTGCGACACGCGCATGAGCAGTAGGTAACCGGCTGTGAAGCCAGAAGGCTCCACTGCCAGTTTCCCTTAGTTACAAGGGTGGCGCCTGCACCCGATCCGATGGACGGATCGGCCTCAGGGGGCCGACATCGCGGGGCTCTCTGGACAGGTAAGTGTCCTTATTAAAAGTCAGCAGCTACAGTTTTTGTAGCTGCTGACTTTTAAAAAAAAAAATATTTTTTGGAGGGTGGAACTCCACTTTAAAACAGTTAAAAAGGCGGCGGATGTAAATAGATGGAAAATGTATTTGATGCTAGAACTTTAGATGGAAAGCAAGTAGAAACAAACTATCCCAATCAAGACAGGAACACAAAAGTATCCTTTCTCAAGATTCAAAAGCCAGGTGCATAAAGGTTTGGCAACAACAACCTATAATCATAATAACCATCACAGTAGTATAGTGTCACTTTTCAAAAGAGCATATGTGCCTCTTGCAGGTATAAACAATACAGCAAAGAACAGAAGCCATCCACCTAGCAAACGTCCAGCGCCCGTGTCGCACCCTGCGTGGAAATTCTCAAAGTAAATTTTTACCTACTGGTATGCTTATAATAAAGCTTACCTGTAGGTGAAATGAGTATCTCTTAAACATGCACCGCTTAGGAGATATTCTAGGAAGCAGCAGCTGGTGACGTCACCGGTGCATGCGCTCTGAAGGAGTGACATACCTGCGGCATTTCTTCAGAGCCGTGTACCGTGGCCGTGACTCCAGTGGGAGTGATGTCATCATGGCTCAGCCATTCAAGTGGCCACAGCGCACGAACCCGGAAGGAAGACCGGGTGAAGCTTCTGCAGCAGTGACAGTGCGCCGCTGGAGGGCTTCATTTCAGGATAAGTCTTTCATAATGTGCTAGCACGAGATGCATACTAGCACATTATGCTTTTACTTAGCAGTTTTTTTTTGTTTTTTTTTTTAAAAAGCCTTTACTACTGCTTTCATAAAAAAAAAAAAAAAATATGTGGCCATCTCATATTTGTTTGTAAAGACCCTATGTTAGGGCTTGTGTCAACAGGCTTTTGTTTGCGTAAGAACTTGCTTCTTTCCCATACAAGTCAAAGGGAAGGCAAAATCAGCTTGAAGTGGGTGGATACACCTAAGAAGATCGAATGCACGTAAGAAAGAGGTCAAATGCACCTGTCAATATACTCTGGATGATCTCAGAAGCTTCCTAAACTGAGCTCAAAAGGCAAGCGGAAGCAAACTATAATTGCCCATCAACACAAGTCCTTAGGCCCCTTTCACACTGGGGCGGGCAGGAGCGGTGGCGGTATAGCAGCGCAATTTGCAGCGCTGCTATACCGTCGTTCTTACCGCGGTATGCGGTCGCTAGGGGGGTGAATTTAACCCCCGCTAGCGGCCGAAAAAGGGTCAATACCGCGGTGTCCCATTGATTTCAATGGGCACCCGCGGTAAAGGAGCGGTGAACCCACCGCTTCTTTACCGCTGTAAAGAAGCGGCTAGCAGGACTTTTGGAGCGGTCCTGCTAGCGCACCGCTTCAGTGTGAAAGCCTTCGGGCTTTCACATTGAAGGCTACAGGCACAAATTTTTCATGCGGTATAATAGCGCTAATATCAGCACTAAACCGCATGAAAAATGCCCCAGTGTGAAAGGGGCCATAGTGTTCTACTTTTAAAGTAAAAATAAAGTGAATTTTCTATGAACGTATATTCTCAGTTTATATTCTAATGCCCTATACACACAATCGTTTTTCATGCCGTTAAAAATGCCATTTTTAAAAATGGGCATTAAAACCGATCGTGTGTATGCTCCAGAGCATTTTTAACGACGTGAAAAACGGCCATTAAAAATTTCGAACATGCTCTATTTTTTCACGTCGTTTTTCATGTCGTTTTTTTTAACAACGTGAAAAACGATGGTGTGTATGCTTTGACGAGGTGAAAAAAAAGCGCATGCTCAGAATCAAGTATGAGACGAGAGCGCACGTTCTGGTAAAACTAGCATTTGTAATGGAGATAGCACATTCGTCACGCTGTAACGGACTGAAAAGCAGGAGGCTGAAAAGCGCGAATCGTGGCTCAACAAACTTTACTAACATGAAGGGTGGCACCATTCGAACGGAACTTCCCCTTTATAGTGCCATCGTACGTGTTGTACGTCACTGCGCTTTGCTTGAACGTTTTTTAAAATGATCGTGTGTACGCAAGACAGGCTTGAGAGGAAACATAAAAAAAACGACGAGAAAAACGTTGGTTTAAAAAATGGCATGAAAAACGATCGTGTGTACGCCGCATTAGTTATCTTTGCAGCATTTACTGAAGTAATGTTTGGCTTGACAATCAATGAGATATCAGATACATAAGAGTGCATTGTTTGCAATGAGTCGGATGGCTTTTTGTTAGGCAAGGTAAACGTAAAAATTATGCACAATGATATTTAGCATTCTCATATCCAGCTATAGGTTGAGGTTTACACTTTTTTTTTTCACTTTTTTTTTCTTTCATTTTCCAGGATCCCTTTACTTCCGGTTTTAAAAATCCTGTTGTTTACAGAGCTCAATAGCTCTAACTCAAATGTACACGCACATGAAAGAGTCAGAACAGTGACTGCTCTTCCTACCTCTCTTCTCCTTCTTTATAGCACCTTCTGCATAGCTCCCAACTGTCCCTGATTTCGAGGGACTGTCCCTGACTTGGCGCAATGTCCCTCTGTCCCTCTTTCCTCCTCATTTGTCCCTCATTTTGGTCTGATCCATATAGTTGTAAAAAAAATGCATGTTTTATCGAACCAAAAAGTGTTTTTCAGCGCTAAACCTTTCATCCGATTTCTAAATGGCTTCATTTATAAATTCCAAAAGCCAATATAAAGGAATAGTAGTGGTAAAAAAAAAAAAAGTTCTTGTGGATTTAATTAACCTATTTATGGTTAATTCTCCTTTAAGAAGGTGTGGCAGGGGGCGTGTCATATGCCTAAATACATTTGTCAGTAGGTGTCCCTCATTCCCATCTCAAAATGTTGGGAGGTATGCCTTCTGTGCCTAATAGGTGTTGGTGTGTCTGCCTGAATGGGAAATGGGAACAACTTCTGTTTTACTTTGTTTTGAGAACATCATAGTGCTCTGGGAATCCTGTATCAAAGGTTCCATTTGTGTTAAAGTAACTGTCCCCCCCCCCCCTCAAAAATTGTCCAAAGCAGTTTCCTGTAATAGAAGAGATATTATACTTGTCTGGCAGTCACCTACCTTCACTCTGTTCAAGCTTCTCAGGCTCCATCAGACTCTTTAGAATTTGACATTTCTGGGAGTCTCAGATGTCTGTGCCCCCACTGTGCACCGCAGTTCCCCCCCCCCTCCTTCGACTAACATGTCACCGCTATGTGACGTAGGGGCCGACAAGAGGCCCCAATTTTTTTTTTTTATTGGTTCAACTCTAGTGGGGTATAGGAGATTCTGCCCAGATCCCTAAATAGACATAGAACAAACAGAGACCATCAAGTGGGACTTTTTACAGCAGAAACTCCAATTGAGCATAGGACAATATAGTATAATAAAATATAATTTTTTAGGGATGTTGGGGAATGTTTGCTGTACTTTGATATACATCAGTTTGTTCTCTGTATACCCGCTAGTGATGAGCCGAACACCCCCGGGTTCGGTTCGCACCAGAACCCGCGAACGGACCGAAAGTTCGAACGAACATTAGAACCCTATTAAATACAATGGATGCGAACGTTCGAATTCTAAAGTGCTAATTATAACAACTATTATGCATGTTATTGTCCTAAAAAGGGTTTGGGAACCCGGGTTCTGCACCAGGGGACATGTATCAATGCAAAAATAAGTTTTAAAAACGGTCGTTTTCCGGGAGCAGTCATTTTAATGATGCATAAAGTGAAAAAAAAAAAGTCAAATATTCCTTTAAATATCGTACCTGGGGGGTGTCTAAAGTATGCCTGTGAAGTGCCACGTGTTTCCCGTGTTTAGAACTGTCCCTGCACAAAATGACACTTCTAAAGGAAAAAAAAGCCATTTAAAACTGCTTGCGGCTTTAATGTAATGTCTGGTCCCGGTAATATGGATGAAAATATTTAAGAAAAATGGCATAGCTACCCCATGACCCCCCCCCTACCCCAGCCCATTACCAGCCCCTTTGGGTCTTGTATGGATATTAAGGGGAACCCCGCACATAAAATAAAAAAGGCCCTATATACTCTGAACAGCCGTATACAGGCGGTGCATACAAGACAGGGACTGTAGGTTTGTTCTTATGTAGAATCTGTTTGTAATTTTGAACAGGTACATTGTTGAAGTGTAGCTCCAGACCAAAAATCTATTTTTAAACTTTTTGGAAAACATAGGTAAGGGTTATCACCCCTGTAACATTTGTTTTGCTGTCTGTGCCCCTGTTCAGAACATTTCACCTCACTTTCCGTCCTAATGACAACTGTTTTTGAAATGTGGTGTTTTTCTTGAAACAAGGATTGCTGATAAAGCATCAGTACAGAGGAGACACCTTTCTCCCATATTTATTCTTACAGGAGAGAATTTTCCTTCCTAGTGGTAGATTTCCTCTCACTTCCTGTTGTCTTCTTGCGTTTGCAAGTAGGAGTCGTTTGTAAGTTGGATGTTTGAAAGTAGGGACCTGCCGTATATACTCTGCAGAAATAGGCCCCTTAGTTGTTGGTGTTGGCACAACACTGTAAGCACTCACAGTTACTCTTGGTTGGTGCTGGAACGCCCTGCTGTCAACTATTATATCAGGAATTTTAATTACATATAATTGTTGAACAGTGGTAGTAAAAATTGGGCCTTTGATGGTGGTGCTGGTGCCACAACACTGTAAGCCCTGACAGTTACTCTTGGTGGGTGCAGCAATGGGCCCTGCTGTGAATTATTAGATCAAGAATTGTAATTACATGCCCCTGTTGAACAGGGGCTGAAAAATTGGGCCTTAGGCACTGGTGGCACAACACTGCAACCCTTCACAGATACTGTACTTGGAGCACAGCAATGAGCCCTGTTGCAAAGTATTGCTTCAAAAATTGTAATGACACGCCCCTGTTAAACAGGGGCTGAAAAATTGGGCCTTAGGCACTGGTGGCACAACACTGCAACTCCTCACAGATACTGTACTTGGAGCACAGCAATGAGCCCTGTTGCAAAGTATTGCTTCAAAAATTGTAATTACACGCCACTGTTAAACAGGGGCTGAAAAATTGGGCGTTAGGCACTGGTGGCGGCACCCATAAACAAAAATGATCTTCCAAGCTATCATCATCAATCGTACCATTGAGGACTCGGAGGAGGAGGATAGCCAGTCAACATAACAGCACAGGCACTCAGCATCAGCATCAGTCTTGAAGGGATGTGACATTTTAAAATCAATTAGTCTGTTATATCAGCATCAGGTGTGTGGTAGCTGGTGGTGATCCAAGACTGGTTCATCTTGATGAAAGTCAGTCGATCAACCGAGTCGGTGGACAGGCGCACCCTGTGATCCGTGACAAATCCTCCAGCAGCACTGAATGTGCGTTCCGAAAGAACGCTGGATGCAGGACAGGCCAGTAGCTCAATTGCATACTGTGCAAGCTCTGGCCAGTGATCCATCCTCAAGACCCAGTAAGCCAGAGGATTTTCGGTGGGGAAGGTGTCCAAGTCTGACCTTGCCCCTAGATATTCCTGCACCATGTTTATCAGACGCTGGCGATGGTTGCTGGAACCGATCATACTTTGGGGCTGCGGACTAAAGAATTGTCTGAACGCATCGGTCAGACGGCCACCTTCCCCACCGCTCCTTCTTTGACTGGCCGAAGCCTCAGCAACTCGTTGTCCAGGACCAGGAGTTTGCAACCTCCCAGTCTCTGGGAACGCGTTGCACAGACCTTTCTGCAAGGCCTCCCGGAGTTGTCTCATCCTCTGCTCCCTCTGCGACGGTAACATAAGGTCCGCAACCTTACCCTTGTACCGTGGATCAAGGAGAGTGGCCAGCCAGTAATGGTCCCTCTCCTTGATCCGAAGAATACGAGGATCCTTCCGCAGACTTTGCAGGATCAGGGAGGCCATGCAGCGTAGGTTTGCTGAGGCATTCGCTCCGGAGTCCTCTGGGTCACTAAGGACAACATGATCCGCAGCCACCTCCTCCCAGCCACGTACAAGTCCACTGGTTTCTTGGGACTGTAAATCATCCCTAAAAGACTGCTGCTGATGATGCTGAGTGCCAGCCTCCACCTCCATGCTGACACAATCCTCCTCCTCCTCCTCCTCCTCCTCCTCCTCCTCCTCTTCCTGTGCGATGGGTGGGACAGAAGGAACACTGTCTGGGTAAAGGGGGCCTTGAGAGGCAAGGAAGTCCTCCTCTTCCTGCCTCTGTTCTGCCTCAAGTGCCCTGTCCATTATTCCACGCAGCGTGTGCTCCAACAGGTGGACAAGAGGTACAGTGTCACTGATGCATGCACTGTCACTGCTCACCATCCTCGTGGCCTCCTCAAATGGTGCCAGGACAGTGCATGCATCCCTGATCATGCCCCACTGGCGTGGAGAAAAAAAACCAAGCTCCCCTGACCCTGTCCTGGTGCCGTAGTCGCACAGGTACTCATTGATGGCCCTCTGCTGCGTGTGCAGCCGCTGCAGCATGGCCAACGTTGAGTTCCACCTGGTGGGCATGTCACATATAAGGCGGTTCTTGGGCAGGTTCAACTCCTTTTGCAGCTCAGCCAGGCGAGCACTGGCATTATAAGATCTGCGGAAATGCACACAGACTTTCCTGGCCTGCCTCAGGACATCCTGTAAGCCCGGGTACCTGCCCAAGAAGCGCTGCACCACCAGGTTAAGGACGTGAGCCACACAGGGCACATGGGTCAGTTGTCCCTGTCGGAGGGCGGAGAGGAGGTTGGTGCCATTGTCGCAAACCACCATTCCTGGCTTAAGCTGGCGTGGCGTCAACCACCTCTCGGCCTGGCCCTGCAGAGCAGACAGGACCTCTGCCCCAGTGTGGCTTCTGTCCCCCAAACACACCAGCGCAAGCACGGCATGGCATCTTTTTGCCTGCGTACTTGCGTAGCCCCGTGAACGGCTACGGAGCACCGCTGGTTCATAGGACAAACCACAGGAAGAGGCCATGGAGGAAGAAGAAGAGGAGGGGGTGGAGGAGAGAGGTGTGTCACAACCAGTAGTAGCATTTTGGAGGCGTGGCGGTGGGACAACCTCCAACACTACTGCACCTTGTCCTGAATCCTTCCTAGCTGCCAAAAGAGTGACCCAATGGGCCGTGAAAGAAAGGTAACGTCCCTGTCCATGCCTGCTGGACCATGAGTCAGCGGTAATATGCACCTTACCGCTGACCGCCCTGTCCAGCGAGGCCAAGACATTGCCTTCCACATGCCGGTAGAGAGCCGGAATAGCCTTCCGTGAGAAAAAGTGGCGTTTGGGAACCTGCCACTGAGGAACCGCACATTGCACAAACTCACGGAAGGGGGCCGAGTCTACCAACTGAAAAGGCAGCAGTTGAAGCGCTAGCAATTTAGCCAAGCTAGCATTCAACCGCTGGGCATGTGGATGGCTGGGAGTGAACTTCTTTCGACGGTCCAGCAGCTGGGGCAGGGAAATTTGCCTGCTAGAATCGGACGTCGGTGTACTGCTAGCAGAGTGGGCGCAAGTACTTGGCTGTGACACACCTAATTCTACACCTTCATTCCTCTCAGTGCATGTTTCAGAGAGGACTGAAGTTATAGTGGGGTTGGAGATCCCAGCTGATGCGGTGCAAGGAGAGGTCCGCTTTGTTCTTTGGTGTGGGTCTTTGAGGTAGGCTTGCCAACGAGCTGCATGGCAGGTCAACATATGTCTGGTCAGGCATGTGGTACCCAAGCGGCTGATGTTTTGGCCACGCGATATACGCTTGAGACATATGTTGCAAACAGCAGCTGTGCGATCTGATGCACTAGCCTCAAAAAAGGCCCACACCAAAGAACTTTTTGAATGACGGGCAGAGGCAGCGCCCTGCACAGGCGGAGCTCTGCGGTGTGATTCCGTCGGTGTACTGCCCTTACGCTGGCCACCAAAGGGCATCCTGCCTCGTTGGAGATGTGCCTCCTCCTCCTCCTCCTCCTCTCTCCTATTAGGCACCCACGTGGAGTCATTGACCTCATCATCCCCTCCCTCCTCATCACTGGAGCCAATCTGGCAGTATGCTGCAGCTGCTGGAACATGACTGCCAGATTGGTGTCCTTCTTGAGCATCCCCTCTGTCTGCTCTCACGCTACTGCCTTCCTCTAGCTGGGTTTCATCATCAGACCCTTCGAAACGCTGGGCATCCTCCTGGAGCATGTACCCAACACTGTGCTGAAACAGTTCGGGGGACTCCTCAGGAGGAGGACATGGTGGGTCTAGGGAAGGAGTGACTGATGATTTGTCTGACATTGATACCAGGGAAGACGACGCTTTGGCAGCTGCTTTTCCAGTACCCTGAGCCTGGGTGAGAGAGGATGAGGAGGAGGAGGAGGGCTTGGTCATCCACTCTACCAAGTCTTCGGCATGATGTGGCTCAACATGTCCAGCTGCCGAAAAGAAGGACAAGCGTGTCCCATGGCCATGTGCTGATGACAATGCACCGCGTCCACGACCAGCACTGTTGCCCCCAGACACAGAGCCTGCTTGCCCTCTTTTATTGCCTCCTGACTGTCTGCCTCTCCTTGTTTGCCTTCCAGACATTCTAATAGATGGCCTGCAGGGAGATGGGAAAAAAGCAATAAGGGCTACCTTCAGGTGTCCTTCTCTGTCCCTTGAAACAAGGACTTTCACAGTGAAAGAAACTGACACTGTCCCTACCTAGAGTTTTCTGTCCCTAGAATAAATGTTTTTTTTAATCACAATATAGCACAAGGACAATTCACTCAATGTCTCTCCAGGTCCCTGGAAACAAGGACTTGCAGAGTGAAAGAAACTGACACTGTCCCTACCTAGAGTTTTCTGTCCCTAGAATAAATGTTTTTTTTAAGCACAATATAGCACAAGGAAAATTAACTCACTGTCCTTACAGGTCCCTGGAAACAAGGACTTGCAGAGTGAAAGAAACTGACACTGTCCCTACCTAGAGTTTTCTGTCCCTAGAATAAATGTTTTTTTTAAGCACAATATAGCACAAGGACAATTAACTCACTGTCCTTACAGGTCCCTGGAAACAAGGACTTGCAGAGTGAAAGAAACTGACACTGTCCCTACCTAGAGTTTTCTGTCCCTAGAATAAATGTTTTTTTTAAGCACAATATAGCACAAGGAAAATTAACTCACTGTCCTTACAGGTCCCTGGAAACAAGGACTTGCAGAGTGAAAGAAACTGACACTGTCCCTACCTAGAGTTTTCTGTCCCTAGAATAAATGTTTTTTTTAAGCACAATATAGCACAAGGACAATTAACTCACTGTCCTTACAGGTCCCTGGAAACAAGGACTTGCAGAGTGAAAGAAACTGACACTGTCCCTACCTAGAGTTTTCTGTCCCTAGAATAAATGTTTTTTTTAAGCACAATATAGCACAAGGACAATTAACTCACTGTCCTTACAGGTCCCTGGAAACAAGGACTTGCAGAGTGAAAGAAACTGACACTGTCCCTACCTAGAGTTTTCTGTCCCTAGAATAAATGTTTTTTTTAAGCACAATATAGCACAAGGACAATTAACTCACTGTCCTTACAGGTCCCTGGAAACAAGGACTTGCAGAGTGAAAGAAAAAAAACACTCTCCCTACCTACAGTTTTCTGTCCCTAGAAAAAATGTTTTTTTTAAGCACAATATAGCACAAGGAAAATTAACTCACTGTCCTTACAGGTCCCTGGAAACAAGGACTTGCAGAGTGAAAGAAAAAAAACACTCTCCCTACCTACAGTTTTCTGTCCCTAGAAAAAATGTTTTTTTTAATCACAATATAGCACAAGGAAAATTAACTCACTGTCCTTACAGGTCCCTGGAAACAAGGACTTGCAGAGTGAAAGAAACTGACACTGTCCCTACCTAGAGTTTTCTGTCCCTAGAATAAATGTTTTTTTTAATCACAATATAGCACAAGGAAAATTAACTCACTGTCCTTACAGGTCCCTGGAAACAAGGACTTGCAGAGTGAAAGAAACTGACACTGTCCCTACCTAGAGTTTTCTGTCCCTAGAATAAATGTTTTTTTTAAGCACAATATAGCACAAGGACAATTAACTCACTGTCCTTACAGGTCCCTGGAAACAAGGACTTGCAGAGTGAAAGAAAAAAAACACTCTCCCTACCTACAGTTTTCTGTCCCTAGAAAAAATGTTTTTTTTAATCACAATATAGCACAAGGAAAATTAACTCACTGTCCTTACAGGTCCCTGGAAACAAGGACTTGCAGAGTGAAAGAAAAAAAACACTCTCCCTACCTACAGTTTTCTGTCCCTAGAAAAAATGTTTTTTTTAATCACAATATAGCACAAGGAAAATTAACTCACTGTCCTTACAGGTCCCTGGAAACAAGGACTTGCAGAGTGAAAGAAACTGACACTGTCCCTACCTAGAGTTTTCTGTCCCTAGAATAAATGTTTTTTTTAAGCACAATATAGCACAAGGAAAATTAACTCACTGTCCTTACAGGTCCCTGGAAACAAGGACTTGCAGAGTGAAAGAAACTGACACTGTCCCTACCTAGAGTTTTCTGTCCCTAGAATAAATGTTTTTTTTAAGCACAATATAGCACAAGGACAATTAACTCACTGTCCTTACAGGTCCCTGGAAACAAGGACTTGCAGAGTGAAAGAAACTGACACTGTCCCTACCTAGAGTTTTCTGTCCCTAGAATAAATGTTTTTTTTAAGCACAATATAGCACAAGGACAATTAACTCACTGTCCTTACAGGTCCCTGGAAACAAGGACTTGCAGAGTGAAAGAAAAAAAACACTCTCCCTACCTACAGTTTTCTGTCCCTAGAAAAAATGTTTTTTTTAATCACAATATAGCACAAGGAAAATTAACTCACTGTCCTTACAGGTCCCTGGAAACAAGGACTTGCAGAGTGAAAGAAAAAAAACACTCTCCCTACCTACAGTTTTCTGTCCCTAGAAAAAATGTTTTTTTTAATCACAATATAGCACAAGGAAAATTAACTCACTGTCCTTACAGGTCCCTGGAAACAAGGACTTGCAGAGTGAAAGAAACTGACACTGTCCCTACCTAGAGTTTTCTGTCCCTAGAATAAATGTTTTTTTTAATCACAATATAGCACAAGGAAAATTAACTCACTGTCCTTACAGGTCCCTGGAAACAAGGACTTGCAGAGTGAAAGAAACTGACACTGTCCCTACCTAGAGTTTTCTGTCCCTAGAATAAATGTTTTTTTTAAGCACAATATAGCACAAGGACAATTAACTCACTGTCCTTACAGGTCCCTGGAAACAAGGACTTGCAGAGTGAAAGAAAAAAAACACTCTCCCTACCTACAGTTTTCTGTCCCTAGAAAAAATGTTTTTTTTAAGCACAATATAGCACAAGGAAAATTAACTCACTGTCCTTACAGGTCCCTGGAAACAAGGACTTGCAGAGTGAAAGAAAAAAAACACTCTCCCTACCTACAGTTTTCTGTCCCTAGAAAAAATGTTTTTTTTAATCACAATATAGCACAAGGAAAATTAACTCACTGTCCTTACAGGTCCCTGGAAACAAGGACTTGCAGAGTGAAAGAAACTGACACTGTCCCTACCTAGAGTTTTCTGTCCCTAGAATAAATGTTTTTTTTAATCACAATATAGCACAAGGAAAATTAACTCACTGTCCTTACAGGTCCCTGGAAACAAGGACTTGCAGAGTGAAAGAAACTGACACTGTCCCTACCTAGAGTTTTCTGTCCCTAGAATAAATGTTTTTTTTAAGCACAATATAGCACAAGGACAATTAACTCACTGTCCTTACAGGTCCCTGGAAACAAGGACTTGCAGAGTGAAAGAAAAAAAACACTCTCCCTACCTACAGTTTTCTGTCCCTAGAATAAATGTTTTTTTTAATCACAATATAGCACAAGGACAATTAACTCACTGTCCTTACAGGTCCCTGGAAACAAGGACTTGCAGAGTGAAAGAAAAAAAACACTCTCCCTACCTACAGTTTTCTGTCCCTAGAAAAAATGTTTTTTTTAATCACAATATAGCACAAGGAAAATTAACTCACTGTCCTTACAGGTCCCTGGAAACAAGGACTTGCAGAGTGAAAGAAACTGACACTGTCCCTACCTAGAGTTTTCTGTCCCTAGAATAAATGTTTTTTTTAATCACAATATAGCACAAGGAAAATTAACTCACTGTCCTTACAGGTCCCTGGAAACAAGGACTTGCAGAGTGAAAGAAACTGACACTGTCCCTACCTAGAGTTTTCTGTCCCTAGAATAAATGTTTTTTTTAAGCACAATATAGCACAAGGACAATTAACTCACTGTCCTTACAGGTCCCTGGAAACAAGGACTTGCAGAGTGAAAGAAACTGACACTGTCCCTACCTAGAGTTTTCTGTCCCTAGAATAAATGTTTTTTTTAAGCACAATATAGCACAAGGACAATTAACTCACTGTCCTTACAGGTCCCTGGAAACAAGGACTTGCAGAGTGAAAGAAACTGACACTGTCCCTACCTAGAGTTTTCTGTCCCTAGAATAAATGTTTTTTTTAAGCACAATATAGCACAAGGACAATTAACTCACTGTCCTTACAGGTCCCTGGAAACAAGGACTTGCAGAGTGAAAGAAAAAAAACACTCTCCCTACCTACAGTTTTCTGTCCCTAGAAAAAATGTTTTTTTTAATCACAATATAGCACAAGGAAAATTAACTCACTGTCCTTACAGGTCCCTGGAAACAAGGACTTGCAGAGTGAAAGAAAAAAAACACTCTCCCTACCTACAGTTTTCTGTCCCTAGAAAAAATGTTTTTTTTAATCACAATATAGCACAAGGAAAATTAACTCACTGTCCTTACAGGTCCCTGGAAACAAGGACTTGCAGAGTGAAAGAAACTGACACTGTCCCTACCTAGAGTTTTCTGTCCCTAGAATAAATGTTTTTTTTAATCACAATATAGCACAAGGAAAATTAACTCACTGTCCTTACAGGTCCCTGGAAACAAGGACTTGCAGAGTGAAAGAAACTGACACTGTCCCTACCTAGAGTTTTCTGTCCCTAGAATAAATGTTTTTTTTAAGCACAATATAGCACAAGGACAATTAACTCACTGTCCTTACAGGTCCCTGGAAACAAGGACTTGCAGAGTGAAAGAAAAAAAACACTCTCCCTACCTACAGTTTTCTGTCCCTAGAAAAAATGTTTTTTTTAAGCACAATATAGCACAAGGAAAATTAACTCACTGTCCTTACAGGTCCCTGGAAACAAGGACTTGCAGAGTGAAAGAAAAAAAACACTCTCCCTACCTACAGTTTTCTGTCCCTAGAAAAAATGTTTTTTTTAATCACAATATAGCACAAGGAAAATTAACTCACTGTCCTTACAGGTCCCTGGAAACAAAGACTTGCAGAGTGAAAGAAACTGACACTGTCCCTACCTAGAGTTTTCTGTCCCTAGAATAAATGTTTTTTTTAATCACAATATAGCACAAGGAAAATTAACTCACTGTCCTTACAGGTCCCTGGAAACAAGGACTTGCAGAGTGAAAGAAACTGACACTGTCCCTACCTAGAGTTTTCTGTCCCTAGAATAAATGTTTTTTTTTAAGCACAATATAGCACAAGGACAATTAACTCACTGTCCTTACAGGTCCCTGGAAACAAGGACTTGCAGAGTGAAAGAAAAAAAACACTCTCCCTACCTACAGTTTTCTGTCCCTAGAATAAATGTTTTTTTTAATCACAATATAGCACAAGGACAATTAACTCACTGTCCTTACAGGTCCCTGGAAACAAGGACTTGCAGAGTGAAAGAAACTGACACTGTCCCTACCTAGAGTTTTCTGTCCCTAGAATAAATGTTTTTTTTAAGCACAATATAGCACAAGGACAATTAACTCACTGTCCTTACAGGTCCCTGGAAACAAGGACTTGCAGAGTGAAAGAAACTGACACTGTCCCTACCTAGAGTTTTCTGTCCCTAGAATAAATGTTTTTTTTAAGCACACTATAGCAGAAGCACAAAACACACTGACACTCTCCCTACCTATCCTTCTCTTTCCCTAAACTAAAGGAATCCAGGTTAAGCAAGAAAGAAATAACAGTCACTGTCCCTGCCTATGCTACTCTATCCCTGCTCCGGAACACACTACACTAGGCCGCCGTGCTGGCGGCCTTTTATAGTGTGGGGCGTGTACTAAACACCCTCAGCAATAATTGGCCACAGGCATCCTGCCTGTGGCCAATCATTGCTCTCCTCGCTGCCGGCGCTGTGATTGGCCAAGCATGCGGGGTCACAGTGCATGCTTGGCCAATCACAGCGCCTGGATGACACTGCGATGGCGTAGTGCATTGTGGGCCGTTCGCGTCACTCGAATTTGGCGCGAACGGCCCAAATCGTTCGATCTTCGTCGAACGATCGAACAGCCAATGTTCGAGTCGAACGTATGTTCGACTCGAACACGAAGCTCATCCCTAATACCCGCATGTCCTTTTTTCTTAAATAAAGAATTTATAAAAAAATATATATATATATAATTTTTTAATATCACAAAATATAAAAAGACACAGACTAGACTGTGTCAGATACAATACAAAATAGAGGCAAAATAAACAATATAGACAACAATGCTAATTTTGTTTCACTCTTGGATACATGAACAGAGTGCGTTTCAAGGTCATGCGTTTTCCCTCCTTATCAGGGGCAAGTGGTGAAGGTATCTATGATATCATGTACAAGCAGGTATCTTTATGTATCACTTCAAAGTTTTTTGTTAAAAACAAGTAGAATATGGCTCTGCTGGTTCTGAAACGTCCAAGAAGACTGAAAACAGGGCAGTCAACCCATTGACGGCCAAAAGGGGGGGGGGGGCAGAGAAGGAAAGCCCAACCCTCCGAATCACCTTCACCAAGGGGTCAGAAAGTTGAATATCTCAATCGCTTATTGTCCAGAAATGGACCCAAGGGTTCCAGAGCCTAGGGGCTCGGAGCCACGCTGTAGGACTATGTGTTTGGTATGGTTTATTTAAGAAGAGTAAATGTGGTTACAGCTCCGTTGGTGTCCAATTAGATCACAGGTGTCAAACACAAGGCCCGCGGCCCGAATCCGGCCCTCCAGGCCATTTCATGTGGCCCTCGCACCTCTCCTGCAGCTGCAGGAGAGCTTCAGCCCTCCTCTGGTCCTCCTCTAGACCCTGTACTTTCTGCTTTCAAGCAATGCATCCATCTTTATCCCAGCAGCAGCATAAGGTAAGGGGTGTGCACTGTGATATAAGGGAGGGTGGGGGACTCAACTTCTGATGGTGGGGTGGCTCTTGACATCTAGTGTAAGGGGAGTTGATGTGCTGAACATCTAATCTTACAGATACAACCGGCCCTTTTGAGAGCAATCATAATGCTGATGCGGCCCACGATCAAATTGAGTTTGACACCACTGAATTAGATGAATAATAGAGATTCACATTGCATACATGGATGTTACGGTATGCCTTAGCTGTATATGTCCACAAGTGTGGGAAGACTTGCCCCACCTCTATTGTCCTATGCTCAATTGAAGTTTCTGCCCTAAAAAGTCCCACTTGAGGGTCTCTGTTCTGGGCCAACAAGAGGTACCACAGCTGCCGTCGGGAGTAGCAAGCATTCGACTAATGAGGTCAAGTCCATAACAGGACACTGAAATGATGAGGGTGGACTCTCTTGTATCTCCTGCCCATGCACCCCTGGAAGTGGAACAGATTTTGCCACCGGACAGAATGAAGGCAAGTGCCGGAAGATGTTGCTTGCAGAAACTCGGACTGGAGATGCCACCCAGGAAGATCCAGCAAAGCATGCGGCTACAAGTATCTTCTGAGGGATCAGCAGAACCAGGAGGGAACCCAGCAAAAAGGGCATCTCCGGTTGGGCCACAGGGTCAGGATGGAAGAGTCCACCAGTGATCCCAGCAGACAGGAACAGGAATATATATTTTCGGCTGTAGTTGGTTCGAAAGTAGTTCAGAGCTGGCATTAGGTGATAGCGTGAAACAAAATCAAAGGCTGTAACAGAATCACAGAGCAAGCCTGGGTAAGCAACCAGATAACTGAATCATGGTTGTGATTGCAGCCGAGGACAGGAACTAGTAGGCAGCAGTACAAAGCAGGTCAGGAGAAATCCAGGTCAGTAACAGGGATTATATGCAGGGCACAGCACGCTGAAGACCACTCAGCAGTGAGTGTGAGTTGGACCATCCTCTAAATTTATAGGTAAAAGAAAACTGGCAGCCCGATCTTCCACAAGAGTTCTGATTTAGACTACATTCCGAAACGCGTAAGCCCTCTGTTATTTTGTACTACACTTGGATTAATAAGCTCATTTATTGCGGAAGATCGAGCTGCCGGCTTTCTTTTACCTATATCCTTGCTTGGGTGCTAGGAGGACACTACAAGCTGGTGCACCGAGCGCTCACCACCTGAGAGAATTACAACAGGTGTTTTCTACTATATTCATCCCTCAAATAGGCCATCCGCCACCAATACTGACTGTGGGCATACATCTGCGTCCACATGCACACTCCTATGCACATGCGCATGTTTAGCCACGACTCTATGTGCAGAGCTGTGAGAAAAAACATGAGCAGTTGCATCTTGCCAAGCCTCCTGGCTAATAGGAGTCTTCTGATAGGAGTGAAGAAGCTTTACATGGGCCCCAGAAAGGTTAGTAAAAAAAGGATTATTTTACAGATGGGCTTTTTTTTTTTAAAGTGGCCCTGTGATAATAGATCACTTTAAGAGTGATAGATGGGTGTTACTGGAATTATATACCACTGGTATGTCTAATTATGTTTTTTTTTTTTTCATTTAAAGACCATAGCTATGCGTTTTCATTGCACACATCTATTGGGCCACCTGTGCAAACAGAACAAGCCTACCTGTTATAAAGAAATGTGATATACTTGAAGGTTTATACCAACCGTAAGAATTCAGTCTGCTCAGATGACAAGATTGTACATTGTGTTTTGGAAAATAACCCTCAATTATAAGATTATAAAGAATCCCATCCTGCCAATCTACTTTATGAAGCAAGCATTGTGTAGTATACTATTTCCATTAAAGATATAGTCAAGCATGAAAATTTTGCTATAAAGCTATATACCAGACCATGGGTTTGATATACTAAAGGCATATAGACTGTGCACTTTGCAAGTGCAGTTGCTTCAGTAAAATGAAAGGAAGCTTCACTTTGCAAAAGAACACCCAATCACATGCAATGCATACTAGCCCATTATGCTTTTACTTTGCAGGGGGGAAAAAAGGGGAAGTAAAAACCATCAGGGTTTATCCTCTTTAATTGGATTTCTGTTTGAAGTTTGCATTGTCATGCTAATATCCTCAAGAGGGAAATGTCCTCCTGGGGGGGCTATAAAGTATGTCTGAGTTGTAATAAAGAGTCATTCCTTTAGCTTTACCTCAACATCATGTACGATGCTTGGGGTAAAGGGCTTGTATTAGCTCTTGGTCTGGTAAAAAAAGAATTTGGAGGGCAGGAGGCACTGCCAGGCAGTCCGTCACAGACATCCTCCCCAGAATGCGCCTTGTACACGCCCAAGGGCTGGGCTGCAGCGCGATCTGTCACCTGCTAAGTGTCCACTGGATGACAGATCAGTGTATCAGCGCGCTGCCGGTACCATGTGATCGCTGGGACCAATCACAGCAGATCACATGACAATAGTACACAATGGATGACTTCCATTCATTTTGTAGATCTCTGTGATTGTACCATGTGATCACTGTGACAGGGACAATCACAATTAACCACAATAGTAAACACTGAATGAATCGATTTCATTCAGTAAAATAGGTTGTTTAAACAGTGATATTCACCGTTATAAGTAATTATGGTATGAAAATAAAATCCTAATCCTCTCCCCAGAATAGTTCAGTGTTACTATGGTAACACTGGGGGTTATTTACGAAAGGCAAATCCACTTTGCACTGCAAGTGCACTTGAAAGTGCACTTGGAAGTGCAGTCACTGTAGATCTGAGGGGGACATGCAAGGGAAAAAAAATGCATTTTAGCTTGTACATGATTGGATGATAAAATCAGCAGAGCTTCCCCTCAGATCTACAGCGATCTATAGCGATTGCACTTTCAAGTGTATTTGCAGTGCACTTATAGTGAAAAGTGGATTTGCCTTTCGTAAATAACCCCCACTGTGTTGCTCTGGTCATAGTATGCAAAACAAAGAGAAAAAAATCGTAAAAAATTAAAATAAAAAAAAATGTAATAAGAAAGAAAAACAAGTATTGAAAAAAAAATGATTACGTTGGATTACGAGCATAATTCGTTCCAGAAGAATGCTTGTAATCCAAAGCACTTGTATATCAAAGCGAGTTTCCCCATAGGAAATAATGCAAACTCAGATAATCCGTTCCACAGCCACTGCTTGTCTATGCAGTACTGCATGTGGCCAGAAGTGCGGGGGCGCCAGAGACACTCGGATGCACTCAGGAACGGAGTGTCTAAGCTTCTCTGAGCGTCAACGGCGCCCCCGCACCTCTAGCCAAATGCGGTACTACAGACCCCAGCGGCTTGAATCCTGCTCGTCTTGCGAGACAACGCAAAGCGGGACAGGAATTTTTTTTATAGCTCGTATTGCGAAACGCTCGTAAACCGCATTACTCGCAATCCGAGGTTCCACTGTACTGTCATCAGTCAGTGTCCCTGATCACTGCCACACCAGTTATATGATGATGCTCCAGGCAGAAAAAAAAAAAAAAAACAACGTGTTAATACAGTTATGTAGTCATTAAAAAATATTGTGATTTTAACTGTAAATACAAAAACCTGTCTTTCAACATGCTCTTGTAATCCTCTGTACAACAGCCCTCAGAATGGGAGAGGGAGAACCAAGGGCCAATCAGGTGTGCTGTAGGAGAGGAGGAGAATGGAGAGAGAGCTGACCCAAAGAGTGTTACTGATCCTTCACTGTCCAATCACAGACTGCGGGTGACCAAGCTGTACTGCTTTATTGCAGCAGAGAAAATCAGGTCACCAACCTAGCTGTGCTGTCTGGCAGAGCTGTGTAAATCTCAGGCCTGGCTTGCTATAACTACCAATCTTTTGATAGATAACACAGCTCCTTTATACAGTACAGTATGTATCTTAGCTGAGTACATGGTGTTCAGCAACTCTTGGCTAATCCCGTATCTATAGCCCTGATAAATGAATGATAAGGACCTGTACCTGCAGGATTCATTTCCCTTCAATAAAATACACAGATAGTATATTGTTTCCTCCTAAGACTACACACACTAATTGCAATTTATCAGAAACTCCAGCCTTAAAAGAATGACATTTAGTACACTATGTGCCCTAAGCAATTACAGTAAAACCTCGGATTGCAAGTAATGCGGTTTACGAGCGTTTTGCAATACAAGCTTTTTTAAAAAAAAATTCTGACTTGATTTGCGAGCCTTGTCTCGCAAGATGAGCAGGATTCAAGCCTCTGGGGTGTGCAGTTCCCGCATGTGGGCAGAGGTGCGGGGGCGCCGGTGATGCTCAGAGACACTCAAAGACGCTCGGAGACATTCGCGAGTGTCTCCGAGCGTCTCCAAGTGTCTCCTGTGCCCCCCACCTCTGGCCACATGCGGTACTGCACTAGCAGTGACACTGGAACAAATTATCTGAGTATCCATTGATTCCTATGGGCAAACTCGCTTTGATATACGAGTGCTTTGGATTACAAGCATGCTTCTGCAATGAA
This sequence comes from Rana muscosa, assembly GCA_029206835.1. Taxonomy (NCBI): domain Eukaryota; kingdom Metazoa; phylum Chordata; class Amphibia; order Anura; family Ranidae; genus Rana; species Rana muscosa. The sequence continues at coordinate 39,287,144 of CM055128.1, forward strand.
TTATGCTCGTAATCCAAGGTACTATTGTATTATGTTTCTTTTAATGACATACACATAAAAGAAATAGGTTGGGACTTTAAATGAGGCTCATATAGGAAATGTGTCTCCATCCCTATTTTGTGGTAAGACAAAAGGAAAGGATTGGGACTTTAAATGAGATGTGTATAGAGTAGTCGGTATATTGTATATAAACATATTATAGATCAGTGGTCCCCAACCTTTTTGGCACCGAGGACCGGCGTTGTGTAATAGAATCGTGCCAAGGCCCGGGGGGGGGGGGGTTGGGTTGTTATGTAGCTTTTCGCGGGCAGTTTGTCGGGGAAATGGCTGGTGTTAGCGCCTCAATCATCACAGAACAATGGCTGATATGGTGTTGGGATGATTGAAGCGCTTTATTTCTGTCATTGCATTGTAATATAAAATGAAATAGTTCAAACTCACCATAATGCAGAATCTGCCACCAGATGCGGTTTGTCACTTGCCACGTCGCCTTCCACCAGGTGTGGATTGTTGCTTGCCACGTCACCTGCCACCAGGTGTGGATTGCCACGTCGCCTGCCACCAGATGTGGATTGCCACGTCACCTGCCACCAGGTGTGGGTTGCCACGTCGCCTGCCACCAGATGTGGATTGCCACGTCGCCTGCCACCAGATGTGGATTGTCGCTTGCCACCTCGCCTGCCACCAGATGTGGATTGTCGCTTGCCACCTCGCCTGCCACCAGATGTGGATTGTCGCTTGCCACCTCGCCTGCCACCAGATGTGGATTGCCATGTCGCCTGCCACCAGGTGCGGATTGCCACGTCGCCTGCCACCAGGTGCGGATTGCCACGTCGCCTGCCACGTCACCTGCCACCAGGTGCGGATTGCCACGTCGCCTGCCACCAGGTGCGGATTGCCACGTCGCCTGCCACGTCACCTGCCACCAGGTGCGGATTGCCACGTCGCCTGCCACGTCACCTGCCACCAGGTGCGGATTGCCACGTCACCTGCCACCAGGTGCGGATTGCCACGTCGCCTGCCACCAGGTGCGGATTGCCACGTCGCCTGCCACCAGGTGCGGATTGCCACGTCGCCTGCCACGTCACCTGCCACCAAGTGTGGATTGCCACGTCACCTGCCACCAGGTGTGGATTGCCACGTCACCTGCCACCTGGTGTGGATTGCCACCTGCCACCAGAGGTGGTTTGCCACCTGCCAGTAGATTTTTTTGTCACCTGCCGTGGTGGCAGCACAGGCAGGTGAGGGAGAACAGCGGTAATGTGGGGCGGGCGGTGAGAGATTCTCTCTCTGCTCCCGCGCCTCGCTGCAGTATAGCAGCCCCGCTGTGTGGGCGGAAGTGCCGCGTTGTGGGCGGGCGCCGAGAGATGATCTCATCTCTCTGCTCCCGCGCCTCACTGCAGTATAGGAGCCCCGCTGTGTGGGCGGAAGTGCCGCGTTCCAGGCGGGCGGCGAGAGATGATCTCATCTCTCTGCTCCCGCGCCTCACCGCAGTAGGAGCCCGCTGTGTGGGCGGAAGTGCCGTGATCCGGGCGGGCGGTGAGAGATGTCATCTCTCTGCGTGCCCGCTGCCGCACCTCACACAGTGCAGCCTTCGAGGCCCATCTGCAAATAGGCCACGGCCCGGCAGTGGGCCGCGGACCGGGGGTTGGGGAACCCTGTTATAGATAGTAAAAAAATAAATAACTGCATTTTAGAAACAGGTCTTTAATTGGATAATCTAATAAGACGATGGTAATAGTGTTACAACATGATTTAATTAATTTATAAAAAAAATTCATACAACAATAATACAATAGGGAAAACATGATAGTATTGATCCTTAATGGACGTAACTTTGTTATAAAAACAAACATTAGAATACATAATAAAAACCCCAAAACATTTCATCCAATTAAGCTCTACGGGTTTCATGAGAATCTCTTCCTAAGGAGCAGGTGCAATCCGTATATCTATAAAAAAAAACATATAAAAGCAACAATGTATCTAAATGATAACCTCCCCAAACATTACGTGGCAACAGTTTGAGTTGATTTGTAAGTAAAATTAGCGAAGTACTTTGCTCCAATCTGGGTTCTTTTGACATAATATTTGGTTATCATTTAGATACATTGTTGCTTTTATATATATATATATATATATATATATATATATATATTTTATTTTTTTTGATCGATATAAGAATCACACCTGCTCCTGAGGAAGTGATTCTCACAAAACGCATGAGGGCCTTGCTCAGAAGAGCTTATAATCTAATACGTAACAGTATATTGTAGTGTAAAGGCCGTACACACGATATGAAAATCAGATGGGAAAATCTGTATGACGATCTGCAGATTTTCGGATCGTTAGTACGGCGCTTTCCACAGCCAATTTCACTTTTTCATCAGACAAAAGCTGGATGAGCAGACTAGTAAATTTTTGATGATCAACGTCCGATTTTCGGATAGTCGGTACAGAAATCATCACACAAAAGTCGAAAGTACAAACACGTATAGCGGATGGTTGCTACTAGTTACTAACATCCACCATGCTCACCCTGCTGCCAGACCTCCATATATCACTCTCAGAGACAATGAAAAGTCATTTGCTTTTGTTTTGTTTTTATTTGGGGGATATAACTTGGTTGGGGAAAGGGGTTATGGGAAGCCCATAGAACAGATCACTTTGCCATCATTTTTAAAGAGGAAGTAAACCCATTTTTTTTTTTTTTACATAAACCCCTGCAAAAGAAAGCCATAATGAGCTAGTATGCATAGCATATTAGCTCATTATGAATGACTTACCTGAGATCGAAGTCCCCGAACTGCTCGTCGTTCCCCTCCGCTGCCATCTTGCTTCGATGTCCCGTCACTGCCATCAGTGTATCGCCGCTCTGGCGCTCTGATTGGCCGGAGGGGCTATGACGTCACACGCATCGGCGCTGTATTTATAGTAAATATCTCCTTAACCGTGTAGGTTTAGGAGATATTTCTTGCACCTACAGGTAAGCCTTAATCTAGGCTTACCTGTAGGTGCAAGTTGTCTAAGTGGGTTTACAACCACTTTAAAGAATTGTTGAATCTAAAGTACTGTGAGCAAATGATGGGCGCTGACATTTGCAGTCTCTCCTCTGCACCAACTCCTGCAGACTGTAAAGCCTAGTACACACGACCGAGAATCTCGTCGTTTTTCCCTGACGAGATTCTTAACAAGAATCTTGTCCTGGTCGAGTGTACACACACTCGATTTAAAAGAACAGCAGTTCTTTTGAATGGAATGAACGCGGTGACGTCATCGACTTACGACGAGCATGTGCTCATCACATTCAATGCCATCTTGCTACACCCTACCTATGTCTTGGAAGCTACCGCGCATGCGTCAAAGTCATTTCGAGCATGCGCGGGTTTCCACGGCGACAGGTAAGCGTACACACTCTCGTGTTTCTCGTCGGGAAACAGGCCGACGAGAATCCCGACGAGAAAATAGAGAGCAGGTTTCTGGCCAGTTTTCTTGACAAGAAACCTGAAAGCCTCGTACACACGCATAGTTTACTCGGCAAGAAAGCTCTGCCAGCAAGTTTTTTGCTGGTCCTTGCCGAGAAAACCGGTCGTGTGTACGAGGCTTAACTCCCAGGACTCTTCTCCTCCTGCACAATACTTCAATGCAACTTGTCAGTACCTCCGCCCCATCATTGTTACACTACACCAGGGATTACTCTGAATAATCCCAGGTGGTTATCTGACTTGCTGAACGCCGATAGGCCAGGGGCCTGCAGTACCCCTACTTGGCGGCCTAGTTGTTTAGCAGCTTGAGTTAGTTGGTGGACTACTGATCCCAGCTAGCCCGACTTGCAAATCCTGTGCCCGCAGGCCACATCGATTTGACACAAAACCCCACAGTCTCTCCTCTGGCCTTGCACCCAGCTCCCCTGGCATGCCTCCTCCAGATTTCCACTGTGCCTCACTCACCAACATTCTCCTGCTCTGAGTCCTTGGTGAGGAATTTACCCGGACATGCGTACCGACTGCTCCTCTGTTCCAGGACACCTCCTCCATAACCGTGTAAGGATAAGGCTCCCTCCCAGCTCCCGAACTCCTCCGCCGAGGCGCGCACCCCCCCCCCCCCAGATGGGGATGGGCCTCCTGCTGCAGTCTAACACTCCATTCTTAACTTCTCCCAGCGGACAACCCCCCTCCAGTGGGCTGGACCTGAGCTTATGTAGGAGGCCTGCCCCCTGCCAATTCCAGTTGGGGATTGGTCAGGGCTCTTCACATGAGCTCCCTGTCAATCCAATTCTCAGCCCTGCCCCTCTTCCAGAACATTTTCCCTGGAAGCAGGGGAGGCGCCCAAGAACTGAAGCACAGGTGGTCACACCCTCTGCTACACTAACCACTCCCTGCCCCCAGATCAAAACAAGCCTGAAGCATAGGCTTGCCTAAATTTACCTGCCTGGCAGCTTTTACAAAAATCCTCACCTCTAACACCTACCTATGGTAGAAGGCGCTACACATGCATGATCAGAATCAAGGAACGACCCGGAAGAGTTCGGTCTTGTATACTACCATTCGTAATGTAGAACTAACATTCGTGACGCAACAATTGATGAAATGTCAAAATGCAGCGCACATTCTCCAAAAAATCGCAAATCAACGCTAGCAAAACTTTTACCAACACGAAATTAGCAGGAGGGGCCCAAAGGGTGGCGCTTGAGAAATGAACTTCCTCTTTATACTCTCATAGTACGTCACTACGTTCGTGTTTGTCGAACGACAATTTGTGGATATTTAGTATGCTAGACAAAATCCTGCACACGCGTTTTAGACAAAAATCAGACGCTCGATCGTATGACAATCGAACCGTGTGTACGAGGCTTTAAACATACATAGAGAGAACCTAGCTCAATAGACAAACATCGCCAGGAAACACTAATGGAGTCAAATTCCCTTCAAATCAATGTTTAGAACTCATGTCGGTTATACATAATGAATGTTTATCGATTATTTTTAGAGAATATAAATGGTGTTTAGGCTTAGTTTATACTTTCGGTTAAGTGGCAGTGAAAACATGTGGTTGAGCCACGGTTTTACCGACCCTGAACCAAAGCCCTAGGCTGCAAAGGCAACTGAAGGGGGATATAGACATGCTGCGGTGATCACAGCGCAACAAAAATTATCCCAACTGTTGTGTTCAGCGGGCAATACTGTCCACCAAAACTTGCCAGCTGTGTCGCAATGCATGCGGCTGCGGTGCGGTGGTGCAGGCTTTTAGGATTTAAACCAGGAGGTGACATAATGCCTCCTCATCGCCCCCTGTCAAACGCCCTCTGAAAAGCAATCCATGGTAGATTGCTCTTCAGAGGGCGGTGCTATTTTTAATGACCCATTAGTATCACTTTATTGCTGCACTGAGCCTTGTTGAATACGTCTTGCAATTCCTCCTGGCATTTGGACTGGAAGCGAATGGGGTGTCCGATTCTGATGTTTGACACAGTTACAAGTTGTTCCCCTGGTGAATGTTTGCAATGATTTCCTGAATGGATAACTATTTCATAGACACCAGAGCCCTCCCCATGGTGGCCTGTGGGGTGACGGAGAGGGTGACGGGAGCAGTCAGGTGAGGATTTGTTGTTGTAGGTGAAAGGATCACGCTCTCTGTATCTGTTTAATGGATAATCCTGACTGCAAGGAGCAGATATACTGAGCAAACATATATCACCTATCAGATGGCTTAGAGCAGTGGTCCTCAACTCCTGTCCCCAGGACCAACTAACAGGCCAGATTTTAAGTATTACCTTGGGGAGATGCAGAATAGAATACTGCAATCACTGAGCTGATATTACCTGTGATGTATTTCAGTTATCTTGGGTAGCACCCTGAAGTTTAGGCAGGGTTGCTAAATTTAGTTGCCAGGTGATAGTTGCCTTGGCCAATTTTTAGGAGATCAATTGATTTTCCCCTAATTCTGGAATTGCTGCACTTCTCTCTTCTGTCACTAGGTGGCCTGGTAGCTGGTGACATTGGATAAGACAAGGGCATGGCAAGGACAGATTATGACTGAATAGGGTGTCTCAGCCAATTGGCCAGGGTTTCTTTAAGCCCCTTGGCCTGCTGGGAGAACAAATTTATTTGGTTGGAGTCAGGTGATCGGGGTTCTGTGCCACCTGGGCGGCTGTCTGGGTGGACGTCTGTTGTATTGCCCCGGGCTGCTAGGCCAGAAGCCTGAGGCCTATCCTGGGGACATCTGGCTGCTAGGCTGTCTGAGGGCCTATCCAGAAGCAGGAGAGCAGCGTAGGGTTGGGACTGTGGGCTTGTAGTCCAACCAGAAGAAGCGGTTCCACCATCCAGGGGGGGGAGCTGTCGCCACTAAGGGACCATCCACCTTGTTACCGGAGATAACTGTGAGTAAGCTGAGGACAGTACCAGTGCAGTCGTCTCATCAGCCGGGGACGGTGAAGAAGTGGGAAAACTTCAGCGAGTGACAAGTCAGGGACCCAACGGGACAGCAAAGGTGACGCTTGTGGAGCATCTGTGAATACCAAGCCAGGGACCCAACGTGTCAGCAGGGGTGACGCTTAAGGAGTATCTGTGAGTGCCAAGCCAGGGACCTAACGTGTCAGCAGGGGTGACGCTTAAGGAGTATCTGTGAGTGCCAAGCCAAAGACCCAACAGGAAAGTGGGGGTGACGCTTGAGGAGTATCTGTGAGTGCCAAGCCAGGGACCTAACGTGTCAGCAGGGGTGACGCTTAAGGAGTATCTGTGAGTGCCAAGCCAAAGACCCAACAGGAAAGTGGGGGTGACGCTTGAGGAGTATCTGTGAGTGCCAAGCCAGGGACCTAACGTGTCAGCAGGGGTGACGCTTAAGGAGTATCTGTGAGTGCCAAGCCAGGGACCTAACGTGTCAGCAGGGGTGACGCTTAAGGAGTATCTGTGAGTGCCAAGCCAGGGACCCAACGTGTCAGCAGGGGTGACGCTTAAGGAGTATCTGTGAGTGCCAAGCCAGGGACCTAACGTGTCAGCAGGGGTGACGCTTAAGGAGTATCTGTGAGTGCCAAGCCAAAGACCCAACAGGAAAGTGGGGGTGACGCTTGAGGAGTATCTGTGAGTGCCAAGCCAGGGACCTAACGTGTCAGCAGGGGTGACGCTTAAGGAGTATCTGTGAGTGCCAAGCCAAAGACCCAACAGGAAAGTGGGGGTGACGCTTGAGGAGTATCTGTGAGTGCCAAGCCAGGGACCCAGCAGGAAAGTGGGGGTGACGCTTGAGGAAGATACTGGTGGCTAACATTGGAAGAGTTTAGGGGATCCAGTGGCTATTGGATCCAAGGTCTAGTGAAAGACTGGGAGTTCATTGAGCGAAGACCCTCAGTGAGTGATTGTGGAGTAAGCTGAGAACTGTTCGTGTTGCAAACAGTTGAACACAATTGTCGTTAGTAACTACTACAAGATTGTTGCCATAGGAGACAGCGGTCCTACCTATACAGAAGTGGTGTCTGGCTGGAGGCCTCCACCTGTATAGCTGTCTTTCTATAGAAGTCTCGGAGTCTTCTAATTAACATTGCATCTGCTTAAGGGTGTCCTGGCCCCAACCCTCTCTCCCACAGTTCTGTGTAAGAGACAATAAATCTCTTTTTGCATTCTAAAAGTGTCTGGTGCCCACCATTTCATCTTGCATTACACCCACCATGCCTTGTAACCCACTCTACACAGAAGGATGTCAGCTGTCCCTAACTCTGGAGGTCACCATTAGGCCTCAGGGGCCCCGGGACTTTGCTACACTTGCAAACCCCGCCTGTTAGTAGGGTTGCCACCCTTTCTTCAAGCAAAACCCGAACACTTTTGGGTGCCCCAAGGAACCAAGGAGAGTAGTAATGCAGTGCGCATAGCATGCAGGAGCAAACAGTGGGTGTGGTCAAATTACTCTTGATGACATCATCGCCCTGCCCCCCAGTGAAGCCAAATCTGCCCCCAGACAGCCACCCGTCGCTCCCGGATAGCAACAGATTTGTGTGTGACTATCTTGGTTACTTGGGGAGCCACAGCCCGGTCTGAATAATGTGTCCGGGTTTCAGTCTGCCTGAAATCCGGACACATGATTCAAAACCCAGACTGTCCAGTGGAATCCAGGACAGGTGGCAACCCTAACTACAGGCTGCCTGCAAAAAACTACAGGAGAGGGCGGAGACAAGACCAGTCACCCAGTGCAAGGGAGAGAGAGAAAGCTGTGGGAGGGACCAAAATTGCCAGGTGGCAACCCTAACTACAGGCTGCCGGCAGAAAACTACAGGAGGGGGCGGAGACAAGACCAGTCATCTTGCACAAAGAGAGTATAGGGCTGTGGGAGGGGCCCAGCAGGCTCCACCCACTACAGGCTATCTGCAGAAAACTATTGGAGAGGGTGGAGACAAGACCAGTCACCCTGCACAAGGAGAGAAAGCAGAGGTGTGGGAGGGACCCACCAGGCCCCACCCACTGCAGGTATGGTTGCCACTTTTTCTTCAAGCCAAACCCGAAAACTTTAGTGGCCTATGACACTTTTGGGTCCCCCAAGGAGAGTAGTAATGCAGTGTGCATAGCATGCAGGAGCGAACAGTGGGTGTGGTCAAATTTCTCTTGATAACATCATCACCCTGCCCCCCCAGTGATGCCGAACCTGCCTCCAGACATCCACCCGCAGCTCCCAGACAGCAACAGCTTTGTGTGAGACTATCTTGGTTTTCTGGGGAGCCACAGCCCGGTCTGAATAATGTGTCCGGGTTTCAGTCTGCCGGAAACCAGGACACATGATTCAAAACCCGGATTGTCCAGTGGAATCCCGGACAGGTGGCAACCCTAACTACAGGCTGCCTGCAGAAAACTACTGTGGAGGGCAGAGACAAGACCAGTCACCCTGCACAAAGAGAGAGAGCAGAGCTGTGGGAGGGACCCACCAGGCCCCACCCACTACAAGCTGCCTGCAGAAAATTACAGGAGGGGCGGAGACAAGAACAGTCATTCTGCACAAAGAGAGAGTGCAGGGCTGTGGGAGGGACCCACCAGGCCCCTCCCACTATAGGCTGCCTGCAGAAAACTACAGGAGGGGGCGGAGACAAGACCAGTCACCCTGCACAAGCAGAGAGAGCAGCGGTGACCGGTCTTTATTTTAGTTAAAGTCTCACATTGGATTACTGCACACATCTGGAGGAAATCCACAAAGCACACCAAGATCCAAGGAAGAATACACATGATGAATATAATTAGACAATAATTGCTTATCTTATTAGGAATGAGGCAGAAAGTGTCTCTATGTAGCCCTTGGACCACAGGCGTGGCCCCCGGGGGTTTATAGACACTCCACAGATAGCAGTTCATGTCTTATCAAACACACCGTACGCCAGCCAAGATAACCCAGTTAAACCATAAATACTTCAGAAATAGTAAATTGTGTGTACTCCGCGCCAATGAAAAAATATTAACTAATAATTTTAACAAGCTGCTCCCCTAGAAGACGTAATTACGAAACGTACGTCGAGGCGGTACCTGGTCACGCTATCCACGCCGTTTCCGGCCCTTCTGGTTGCTGTTGAGAAGCAGGTGGAACGCACGCCATCCACGGAGGTGGACGGGAACACGGCGGTCCCCACAGACATTGCTAGACAAGCCATAAGCCCCAGTGGCGGGTAGGCACTTTTAAATGTAAAGCCTCGTACACATGACCGAGAATCCCGCCGTAAAAAAAAAAACGTTGGTTTTCTCGACGGGATTCTTGTCAAGCTTTCCTTGCATACACACTGTCAATTAAAAATCTCGTTGTTGTAAAGCGCGGTGACGTACAACACGTACGGCGGCAGTATAAAAGGGAAGTTCGATTCCAATGGCGCCACCCCTTGGGCGGCTTTTGCTGATCTCGTGTTACCGCGTGTTAGTAAAAGTTTGGGGAGAGACGATTAGCGCTTTTCAGTCTTTGTGCTTTCAGTTCGTTACAGCGTGACAAATGTGCTATCTCCATTATGAACGCTAGTTTTACCAGAACGAGCGCTCCCGTCTCATACTTGATTCTGAGCATGCGTGTTTTTTTTAAGACTCGGAAAAGCATACAGGCCGACGAGAATCCCGATGAGAAAAATTTGAAAATAGAGAGCAGGTTCTCCATTTTTCTCATCAAGATTCCCAGCAGTTTTCTCGACAAGAAACCATACACACGAACGGTTTTCTCGGCAAGAAGGCTCTCCTAGCAGTTTTCTTGTCGTTTCTTGCCGAGAAAAACGGTCGTGTGTACGAGGCTTAAGTAGCCATTTGGCTATTCTTTATAATTGATCTGTTTTAATAAACGATAATACGCTATGGATGTCCTCCATTGTTATTTTATATCCGGCCGGTACCTATGAGGAGGAAGGTGTACTATATCTCCAGCTACAGTCTATGTGAGCAGGAACAATCCTGCACAAGCGCTGATTGACTTTCTTTTTGGGTAAAGAAGTCAATGTTTTCTGGTAAGCAGACTACATACCAGACATGGGAGTAAGTCACACATGTGCAAGTCACAAGCAAGTCTCAAGTCTTAACCTTCAAGTCTCAAGCAAGTCCCAAGTTACTGTGACAAAAAGCTTGCAAGTCAAGTCGAGTCCCTGCTAGAAGTCAAGCAAGTCATTTATTTTGGTCAAGTCACAAATCAAGTCAAAATACTGATCTACCCCATACTGTATAAAAATAATAGTAGGGATAACAATAAATAATATTGGTTATGTGCCCGTGCCTCACTGTGCCTCACTGTGTCCATGCCTCACTGTGCCCATGCTTCACTGTGCCCATGCCTCACTGTGCCCATGCCTCACTGTGCCCATTCCTCACTGTGCTCGTGCCTCACTGTGCCCGTGCCTCACTGTGCCCGTGTCTCACTGTGCCCATGCCTCACTGTGCCCGTGTCTCACTGTGCCCAATGCCTCACTGTGCCCGTGTCTCACTGTGCCCAATGCCTCACTGTGCCCGTGTCTCACTGTGCCCAATGCCTCACTGTGCCCGTGTCTCACTGTGCCCGTGTCTCACTGTGCCCGTCAGCCGTGTACCTGATCGGCGGCATCCCGGCGGCCATTCCAGTATTCAAAAGCCGCGCCTCCTCCTCATCTGTGATAGGCGGAACACTCAATTTCCCAGCATTCAGTGTTCCGCCTATCATGGACATCCGCTCATCCTCATAACACAGACGAGGATAAGAGGATGTCCATGATAGGCTGAACACTGCCTGCTGTGAAATTTAGTTTTCTGCCTATCACAGACGAGGAGGCGCGGCTTTTGAACACTGCAATAGCCGTCGTCTGTCTGCATGACACGCTGATCAGGTAGGCAGACGGCGGCTTGCGGTTAGTGTTAGTGGTGCCAAGTCATTGCAAGTCATATAGCCCAAGTCAAAGTCAAGTCGCAAGTCATTAGTGACAAGTCAAAGTCAAGTCGCAAGTCATTAGTGACAAGTCAAAGTCAAGTCGCAAGTCATTAGTGACAAGTCAAAGTCAAGTCGCAAGTCATTAGTGACAAGTCAAAGTCAAGTCGCAAGTCATTAGTGACAAGTCAAAGTCAAGTCGCAGGTCATTAGTGACAAGTCAAAGTCAAGTCGCAAGTCATTAGTGACAAGTCAAAGTCAAGTCGCAAGTCATTAGTGACAAGTCAAAGTCAAGTCGCAGGTCATTAGTGACAAGTCAAAGTCAAGTCGCAGGTCATTAGTGACAAGTCAAAGTCAAGTCGCAGGTCATTAGTGACAAGTCAAAGTCAAGTCGCAAGTCATTAGTGACAAGTCAAAGTCAAGTCGCAAGTCATTAGTGACAAGTCAAAGTCAAGTCGCAAGTCATTAGTGACAAGTCAAAGTCAAGTCGCAAGTCATTAGTGACAAGTCAAAGTCAAGTCGCAGGTCATTAGTGACAAGTCAAAGTCAAGTCGCAGGTCATTAGTGACAAGTCAAAGTCAAGTCGCAGGTCATTAGTGACAAGTCAAAGTCAAGTCGCAAGTCATTAGTGACAAGTCAAAGTCAAGTCGAGTCATTTATTGAATTCTGTCAAGCAAGTCGCAAGTCCTCAAACAGGTGACTCAAGTCTGACTTAAGTCAAGTCATGTGACTCAAGTCCCCCACCTCTGCTACATACATATCCAGTCACTTTGGGTGTCATATCACAGTCTGGTGAAGGATCACGCTAACGGCTATTTCAAGATTTAATCACAGCAGCACGATTTTTGTTGTTTTATATAGACATGTGCAAAAGGAAAAAATTTGTTTTGTTTCGTTTTAATTCGTTAATTAATTAATTTAGTTTAGTTAGATTCGTTAAATTCGTTTTCGGATTTCGTTTAGTTTTCGACCGAATTCGAAAAATTGGTCGCATTCGAAAATATTTCAACCGAATTCGAAAATATTTCAACATGATTTGAAACGATTTCAACCGGATTCGAAAATATTTCAACCGAATTTGAAAAAATTTCAATAGTTTTTTTTTGCAGATTACTATTTATTTCCATCAGATCTCCTGCAGTATATTAACATCTATTTCATTTTTTTGCAGATCTCCTGCAGACTATTAGCATCTATTTCATTTTTCTTTTCTTTTTCTTTTTTGCATTAGAGCAGCCATTTCCTTTATTTCAGCAGATCTCCTGCAGACTATTAGCATCTATTTCATTTCAATTTTTTTTTGCAGATTACTATTTATTTCCATCCGATCTCCTGCAGACTATTAGCATTTATATATTTTTTTGCAGATCTCCTGCAGACTATTAGTATCTATTTCATTTTCTCATCAGATCTGCAGACTATAAGCATCTATTTCATTTTTTTTTTTGCAGGTCTCCTGCAAACTATTAGCAGCCATTTCCCTAGTTTAGTCTATTTCTAATCATTTCTAATTGGAATTTGAATTCATTCTATATGAAATTCGAATGTCGGAACATCGTTTATTATAATCTTTTCTATTCGGTTGGAATAATTTCGAATCCGGTTGAAATATTATCGAATTTGGTTGAAATATTAACGAATGCGGATGAAATATTATCGAATCCGGTAGAAATATTTTCGAATGCGACCGATTTTTCGAATTCCAATTAGAAAAGATTAGAATAGAAATAGAAAATAGACTAGAAAAAAATAGAACAGAATAGAATAAAATATAATATATATATATTGTATTTTATTCTATTCTGTTCTATTGTTTTTCTATTCGATTCTTTCCAATATTTTCGATTCTATTCTAATTGTTTTCAAATTCGATTCGACTACAATTTTTTTCAAATTCGATTTGAATTTTGTCCGTGGTTTTTCGATTATTTCGAATTCGGTTGAATTTGTTAGCATTGTAATTCGTTAATTCGGATGCATCCGAATGTCTGAATAATGAAAATTCGTCCGAATTTCGATTCGGAACGAAACGAAATGCACATGCTTAATTTTATATGGACTCTGTTTATCACATTTGGACCTATCTACTATTGGGACTTTACTATTTATACATCTCTTACCAATTCTATTTGTTTTTTCATATGTATATATTTTTTTTTCACTAATTTCACTAATGCACAAGACATTTGTCAGGATTGCATATTTACATCTATTCTAAGGTTTTAAGCCAAGGAGTAATTTCCAGTGTCACAATTGCAGATTCTTCTGGTATATTTTTAACCACTCTTTATAGCGCCCCCTAATTTTTCTTATATATAAAACCAGAAATACTGAACAGATTATTACAGATGACTGAGGTGCAAAAAAAAAAAAAATCTACGCTAAGGGACCGCGGGATGAGCTTTGCGTTATCCGTCCCAATCAGTGGATGGTAACAAGCTTATGTGACTATTTATAGAGCGATGATATCAAGCCGAGCGCCGTCTTATATTACAGCACCAGTCTGAATAAACAGAATAAACAGAGTATTAGTCCCAACAAGTAGAACTTATTTGGAACCATCAGCAAATCTCTATTGGCGGAGTGCTTTATAACGGGTCAAAAATAACCAAAAACAGCCCCTGCTGCATAGCAATAGAATTCTTACTTGTTGCCCCCCCCCTCCTCCTGACCTGGGGGGGGGGGGCATCAAAATAAATTTCACCGCGGGCTGCACCAGCATTATGGTTGTCCTCAAAGGGGGCCGGCTGTATCTGTAAGCCAAAGAAAAAAGGGGCAAAAATGTCGGACTTTAGAGGCACAATGAGCAGTGGAGAATATACAAACTTGTTAGAGCCCATTCACACAGGGGCGGCACGACTCGTGCCGCGACTCTGCCGGGCGATCTCCACACGACTTCAAAGCAGACTTCCAAAATGACTTCTGTATTGAAGTCAATGGAAGTCGCCTTGAAGTCGTCTTGAAGTACTACAGGAACCTTTTTCTAAGTCGGAGCGACTTCAGTCGCGCCGCTTAGAATGGTTCCATTGTACAGAATGGGACGCGACTCGTCAGGCGGCTTAGACGCCTGACGAGTCGCCCCTGTGTGAATGGGGTCTTAGAATAATATTTATTAAATACAGTACAAAATACAAAAAAAAAAAACATAAAGAGAATTAAAAAAGGTATATGTAAAATATTCAATAAGAAGTGAGCCTCTGTGCGTCAACGCGTTTCGCCATTAAACTTCGTCAGGACACATTCCGGGATTGTTGGAAATGGAAAACAGGTCTCGCTGTCTAGAATAGAACATACACACATATAACAACTCACATCCACTGCTCATTGTGCCTCTAAAGTCCTGACATTGGGTTATTTTTGCCCCTTTTTTTCTTTGTACAATACTTTCATAGGGATGTGGCCATAGGAGTATTTTATTCTTTATCTGTAAGCCCTCGTTTTCACACACCGGAGCGACTTGTCATGTGATTTGACAGCTCAAAAAATCGCATTTGACAGGTCACACCCTATTGTCGGCAATGGACGAATCAGTGCGACCGCAACTTTGGGGTGCTGCGACAATTTGAAAAAGTAGTTCCTGCACTACTTTTGGCGGTTTCAGGTGCGACTTGCATAGACATCTGTGCATGAAGCCGCACAGATGTCCGTGAAGTCGCACAGATGTCAGTGAAGTCGTACAGATGTCAGTGAAGTCGCACAGATGTCAGTGAAGCCGCACAGATGTCCATGAAGTCGCACAGATGTCAGTGAAGCCGCACAGATGTCCATGAAGTCGCACAGATGTCAGTGAAGCCGCACAGATGTCCATGAAGTCGCACAGATGTCAGTGAAGCCGCACAGATGTCAGTGAAGCCGCACAGATGTCCGTGAAGTCGCACAGATGTCAGTGAAGCCGCACAGATGTCAGTGAAGCCGCACAGATGTCCGTGAAGTCGCACAGATGTCCATGAAGTCGCACAGATGTCAGTGAAGTCGCACAGATGTCAGTGAAGTCGCACAGATGTCAGTGAAGTCGCACTGACATGCAATTTTAAGTGAGGTTGCACAATTTCAAAGTCGGATTCAGTGTGAACCAGGGCTTAGACTAGATGTCCAGAGCACCCCCCACCCCCTTACATCAAATGTCAAGAGCCCCCCCACCATCAGAAGTCAAGTGTCCTCCACCCTCCCTTACATCGCATTGCACTCCCCCCCCACTTACCTTGTGCTGCTGCCCAGGAAGAAGCTGGGGGCGGAGCTGGGAAGCAGAAAGTGCAGGGTCTGGAGGAGGACCAGAGGAAGGCTGGAGTCTGCTGAATGCTGAAACTAGGGGAGGCAGAGACGAAGGGGTGCTGCAGCTTCACAAAGAGGTGCAGGTTCTCTAAGAGGAGTTCTGTCCTCCTCTATGCTGCCGACTGCTAAAGAAAAGTGGAGCCGGAGACAAGGGGGGTTCCGCAGCTGCAGGAGAGGTGCGAGGGCCACATGAAATAGCCAGGGGGGCTGGATTCGGCCCGCGGGCCTTGTGTTTGATACATGTGCTCGAGACTCTTGCACTCAAGACTTTTACACTATATAGTTGATGGTTAATCTAAAGGAGGTTGTAAATTAGATCAGTGATGTATTATAAGGACCATTCATTTGACCCCAATCTACTTGTGATGACATATCATGTAAATCATGGTGCCCGCGCAGTTCTTGGCTGTATTCACAAATGTCTGACACAGATCAGCCCCTGCTGCAGACTCTCACCTTGTGACTTGCTGCAAAGTTACAATGTTGCAATCTGATCACTGTGGGGAGAAGGGACTGGGTAAATGTTTTTTCTGCCTGCAGCAGACTTATGCATCACCTTAGCCTGGGCAAAGTCACTGAACCAGGACTGTTTTTGAATGATAAAAGGTGAAGATTGTTTGGAAAGCGATCCTGCGGCTGTATATTGGGACAGTCTATTCAGTTTATTATTACTTGTTGTGTATTGCTGATATTCTTTGGCTTTCTGCTGATATAAACTTGGCTGAGTGCGAGGGTGAGAGCGCTGGCTCAGCCAATCATAACACTTTTTTTTTTGCTTCAGCAGTTACATTTTGTGTTCCGTACAAGAGAACAACGTGAGGGTTTTTCAAGGCTAAGTTCACGCCGGGGTCGTAAAAACGGAACTTACTGACCAAATGAATAGGCCTGTGCTGCAACTGTGCACCCAACCGCACAGCATTTACAATGTAAAAATCCTTAACAAGGCGGAGTCCTACACAGGCCACGCCCACAAAGGATGGGCCCTGGGATGTTGGCGCTGTGATCCTTCTTTACGTAATTCGATTTCCCGCTAAAGTTCTTGTTTGATGTCAATTTGGCGCCATGTCTTTTACAACGCAGAGGGCGCAGGAATGAAACGAACGAAGCAAGAGAAAGAGAACTAACACAAGTGCAGCAAGGACTGACGCTCCTATGAAAAGCGATCCACACTCAGATTGCTTTTTAGAGGTGTTTTACAGGCAGTGAGGTGGTGATTTAACCCTATTAATTCCAAACTGCCAAGCAGGGTGGATAAAAAAAAACAAATCGATGATTTTTTTTTAAAGAAGTAAAAAAAAAAATATCTGATTTGTTTGATTTAAATCAGATTGTTTGAAGTTCAATTGGATTTTTAAATATAATAATTTTATTAAAATGCGTTTGGAATAAAACTCTCTAATTAAACTCTATCTAAAGTTTTCTTCAGCATGAAATTGAGCTTAAAGCGGAGCTCCACCCACAATTTTTTTTTTTTTTTTAAAGTCAGCAGCTACTAACAGTGTAGCTGCTGACTTTTAATAAGGACACTTACCTGTCCTACTCGCCCGTGCTGATGGCCCCCCCCCCCCCCCCCCCGATGCTGATCCCTCGATCGGTGCAGGTCCCGGCGCCGCCATCCTCACTAAGGGAAACAGGCCTTACGGCTTCACTGCCCGTTTCCTACTGCGCATGCGCGAGTCTCGCGCCGACTTGTGAATGGGCGGCTGCCTCCTGGGATTACACACAGTACCCAGAAAGCAGCACGCCCCATTCACTAGAAGAGGATGGGGAAGAAGACAGACCGCGGTTACGGAAGAGGCAGATTACGGACTTCCGCATAGCAACAGGTATTTCGGGTGAGTATAAAAAAAAAAAAAAAAAATTCTATTTTTTTTTTTAATGTTTTTTAGGATTTTTTGTGGAAAAAATAAATTTCTGGGTGGAACTCCACTTTAATTATGCCGCGTCCATCCCAGATAGCAAGGATAACTTGCCACACATTTTGGGCAGTGTTGAATTGTAAGTCTGTTAACTTGCTGCACATTATCACTACAAGTTGTACACTTGCAGAGAACTTGAAGCACAAGTTCTAGTTGACACTTTTCCAAGTTGTAGCAAATTTGCATGGCAAGTCTCTAGCAAGAGCAAAGTTGCAGTTGTGAGTCTACAGCAAGAGCTCTGAAAGTCTACACTACAGCATGAAAATTCAGCCACAGTGCCCCCTGTGGTGGGAGGACTATTGCACAGCATAACAGAACCAGAACTTGCAGAACATTTGCAAAGAAAGTTGATCTGGAGTCATGCAATGTGGACTTGCTGCAATTGTGCAACAAACTTGTGAATTGTAGGCAAGTCTAGAAATAGCGCTTAGCAAGTCATTTTTTAAATTGCAGCACAATTGCTTGCTATCTGGGATTGACACAGACAACCCCGCCCCCGTGTTGCTGGATTTGATTGCCAATGGCTCCCGCTGCTATCAATCTATCCAGTGAGGACCCGAGACAGCGGCTGGAGCTGCTGGGCTCCTGCTCGTCGCTGGAATGATCGGGTTCAGGTAAGAAAAATGGGGGGGGGGGGGGATGCTGCACTACAGAAGATTTTCCACCTTAAAGCGGAGCTCCTCCCAAAAGTGGAACTTCTGCTCGTTGTTCTCCTCCTCCCTCCGGTGCCACGTTTGGCACCTTTCAGGGGGGGAGGGGGGGAAGATACCTGTCTTTCACGGGTATCCTGTTCCCACTTCCAGGAGCCTCAGCCGCGGGTATTGAGTGGGGCTCCCTCCTCCGCCCCCGGCCGCCGGGCCAGTAGGAGAGAGGATCGGGGCCTCGCGCTTGCGCAGTAGGGTTCCCGGCGTGAAGCCGTAAGGCTACACTGGCGGGTTCCCTTACCCACAATGGAGGCGGCAGCACCCGACAGATAGGGTTGGTGCAAGGATTTTTGACACCCTAGGCAAAACCTCATTTTGCTGCCCCCGTTGGCTCCACCCCTGACTCCACCCCTTTTGTCCTGCCCATGTGACAGGAGGTGGCGCTATACAGGAAGCACCGGCTCTGCTTCCTCTAGCGATGGCTCCAAGTGCTGCACTGCGCCTCTAATTAAACTACCGGTCGGACGGAGCAGCTGCCTGAGACTGAGTTGGTTACATGCTACAAAGCATACAGACGTGGAGGGAAATCAGTGGCCGGGCGCCCCTAGGCAGCAGTGCGCCCTAGGCGATTGCCTAGTTTGCCTAGTGGTAGCACCGGCCCTGCCGACAGATGATGGAAACATCAGCTGTGGGGCCGACATCGCTGGACTTCAGGACAGGTAAGTGTCCGATTTTTAAAAGTCAGCAGCTGCAGTATGTGTAGCTGCTGGCTTTTAATTTTCATACTCCCCCGAAGAAGCCATTGAGTGGCGAAACATGTAGGGACCTGCTGTGCATTACTAACCATCCCACACATATGGAAACTTTGGCCAGAATTATGTCGATATATTTACTCTGTCTGTTTTTTATGCACCCCAGATTGTCTCTGTTATACATTTATATAATAACATTTTTATTTTTTAAGTATCAATTATACCTTTTATGTATTTGGGGCACAAGTTTAAATCCCTTTGCATCCATCAATATAAGGGATGAGGTGTCGGATCTCATGAGGTCGCTCAACACTCACCCTATCATAATCATAACCTGTTGATTTTTCTGACCCACATTGTGTGGTTTGGTCGATCGTTTTTTTTTTGAGCCTATAAACCTCAGGTTGGTAGGTACAATGGCTTGTAGGACAAGTTACTGAATGTCACTGTCATCAGTTACAATCTCACTTCCTAATCAAATAAAAATATAGAAAGTTGTGAGGCCACGCCCACAGATTTGGCAGTACTGGTTTAGGGAGTGTGGGAAATGTGTCGACTTTCCAGTTTGCAGCACATGGCAATGAATTGATGGGGACTTTGTATTTCTACTGACTCCTCCTACATGCTCACCTGTGCTGATATAAGCTGGCCAAGTGATGGGCAGGAGGGGCGGCAGGCGGGCCCTGGGCAATGTAGTGTCATGTGAGGTGGAGGGAGCACCTCAGGGAGATTGGGGTGGAGGGGATTTGTGTTGGGGGCATGATTCTTGCCACTGACACCAACAATAGGGCACTGTTTCTCTCACTGACACCAATGATGGGGCACTATTCCGCCCACTGGCACCAATGATGGGGCACTATTCCTCCCACTGACACCAATGATGGAGCACTATTCCTCCCACTTACACCAATGATGGGGCACTATTCCTCCCTCTGACACCAATGATGGGGCACTATTCCTCCCACTGACACCAATGATGGGGCACTATTCCTCCCACTGACACCAATGATGGGGCACTATTCCTCCCACTGACATCAATGATGGGGCACTATTCCTCCCACTGACACCAATGATGGGGCACTATTCCTCCCACTGACACCAATGGTGGAGCACTATTCCTCCCACTGACACCAATGATGGGGCACTATTCCTCCCACTGACACCAATGATGGGGAACTATTCCTCCCACTGACACCAATGATGGGGCACTATTCCTCCTACTGACACCAATGATGGGGCACTATTCCTCCCACTGACACCAATGGTGGAGCACTATTCCTCCCACTGACACCAATGATGGGGCACTATTCCTCCCACTGACACCAATGATGGAGCACTATTCCTCCCACTGACACCAATGATGGGGCACTATTCCTCCTACTGACACCAATGATGGGGCACTATTCCTCCCACTGACACCAATGATGGGGCACTATTCCTCCCACTGACACCAATGATGGGGCACTATTCCTCCCACTGACACCAATGATGGGGCACTATTCTTTCACTGACACCAATGATGGGACACTATTCCTCCCACTGACACCAATGATGGGGCACTATTCTTTCACTGACACCAATGATGGGGCACTATTCCTCCCACTGACATCAATGATGGGGCACTATTCCTCCCACTGACACCAATGATGGGGCACTATTCCTCCCACTGACACCAATGGTGGAGCACTATTCCTCCCACTGACACCAATGATGGGGCACTATTCCTCCCACTGACACCAATGATGGAGCACTATTCCTCCCACTGACACCAATGATGGGGCACTATTCCTCCTACTGACACCAATGATGGGGCACTATTCCTCCCACTGACACCAATGATGGGGCACTATTCCTCCCACTGACACCAATGATGGGGCACTATTCCTCCCACTGACACCAATGATGGGGCACTATTCTTTCACTGACACCAATGATGGGACACTATTCCTCCCACTGACACCAATGATGGGGCACTATTCTTTCACTGACACCAATGATGGGGCACTATTCCTCCCACTGACACCAATGATGGGGCACTATTCCTCCTACTGACAGCAATGATGGGGCACTATTCCTCCCATTGACACCAATGATGGGGCACTATTCTTCCCACTGACACCAATGATGGGACACTATTCTTCCACTGACACCAATGATGGGACACTATTCCTCCCACTGACACCAATGATGGGACACTATTCTTCCACTGACACCAATGATGGGACACTATTCCTCCCACTGATACCAATGATAGGGCACTATTCTTTCACTGACACCAATGATGGGGCACTATTCCTCCCACTAACACCAATGATGGGGCACTATTCCTCCCACTGACACCAATGATGGGGCACTATTCCTCCCACTAACACCAATGATGGGGCACTATTCCTCCCACTGACACCAATGATGGGGCACTATTCCTCCCACTGACACCAATGATGGGGCACTATTCCTCCCACTGACAGCAATGATGGGGCACTATTCCTCCCATTGACACCAATGATGGGGCACTATTCCTCTTACAGGCTCGATTCCCATTTATGCATGTTGCTTTTGAGCGTTTGCTTTTTGTTGGGTATTTTTTACTGCGATTTTACAGCGTTTTGCACTTTTTATGGGCAAATTTGTTGTTGGGCTAATTAAAAAACGCAAATTTCAGTAAAAACGCACTACATGCTTTTCTGCAGCTTCTCCATTGAAGTCCATTGAACCAAAAAACACAAAAAAAGCACAGTTTTTCACTTAAAAAAAATCCCTGACCCTTTCCAAAAAACGCAGAGGCACAAAAAATGCCTTGATGTGAACGTTCTCCATAGGAAACCATGTTATAAAATGTTTTATCCCCTTTATGCCCCCAGCACACATGTTCTGTTGAATTGGTTGGCGTTGGCGGTGATATCAGGTCACCCCATGTTTGGTAATCCTGGTTGTACATTATCAGGTAATTGGCACCCGCAGAGGAACTTTCTATAATGAATTCCCATGTTGGCCCCGAGCCGCTCAGCTTCACACTCCACCTGCGCCCAGAAGTGCGCACAGAACTTTTCAGACGCTCCCTCGCTGGCCCCCTCTACCCAACCATATATGGTGTTGTGGGCGGGGATAGGCAAATCGAGTGAGAGGAATGATGCTGGGTTCCAGCGGGCGCCTTCTGCTGGGCGGGGACTAGGGACAGAAGGGCGTGGCTTAATTAAAGGTACCCCCGCAGTTACTTTCGGGAGTTTCCGTTGTGCGGACTGGTTGCGGTGGCTGTGCGGGGATCTGATGGCGCGATCGGGGAGGATGATGCTGCTGGCTCGGAGGGCGCTGAGTGCGGGGGTGCAGAGGGTGTGGTCTCGGGGCATGCACCAGGGCAGGTAAGTTGGCAACATGCTGATCTATTATACTGTGTGCAATAATAGGCATGGGGGGCATTGCTGAGGACTGCCCACCAACCCCCAACTTTATGTCTTCTTACACACTGCGGGGGGAGATTTGTAGAGTCTGTAATGTGTTGTGCAGAAAGTGAGAACAGCTGCTAGGAATGGCTGGTTCTCCGGCCAAAGGCAGGCTGAGGGCTGCACATTGGTCCCCCCAAAGAGGTTAGAGTGAAGCGCCCCACAAATCTTAGAGCGCCCTGCGGAGCTTAGAGGGGCCCCATAGATCTTAGAGGGCCCCAAGGAGGTTAAAGTGCCCCATAGATGTTAGAGCGCCCCATAGATGTTAGAGCGCCTCATAGATGTTAGAGGGCCCCGTAGATGTTAGAGCGCCCCATAGATGTTAGAGGGCCCCATAGATGTTAGAGGGCCCCATAGATGTTAGAGGGCCCCAAAGATGTTAGAGCGCCCCATAGATCTTAGAGGGCCCTGTGGAGGTTAGAGAGCCCCATAGATGTTAGAGAGCCCCATAGATGTTAGAGGGCCCTGTGGAGGTTAGAGGGCCCTGTGGAGGTTAGAGAGCCCCATAGATCTTAGAGGTCCCTGTGGAGGTTAGAGTGCCCCATAGATCTTAGATGTCCCTGTGGAGGTTAGAGTGCCCCATAGATCTTAGAGCGCCCATGGAGGTTAGAGGGCCCTATAGATCTTAAAGCGCCCCGTGGAGGTTAGAGGGGCCCCATAGATCTTAGAGCACCCTGTGGAGGTTAGAGTGCCCCATGGAGGTTAGAGGAGCCCCATAGATCTTAGAGCGCCCCATAGATCTTAGAGCGCCCCATGGAGCTTAGAGTGCCCCATGGAGCTTAGAGTGCCCCATAGATCTTAGAGCGCCCCATGGAGGTTAGAGGGGCCCCATAGATTTTAGAGCACCCCATGGAGGTTAGAGGGGCCACATAGATCTTAGAGTGCCCCATAGATTTTAGAGTGCCCCATAGATCTTAGAGAACCCGTGGAGGTTAGAGCGCCCCATGGAGGTTAGAGTGCCCCATAGATCCTAGAGCGCCCCATGAAGATTAGAGGGGCCCCATAGATCTTAGAGCACCCCATGAATGTTAGAGCGCCTGATGAATGTTAGAGCGCCCCATGGATGTTAGAGCGCCCCATGGATGTTAGAGCGCCCCATGGATGTTAGAGTGCCCCATGGAAGTTAGACGATCCCAAAGATGTTAGAGCACTCCATGGAGGTTAGAGTGCCTCATAGATCTTAGAGAACCCGTGGAGGTTAGAGCGCCCCATGGAGGTTAGAGTGCCCCATAGATCCTAGAGCGCCCCATGAAGATTAGAGGGGCCCCATAGATCTTAGAGCACCCCATGAATGTTAGAGCGCCTGATGAATGTTAGAGCGCCCCATGGATGTTAGAGCGCCCCATGGATGTTAGAGCACTCCATGGAGGTTAGAGTGCCTCATAGATCTTAAAGCCACCCATGGAGGTTAGAGTGCTTCATAGATGTTGGAGCAACCCATAGGGGTTAGAGGGTTAAAAAGATTTGAATGAGCCATGGAGCTTAGAGGACCCCTTGTTGGTTAGAGGGTCCCATAGATGTTTGAGTGACCCATGGAAGTTAGAACGACCCATGGCGGTTAGAACGACCAATGAAGGTTAGAGCACCCCATCTTGGTTAGAAGGTCCCAAAGATGTTTGAGTGACCCATGTAAGTTAGAAGGCCCCATAGATCTTAGAGTAGAGCGCCTCATAAGTCTTTGAGTGACCCATAGGGGTTAGAATGACCCATGAAGGTTAGAGCACCCAATGTTGATTAGAAGGCCCCATAGATCTTAGAGAGACCCATGGAGTCTAGAGGGCCCCATAGATCTTAGAGGGCCCTGTGGAGGTTAGAGTGCCCTATAGATTTGAACAACCCATGGAGGTTAGAGGGCCCCATATATGTTAGTACGACCCATGGAGGCTAGAAGGCCCTATAGATTTTAGAGAACCCCATGGAGGTTAGAGTGCCTCATAGATCTTAGAGCGACCCAGGGGGGTTACAGTGCCCCATGGTGGTTAGAACGACCCATGGAGGTTAGAGCACCCCATGTTGGTTAGAAGGCCCCATAGATCTTAGAGTGACCCATGGAGTCTAGAGGGCCCCATAGATCTTACAGCGACCCATGGAGGTTAGAGCACTCTATGTTGGTTAGAGGGTCCGATAGATGTTAGCACGACCTATGGAGGTTAGAAGACCCCATAGATGTTGGAGTGACCCATGGAAGTTAGAAGGCTCCAAAGATGTTAGAGCGCCCAATGAAGGTTGGAGTGCCTTATAGATCTTTGAGTGACCCATGGGGGTTAGATGGTCCCATGGAGGTTAGAGCACCCCATGTTGGTTAGAGGGTCCCATAGATGTTACCATGACCCATGGAAGTTTGAAGTCCCCATAGATGTTTTAGTAACCCATGTAAGTTAGAAGGCTCCATAGATGTTTGGGTGAGCCATGGAAGTTAGAAGGCCCCATGATGTTAGAGTGCCCCACGGAGTTTAGAGTGCCTTATAGATCTTAGAGCGACCCATGGACTCTAGAGCGCCTCATAGATCTTAGAGCGACCAATGAAGGTAAGTGCACCCCATGTTGGTTAGAAGGCCCCATAGATGTTGAAGCACCCCATTAAACTTTAGAGCAGTCTATGGACATTATAGTGACCCATGGAGTTTAGAGCACTCCATAGACCTTAGACTAACCTACTCAGGTTAGAGCGACCCATAAAAAAAGCACTCTATGGACGCAAAAACACCCCATTGGCGTTGGAGTGCTCCATTGACGTTAGATCACCCCATAGACAAAGCATGCCATGGAGTGTAGAGCACACCATGGACCTCAGAGTCACCTACTAAGGTTAGAGTGGCCCATAGACAATAGAGCACTCCATAGACACAGCACCCCATGGACCTTAGAGTGACCTACTGAGGTTAGAACGGCCCATAGACAGAGCACCCCATGGACGCTAGAAAGCCCCATAGACGTTAGTGTGCTCCATGGACGTTAGTGCTCCATGGACATTGGAGTGACCTATGAAGGTAAGAGTACCCCATCGATGTTAGTAGCACCCCATGGAGGTTAAGGCGCCCCATAAATGTTATAACCCATGGGTTGCTCTACCCCATGGAGGGTAGAGCAACCCATGGAGGTTAGAGTGCCCCCTAGACATCAGAGATACCCATGGACATTAGGTTGCCTTCTAGACATTAGAGAACCCTGTAGACAACCCCATAGAGGCTAGATTGTCTACATAGGCATTAGAATGCCCCATACAATCATTGCATGATAGGATTAGAGACAATCTCAGTCCATTGTATGATCTCCAAATCTGAGCAGACGGCCCCAGCTGACCAGTACCATGGGGAAAGTTCAATTGGCCATGTTGCATTTTGACAACTTATTGCCGTACTTTGGCCAGCCCTAGATAGACAGATGTCCTGCCAAGAATGATTAATGTTTCTTAGGCAAGGCCGGAGGTCATAATTACTCTCAACCTTTTTACATTTGAAAACCCATAAAATATTTTTAAGTTCTTCAGCAACCCCCCAGCGTACCCCACCCACCTTTTTACAGCAGATGTCAAGATCTTCCCATCATCAGAAGTCAAGAGTCCCCCACCCTCCCTTACATCATAGTGCACTCCCTTACTTTGTGCTGCTGCTGGGAAGAAGACGAAGGGGTGCTGTGGCTGCACAGAGAAGTGCCTTGTGCTGCTGCTGGGAAGAAGAAGGGGTGCTGTGGCTGCACAGAGAAGTGCAGGATCTGCCATAAGAGTTCTGTCCTCTCTGCTGCCTACTGCTGAGACAGGGAGGGGAACAGAGACAATCCTCTCTGCTGCTGACTGCTAGGTGGGGGGTGCCCTATGTAGCAGGAGAGGTGTGAGGGCCACATGGAATGACTTGGTGGGTCGGATTTGGCCCGCGAGCCTTGTGTTTGACACATGCTTTAAAGCATCCCTACACCAAACTGGTAGTCATTATTGTCCTTTAGAATAGCCATACACCACGTGGGTGTTCAGTATTAG
Source organism: Rana muscosa (assembly GCA_029206835.1). Taxonomy (NCBI): domain Eukaryota; kingdom Metazoa; phylum Chordata; class Amphibia; order Anura; family Ranidae; genus Rana; species Rana muscosa. The sequence goes on from CM055128.1 coordinate 39,313,478, forward strand.
GCCTCATGCCCACGGACGTTTTTAGAGCCACTTTTTTGAGCGTTTTTTGCAGCTTAAAAACAGCTCTCCATGTTAGCCTATGGCCTCATGCCCACACTGACATTTTTGAGCTGTAAATGGCATAGCCGTTTTTAAGCTGCAAAAAAAACCCAGGACCAGTGCGTTCTAAAGCTCCAGCGTTAGAGCTGTAAAGAAGTCAGATGCTGGCAAAGGGTGTTAAACGCGATTTAACGAGGCTTAACGCTGTGTTAAGCATCGTCCGGCATTTCTTTCTCTATTCAAAATAGATCCTGATTCTCTTCTTTGTGTGAACATCGAAGAAGAGAAGAGGGAAGAAGACGGTGGAGAAGACCGGGCCAACGCTAGCAAAAGAGCGGCAAAAGATAGCGGAGGAGCCCGGCAGAAGAAGGCAGAAGAACCGGAGAGCAGGAGAAGAACCGGAGAGTGGGAGAAGAGAGCGGAGAAGTCGGAAGAGACCCCCGAATTTGGAAGAAGACCCCCGGAGCTGCCTAATAAATTACTTTAAAAACCTGTCTAGTGTGTTTTTTTTATTGACACTTTTTTCCCCCAGGTGAATGGGTAGGGGTACGATGTACCCCATACTCATTCACAAAGGGTGGGGGGCCGGGATCTGGGGGCCCCCTTATTATTAAAGGGGGCTCCCATATTCCGATAAGCCCCTCTCCCGCAGCCCCCGACAACCAACGGCCAGGGTTGTCGGGAAGAGGCCCTTGTCCTCATCATCATGGGGACAAGGTGCTTTGGGGTGGGGGGGCGCAGTGCCCCCCCTGCCCCAAAGCACACCAACCCCCCATGTTGAGGGAATGTGGCTTGGTATGGTCTTGGAGGGGGGGGGCGCTCACTTGCCCCCCTTTCCTGACCTGCCGGGCTGCGTGCTCGGATAAGGGTCTGGTATGGATCCTGGGGGGAACCCCCACGCCATTTTTTTTTTGGTGTGGGGGTTCCCCTCAAGATCCTTACCAGACCGAATTTTTTTTTATGTTTTCACTGGGTTCCCCTTCAAGATTCTCCACACACGAGTCGCCCCGCAAGTCTGATCATCTTGATCCGACTTCTGGTGCGACCTCTATTCAAATCAATGGGCTCCCATAGGGAACCATTGATTCTGAATAGAGAAAGAAAAACGCGGCTGAAAGCTATTGCGGGGAAACGTGCATTGAATTCAATGCAAAACGCAGAAAAAATTGTGTTAAAAACCCCACTTTTTTTCCTGGCTTCTGTACTAGCTTTACAGCCCGTTTTTTAAAACGTCCGTGGGCATAAGGCCTTACCCTTATCTTAGCCCTACACAACATGGGTAGCCTATGTACCTCTGGTGTGGACACCAGTGGTTAATTTCCACATATGTGATCAATATCGTACAGTAGGGTAGCCCTGCACAACATTGGTGGTTGTTAACTCCCCTTAGGATAGCTCTACGCAACATCCATCGCATTGAGGGCAGGACTGTGACACTAATATGCCGCGTACACACTATCGGAATTTCCGACAACAAATGTTCGATGTGAGCTTTTGCTCGGAAATACCGACCATGTGTGTAGGCTCCATCGGACATTTTCTGTCGGAATTTCCGACAACAAAAATTTGAGAGCTGGTTCTCAAATTTTCCGACAACAAAATCCGTTCTCGTAAATTCCTGATTGTGTGTGGACAATTCCGACGCACAAAATTCCACGCATGCTCTGAATCAAGTACGAGACGGAGGCGCTCGTTCTGGTAAAACTAGCGTTCGTAATGGAGATAGCACATTCGTCACGCTGTAACGAACTGAAAAGCACGAGGCTGAAAAGCGCAAATCGTCTCTCACCAAATTTCTACTAACACGACTGGTATTAAACTTCTCTTTTCTAGTGCCGTCGTACGCGTTGTACATCACCGCGTTCTTGGCGTTCGGAATTTCCGACAACATTTGTGTGACCGTGTGTATGCAACGCAAGTTTGAGCCAACATCCGTCGGAAATGTATCCACGGTTTTGTTGTCGGAATGTCCGATCGTCTGTACGCGGCAATACAGTATCTCACAAAAGTAAGTACACCCCCTCACATTTTTGTAAATATTTTATTCTATTTTTTCATGTGACAACACTGAAGAAATGACACTTTGCTACAATGTAAAGTTTGTCTAAACCGCTGGCAACAAAAGTGAGTACTGAGTTTACACAGGCAGGGCTCTGTCTTGTGTAAATTCCCGACTGATCGCCATCTGCTGTGTTTAACCACTTAAGGACCGGAAGGATTTACACCCTTATGCCCCGTACACACGTTCCGATTATCGTTCGCATTTTGTTGCATAAAACCAATATCGAATACAACATTGCAAAATGTTCTCTACGAAAAGTACGATTCTGGAAAAACCTTCCGGTGTGCGTAGCTACGTATCTGAAATGATGTCAAATACTTGTGACCCCCCCCCCCTCCCTGTGTCCTTCTGGTTTATTTTCGTGTTTACGATCATGCGTGGTGTTTGTCTATCAATTTTTAGCGGACGCATACTGTACTGATTAAAAGATCGTCGTACGATGGGCTGTCGTCCGAGAGCAAAGTTTTCGTGTTTGTCCCTTCGGATTTTGTTGGACGGACTGTCGTGATCGGCTGTCGAAAGCTGTGTACTAACGATCAGATTATCGAACGATTTATCCGAAAGCAATTTTTTTATCATCCGATAATCGGAACGTGTGTACGGGGCATAAGGCTGGGTTCACACTTGTGCGGTGTGAATTCCAGCTCTCTTATCTTTGCAAAAAGATAAGAGAACTGTTCAGCAGATCATCTCCGTTTTAGCTGCCAATTTGGTGACCTGGGAGAGAGGAGGGGGAGGGGGGAAGTGTAGTGAAGTGAAGGAGAGAAATCCTGATGAGAACTGAACACATCTGCGAATCAGATGCGTGCCCATAGAAGATAATGGACCTGAATTCGCACCTGAGCCGCACCGCAATGCCTAGAAAACACACACGTTTTTTGGGCAATGCGCAGTGCGAATGCATCGCACATATGTGAACCAGCCTTATTAAAATCAATGTATTTTTATAATGTTATGTGAATTGGATGCGGTTTAAGCTGCAACCAATTTGCATAGGTGTGAACAGGGCCTTAATGACCAGGCAATTTTTTTTGCGATTCGGCACTGTGTTACTTTAGCTGACAATTGCGCGGTCGTGTGACGCTGTACCCAAACAAAATTGACGTCCTTTTTTTTTCCCTTCCTTTCTTTTGGTGGTATTTGAATTTTTATATTCTGCGCTATAAGCAAAAAAATATATATTTTTTACCTTTTGCTATAAATATCCCCCAAAAAACTGAAAAAAACAAACAAAAATGAGTTTAGGCCAATATGTGTTCTTCTACATATTTTTGGTAAAAAAAAAAATCGAATTTCTTCATACATCTTGGCCAAAATATATTCTGCTACATGTTTTTGACATCCCGATAAGTGTATATTGATTGGTTTGCATGAAAGTTATAGCGCCTACAAACTATGGTATATATACGGGAATAAAAAAAAAAAATATTTTTCAATACTACAAATGGCGGTGATCAATGATTTATAATGGAACTGCGATATTGTGGTGGGCAATCTTACACTAACTGACGCTGGGGAAGGGAACCCTGACTAACTTCCACTGACAACACCAGTGCCATTATTTCAGTGATCAACGATAATACTATACACTGTCTCTGTATTAATGACACTGGTTGGGAAGGGGTTAACATCTTGGGCGATCAAAGAGTTAAATATGTGCTTAACTATGTGTAATATGTGTAAAGTGGGCTGCTTTTTAGGAATGATCTCTCAGTTTCTCATCAGGGCTGGCCTGTGCTCACTCCTTCCAGCAAAGACGCTCATAGTGATATAGTACTGATATGTGAGATGAGAAGGTCAGAGGTTTGCCAAATGGAAACAGCTGTAATATGGATTAGGATAGTCAGCGGGAAATGCACTTCACAATAATAATCTAAATTGATACTACAACATCAAGGGGTTAGAAAAGGTTAGTGTGTATAAAATACTATGTGAAAGATTTATATTTTCCAACACTCCTCCTACCTTGCAAAACAGCCCATTCAGTTAAAAAATAAAATGTTATATATTTATACACACACATAAATACTGTATATACAGTTGTGCTAATAAGTTTACATACCCTGGTAGACTTTATGATCTCTTGGCCATTTTTCAGAGAATATGAATGATAACACAAAAACTTTTCTTTCACTCATGGTTAGTGTTTGGCTGAAGCCATTTATTATCAATCAACTGTGTTTACTCTTTTTGAATCATAATGGCAACAGAAACTACTCAAATGACCCTGATCAAAAGTTTACATACCCTGGTGATTTTGGCTTGATAACATGCACACAAGTTGACGAAAAGGGGTTGGAATGGCTATTAGACCCCTTTCACACTGGGGCGCTATAACGCTAAAAATAGTGCCTGTAAAGCGCCCTGAAAGAGCCGCTGCTGTGTCTTCAATGTGAAAGCTCCGAGGGCTTTCACACTGGAGCGGTGCGCTAGCAGGATGGTAAAAAAAAAGTCCTGCTAGCAGCATCTTTGGAGCGGTGAAGGAGCGCTGTGTATACCGCTCTTCCACCGCTCCTGCCCATAGAAATGAATGGGCACCACAGCTATACCGCTGGTAAAGCGCCACTGCAGCTGCGCTTTGCAGTGGTTTTAACCCTTTCTCTGCTGGGTTTAACCCTTTCTCGGCCGCTAGCGGGGGGTAAAAGCTCCCCACTAGCGGCCGAATAGCGCTGCAAAATTGACAGTAAAGCGCCGCTAAAAATAGCGGCGCTTTACCGCGGACGCACACACCGCCCCAGAGTGAAAGGGGTTTTTAAAGGTAACCATCCTAACCTGTGATCTGTTTGCTTGTAATTAGTGTGTGTGTATAAAAGGTCAATGAGTTTCTGGACTCCTGACAGACCCTTGCATCTTTCATCCAGTGCTGCACTGATGTTTCTGGATTCTGAGTCATGGGGAAAGCAAAAGAATTGTCAAAGAATCTGCGGGAAAAGGTAGTTGAACTGTATAAAACAGGAAAGGGATATAAAAAGATATCCAAGGAATTGAGAATGCCAATCAGCAGTGTTCAAACTCTAATCAAGAAGTGGAAATTGAAGGGTTCTGTTGAAACCAAACCACGGTCAGGTAGACCAACTAAAATTTCAGCCACAACTGCCAGGAAAATTGTCCGGGAATCAAAGAAAAACCCAGAAATAACTTCAGGTGAAATACAGGACTCTCTGAAAACATGTGGTGTGGCTGTTTCAAGATGCACAATAAGGAGGCACTTGAAGAAAGATGGGCTGCATGGTCGAGTCGCCAGAAGAAAGTCATTACTACGCAAATGCCACAAAGTATCCCGCTTACAATACGCCAAACAGCACAGAGACCAGCCTCCCGACGTACGTTTCGCCACAATTAGCGTCGTCTAATTGTGGCGAAACGTACGTTGGGAGGCTGACGCGCTGACGTCATCGCTACTGGACGGGAGACTGCATGCCGGCCGGCTCTCCTTTATTTTATGCTCGCTAATTCAGCTTTGTTGTAAGTTGCCATTTTTATATAAATAAACCAGTTTATTTAGACGATACACACTATGTGCCTCTCCTTTTCTATTTCTGGATTATGACCATTGGATAATGTGTTCCTGCCTCTGGAGTGTTCCATCCTTGAGTCCTTCATCCATTACGAGGAAGTGAGCTATTCAGGTGTTTGGCTTGGAATTAGCTTGCCTTTGGTAAGCGCATTGATTTGGTGGTGGTGCACGTGTGCAGTTTGGTGCGAGTTTTGAAGTTCACCCTTTTCTTCTCCATTCATTTCTTCATTTCAAGATTTACATTATGGATTTTATTTAAAAAAAAATTATGGACATTGATTTTTATTGGTGTTTTTATGGGTGTTCATCTAATTATTCATTTATTGGTGTTCACATTATTGGTATTTAATTGTTACTTACACTATTAGTTTGATATAAGATGATTATTTCACATGTATGCACATATTTATAATTTGTTCATTAATTTTTGCACAGTAATGGATAATGGCCAACAGGCCCTCTTACCAGACCTGGTGAAACCGCAACAGTGATCCCTCCGGCTGGACGTTCGCTCACTCTGGGTTGCCCGGGGTGACTCTAGTCAGTAGTGTAGCATGCCTGTACCCTGGCAGTGGCTTGGTCTTTCTCCCTCTCTGGTAGTGCGGTTACAGCGGGGCTCTCTCTCTGGTGGTATGGGTACAGTGTGGCTCCCTCTCTGGTGGTGCGGTTACAGCGTGGCTCCCTCTCTCTGGTGGTGCGGTTACAGCGGGGCTCTCTCTCTGGCGGTGCAGTTACAGCGTGGCTTCCTCTCTGGTGGTGCGGTTACAGCGTGGCTTCCTCTCTGGTTACAGCGTGGCTTCCTCTCTGGTGGTGCGGTTACAGCGTGGCTCCCTCTCTGGTGGCGCGGTTACAGCGTGGCTTCCTCTCTGGTGCGGTTACAGCGTGGCTTCCTCTCTGGTGGTGCGGTTACAGCGTGGCTTCCTCTCTGGTGGTGCGGTTACAGCGTGGCTTCCTCTCTGGTGGTGCGGTTACAGCGTGGCTCCCTCTCTGGTGGTTAGGGCTGGGCGATTTTCCCCCCCAAAAAAATCTGCGATTTTTTTATAAAAAACTCGATTTACGATTCGATTCGATTTTTTTTTTTATTATATTAATTAAAGTGCATCAACAAACAAAATTGCAAAGGCAAACCCTTTCTCTAACTGCAAAGTCAGTGTGCAACAAACACACAATATATTCCAGCGCTCATGGAACATACATTATTAACTATTGAAAACTCTTGAAACTCTGTGTGTGATTCCTTCTGTCCCAGCCTTGCTGCGATCCTGGCTCTGCATCCTTTTGGGTTGGAGGGCCCTCCACACGCTGGTCTGCCTGTTGTCCATCATTCAAGGCAGGGCTCGACAAACCCCGGGCGCCAGGTCGCCATTGCGACTAGAATTAGCGACCTGGCGCCTGGGGCAGCACAGCTGGGGAATCCTGTCTCTCCGTGCCCCCCCCTCCACGCCGCGGGATCGCGTCGGGCCGCGCCGGCCGGTAATTGAGGCCGCGGCTTTGCGGCCTTCTGCAGGCCTATGCTTCCTTCTGTGGTCTAGCGCCATCTTGTGGTGGCCGTTGGTATGACAACCAGCAATGCTAATGGAGTTTCCCTGTCTGTTTCCCCTGCCATCTCCTTCCCTCTAATTAGAACCCCCAAACATTATATATATTTTTTATTCTAACACCCTAGAGAATAAAATGGCGGTCGTTGCAATACTTTCTGTCACACGGTATTTGCGCAGCGGTCTTACAAGCGCACTTTTTTGGGAAAAAATACACTTTTTTTAATAAAAAAATAAGACAACAGTAAAGTTAGCCCAGTTTTTTTTTATATTGTGAAAGATAATGTTACGCTGAGTAAATTGATACCCAACATGTCACGCTTCAAAATTGCGTCTGCTCGTGAAATGGCGACTAACTTTTACCCTTTAAAATCTCCATAGGCGACGTTTAAAAAATTCTACAGGTTGCATGTTTTAAATTAGAGGAGGTCTAGGGCTAGAATTATTGCTCTCGCTCTACCGATCACGGCGATACCTCATGTGTGGTTTGAACACCGCTTTCATATGCGGGCGCTACTCACGTATGCGTTCGCTTCTGTGCGCAAGCTCGGCGGGACGGGGCCTGTTCCTGGCTCCTAACTTTTTTAGCTGGCTCCTAGATTCCAAGCAAATTTGTCAAGCCCTGATTCAAGGTACTGTGCTCACACGGAGATCATGCCACAGGCTTTGTTTTGACTTTAACCCCTCCTTGCTCCACGGATGTCACTGCAAGTTTAACAAGTTTGTCACCACTGGCAACTGGAGAGTTAAGATTCATTTGCCCTCTGCACATTTGGGATTGGATCCCTCTCTTTATTGTGATAAATGGACTAAGCTTTTTTATCAATTCTTCAAGAGTTTTCAATAGTTAATAATGTATGTTCCATGAGCGCTGGATTATATTGTGTGCATGTTGTGTATTTTGTACTTCTGGGTACGGATTTTTTCTTGCTGCGCTGGATCCTGTTTTTTCCCCCTTTTGGATATTTTGTACTTCCCAAAATATTTGGGATTTTTTTCTTATTATTATCATCCATTATATTTTTTTCTTTATCCACCAATTTAGCGCTTGTGACCTTTTGTTGTTTTTTGCAGTGTGCAACAAAGATTGTTAAACATCCAAATTATTAATACTGTATTTGGATTTAGCTAATAAAACAACAAAAAATTCTGAGGTTACTCTTAGTTGAATTGAACTGTGTCCATGCCTCACTGTACCCTTGTCTCACTGTACCCTTGTCTCACTGTGCCCGTGTCTCACTGTGTCCATGCTTCAATCACTGTGCCCGTACCTGATGCAGATTTTCATGGGATACGGATTTTACTGCTACACCGGTGGCCATTCCAGTATTCAAAAGCCGCGCCTCCTCCTCGTCTGTGATAGGCGGAACACTCAATTTCCCAGCATTCAGTGTTCCGCCTATCATGGTCATTCTCATAACACAGACGAGGATGAGAGGATGTCCGTGATAGGCTGAATACTGCCTGCTGTGAAATTGAGTGTTCCGCCTATCACAGACGACGAGGACTCGGGAGGTGCGGCTTTTGAACACTGCAATGGCCGCCGTCTGTCTGCATGACACGCTGATCAGGTGGGCAGACGGCGGCTGCAGCGAGTAGATGTAATTGGGGTAACGCTGCCCAGTGCCATTATGGATACGCCCCCTGCAGTCCTGCTACGGAAACTTTGAAGGAAAAAAAAAACAATTTTTTTTTTTTCAAAAAAAAAAAAAAAAAAAATCTAAAAAAATCGATTTTCTTCAAAACTGAATCGATTTGAGCTCAAAACTCGATTCAAGATTAAAATCGATTTTTTTCCCAGCCCTACTGGTGGTGCGGTTACAGCGTGGCTCCCTTTTTGGTGGTACGGGTAAAGCATGGCTCCCTCCCTGGTGGTGTGGGTACAGCGTGGCTCTCTGGTTGGTGCGGGTAGAGCGTTGCTCTCTGGTGGTGCGGGTACAGCGTGCCTCCCTCTCTGGCTTCCCCCAGCACAGTATTCTCTTTTATCCTCTTGTAACACCCCCCCCCCCAGCAGAGTGCTTGCATGCTGGGGGCTGTAGCATGGTGTCTGTGGACATGCTGGGGCCGCCACTCTTCAGGGACTACATTTCCCATGATGCCCCCAGTCCCCAGAGTCTTCTGATTGGCCCTCTGCTGTGGCCAATCATGGGGAGGAAAACAGCGGGCAGGAAGCGGGGCGGCGGCACGGCGAATCCAATTAGAGCCGCTCTCTCTCTCTTTTTGCTTCAACTGACAGAAAGGGGGAGAGGGGCGATCGGGGGAGATATACAGACAGCCCGCAGCTCTCCTCTCCCTGTCACAGCGCTGCTGCTCCATTTACCAGAGAACTCGGCAGCGGCGCCGTGACAGGGAGAGGAGAGCTGCGGGCTGTCTGTATATCTCCCCCAATCGCCCCCCTCCCCCTTTCTGTCACCCGAAGAGAGAGAGAGAGAGCGGCTCTAATTGAATTCGCTGCGCCGCCACCCCGCTTCCTCCCCGCTGTTTTCCTTTCAGAGAATCTGAGCACTGGTTTCCAGGGGGGGGGGGCAAACGCCCTCCCTTGCCCAATGCAGCGGACGCCCATGACCATTCCTACTGTGAAACACGGAGGTGGATCGGTGATGTTTTGGGGATGTGTGAGCTAAAAAGGCACAGGAAATTTGGTCAAAATTGATGGCAAGATGAATGCAGTACGTTATCAAAAAATACCGGAGGAACATTTGCATTCATCAGCCAGGAAGCTGCGCATGGGACGTACTTGGACATTCCAACATGACAATGGTCCAAAACACAAGGCCAAGATGACCTCTCATTGGCTGCAGCAGAATAAAGGGAAGGTTCTGGAGGGCCATCTCAGTCTCCTGACCTCAATATCATTGAACCCCTCTGGGGAGATCTCAAACGTGCCGTCCATGCAAGACAGCCCAAGAATTTACAGGAACTGGAGGCTTTTTGCCAAGAGGAATGGGCAGCTTTACCATCTGAGAAGATAAAGAGCCTCATCCACAAATACCACAAAAGACTTCAAGCTGTCATTGATGTTAAAGGGGGCAATACACGGTATTAAGAACTGGGGTATGTAAACTTTTGATCAGGGTCATTTGGGTAGTTTCTGTTGTCATTATGATTTAAAAAGAGTAAAACACAGTTGATTGATAATAAATGGCTTCAGCCAAACACTAACCATGAGTGAAAGAAAAGTTTGTGTTATCATTCTTATTCTCCGAAAAATGGGCCAAGAAATTATAAATTCTGACAGGGTATGTAAACTTATGAGCACAACTGTATACACTAGAGCTGCGTGATTTATCGTTAATAATCGAGATCGCGATAGTTTTTTCCCTCTCGCTATCTTAACAAAAGCATTTTCCCGAGTCTTTCTATGCATAGAATTCTGTGCTCAAGCCGACAGCTTTAAAAAAAAACACAGGCAGTCTGCCAAATATCACAACATTCCTCAGCCCTGAGCTAACTATAAACATTGTAACATTTTATTCTTTAGATCAAAGGAATGAACTTTGGTTTGTAAATGAGGGAAGTTTAACCACTTAAAGTGTTACTGAACCCACAACAGTAAAATCAGTCTGTGCAGCATAGCATGCTTGTTATACTCACGGTGGAACCTAAGGGGTTAATCCTCTGCATTGTGTAAAAAGGATGTTTTATACTGTATGCACAGATCCTCCCCCTCCTGCAATGTCTAGCTTGGGAAGGCCAGGTAACACAGGCAGTAGCCAACCTGTACATGCTCAGTTGTGTCTTTGCAGGATTATTTTGTTTTCTATTTAGACTACAGCAACTCAACTCCAACCTTGGAAATCCAACTGAAGCCTCTAAATCGGGCTCTGTGCCAGTATAGTGGGTCTGCCACTCGTAACACTCTTGCTGAATATATGCAGTGGCCGCATTTTGTGGGGGGGCTCAAACAAACTGAAAAAAACAAAACATCAATTGCAGCCACTGTGCCCATCAAGTGCAGCCACGGTGCCCATCAAGCGCAGCCACAGTGCCCATCAAGCGCAGCCACTGTGCCCATCAAGCGCAGCCACTGTGCCATCAAATGCCGCCACTGTGCCATCAAATGCCGCCACTGTGCCATCAAATGCAGCCACTGTGCCATCAAATGCAGCCACTGTGCCATCAAATGCAGCCAATGTGCCATCAAATACAGCCACTGTGCCATCAAATGCAGCCACTGTACCCATAAATTCCAGCCACTGTGCCATCAATTGCCGCTACTGTGCCCATCAATTGCCGCCACTGTGCCCATCAATTGCCGCCACTGTGCCCATCAATTGCCGCTACTGTGCCCATCAATTGCCGCCACTGTGCCCATCAATTGCTGCCACTGTGCCCATCAATTGCTGCCACTGTGCCCATCAATTGCTGCTACTGTGCCCATCAATTGAGTGAGTGAGTGAATAACTTGTATAGCGCTACACATGCGAACTAAATCGCCTCAAGGCGCTTTGTATCCAATGATGTCCTGAATCTTCAGAAGAGGTGGGTCTTGAGTTTTTCCCTGAAGGCCTGATGGTTTTCTTCCATACGGATGTCCGTGGGTAGAGCGTTCCATAGCCGTGGTCCTTGGACTGCAAATCTTCTTTCTCCCTTTGATTTGTAGCGGGCCTTGGGGATGTGGAGGAGGTTTTGGTTGGTTGATCGGAGAATGCGATTGGGGGTGTAGTTTTTTATCTTCTCGCATAAATATTGAGGAGCGTTTCCTTGTGTGCACTTGTGGGTGAGGCAGAGGGTCTTGAATGTGACCCGATCCTTTACGGTTAGCCAATGCAGGGTCCTCAGTGAAGGGGTGATGGATTCCCAGGGTTTTTTCCCTGTTACCAGTCTGGCTGCCGTGTTCTGGACGACTTGTAGGCGCAAAATCTGATATTTGGGTAGTCCTATGTAGAGGGAGTTTGCGTAGTCGAGTCGGGAGTTGATGATTGTTCCAACTACTACTGCTATGTCCTCTTCCGGGATGAAGGGGATGAGTCTACGCAGCAGGCGGAGGAGATGGTGCGATCCGCTGACTACTGATCCTATTTGTGCATCCATCGACATCTCCGAGTCAAAGATGACTCCGAGACTTTTGCCGCTACTGTGCCCATCAATTGCTGCCACTGTGCCCATCAATTGCTGCCACTGTGCCCATCAATTGCTGCCACTGTGCCCATCAATTGCCACTACTGTGCCCCATCAAATGCTGCCAGTGTGCATGGCATGGCACTTACCTGTCTCGCAGCAGGTCATGGTGGCGTCCTCCATGCTCCTCGATGTCTTCTCCCGTCCTCTCTATCAGGCGTCCAATTACAGCACCTGTCGTTTCAGCCAGTCAGGTGACAGGTAACAGACCCGAGCACCTGATTGGCTGAGAGGCGGGTCTGTGTTATGCCGCGTACACAGTCGCAATTTCCGACAACAAATGTTCGATGGGAGCTTGTTGTCGGAAATTCCGACCGTGTGTAGGCTCCTTCAGACATTTTCTGTTGGAATTTCCTACAACAAATTTTTTTTAGAGCTGGTTCTCAAATTTTACGACAACAAAATCCATTCTCAGAAATTCCAATCGTGTGTAGCTAATTCAGACGCACAAAATTCCACGCATGCTCTGAATCAAGTACGAGACAGAATCGCTCGGTCTGGTAAAACTAGCGTTCGTAATGGAGATAGCACATTCGTCACGCTGTAACGGACTGAAAAGCACGAGGCTGAAAAGCGCGAATCGTCTCTCACCAAATTTCTTCTAACACGACTGGTATTGAACTTCCCTTTAATAGTGCCGTTGTACGTGTTGTACGTCACCGCGTTCTTGGCGTTCGGAATTTTCAACAACATTTGTGCGACCGTGTGTATGCAACACAAGTTTTTTGTTGTTGGAATGTCCGATTGTCTGTACGCGGCAATAGGAAAGTGATTAATTCGCTTTCCTAACACAACGCTGAGTGAACAGCGATCGCCCAGCATGGCACCTGCTGTTCACATTTTTAAAAAATACCCCGCTGCTGTAATTCAGGTGCCCGGCGCCCGACAAGGGGCACCTGAATAGGCTAACAAAGATAGATTCATGCAATGCATGAATCTATCTATGGTGATAGAGAGGTGTCAGGAGAGAGGGGGCGGCGCCCCTTATGGATGCACCGCCACTGATATATGTGATCTTCCCATGGACCTCCAGCCATCAAGGTGCCAGCTCAGAACGCAGCTCCTGTGGGCTTGCCTGATGTCTGTACCGTGTATCTGTCTGTCCTCCAACTTCCTTCCCGTAGTTTATTGACATTCTGATGAGCGATCTCCTAAATGTAACTTCTTATCTTGGAGGAATATAAACACTCACAACTCATGAAGACAAGTGGGGGAAATATTAACAATGTTAAGCAGAAGCTTATTTTTTATTGTTGATGTCATTATGTAATATATTATGTCATGTTCTCAATGAACGGCTTCTGGAGAAAAGGGAAGATTATGAATTACACCAATAAAGATAAACTCCAGATGAATGGAAAAACACAGCAGAGGAAATTCTGTTCAGCCAGTGTTGTAATTCAGACACCCCATAATATTTAATAGCCAAGTTGGTTACTTTACTTTTCCCCACTGCATGTACCGTATATACTCGAGTATAAGCCGAGGCACCTAATTTTACCACAAAAAACTGGGAAAACATATTGACTCGAGTATAAGCCTAGGGTGGGAAAATGCAGCAGCTACTGGGTAAACAATGCCCATCTGCAGCCTCACTGTGCCCATCTGCAGCCTCACTGTGCCCATTTGCAGTCTCACTGTGCCCATTTGCAGTCTCACTGTGCCCAGTTGCAGTCTCACTGTTCCCATTTGCAGTCTCACTGTGCCCATCTGCAGCCTCACTGTGCCCATTTGCAGCCTCACTGTGCCCAGTTGCAGTCTCACTGTGCCCAGTTGCAGTCTCACTGTGCCCATCTGCAGCCTCACTGTGCCCATTTGCAGCCTCACTGTGCCCATTTGCAGCCTCACTGTGCCCATCTACAGCCTCACTGTGCCCATCTGCAGCCTCACTGTGCCCATCTGCAGCCTCACTGTGCCCATTTGCAGCCTCACTGTGCCCATCTGCAGTCTCACTGTGCCCATCTGCAGCCTCACTGTGCCCATTTGCGGTCTCACTGTGCCCATTTGCAGTCTCACTGTGCCCATCTGCAGCCTCACTGTGTCCATTTGCAGTCTCACTGTGCCCATCTGCAGTCTCACTGTGCCCATTTGCAGTCTCCCTGTGCCCAGTTGCAGTCTCACTGTGCCCATTTGCAGTCTCACTGTGCCCATTTGCAGTCTCACTGTGCCCATTTGTAGTCTCACTGTGCCCATTTGCAGCCTCACTGTGCCCAGTTGCAGTCTCACTGTGCCCATTTGTAGTCTCACTGTGCCCATTTGCAGCCGTACCTTTCATTACTAAAACAGCATGTGTCTCCCGCTGTGTAATGCAGTCTGTTCGGCCGTCCATTGAAACAAAGCCCCGCCTCCTCCTCATCCGTCCGTGATAGAGGAACACTGATACGATGCTGGGAAACTGTATCAGTGTTCAATGGACGGCCGAACAGAATGCATTACACAGCGGGAGACACGCGCTGTTTTAGTACTGAAAGGTACGGCTCACTCGAGTATAAGCAGAGGGGGAGTTTTTCATCCTAAAAAATGGGCTGAAAAACTCGGCTTATACTCGGGTATATACGGTAAGTACTACAGTGTGGTCAGAGACACCCCCCAGCCTACTGGTTGAGACAATACAGTGGTGAGGTCTTTCTGATTACCCTGATGTTGTCACCTGCTAGCAAGCTCCCATTGTTAGATTGACAGCACTATACGATCCAATAGAAGCTGGTTGGCTCACAGTTCTAACTTTTTTCTTTTTTCTCTGTGCTCCTGTTCATGGGATTATGCACGTTAATGTATATCTGCCTTGCATTGTTGAGGTCCTTGGTTTGAATCCCAATCAGGAAAATCCCTGCGTGGAGTGTGCATGTTCTCCCTGTAAAAAGGTTTCCTCCCGCAGACATGCTGCTGGGTAATTGTTACCTGCATGTATAGGCAGTACTATGTGTAGTACTATGTGTATGTGTGAGATAAGGACCTTAGATTGTAAGCTCCTTGAGGTCACGAAGCGATCTACACTATATTGTCAAAAGTATTGGGACACCTGTCTTTACACGCACATGAAATTTTATGTCATCCCAGTATTAGTCCGTAGGGTTCAATATTGAGTTGGGCCACCCTTTGCAGCTATAACAGCTTCAACTCTTCTGGGAAGGCTGTCCACAAGGTTTAGGAGTGTGTCTATGGCAGTGGTTCTGAACTCCTGTCCTCAGGACCCCCTAACAGGCCAGATTTTAAGTATTACCTTGGGGAGATGCAGACTGGAATACTGCAGTCACTGAGCAGCAAATGATATCACCTGTGATGCATTTCAGTTATCTTGCAAAACTGGCCTGTTGGTGGGTCCTGAGGACAGGAGTTGAGAACCACTGCCCTATGGGAATGTTTGACCATTCTTCCAGAAGAGCATTTGTGAGGTCAGGCACTGATAATGGATGAGAAGGCCTGGCTCGCAGTCTCCAATCTAATTCGTCCCAAAGGTGTTCTATCGGGTTGAGATCAGGACTCTGTGCAGGCCAGTCAATTTTCTCCACCCCAAACTCGCTCATCCATGTATTTATGGACCTTGCTTTGTGCACTGGTCCATATCATTTGGTGAAGGGGGGATAATGGTGTGGGGTTA
This sequence comes from Rana muscosa, assembly GCA_029206835.1. Classification (NCBI taxonomy): domain Eukaryota; kingdom Metazoa; phylum Chordata; class Amphibia; order Anura; family Ranidae; genus Rana; species Rana muscosa. The sequence continues at coordinate 39,329,356 of CM055128.1, forward strand.
TTTTTCAGGGGTTGGGCTTGGCCCCTTCAACTGATGTGAACTCTTAAGGCGTCAGCATACCAAGACTTTTGGACAATTTCATTCTCCCAACTTTGTGGGAACAGTTTGGGGATGGCCCCTTCCTGTTCTAACATGACTGTGCACCAGTGTAAAAAGCAAGGTCCATAAAGACATGGATGAGCGAGTTTGGGGTGGAGGAACTTGACTGGCCTGCACAGAGTCCTGATCTCAACCCGATAGAACACCTTTGAGATGAATTAGAGCAGAGACTGCGAGACAGATCTTTTTGTCCAACATCAGTGCCTGACCTCACAAATGCTCTTCTGGAAGAATGGTCAAACATTCCCATAGACACTCCTAAACCTTGGGGACAGCCTTCCCAGAAGAGTTGAAGCTGTTATAGCTGTAAAGGGTGGGCCAACTCAATATTGAACATTATGGACTTAGGCTGGCCATACACTATACAAATTTTCTTTAGTTTTAGCTTCAACTGTGTAGTGCAAGGGCCTGCCTGACTGCGTACACATTGAAAGTGTTTAGGTCTGACCTCATATTATATGGTTTTGGTAAATCTAAAATAAAATTGAATAAAAAAATCGTGTAATGTATGGGCAGCCTAAGACTGGGATGCCATTAAAGTTCATGTGTGTAAAGGCAGGCGTCCCAATACTTTTGACAATATAGTGTGTGTATACTGTGTGTGTATATATATATATATATATTAAATTTTTTATTCTTATTATTTTATTATATATATATATATATGTGTGTGTGTGTGTATATATATAATCTCATTTTTTATTTATTATTATATTATACATATATATATATATATATATATATATATATATATATATATATATATATATATTGTGACAGCAGGAAGGTAAAGTCACCTGGTTGCATCCAGGGGGGTAGATATATTTCGCCCAGATTCAGGCTTTACGCCGACTTATACAACTAGGTGGAGAGTTGTATAAGCCCAGCTGAGGCTAGTGGGCTCATGGATGACTCATACCTCTAGGGAGAGTGTGGGGCGTCGTGCAGACAGAGATGAGGAGACCAGCTGAACCTTGTCAGCTCATTTAGGCCTCTATAAGAACTCCCAGCTTCATTAGATGTTAGCTCATGCCTGGAACCAGACCTGTGTGGACTGTCTAGGGAGAGTGAACCCCTGTGCGGTGAGGCAAAGCCTGTGTGGCTATTTGTTTGGACTTTTACTAAACCAGGGACTTAGGGACTAGGACAGCACTAGGCTGATCCCAGTTGTTAGTTAGGAAACCTGTATGTTTAGTCAGAGGTCAACTTGACCAGGATTTATTTTGGTTATGTTTCTTTTGCTTTGCTGTGTTTTGTCACTGTAAATAGAAAATAAACGGCACCTTTTTGATTTTGAAAACCACAACCTCCGTTTGCTGGGCCTGTTTTGTGTGGGGAGCCCATCCCGGGGGTCACACACACCCGCTGCCGAGCTAACCCCCTCACAATATATATATATATATATATAATTTCTAATTTATTATTATATTATACATACATACATATATATATATATATATATATATATATATATATATATATATATATATATATATATATATAAATACAATTATATATATATATACACACACACACACACACACACACACACACACACACACACACACACACACACACACACACACACACACACACACACACACACACACACACACACACACATATATATATATATATATATATATATATATATATATATATATATAATAAAATAATAAGAATACAAAATTAAATATATATATATATATATATATATATATATATATATATATATATATATATATATATAATCTAATTTTTTATTTATTATTATATTATATATATATATATATATATATATATATATATATATAAATTTCTAATTTATTATTATATTATACATACATACATACATACACTCATATATATATATATATATATATATATATATATATATATATATATATACATTTTAATTTATTATTATTATTTTATTTTATATTATATATTTTTTTAATTTATCATGTTTAAAAAAAAAAATATATATATATATATATATATATATAAAAATAATAATAAATAACATATAGAATAATAATAATAAATTAAAAATTATATAAATATGTATAATATAAATAAATTATATATAATTTATTAATAATGAGAGAGAGAGAGAGAGAGAGAGAGAGAGAGAGAGAGAGAGAGAGAGAGAGAGAGAGAGAGAGAGAGAGAGAGAGAGAGAGAGAGAGAGAGAGAGAGAGAGAGAGAGAGAGAGAGAGAGAGAGAGAGAGAGAGAGAGAGAGAGAGAGAGAGAGAGAGAGAGAGAGAGATATTTTCTGTGTATGGCCGGCCTTCGTGTTCTGGATTGAGACAAGCACACACTATAGAGGGATACGCTTTGTTCATATTTCATGTCTGAGGTTTACAACCACTTTATGACCGTTCATGCAGCTCTGTTTAGCTCTGCAGAGACTGCTGAGGAATTTGAGGATTTCAGGGTAAAGGTCTGTGACTTGTTTTTTGTACCTTTTTTTTTTTTTCACACATTACTTCCAGAATATAACACTGACCTCAGAGGTCTGCCTAGTGTATATTCCTTTAAATGTGCGAGATGTAAGCGCGTTGTGATAGTGACGCTACGCGTGTCACTAATCCTCATGGCGTTCTTCAGTAACCTTCCCATAGACGTTGCTAGATACCAAAAAGAGCAAACGGTTGTCCTTATCTCACATTAATGATGTTTAATTTGGACATTTTCCCGGCCTTCTGTGTTGTTTCTTTATGTCTTTAGAAGTCGGTTTGGAGAAGTGCTGGAGATAATCCGTTTATTCTTGTGCTCTTGTATTGTATGATTATGTAATATATATTATTATGTATATAGTATTCTTTGTATATTATATTTTGTTCTGTGACTTTAGTATTTATATACAACACATGCTGTGTATACAGTATATACCAACGTGCATCATATATGATATACAGTACTATATCTAAATTACACTATGTGCTATGTATATAGTATTATCTACATGCTATGTATACTGTATATACCTATGTGCTATGTATATAGTATTATCTACATGCTATGTATACTGTATATACCGATGTGCTATGTATATAGTATTATCTACATGCTATGTATACTGTATATACCGATGTGCTATGTATATAGTATTATCTACATGCTATGTATACTGTATATACCGATGTGCTATGTATATAGTATTATCTACATGCTATGTATACTGTATATACCGATGTGCTATGTATATAGTATTATCTACATGCTATGTATACTGTATATACCGATGTGCTATGTATATAGTATTATCTACATGCTATGTATACTGTATATACCGATGTGCTATGTATATAGTATTATCTACATGCTATGTATACTGTATATACCGATGTGCTATGTATATAGTATTATCTACATGCTATGTATACTGTATATACCGATGTGCTATGTATATAGTATTATCTACATGCTATGTATACTGTATATACCGATGTGCTATGTATATAGTATTATCTACATGCTATGTATACTGTATATACCGATGTGCTATGTATATAGTATTATCTAGCCTTGTGCAAGTCGTTTAGTTCTGAATTCATTTTTTGTCAAGATTCGTTAATTCTGAAAAATCCGAATTAACGAAAGAACATATAACAAATTGTTTTGAAAACAATTTTTTTTTTTTTTTTCACCACTTAAAGCGGAGGTCCAGCAACTACAAATACTGCAGCTGCTGACTTTTAAAAAATGGACACTTACCTGTCCAGCGCACCCGCGATGTCGGTAGATGAGGCTGAGCAATCGCTCGGTCCTCGGATGCTGCCGCCGCCATGCTCTGTGAGGGAATCAGGAAGTGAAGCCTTGCGGCTTCACTGCCCAGTTCCCTACTGCGCATGCGCGAGTAGCGCGGCGCGCCGTCACTGGTCCCCGCTCTCTCCTGGGAACAGTGTGTTTCCCAGGAGGCAGCAGGCAGACGGGAAGTGGCGTAGACTTCCACGGGAGTCTATGCCCGGAAGTGGGTGCAAATACCTGTCGTAGGCAGGTATCTGCACCCCTTCCCCCCTGAAAGGTGCCAAATGTGTCACCGGAGGGAGGGAGGGGGGGTTCCGAAAAGTGAAAGTTCCATTTTTGGGTGGAACTCCGCTTTAAGGGCCAGGCCTATGTTTCAGACTTGTTGTTTATAAGTTAAATTTTTTATTTATAACACGCACCCTAACTTTAAGAGGGAAATTTCAGGAAAAAAACTTTCCACAGCCCCCTGCGTATAACACGCAGGCACAGTAGGGTTAGAAGCTCATTGGTTTCTATGCAAAAGTTGTGTATGTATGTATGTATATGTGTATGTGTATGTGTGTGTGTGTGTGTGTGTGTATATATATATATATATATATATATATATTTTTTTTTCCTAACACCCTAGAGAATAAAATGGCAGTCGTTGCAATACTTTCTGTCACACTGTATTTGCGCAGTGGTTTTACAAGCGCATTTTTTTGGGGAAAAAATACACTTTCTTTTTTAAATTAAAAAATAAAGCAACAATAAAGTTAGCCCAATCTTTATTTTTATTTTGTCGAAGATAATGTTACGTCGAGTAGATTGATACCCAACATGTCACGCTTCAAAATTGCGCCCGCTTGTGGAATGTCGACAAACTTTTACCCTTAAAAATCTCGATAGGCGATGTTTAAAAATGTCTATAGGTTACCAGTTTTGAGTTACAGAGGGGGTCTAGGGCTAAAATTATTGCTCTCGCTCTAACGATCACGGCAATACCTCACATGTGTGGTTTAAACACTGTTTTCATATGCGTGCGCGCTACTCACGTATGTGTTCGCATCTGCGCTTAAGCTCGGCGGGACGGGGCGCTTTAAATTTATCATTTTTTGTTTTTCTTATTTATTTAACTTTTTTTTTTTTTTTTTTTTTTTTTTTTTTACACTGTCCTTTTAAAAAAAAAATTGGGGTCACTTTTATTCCTATTACAAGGAATGTAAACATCCCTTGTAATAGAAAAAAGCATGACAGGTCCTCTTAAATATGAGATCTGAGGTCAAAAAGACCTCCGATCTCATATTTACACTAAAATGCAATAATAAAATAAAAAAATTCCCCTTTAAGAGCGTTGGGTGGAAGTGACGTTTTGACATCGCTTCTGCCCTCCAATGCTATGGAGCCGAGCAGGGGCCATCTTCCCCTCACTCGGCATCCAGACAGTGAGGGGAGAGGAACCGATCGGCTCCACCACTACTGACGGCTCCGGTAAGCGGCGGAGAAGCCCGGAACGCAGCGGGAGGGGGGTCACTCTCTCGCCACCTATAAAAGTGATCTCGCCGCGAATCCACCGCTGAGATCACTTTTATATGCAAAAAGGACAGTCTGCCGTTTTTAGAAATACTGGGGTTATGGCAGCTAGCTCCTGTCATAACAACAGTATTTAACGTCAAAGTAGCGACGTATAACGACAGCGGCTGGTCCGTAAGTAGTTAAAGAGTGAAAATCCGAAAATTCAAAAATCTGAAAATAAAAAAATCCGAAAATAAGAAAATCCGATAATAACTAAATAATAATAACAAACTATAAAATTATAGGTATTGGAATTTCCTTTCAAATTTGGCTGTTAATGATCAAAACAAATACAAATTTATCCAAAATAACAAATTCCGCATCTAAACTAATAGAACGTATTGAATTAATAATAATAAATAATAATAAAACCATTATTATTATTATTATTATTAATTTGTTACGTTCTATTTGTTTAGATGCGGAATTTGTTTCAGATAATTCGTAACTTCAGTTCAATTTGTATTGGTTACGTTCACTAACAGCCAAACTTGAAAGGAAACTCCAATACCTATAATTTAATAGATATTTATTATTCGTTATCATTTCAGATTTTTGGATTTTCTAATTTTTCGTTCTTATTTTCGGATTTTTGAATTTCGGAGTTTTAAAAAATAATCGAAATATAAATGAATGAAACCTGACAAATTAGAATTTATCTGAAGTTACGAATTTATTTGAAATTATGAATTTCGATCATAACGAATGATACGAAAAAAAAAATGAAAAAACAGAAATAAATTAAACTAAAACATTTTTATTTCTTTTTTTGCCAGTGCAGATGTCTAGTATTATCTATATAATATACTATGTGCTTTGTATTTATACCTATGTGCATGATGTACTATTATTATTATTATAATACAGGATTTACTGTATATAGAGTGAACAGATTGCGTAGCACTTTACAATATAAAGGGTACAGTTACAGTACAATAAAATACAAGAGTGTTAGGAGGGCCCTGCTTGTAAGAGCTTCCAATCTAATAATAGTATTATATTATGTGCTATATATTTAGAAAAATCTACATAATACGGGGTGTACTTTAAAAAAAAAATATATATATATATATTGCAAAGCCTGCAAACCTGCAATTACATTAATTCTATGCAAACAGGGGCAAAATCAAATGTCAGGCCTCGTACACACGGCCGATTTTCTCGGCAAGAACCAGCAAGAAACTTGCTGGCAGAGAGGTCTTGCCGAGTAAATCGGTCGTGTGTACGCGGCTATCGGGTTTCTCGTCGAGAAAACCGACAAGAAACCTCGACGAGAAAATAGAGAACCTGCTCTCTATTTTCTCGTCGAGATTCTCCTCGGCATGTTTCTCGACGAGAAAAGTGAGTGTGTGTACACTTACCTGTCCTCCCGGAAGCCCGCGCATGTTCGAAATGAATTCGACGCATGCGCGGTAGCTTCCTAGGCATACGTAGGGTATACCAAGATGGCGGCGACGGCATCGAATGTGACGAGCGCATGCTCGTCGTAGTCGATGACGTCACCGCGTACGCTCCATTCAAAGAACCGCGGGTTCTTTGAAACGAGCGTCTGTACACTCGGCCGGGACAAGTTTCTTGTCCAAGAATCTCGTCGAAAAAAACGACATGTTTTTTTCAACGAGAATCTCGGCCGTGTGTACGAGGGCTTAGTCTGTTTTTTTTTTTCTCTCTAGGTTGAATGTTATTCATGCATTTATAATATAATGAATCAGTCAATTCTGCTTTATGGCCACTAGATGGAGCAATCAGGAAGTGTTTCCTGATGATCATTAGCTCTATCTAGTGGACTAGTATTTTCCTCATTTACATCATTCTGTATCAATGAATAACGGTTGAGATTAAATAGCGCTTTAACAATTTTGCCCCCATTATCACAGAACAAACTTCTATGCAGGTTCACAGGATAAAAAGCCCTGGAATTTTTTTTTCTAAATGACAGAGCACTATGTGTATTGTGGGGGAAATAGTTATTTGATCCCCTGCAGATTTTGTAGGTTTGCCCACTTACAAAGAAATGAAGGGTCTATCATTTTTATCAGAGGTGTATTTTAAATGATAGAGACAGAATATCAACCAACAATCCAGAAAAACACACACAATACAAATGCTATAAATTGAGTTGCAGTTCAGTGAGTAAAATAAGTATTTGATCCCCAAGAAAAACATGACTTAGTACTTGGTGGAGAAACCCTTGTTGGGAAGCGCAGAGGTCAGACGTTTCTTGTGGTTGGTGATCAGGTTTCCACACATCTCAGGAGGGATTTTGGTCCACTCTTCCTTACAGATCTTCTCAAAATCCTTAAAGCGGAGGTCCGCAAATTTTTTATTTTTTTTAAAAAGTCAGCAGCTACAAATACTGCAGCTGCTGTCTTTTAAAATAAGGACACTTACCTATCCAGCGCGCCCGCGATGTCAGCACCCGAGGCCGACCCGTCCCTTGGTCCTCGGGTGCTGCCGCCGCCATCTTCGGTAAGGGAATCAGGAAGTGAAGCCTTGCGGCTTCACTTCCTGGTTCCCTACTGCGCATGCGCGACTTGCGCTGCGCAATGCTACTAGTCCCTGCTGTCTTCTGGGACCTGTGTGTCTCCCAAAAGACAGCGGGTGGGGGGTGCCGGATGTGGCATAGACTGCGGCAGATATGGGGGGTCTATGCCCTGAAGTGGGTGCAAATACCTGTCTTAGACAGGTATCTGCTCCCCCCTCCCCCCTGAAAGATGCCAAATGTGACACCCGAGAGGGGGAGGAATCCGGACAGCGGAGGTTTCATTTTTGTGTGGACCTCCGCTTTTAAGGTTTCTTGGCTGTCTCTTGGAAACTCGAAGTTTCAGCTCCCTCCACATATTTTCTATGGGATTAAGGTCTGGAGACTGGCTAGGCCACTCCATGACCTTAATGTGCTTCTTCTTTAGCCACTCCTTTGTTGCCTTGGCGGTATGTTTTGGGTCATTGTCATGCTGGAAGACCCATCCATGACCCATCTTCAGTGTTCTGGCTGAGGGAAGAAGGTTCTCATCCAAGATTTTACAATATCTGTGTCAGGGAAACGGCCGTAGGAGAACTGGCAATAGTGCCAGTACTAGTAATGGCCGCTTCCAGCACATCCCTGTGCGCACTGACACAAGCGGCGCGAATAGGCGCGCACACATGCGCAATGGAACCAACAGGTGCGGGAACATCAATCGGCGCACGCATGCGCGCGCAACACAACCGATGCAGCCACTTGCTGGCCTATAAAAGACTGCAACTGAGCCCATCTCATTGCTTGATAGTCACCAGCCTTCCTGTGTTCTTGAGACTCTGTTCAACTGCTGTTTGGATCTCCCCTTGTGACCCGGCTTGTTCCTGACCCGATCTGCTCTCCTGGTTTGACCCCCTGGCTTGCTTTACCGACTTGTTGCCTTCTCCTCCACCTGATCCCAGTTTGTTCCACGGACTTTGCCATAGTTATCTGTTCCTGCCTGTTTCCTGTTACCAGACCTTTGGCTTGTCTCCGTTCCTGCAACTTGCCTCTTCCTCCTGCTGGATCTACTGGGTTTGACCCTCAGCCTGGCTGCCACTACTACTCCTTGAGCAGTGTCCTGCATCGGTGTTCTTCAGGATCCCACCAGCTCTGCTCTCCTGGTTTGACCCCCTGGCTTGCTTTACCGACTTGTTGCCTTCTCCTCCACCTGATCCCAGCTTGTTCCACTGACTTTGCCATAGTTATCTGTTCCTGCCTGTTTCCTGTTACCAGACCTTTGGCTTGTCTCCGTTCCTGCAACTTGCCTCTTCCTCCTGCTGGATCTACTGGGTTTGACCCTCAGCCTGGCTGCCACTACTACTCCTTGAGCAGTGTCCTGCATCCACCGGTGTTCTTCAGGATCCCACCAGCTCTGCTCTCCTGGACCCATCTGGCAACCTGTGCTTCTCTGGGCGCTACACCCTCTGTACCCAACCTCAGAGGTGTACTGCACTCAGCCGCAAGGGGAGCCCTCTCAGCATTTCGGCCTCCAACCAAGTACGTGACAATCTGGCCCCGTCCATTGGTCCCTCAATGCGGCAAAGTCGGCCTGTACCTTTAGCAGAGAAACAGCCCCAAAGCATAATGTTTCCACCTCCGTGTTTGACTGTAGGGATGGTGTTCTTAGGGTCATAGTCAGCATTCTTCTTCCTCCAAACACGGTAAGTCAAGTAAATGCCAAAAAGCCCAACTTTGGTCTCATCTGACCACTCAATCCCTAGTCCTCCCAATCCTTCTCTGAATCATTTAGATGATCATTGGCAAACTTCAGACGGGCTGTACATGTGCCTTCTTGAGGAAGGGGACCTTGCGGAAGCTGCAGGATTTCAATCCATGGTGGTGTATTGTGTTACCAAAGGTTTGTTTGGTGACTGTGGTCCCAACTGCCTTGAGATCCTTCACAAGCTCCTCCCATGTAGTTCTGGGCTGATCCCTCACTTTTCTCATGATCATCCTCACCCCATGAGGCAAAATCTTGCATGGCGCTCCAGGCCGAGGGGGATTGATGGTTATTTTGTATTTCTTCCATTATCGAATAATTACTTCACCAGTTGTCTCCTTCTCACCAAGCTTCTTGCTGATGGTCTTGTAGCCCGTTCCAGCCTTATGCAGGTCTACAATCTTCTCCCTGACGTCCTTTGACAGCTCTTTAGTCTTGCCCATGATGCTGAGGTTTGAATGGAAGAAAGATTCTGTAGACAGGTGTCTTTTATACATATAATGAGTTGTCGTTAGGACCGCCTTCTTATGTCGTGTACACACGATCGGTTTTACAGATGAAAACAGTCCGATGGACTTTTCTCATCGGACAAACCGATCGTGTATGAGCCCCATGAGTCTTTTTTTCATCGGTGAGAAAAAATAGAACATGTTTTAATTTTATCCGATGGGAAAAAAAACAATAGCAAATTCCGATCGTCTGTGGGGAACTCCGACGGAGAAAAAACCCACGCATGCTCAGAATCAAATCGACGCATTCTCAGAAGCATTGAACTTGTGTTTTACGTCACGGCGTTTGGAACGGTCGGATTTTTGACTGATGGTGTGTAGGCAAGACTGATGGAAGTCAGCTTCATCGGAATTCCGATGGAAAAATCCATCGGATTAGAATCCATAGGAAATCCGATCGTGTGTACAGGGCATTACATTGACAGGACTAATCTTTGCCGGCTGCCTTTTATTTTATTTTTATTTTTTTGACAACTCTAAACAAAGAACGGCTCTGCACTTGTTATATGAATCGTGGAAATGCGGGGTTAAGATCATGAGGGGGGTTGAATTGAGATCGCAATTTTTTTTTTTAACGATTAATTGTGCAGCTCTAGTGTATAACATTATTCATATTATTTATTTGAGGTACCTGTATAGCGCTGACAACCTATGCAGTGCTTTACCTATTATATTATTAGGCGCTGGTACTTTCAGGTTCTTTTGCTCACAGGGAACATACTGACAGATAGAGAGAGAAACTACCTCAACGGTCTGTTGCAGACTTCATAGTCCATCACAGGCGAAGGGCGGGGAGGTGATCAAGTTGTGCTGCATAACTGCTGTAGGAATAAAATGAGGTTGACGACCTGGCTATGCTTTCTGGCTGGTGTGCCAAATGAGGGCCCCAACCTGGCTATGCTATTTGGCAGGTGTGCCTGTTAATTTGAATCCATTGACAGATCAGAGTTCCTTTTTAGATGTATTTTAGCTGTGTACTGAGCTGTTTGCCTGGAGATAAAGTGTAGTTTTTACATTTCATAATCTTTTATTCCACCCCATGTGGATGTTTGTTTAATAAAGGTGTTTGTGGACATTGGAAGGAGATCTTATGACCACACAGAAAGGCGCTGGGCTTCACGTAAACGCAGCCAGTTCTGTTATATGAATGACGTTTTCATGTTTATGGCCTCCAGTTGCTGAAAATATTTTATGCAACCTTCTATTCACCTTCACCTCCTATTATTCAGGGGTTTAAAAACCTGCGACCTGCAAAAGAAAAGGGTTTATACTTCTGTATATTTTACTTTTTATTCATTCATTTGTTTCTGGGTGACAGACAATCCGCCACTTGCCCAATGCAGGGCGGGTCCACCCCAACCGGGGAGAGGACAGTGTATGAACATGCTATTGGGGTGGACCCGCCCTGCATTGTGCAAGTGGTGTATTGTCTGGTCTGTTTAGGAGGTGATGTGATACACAGACTAACTAAGCTCTGAAGAAGGGGGCTTGTCCCTCGAAACGCGTCGGTTGGGTTGTCTGAGTGATGCGTAGGCCTTGATGACACATCTTTACATTCCGATGACTTCTTTCTTTGGGTTTATATTAGGGATGCACCGATATATGGGCTGCCGAAAATAGGGTTATCGCTGAAAAAAAAAATGCGGCATCCCATGCAAAATCGCTTTCCCATTGACTTCAATGCAAAAACACCCCCTAGTGACTTCAATGCAAAAATGCCCCCTATTGACTTCAATACAAAATCGCATTCCATTGACTTCAATGCAACAACGCCCCTAGTGGCTTCAGTGCAAAATTGCATCCCATTGACTGCAATGTAAAAACGCCCCCTAGTGACTTCAATGCAAAAAATGCCCCCTGCTGACTTCAATGCAAAATTGCATCCCATTGACTGCAATGCAAAAACACCCCCCAGTGACTTCAATGCAAAATCTCGTCCTATTGACTTCCATGCAAAAGCGCTCCCTAGTGACTTCAATGCAAAAACACATCCCTTAGACTTCAAGGCAAAAACTACCCCTATTGACCTCAATATCGCATCCTATTGAGTTCAGTGCAAAATGGCGTCCCATTGACTTCAATGCAAAAAGACACCCTAGTGACTTCAATGCAAAATCGCGTCCCATTGACTTCCATGCAAAACCGCTCCCTAGTGACTTCAATGCAAAAAACACATCCCATAGACTTCAAGGCAAAAACGACCCCTATTGACCTCCATGCAAAATCATGTCCTATTGACTTCAATGCAAAATTGCATCCCATTAACTGCAAGGCAAAAATGCCCCCTAGTGACTTCAATGCAAAAATACCCCCTAGTGACTTCAATACAAAATCGCATTCCATTGACTTCAATGCAACAACGCCCCTAGTGGCTTCAGTGCAAAATTGCATCCCGTTGACTGCAATGTAAAAACGCCCCCTAGTGACTTCAATGCAAAAATGCCCCCTGCTGACTTCAATGCAAAATCGCATCCCATTGACTGCAATGCAAAAACACCCCCTAGTGACTTCAATGCAAAATCGTGTCCCATTGACTTTAATACAAAATTGCATCCCATTGACTTCAATGCAAAGACACCCCCTAGTAGCTTCAATCCAAAGTCGTGTCCCATTGACTTCAATGCAAAATCGCATCCCAGTGACTGCAGAACGACAGCCACATTATTTTTTTTTTTTTAATTGTCCGTTTTGGTTTCTGGCCAAGTGCATCCTAAATTTTCAGCATTTTTATTTTGGTGCCCCAATAGTTTATATACAACACTTTTGGGCTGTAGCTTTTTTGTAAGTATGTATTTTTGTTCCAATAAAATCTTGAATTGGGTAATTTTGCTTTCTTTCTTCTTTTTTTTATTTATTTTTATTTGATTCATTTAGCAGCCAGCTTCCCCAAATCATTAGAGGGCTGCATTGGCAAAGCATTCCCGCGCAATTCCAGATTATGATGAGCTTTCCAAACTGACGCACTACTTGGGCTCAACATACCTGCCGCTATAGTATCAGCTTTTTGCACTCATCTGACAGGAAGCATGCTGATAGGAGGAGAGAGCAGAGTGACAGAAAAGATGAGCTCATCACTGTGCGAGGAAATAAGGGGGCATGTCACTCGAAATGCGTCAGTGGGTTGTCTGAGTGATACGTGAGCCTCAATGACACCTCTTCACATCCTGATTTCGTCTTACTTTGGGTTTATATACAATACTTGGCCTGTGGGGATTTTTGTAAGTATGTTTTATATCCCCCCCCCCCCCCCCCCGGGGTAAGTTTGTACAGAAACATATCTGAACCAATGCAGCCTGTTACTTTGCACCCTCCATATAAAGGTAAACTCTCTTATTTCTTCATCCCACAGTGTTCTGCTCTCTGTAGCTCCACCCCAAAAACCCATCACCACCATAAGTTACATCCATGGGAACTCCGATATACCGCTGACCATCAAGACTATGCAACAGTGTCTGTGGGACACGACCCAGCGAATCCCCGATCAAGAGGCCGTCGTCGATATCCACGGCGCCAAAAGAAAGACTTACAGCCAGCTATGCAAAGATGTAAGTAAAGTGCACCTGTCATGTAGCAGGAAAGCATGAGATGTGGGGGGGGGGGGATGGGCAATGATCCTTGTAATGGGGAAGGTTTCCGTGTATTCGGTTACCTCTTCCTAAGCCTCAGTCTGTAGAGTAACCCTGCTGCTGCCAGAGCCAGGCAAAAGGAAAGAAACAGGAGAGAGCGCCTCCAAGTGCAGTAGTTCACAGGTTTAATAAAACAACTAAAAAGCCACTCACAGGTGGTAGGTGAAACAAAGGCTCTATTTGACAGTGAGTAGACATGTGCAATTCGTTTAGTTTCTAATTTATTTTTTCACGAATTTAGAGAAATTCGTTAATTACGAAATTTCCGAATTTTTTCAATTTTCGGATTTCCGAAATTTCGAATTTCCGAATTTTTCAATTTACGAAATTTTGAATTTACGAATTTTTCAATTTACGAATTTTCAGATTTCCGAAATTTCCGATTTTCGAATTTCCGAGTTTCCGAAATTCCGAATTTCGAATTTTAAAAATTCGGAATTTCTAAAATTGGAAATTTCGAAATTGCAAAATTCGAAAATCTAAAATTCGAAAATGGGAAGTTGAATTTCCGAATTTTTAGAATTTCCGAAATTCGGAAATTCGTTTTTTTCAGAAATTCGAAAAATTTGTTGTTTTCGTTTTATTCCTTTTTTTTGGAAATTTTAAAATTCGGAATTCGGAAATTCGGAATTTCCTAAAAAAAAAAAAACGAAAACGAAATTTCCCGAATTTCTGAAAAAGCAAAAAAAACGAAAAAAACAAATTTTTCGAATTTCCCAAATTTCCGAAAAAAGCAAAACGAAAACAAAAAAAACAAATTTTTCGGCAGTGCACATGTCTAACAGTGAGCATCTCAGGGTCTCATCCGGGCATTCCTTCTATGTCAGCCACTCTGCCGGTGTCCTGTCGAGAAATGCCCGCCCGGTATTGGGCATGCGCAGCGCTTGCGCAGTACGGAGCGCCGAAAGTGTCCGATTATTGGAATTTCCGATCAGCTATAGACGGCGCCGGTGCACAATAGCCGACATTGTGACACACGCTCCCGATGCTCGTGCAAGTCTGCAAGGGGCGGATTTCTTCACGATGGGCGCATGTGAGGGGGCAGATGCCTACAGAAGGGGGCGTATCTTGTAATGATGGGCAGTGCTGTTAAGATGGGGGCGGAATTTTTCATGAAACTCAAACACATCTCCTGAACAAATTAGAGCTGGGAGATTTTCTCCCAAAAAAAAAAATCTGCGATTTTAAAAACAAAAACGCGATTCACGATTCGAATCAAGTTTTTTTTTTTTATTAACACCGCGCCGGTCCTGAGGATCTGCGGGCAGGAGTTTTTAGGCGAGGCTGCGGCTTCGGCCTAGTCCGCGGCATCCGGCCTCGCGGACTAGGCCGAAGCCACGGCCTCGCCTTAAAACTCCTGCCCGCAGCTCCTCAGGACCGGCGCGGTGTCAGCGCCGGTCCTGGGGAGCTGAGCTGCAGGCAGGAGTTTTTAGGCGAGGCTGCGGCTTCGGCCTAGTCCGCGGCGTCCGGCCTCGCAGACTAGACCGAAGCCGCGGCCTTGCCCAAACTCATGCCCGCAGCTCATCAGGACCGGCGCGGTGACACCGCGCCGGTTCTGGTGAAAAAAATAAATCTAAAAAATAGTTTTGCTGAAATTTTGAATCGATTTGACCTCTCAACTCGATTCAAGATTTTAATTGATTTTTTCCCCAGCCCTAGAACAAATATATCTCTGCTATTCTTGCTACACGTGTTTGCGGGGCGTGTTTAGCCAACTGAAGGGCGGCTTTTTCAATGTTGATGGGCGGGTTTGCAGGGCCTATTTAGCTAGCTAACACAAGCAATAGCACTGCCCATCATTATAAAATACGCCCCCTTCTGTAGGCATTTGCCCCTCACACGTGCCCATCATGAAGAAATCCGCCCCATGCACACTTGCATGAGCATCAGGAGCGTGTGGCACAATGCTGGCTATTGTCTACAGCTGATCGTAAATTCCGATGTTCAGAGGCTTTTGGCGGCTCTGTACTGCGCAAGCGCTACGCATGCGCAGTACCGGGCGGGCATTTCTCATCAGAACACCTGGAAAGAACTCTCCCAAATCGCAGGCAGCCAGAGCAATCCGTGGATAGCATGGTGCAACGCCAATGGCGTGATGACGTCACTAGACAGGACAGGTGCAATGCGTTTCAGAGCATGCGTGATGCCGTCTCCGGGCATGTGTGCCCTCATTTTGGAGCATGCACGATGCTGCCTCCGGGCACGCGCACTCCATTTGGAGCGTGCATACCCAGAGGTGGCTTTTCGCATGCTCTGAAACGCGTTGCACTTGCCCTGTCTGGTGACCATCACACCATCGGCGTTGCGTTCCACCGTGCTACTCACGGATGCTCTGGCTGCCCGCGATCCGGAAGAGAGTGGCTGGCGTTCCTTCCCGGCGGAGCGGGACTGGATGAGACCCTGAGAGGCTCACTGTCAAATGGAGCCTTTGTTTCATCTACCACCTGTAAGTGGCTTTTTTAATTGTTTTATTAAACCTATGAACTATCGCACTTAGACTCCTTTCACACTGAGCCGCCCATAGCGTCGGCGGTAAAACGCTGCTATTTTTACCGCTGACGCTAAAGGGCATTTCGGCCGCTAGCGGGGGCGGTTTACCCCCGCTAGCGGCTGAGAAAGGGTTAAAACTGCCCGCAATGCGCTGCTGAAGCAGCGCATTGTGGGCGGTATAGCCGCGCTGTCCCATTGATTTCAATGGGCAGGAGCGGTAAACTCACCGCTCCAAAGATGCGGCTAGCAGGACGTTTTTTTACCGTCCTGCTAGCGCACCGCTCCAGTGTGAAGGCCCATCGGGGTTTCACACTCGAGACAATGGAGCAGCGGTTTGAGGGCGGATTGCAGGCGCTATTTATAACGCTATAGCGCCCGCAATCCGCCCTCAGTGTGAAAGGGGTCTTAGAGGCGCTCTCCTTTTTCTTCCTTTTGCATGTCAATTCAACAAGTTGACTTCCTCCCGGATGACCAAGCCCTAAGGGGTGGACTTTGTTCTTCTACGTCCCAATCATTTTAGGATCCCTAATGGATTTGTCTTGGATAATAGACTATTACTGATTACCATTTTAGAGACACTTACCTGCAGTCTAAGGTTTTGTCTTTATTGCGCTTACAATATCCCCTTGCTTGCTTTTTGCTGCCAGAGTCAGGCCTGAAGATTAGTTAAAACCCCCAAACGTTATATATTTTCTGAAAGCAGAGACCCTGGAGAATAAAATAATTGTAGTGCCAATTTTTTTATGTCACTCAATACAGGCATACCCTGCTTTAAGTACACTCACTTTACATACACTCGCGAGTAAGGACATACCCGCGAGTGTATGTAAAGTGCCTCACAAATACTGTACAGACATTTTGCAGCCGCAGTAGCCGAGAGCATAGCCCGCCCTGTTCCAGTGTGCCCCTGACACCCCTATTACAGCCCCTGAGACCTCAAATACAGCTCCTGACACCCCCACTACAGCGTCTGAAACCTCAACCACACCTCCTCACACCCCCACTACAGCCCCTGAGACCTCAACTACACCTCCTGACACCCCCACTACAGCCCCTGAGACCTCAACTACAGCTCCTGACACCCCCACTACAGCCCCTGAGAATTCAACTACAGCACCTGACACCCCCACTACAGCCCCTGAGACCTCAACTACACCTCCTGACACCCCCACTACAGCCCCTGAGACCTCAACTACACCTCCTGACACCCCCACTACAGCCCCTGAGACCCCCATTACAGCCCCTGAGACCTCAACTACAGCTCCTGACACCCCCACTACAGCCCCTGAGACCTCAACTACACCTCCTGACACCCCCACTACAGCCCCTGAGACCTCAACTACACCTCCTGACACCCCCACTACAGCCCCTGAGACCTCAACTACAGCCCCTGACACCCCCACTACAGCCCCTGACACCCCCACTACAGCCCCTGACACCCCCACTACAGCCCCTGAGACCTCAACTACACCTCCTGACACCCCCACTACAGCCCCTGAGACCTCAACTACACCTCCTGACACCCCCACTACAGCCCCTGAGACCCCCATTACAGCCCCTGAGACCTCAACTACAGCTCCTGACACCCCCACTACAGCCCCTGAGACCTCAACTACACCTCCTGACACCCCCACTACAGCCCCTGAGACCTCAACTACAGCCCCTGACACCCCCACTACAGCTCCTGACACCCCCACTACAGCTCCTGACACCCCCACTACAGCCCCTGAGACCTCAACTACAGCTCCTGACCCCCCAACTACAGCTCATGACACCCCCACTACAGCCCCTGAGACCTCAACTATACCCCCTGACCCCCCCACTACACTTTAGGAGTGAAAATAGGTATTGTTTCACTTTAAGTACATTGTCGTTTTACATACATGCTCTGGTCCCGTTGTGTACTTAAAAGTGGGGTATGCCTGTAGTTGCACAATGGTTTATCAAGCACAGAATTTCAGTAAAAAATAAATTAACGTTAATTTTAACCACTTGCGTACATTTACTGTGGGTGGGCGGTACAGCCAGGCACCACATTGTACCGGTACGTCGCAGTGTACTCCCTGTGCTGTGATTGGACAAAACCTGAGTTTGTCAGCAGGTTGCAGCCAATGTTTTAAGGCTGTATACCTGCTGATAGGCTGTGGCCAATCACAACACAGACCTCTAATACAGGCTCTGGCTGGATTTCTCCCTGCCCTTCAGAAATGAAATCAAGGAGTGAAACCCAGCCAGATCAGTGAGTACAAACAGCACATATAAACTTGTTGGGCACACAGTTAACCCCTTGATCGCCCTCCTGATCACCCGTCACCCAGCCAGTGCCATTAGTACAGTGCCAGTGTACAATATCAACACTGATCACAGTATTAGTGTTACTAGTAACGTCCGTGACCCTCCCAGCCAGTGTCAGTTAGTACCAGATTGTCCGCCACGCAATCACATTCCCACTATAAGACGCTGATCACCGCCATTACTAGTATAGCATCTGTACAGATCAGTATCTGGATCATGATCAGAATTATATTAGTGTCCCCAATAGTGGTGCACCAAAATGAAAATTCTGGACCGAAAATCCAGGATGCACTTAGCTGGAAACCGAAACAAAATGGACAGTTTTAAAAAAAGAAGTGTGTGTGTATACTGTGTGTGTGTGTGTGTGTGTGTGTGTGTGTGTGTGTGTGTATATATATATATATATATATATATATATATATATATATAAATGTATTATATTTAACTTTATAATTCATTTAAATGAATATGAATTTATTTTCGGCCATTATTGGCCCTTTTTCAGCCCATAGACTGCTTTCACACTGAGCAGGTTTTGAAGCGCTTTTGCGTTAAAAAATATATGCAAGAAATATGCATTCCTTCTAATTCTATGTATTTCTTCAGACTGGTCTGTTGTGCTTCCATTGCGGTGTCAAAAATCCTGCTTGCCGCATTTTTGGTGCATATTTGGTCAGTTAGAAAAAAACTGCACCAAAAACGCACCTCCCCATTGAAACGCATTGAAAACGTGGCAAAAACCGCACCCATGTTACGTTTCTGATGCGTTTTTTGAGTCACATGACCTATGACAAAACGCACTGTGAACGCACAGAAAAATCGCCCGCTTTTTTCAGCGGCCAATTTCGGTAACTTTTTCTCTATCGACATAACTCTGATAACCCTATTTTCAGCCAGTTATTTTCGGTAGCTGATATATCGGTTCATCCCTAGTCCCCAATAGTATAGTGTATAGCAGGGATATGCAATTAGCGGATCTCCAGCTGTTGCAGAACTACAAGTCCCATGAGGCATAGCAAGACTCTGACATCCAGAGGCATGATGGGACTTGTAGTTCTGCAACAGCTGGAGGTCCGCTAATTGCATATCCCTGGTGTATAGTGTCCCCAAAAACGTGTTGGCAGGATCAGCCCTAACCACTGCCAGCATTTTCCACATGTAGTAGAATACATTTTGGCCTAAATTTATGAAGACGTGATTTTATTGGATGTTTTATAACAGAAAGTAGAAAATATTGTATTGGGTTTTTATTTATTTTTCAAAATTTTTGTTTATATAATAATAAAAAAATAAAAATAAAAAGCGGTGATCAAATACCACCAAAAGAAATCTCCTATTTGTGTGAATTTTTTTTAATTAAAATTTAATCTGGGTACAGTGTTGCATGACCGCGCAATCGTCGGTAGCAAAAAATGGTTTGTCATGAAGGGGGGGGAAACCTTCTGCAGGGCAAGTTATTAGACACAAAAAGAATCGTTACGTACATACAGTACATCTGTCCTTACATATTTTGTAGGCTATCATTTCTGTCTCGTTTTGAAAATGTTAGTTGCCTGGCTGTTCTGTGGATCCAAAGGCTGCAGTAGTTTCTGTGTCAGTGAACAACTATCAGTAACAGTGGATTTTTATAAAGGGTACTTTATTAGTTATTAAACACTTCTATAGAATATAAGGGTTTTTTATATGTATCTTTGTACAGGTTGAGACCCTTGCTGCGGGGCTGCTGGCTCTTGGCTTGAAGAAGGGAGATCGCCTCGGAATGTGGGGGCCGAATAGCTATGAGTGGATCGTGACACAGTTTGCTACGGCTCAAGCCGGCATCATCCTAGTGAGTTCCGCTGTGTACTGTGTAGACAATTGTCTTTTTTTTTTTTTTTTAAAAGGCCAATTCAATTTTTAGTTTCAACCCGAAAATTTTTATTTATTATTTTTGCTGTCACAATGTGGAGTATAAGATTTCCTATCATTTGTGCCAGGTCTTGCCACAAAGAGTTAATCCAGCTCTGAGTAATCCTCTTTTATTGTTCAGTGAAATAAAACTCCAATAAGGTCACCAGGCCTTCCCCAAGACACCAGCCTTCCGCTTGGTCTTCTCCAGGACAGGTCCTCCCCTGGTTTCCTCCATTGATTGGCTTCCTCCTGCAGGACAGACAGCACAGGATCACCTTCAGAGGGCAGGACCCAGTCAGGACAACTGGGCCTACCTGGCAGAGATGCAGCCTCAGGCCAACATGGCTCCACGGCTGAAATTCTAGTAACACACACCTCGAGCTAGGAGGGCCACGAGGTGAAGAGAGCCCCGAGAAATGGCGTCTGCCCCTTAAGTACCCTTCCCCAGCATGCCCAGCGGGGAGACCACTCCCACTGGGCTGTTCACGGGGAAAAATACCCAATGCACTCTAGCCTGCTTGTGTTCCAAAATTGGCCTGTGGTGGCAACGCCACCTTCAGGCAACAATGGGAAATTCCTCCAAGAACAGCCATAGCCGGAACAGAGGCTGATTTAGCCTTAATCATCAAAGTCTGAGCTATTTACTAGCTCAGACACCCAGTTAATTTAAACACAGCGCCTGGTCATCAGGAGCAGGGCGCTACATGTGTATTTCGGAAACTTTTGAATATCACTTAACCGATTATCTACCATTCTTCAGGAGGAAGAGATTTTATTATGATCTCGATCACAATAAAAGTTGGGCACGATCAGAAGCATTCCCCAAATTAGTATAAATAAGGGATAACGCACATTTTGGTCGTTTATATTACATTTAAAATTTTGGATTTAGATACACTTTTTGACCTGTGTTTTTGCCATTAAACATTAACACAAATCTATTTTCTGTAGGTGTCTGTGAATCCAGCATATCAAGCAAAGGAATTGGAGTATGTCCTTAAGAAGGTATGATAGATTGGGGCCCCTATTATATCTATGGGTTTGTTTGATCATTCATTATCATGTCAAGGTGCATTAGAACACGTTTGTGCATTCATTTCCATGGACCTTCTGCACACGTCAAAAACAGTACATGTGTCACAAATGACCTATCAAAAGGGAAAAGTTATAACAAACACTCAAGTTGCTACATAGAGAAATACCTCAAATAGTTGGCGTAGTGGGAACGTCTTTACAGCTGTAGAAGCTTCAAGAGACCCCATGCTGGAGACCGCAGGCTGATCCTCCATATGCACAGTAGTATGTACTGCATCATTAAGAGCCACACTAGTCTCTTGCAGGTTCGAGGTAATGACATGGGACTGTGGTGTCCCTAGAACAGTCTCATTAGACATAGACTGTGGGGACTCCGAGGTGGTCACTGCAACTGGTGGCCCAGCCTTTTTATAAGGCCATGGGAGGATCAGAGATTTACTCTGCAGGCAAAGGCATGGGAGCAAGCTTAGAGCCTCTGCAGTCAATATCTGTGAATGTATTGGGTAAATTGTTTGACCGCAGTAGACTCCGCTGACAAATAGACAGGAGACGCGTCTAGGTCCACCGAGGTACACCCTATAAGCATAAGGTCATTTGATTTCAGATTGTAGAAGTCCATGTCCTCATTGGGTACAGAATAAACATCCCTGAAAATGTTAGGAAAGTTGGGGTCACTGTCCCCTCTGCGTCTAAGTATAGACATGTTGCGACTGCATGGCAGCGATGCAACTAGGCTCAGGTACTCACAAATCCAGTCCGCTGGTGGCTAATGAGGGTCAGAAAGTGTTCCAGTCAGAGGTCAGGTTAGAAGACCAGTAGCTATAGCAGTAGAGAGGCTCCCACTGACCAGCTGGATAAGTGAAACAACTAGGACACTCTGGCGGATGACACGTGCTCACCCGAGGTATGGAATCTAAGCACCAACCGGTGTTCACCAGAGCTCCTGATGGTGGAGATGGGTTTTGCTGTGTCTTAGTATCAGGTCGGGGTCCAGTAGCAGATATAGCAGGTAGGGATCAAGCAGAAGCGTAGTCCGTAAACAGGCCAGAGGTCGGTAGAAAGTGATCACAGTTTGAGATCAAGCAGAAGCGTAGTCAAGGAACAAGCCAAAAGTTGGTAATGAGTGGTAGCAAAGATACAGCTGGCAGCAGGAGTGACAAGAGTCAGGAAAATGCACAATAGAGAGCACAATAATCTGGCAATCAGGAAGTGCAAAGGAATGGCTTTAATAGGAAGTTACCTGTTGCTGCAGCCCACTAACGGTGCGAAATCCGTACGAAAATTCTTAGATACGATTTTCGAAAGAAAATTCTTTCGAAATTCGAACCATGTATGGCCGGCCTTAGTATCTTAGAGCAGACTTCTGGGGAAATCAGTGAGCCAATCACACAAGCAGGAACTTACATACAGTGCATCTGGAAAGTATTCACAGCGCTTCACTTTTTTCCATATTTTGTTATGTTACAACCTCATTCCAAAATAAAATAAATTCATTATTTTCCTCAAAATTCTACAAACAATACCCTATAATGACAATGTGAAAGAAGTTTTTTTGAACTCTTTGCAAATGTATTAAAAATAAAAAATGAAAAAAATCCCATGTACAGAAGTATTCACAGCCTTTACTCAATACTTTGTGGAAACACCTTTGGCCCCAATTACAGCCTCAAGTCTTTCTGAGTATGATACTACAAGCTTGGTACACCTAGTTTTTGGGCAGTTTCTCCCATTCTTCTTTGCAGGACCTCTCAAGCTCTATCAGGTTGGATGGGGAGCGTCTGCACAGCCATTTTCAGATCTCTCCAGAGATGTTTAATCGGGTTCAAGTCTGGGCTCTGGCTGGGCGACTTAACCACTTAACGACCGCCCACTGTAAATATACGTCGGCAGAATGGCACCGACAGGCAGAATCACGTACATATACGTGATTGTCTTTGTATAGTTGGGGGGTCCGATCGGACCCCCCTTCTTTACAGTGGGTGGTCGTTTTACCTTCGGGAGCGATCCGGCATGAGGGGACGGCCGTTCGATTCCGGCCCCCCCCTCTCGATCGCTCCCGGCGAATGAGAGAGCTTCCCCTGCCTGTGTACTGTTTACACAGGCAGGAGGAAGTGATGTCATCTCTCCTGCGGCGCTCACATATACCGAGCGCCGTACAGGAGAAGATGCAGGTTAGTGCACAAAACAGCACACTGACACCAGGACACATAGGCACATAAATCGCCCCCCCCAGGCCCCCCCAGATCACCCCCCAGCCCCCAGTCACAGTGTCACTGATTGCAGTGACCATTTATTTAGTGATCACTGCAATCAGTGACATTTGTGACTGTAAAAGTGTCACTACATTTAGTTTTAGTTCCAGTGTAGCCCCCTAACCCCCCCCCTAATAAAGGTTTAACCCCCGATCACCCCCCAGATAACCCTTTCACCCCCTAGCACCGCCGTCGCTAAGCGTTCATTTTTCTGATCGATGTCTTAGCGTCGGTGATGCTGATCGGTAGCCAGTAATTTTTTTTAGGTTCGCCGCAGGTTTTTATAGCGTCGGGTACCCCCATATATTACCTAATAAAGGTTTAACCCCCTTGATCGCCCCCCAGATAACCCTTTCACCCCCTATCACCACTGTCGCTAAGCGATCATTTTTCTGATCGCTGTCTTAGCGTCGGTGATGCAGATCGGTAGCCAGTAATTTTTTTTAGGTTCGCCGCAGGTTTTTATAGCGTCAGGTACCCCGATATATTACCTAATAAAGGTTTAACCCCCTTGATCGCCCCCCAGGTAACCCTTTAACCCCCTATCACCACTGTCGCTAAGCGATAATTTTTCTGATCGCTGTCTTAGCGTCAGTGATGCAGATCGGTAGCCAGTAATTTTTTTTTAGCTTCGCCGTCAGGTTTTTATATAGCGTCAGGTACCCCCATATATTACCTAATAAAGGTTTTAACCCCCTAATTGCCCCTAGTTAACCCTTTCACCAGTAATCGCCATATAAGTGTTACGGGTGACGCTGGTTAGTTAGTTTGCTTTTTATAGTGTCAGGGCACCCGCCGTATATAACCCAATAAAGGTTTAACCCCCTGATCGCCCGGCGGGTGATATCAATTAGGTTTTAGCGTCAGAGAGGGTCTGCGTCACACCCCAGGCAGCGTCAGGTTAGTGCCAGTAACGCTAACACCCACGCGTTAAGCATACACCCCCCTTAGTGGTATAGTATCTGAACAGATCAATATCTGATCTGATCAGATCTATACTAGCGTCCCCAGCAGTTTAGGGTTCCCAAAAACGCAGTGTTAGCGGGATCAGCCCAGATACCTGCTGGCACCTGCGTTTTTCCCCTCCGTCCAGCCCAGGCCACCCAAGTGCAGTATCGACCGATCACTGTCACTTACAAAACACAACACACATAACTGCAGCGTTCGCAGAGACAGGCCTGATCCCTGCGACTCCAGTGCTGTAGGAGGTGATTTCACCACCACAGTTAAAAAAAAAAAAGCATATATGCCGAAGCATTGGGGCAGCAGGGGCGGAGGAGCGATTTTGCTCCCAATGCCGCGTACATACGGTCGAAATTCCGACGGAGGCTTGCCCGTGGAAAAGTCCGACCATGTGTACGCGGCATAACTTTTGCGGGAAGATGCCCCCATGCTTCGGCATATATAAATGGTGCATGTATGCCCATCATTAGAAGTGGGTGGATGAAGGGCGGTATTCTAATGGTGGGCATACCCACCGATCAATCTTTTTTTTTCGTTCAGCCAACTGGCTGCATGAAAAAAAAGATTACAATACATGTCCAACAAGGACCAGCAACGTACTGGTATGTTGCTGGACTTTGAATGGTTATACCAGATTGATGCCTGTGGGTTTAGGTATCATCTTGGTATCATTCTTTTCAGCCAGCGGCCGGCTTTCATGTAAAAGCAATCCTAGTGGCTAATTAGCCTCTGGACTGCTTTTACAAGCAGTGGGAGGGAATGTCCCCCCCCCCCCCCCCGGATATAAAAAGCGCCATTGGGAAAGCATTTTATCACACCGATCTTGGTGTGGTCAGATGCTTTGAGGGCAGAGGAAAGATCTAGGGTCCAATAGACCCCAGTTTTTTCAAAAAAGAGTACCTGTCATTACCTATTGCTATCATAGGGGATATTTACATTCCCTGAGATAACAATAAAAATGATAAAAATAAAAAAATATGGAAGCAACAGTTTAAAAAAAAAAAAAAAAAAGCAAAATTAATAATAAAAAAAAAAAAAAAAAAAAAAGCACCACTGTCCTGCCCTGCTCTTGCCCAATGGCGAACGCAAGCGTCGGTCTGGCATCATATGTAAACAGAAATTGCACCATGCATGTGAGGTATCACCGCGAAGGTCAGATCGAGGGCAGTAATTTTAGCATCTAACGGCGTAACCTGTAAAGGCTTTTAAAGGCTTTTAAAAATGTATGTAGTTTGTCGCCAATGCGCGTTTGTGCTAAATTTTAAAGCTTGTCGTGTTTGGTATCTATGTACTCGGCCTAAGATCATTTTTTTTATTTCATCAAACATTTGGGCAATATAGTGTGTTTTAGTGCATTAAAATTTAAAAAAAGTGTATTTTTTTCCCCTAAAAATACGTTCGAAAAATCGCTGCGCAAATACTGTGTAGAAAAAAAAATTGCAACACCCACCATTTTAATCTGTAGGGCCTTTGCTTTAAAAATATATATAATGTTTGGGGGTTCAACATAATTTTCTTGCAAAAAAAAAAATGTTTTCATGTAAACAAAAAGTGTGAAAAAGGGCTTTGCCTTCAAGTGGTTAGAAGAGTGGATGTAAGCTTCCTAATGTTGTGTATAAAATACCAGAACAGTTCAAAACCCCCCCAAATGACCCCATTTTGGAAAGTAGACACCCCAAGCTATATACTGAGAGGCATGTCGAGTCCATGGAATATTTTATATGTTGACACAAGTTGCGGAAAATAGACAATTTATTTTTTTATTTTTTATTTTTTGCACAAAGTTGTCACTAAATGATATATTGCTCAAACATGCCATGGGCATATGTGGAATTACACCCCAAAATACATTCTGTTGCTTCTCCTGAGTACGGGGATACCACATGTGTGAGACTTTTTGGGAGCCTAGCCGCGTACGGGACCCCAAAAACCAAGCACCGCCTTCAGGCTTTCTAAGGGTGTGAATTTTTGATTTCACTTCTCACTGCCTATCACAGTTTCGGAGGCCATGGAATGCCCAGATGGCACAAAACCCCCCCAAATGACCCCATTTTGGAAAGTAGACACCCCAAGCTATTTGCTGAGAGGTATGGTGAGTATTTTGCAGATCTCGCTTTTTGTCACAAAGTTTTGAAAATTAAAAAAAAAAAAAAAAAAAAATGTTTTCTTCATTTTCAAAAACAAATGAGAGCTGTAAAATACTCGCCATTCCTCTCAGCAAACAGCTTGGGGTGTCTACTTTCCAAAATGGGGTCATTTGGGGGGGTTTTGTGCTATTTTGGCATTTTATGGCCTTCGAAACTGTGATAGGTAGTGAGGAGTGAAATCAAAAATTTGTGCCTAGAAATCCTGAAGGCGGTGATTGGTTTTCGGGGTCCTGTACGCGGCTAGGCTCCCAAAAAGTCCCACACATGTGGTATCCCCGTACTCAGGAGAAGCAGAAAAATGTATTTTGGGGTGCAATTCCACATATAACCATGGCATGTGTGAGCAATATATCATTTAGTGACAACTTTTTGTAATTTTTTTATTTATTTTTTTTGTCATTATTCAATCACTTGGGACAAAAAAAAAATATTCAATGGGCTCAACAGGCCTCTCAGCAATTTCCTTGGGGTGTCTACTTTCTAAAATTGGCTCATTTGGGGGGGGGGTTTGTGCTATTTTGCCATTTTATGGCCTTCGAAACTGTGATAGGTAGAGAGGAGTGAAATCAAAAATGTGCGCCCTTAGAAATCCTGAAGGCGGTGCTTGGTTTCCGGGGTCCCGTACGTGGCTAGGCTCCCAAAAAGTCCCACACATGTGGTATCCCCGTACTCAGGAGCAGCAGAAAAATGTATTTTGGGGTGCAATTCCACATATAACCATGGCATGTGTGAGCAATATATCATTTAGTGACAACTTTTTGTAATTTTTTTTTTTTTTTTGTCATTATTCAATCACTTGCGACAAAAAAAAAAAATATTCAATGGGCTCAACATGCCTCTCAGCAATTTCCTTGGGGTGTCTACTTTCCAAAATTGGGTAATTTGGGGGGGTTTTGTACTGCCCTGCCATTTTAGCACCTCAAGAAATGAGATAGGCAGTCATAAATTAAAAGCTGTGTAAATTCCAGAAAATGTACCCTAGTTTGTAGACGCTATAACTTTTGCGCAAACCAATAAATATACGCTTATTGACATTTTTTTTACTAAAGACATGTGGCTGAATACATTTTGGCCTAAATATATGACTAAAATTGAGTTTATTCGATTTTTCTTATAACAAAAAGTAGAAAATATAATTTTTTAAAAATTTTTTCGGTCTTTTTCCATTTATATCGCAAAAAATAAAAATCGCAGAGGCAATCAAATACCATTAAAAGAAAGCTCTATTTATGGGAAGAAAAGGACGCAAATTTTGTTTTGGTACAACATTGCATGTCCGCACAATTTCCAGTTAAAGCAGCGCAGTGCAAAATTCTGAAAACAGCTCTGGTCCTTTAGCTACAAAATGGTCCGGGGCTTAAGTGGTTAAGGACATTCACAGAGTCGTCCTGTAGCCACTCCTTTGTTATCTTGGCTGTGTACCTAGGGTCGTTGTCCTGTTGGAAGATGAACCTTCACCCCAGTCTGAGGTCCAGAGTGCTCTGGAGCAGGTTTTCATCAAGGATGTCTCTGTATATTGCTGTATTCATTATTCCCTCGATCCTGACTAGTCTCCAAGTTCCTGCAGCTGAAAAACATCCCCACAGCATGATGCTGCCACCACCATGCTTCACTGTAGGGATGGAATTGGCCAGGTGATGAGCAGTTGCCTCCAGACATGACGCTTGCCATTCAGGCCAAAGAGTTCAATCTTTGTTTCATCAGACCAGAGAATTTTGTTTCTCATGGTCTGAGAGTCCTTCAGGTGCCTTTTGGCAAACACCAGGTGGGCTGTCATGTGCCTTTTTAAAGAACATTCAGTTACATTATGACTTGTGTAGCAATTGTATATGCTATATTAGAATTTTTTTTCATTTGCTATTTTTTTCCCCATAAAGTGGAGTTACCCTTTAAGCCGGTATTATATGGTAAAATGTATGCTTACGTGTACATTTACCATATATATAATTTTAAGTTTTGTTTTAAATTATATTTCTGCTTTTTTTTTTTCTCTTCACAGGTTGGTTGCTCTGCCCTCATATTCCCTGACCAATTTAAAACGCAAAGATATTATGAACTTTTGAGAAGTATTTGTCCAGAGATTGAAACTTCACCAGCAGGGGGCATCAAAAGCAAGGCGTAAGTGTGCTCAGCTAGATGGGTTTCTTGCTGCTGCTTGTCACGTGACCTTGCCGATTTTATACGCTTATCAAATTTCGTCCAGTTTCAGATGAAGTGTCAGTGGGCGGTCCTGTTGACACCCAAACCAGCTACCGCCCCCCCCCCCCCCCCCAAGCCCTTCAATCAGAAAATCAGCTGTAGTCATTGTTTGCCATTGGTTGTTGGAGATTTTTCCATCTGTACTATTTAACATGGATGGAGGAATCTGCTAGGGACAGTTCACACCACATGCATCAAAAACGCATAAAAAATAAGTTATATGGTTTCCAATGGCATATTTCACACCAGTGTGGTCAGTTTCGGGGCGTTCCAGAAAAAAAGTAGAACATGCTGCATTTTTCCTGCACTGGGTTGTACTGGAACATGGAAAAACACATCAAAAATGCACTGGAATGCATAAAAAATGCACTAGACCTCAATACACTGGGGGGGGGGGGGGGGGGACAAACCTGAAATCACATAAAAAATGCATTAAAAGTGCGCATTCGGAAATGCATCTGGAGTGCGTTTTTGTGGTGTGAAGCGCCCCTGAACTAAAAAAAAAAAAAATGATTGTATGGCCTGCATTAGCCTTGAGTTACACAGGTGATAAAATCTCTCTGCTACAGGGAGAGTTAAAGCACCAATATATCTTAGGATGCATTCACACCTGCAAATGCATCCGCACTTCGATTAGATGCGACAACCCCAGTAGGAGGGCTCCTGCGGTTAGCTGCTGTTGGCTCCCGCAGAAAATCGTGGCCGTTCGCATTTAATCACTCATGCAGCGATCACACGCGCTTGATCAGCCCTGAGTGCACACTGCATGTGTTCAGGGCCGATCACTCACATGTGATCGCTGCATGAGTGATTTACATGCGAACGGCCACGATTAGCTGCAGGAGCCTCCCACTGCTTTCAATAGTTCCTATTGCAGGAAGTGGAAAAATAATGGATATACTATCAGGAATAACGGGTAATACAACTACAGTATGTTACAGGGGGGCCTAGAAGAAGAAAATTGCCACGTTAGGCCTTATTCACATGGGCGTACCTATCTGTACACCCAAGCAAAAGGTTGTTTTTGCTCATAGGTGTTCCGTGCATCCATAGACAGACAGTCCCATTCATGTCTATTGGGATGCAGAGGCTGCACAGACATAGGGTGGGTGTGTCCCCGATTGCACGCCGTTCCTATACATGGATACGCAGCTGCAGCTGCTGGGTCCTGTAGACACGAATGGGGCGCATACTGGCGCGTGGAACACCTGTGCAGGTGAAGATGGCCCTTTGCGTGGGTGTATGGATAGGTACACCTGAGGGATATGTAATTAACGGACCTCCAGCTGTTGAAGAACTACAAGTCCCATGAGGCATAGCAAGACTCTAACAGCCACAAGCATGACACTCAGAGGCAGAGGCATGATGGGACTTGTAGTTTTGCAACAGCTGGAGGTCCGCTAATTGCATATCCCTGCTAAAGGATAAGTTCACCTGTAGGGAAAATGTGCATTTATTATTTTTTCCCAAGGAGCCTGCATTGCAATCAGTGGATGGGGTGGGGGTTGCTGGAGCATGTTACATGTTACACCCTAAATACTTGTGTAACATGAAACCGGCTCCAACTGTGAACTCAGCCTTCAGCCCTGGTTCACACTGCTGAGACTTCTCTTATGACTTGCTGCGATGCGTGACACAGAAAGTCACATGACGAGTCAGAACACATTCATTTCAATTGATGCCGTCTTAACTACTGCGACTCAAGTTGCAGAAAAAAAAAAAAAATTCCTGCACTACTTTTCTACATCTTCCTTGGGACTTGAGTGCCATAGACTGCCATGTTAAAATCGCAAAAGTCGCAATGAAGTTTCTTTGTCTTATCCTTATGACTTTGGCTGCGACTTCAGAGTGTTTTGTAAGTTTAATGATATGCGTCACTCTCTATATTGTTATGGTTTGCCAAAGTCGCACAAATCCTCAAAGTTGCATTGAAGTCACAAGAAAGTCACACTTGAAGTCGCACGACTTTGGGGTCACAGCAGTGTGGACCGAGCCTTAAATGTTAGTGACAGACTGTAGCATTAATATGATATAAAATTTTACCTTTAGTTCGATTTTTTAACTGCTTCCTGACCGTCTCCTGTATATATACGGCGGCAGAATCGCTGTGTGTGTGTGTATATATATATATATATATATATATATATATATATATATATATATATATATATATTGTGACAGCAGGAAGGTAAAGTCACCTGGTTGCATCCAGGGGGGTAGATATATTTCGCCCAGATTCAGGCTTTACGCCGACTTATACAACTAGGTGGAGAGTTGTATAAGGCTAGTGGGCTCATGGATGACTCATACCTCTAGGGAGAGTGTGGGGCGTCGTACAGACAGGGAGTTGATGAGGCCAGCTGAAGCTTGTCAGCTCATTTAGGCCTCTATAAGAACTCCCAGCTTCATTAGATGTTAGCTCATGCCTGGAACCAGACCTGTGTGGACTGTCTAGGGAGAGTGAACCCCTGTGCGGTGAGACAACGCCTGTGTGGCTATTTGCTTGGACATTTAAAACCAGGGACTTAGGGACTAGGACAGCACTAGGCTGATCCCAGTTGTTAGTTAGGAAACCTGTATGTTTAGTCAGAGGTCAAGTTGACCAGGATTTATTTTATTTATGTTTCTTTTGCTTTGCTGTGTTTTGTCACTGTAAATAGAAAATAAACCGCACCTTTTTGATTTTGAAAACCACAACCTCCGTTTGCTGGGCCTGTTTTGTCTGGGGAGCCCATCCCGGGGGTCACACACACCCGCTGCCGAGCTAACCCCCTCACAGTTGGTGGAGAACCAGTGGCAGTTTTTTTTTAAGCCAGCATGGAGGAGATACTGAAACAGCTGGCTCTAGCAAATGCCAATCAACAGCAGACAAATGCAGGTTTGCAAAGGAGCCTTGCAGCTCATCAACAGAGCCTTGCAGCTCATCAACAGAGCCTTGCAGCCCAGCAGCAAGCTCACCAACAGAGTCTGGAAGCTCAGCAACAAGCCCAGCAGCAATCTGAGGCCCGCTTCATAGACCTGTTACAGAAGCAAGAGCAGAGACTACAACAAATGGAAGCAGTAATGCAGCAACGTCCGCAGACCAGTGAGGAAAGCCGTCCCACTAATACCGCGTCCTTTGGGGTGAGTCGTTTATTGACAAAAATTACTGGAGAGGATGATCCAGAGGTATTTTTGACCACATTTGAAAGGACCGCTGAAAGAGAAAAGTGGCCTGAGG
This sequence comes from Rana muscosa, assembly GCA_029206835.1. Lineage (NCBI taxonomy): Eukaryota > Metazoa > Chordata > Amphibia > Anura > Ranidae > Rana > Rana muscosa. The sequence continues at coordinate 39,361,609 of CM055128.1, forward strand.
AGCAGTGGGCTGGACTGGTGGCTCCTCTGTTAACTGGTGAATCGCAGAAAGCTTACTATGACCTAGAGCCTAACCAAGCAAAAGACTATGTGATGCTAAAAGCTGAAATTTTGGCAAGGCTGGGTGTCACCCAGGCTGTCCGGGCTCAGCGTGTGCATAACTGGACTTTCCAGCTTGGAAAACCCCCCAGGTCTCAAATGTATGATCTCATTCACCTGAGCAGAAAGTGGCTACAGCCAGAGACTTTGTCCGCACCAAAGATTGTGGAACGTGTTGTAATGGATCGGTTTTTGAGAGCTCTTCCTACTGCCATCCAAAAGTGGGTAAGCCATGGAGACCCAGAGACGGCCGATGGTCTTGTGGATCGTGTGGAGAAATACTTGGCTACAGAGAACCTGACGGCCTCTTCCAGAGACACTCGGACTTTCCACCCTAAGACCAGACCATCCCCAGGGGCGGATAAGAGGATTCCAAGGGGTGAGGGTGGAGAGAGTGAGAGGGTGGGAGCTCTACCCCAAGTTTGGCGAGAACAGCCTGGGAAATCAGCGGCTCAAGAGGCGGCAAGAAGGATCGTTTGCTACCGCTGCCGGCAAGCGGGACATATTGCAGCCAATTGCCCGGTTGTGGAGGAACCCATGCAGTGTGACTTTCTGACGGGCAGACGTCAGTCGCTGTGTGCGACAGTCGCATGCACTGCCATTCGAGGAACTGAGAAACATTTATGCAAAATGTGTGTTAATGGTAGAAATGTTGTGGTATTGCTGGATTCAGGTAGCCTTGTGACCCTGATAAAGGCTGAGTTAGTTAAAACAGAGGTCTTTGGGAATAGCAAGGTAGCTGTTATTTGTGTGCATGGGGACACCCGAGAGTATCCAGTGACTACAGTGTGTTTCGAGACCCCCAAAGGTACCCTCTCTCATCCAGTGGGCTTAGTATCTCAGTTACCGCATGACGCCATTGTGGGAAGGGATTTTCCGAAGTTCTGGGAACTGTGGGATGATCCTGAGCCCCCCACTGGTGCCCCTATGTACCAGGAATGTGATAGCCAGAACTCCCCTGAGAGTGGTGAGGACTCTCCGGAATTTCCCTTATCAGTATTGGCAGGGGAGACTCAAGAAACTGGAGAGGAGCCCACCTCCTCAGACGAAAACCTACCGTCTGTGGAGTTTTCTGATCTTGAGGTTCACAGGGAAAACTTTGCCACAGAACAGTTGAAAGACCCCGCCCTAATAAAGGCACGGGAAAACGTAGTGAAAATAGATGGCGAGTTAGTGAACCCAGATAATACCTGCACTTACCCATACTTCAGCGTAGAGAAGGACCTACTGTATCGGGTGGCAAAAAGGGCAGAAGAAACCGTTGAGCAGCTTGTGGTGCCCAAACCTTACAGGAAGTTGGTGTTGGAGTTGGCCCATGGGCACATTCTTGGAGGTCATCTGGGGACAGAGAAAACCCGAGAGAGGGTATTACAGAGATTCTATTGGCCGGGGGTGATGAAGGACATAGAAAATTATTGTTCCTCCTGCCCTGTGTGTCAGAGGTCGGCCCCGATGCCACATTTCCGTAGCCCGCTGGTCCCTCTACCCATCATTGAGGTCCCGTTTGAGAGGATCGCCATGGATTTGGTAGGGCCTATAATCAAGTCCGCTAGGGGGCACCAGTACATATTAGTTATAATGGACTATGCCACCCGTTATCCAGAAGCGATCCCTCTCCGAAATACCTCGGCCAAAACCATAGCCAAAGAGCTATCTCTTGTGTTTAGCCGGGTGGGTATTTGTAAAGAACTGCTTACGGACCAAGGTACACCCTTTATGTCCCGGGTTATGAAGGAGCTGTGTAAATTGTTCAAAGTGACGCAATTACGTACATCTGTGTATCACCCCCAAACCGATGGGCTGGTTGAAAGATTCAACAAAACCCTAAAACAAATGTTGAAGAAAGTGGTGGATAGAGATGGAAAGGATTGGGACTGTCTACTTCCTTATCTGATGTTTGCTATTAGGGAGGTGCCCCAATCCTCTACGGGATTCTCCCCCTTTGAGTTACTGTATGGGAGACACCCAAGAGGGCTGTTGGATATTGCCAAGGAAACTTGGGAAAGTGAGAGTTCTCCCCACAGGAGTGTGATTGAGCATGTCGCCCTGATGCAAGACCGAATTGCACAGGTAATGCCCATTGTGAAGGAACATTTGGCCCAAGCGCAGTTAGCACAGCAGAGAGTGTACAACCGTGGAGCCAAGACCCGTACCTTTTCCCCGGGGGATAGGATACTGGTACTTGTCCCTACGGTTGAAAGTAAATTCCTTGCCAAATGGCAAGGCCCCTATGAGATAATGGAAAAAGTGAGCGAAGTGAATTACAAGGTCAGACAACCAGGAAGGCGAAAGCCCGAACAGATCTATCACGTTAATCTGTTGAAAGCCTGGAGGGATAGAGAGTCCCTAGTCGCAGACACTTGGTCACCAGCTCAAACTGGTTGCGTGATTCCTGAGGTTGGAATAGCAGCCACCTTGTCACAACCCCAACAACAGGAGGTTAAGGAGTTTGTGCTTCGCAACAAGGAGGTATTCTCTGAGCTGCCGGGACAAACATCTGGGGTAGAGCATGACATCATTACCCCGCCCGGTGAAAGGGTGAAGTTAAAACCCTATCGGATCCCAGAGGCCCGACGGGAGGCAATACGGGAGGAAGTACAGAAAATGCTGAACTTAGGGGTGATAGAGGAGTCCCAAAGTGATTGGTCTAGTCCCATTGTGTTGGTGCCTAAACCGGATGGGAGCTGGCGATTTTGTAACGATTTTCGTCAGTTGAACAAAGTTACAAAATTTGACACCTACCCCATGCCACGTATAGATGAGTTGATCGACCGGCTGGGAACAGCCCGATACATGACGACTCTTGACCTCACAAAAGGGTATTGGCAAATCCCCCTGGCCAAGTCGGCCAAAGAGAAAACCACATTTGTAACCCCAGACGGGGCGTTCCAATATAAAAGAATGCCGTTCGGGTTACAGAATGCGCCGGCCACATTCCAGCGGAAAATGGACCAGATGCTGAGGCCCCATCGGAAGTATGCTGCGGCTTACCTGGATGACGTAATTGTCCATAGCACAGATTGGGCCTCACATCTGCCAAAAGTGCAAGCAGTCCTGGACTCTGTTCGGGAAGCGGGGTTTACGGCTAACCCCAAGAAGTGTACCATTGGGCAGGAGGAGGCCAAATATCTTGGGTACACCATTGGGAGGGGAGTAATAAAACCCCAACTCAACAAAGTCAAGGCCATCCAGAGTTGGCCACGTCCCAACAGCAAGAAGCAGGTACGAGCCTTTCTGGGAATCGCTGGGTATTATCGGCGATTCATTCCCCACTTTGCTTCTAAGGCTGTGCCCCTAACCAACCTGACGAAGGGGAAAGGGTCGGTCATGATTAAATGGACCCCCGAGGCTGAGGCAGCATTCCAATTCTTGAAACAAGCCTTATGTAGCCAGCCAGTGTTGTACTCACCCGACTTCTCTAAAGACTTTGTCGTACAAAGTGATGCGTCAGATGTGGGGTTAGGAGCAGTATTGTCCCAGGTCTGGAACGGGGAAGAGCACCCAGTCATTTACCTCAGCAGGAAGTTGAAGTCCCATGAGGTAAATTACGCCACCATTGAAAAGGAGTGTTTAGCGGTGAAGTGGGCTCTAGATTCCCTTCGGTACTACCTGCTAGGTAGGCACTTTGACATGGTTACGGATCACGCTCCGTTAAAGTGGATGGCTCAAAACAAGGAAACAAATAGAAGAGTGAATAGGTGGTTCCTGGCCCTCCAGGAATTCAACTTCACAGTAAAGCATCGCCCTGGCGTTCAAATGGGGAATGTGGATGCTTTGTCTCGAGTACATGAATGCCTGATTGCTGGTGTTCCAACCCCGAGGTTAAAACAAGAGGGGGGGGTATGTGACAGCAGGAAGGTAAAGTCACCTGGTTGCATCCAGGGGGGTAGATATATTTCGCCCAGATTCAGGCTTTACGCCGACTTATACAACTAGGTGGAGAGTTGTATAAGGCTAGTGGGCTCATGGATGACTCATACCTCTAGGGAGAGTGTGGGGCGTCGTACAGACAGGGAGTTGATGAGGCCAGCTGAAGCTTGTCAGCTCATTTAGGCCTCTATAAGAACTCCCAGCTTCATTAGATGTTAGCTCATGCCTGGAACCAGACCTGTGTGGACTGTCTAGGGAGAGTGAACCCCTGTGCGGTGAGACAAAGCCTGTGTGGCTATTTGCTTGGACATTTAAAACCAGGGACTTAGGGACTAGGACAGCACTAGGCTGATCCCAGTTGTTAGTTAGGAAACCTGTATGTTTAGTCAGAGGTCAAGTTGACCAGGATTTATTTTATTTATGTTTCTTTTGCTTTGCTGTGTTTTGTCACTGTAAATAGAAAATAAACCGCACCTTTTTGATTTTGAAAACCACAACCTCCGTTTGCTGGGCCTGTTTTGTCTGGGGAGCCCATCCCGGGGGTCACACACACCCGCTGCCGAGCTAACCCCCTCACAATATATATATATATATATATACTGCGGCTGCTTTAAGAGCCATAGCAGACGCACGCGTGCCCGCTGCGCGGCGGGGTGACCCGATGCGTGTGGACACGATCCCCACCGGCTACCCACAAGAGCAGGAACGAGGATTTGTGTGTGTGTGTGTGTGTGTGTGTGTGTGTGTAAACACACAAATCCCTGTCCTGTCAGGGGAGTTGAAACAGATCGTGTGTTCTTACTAAGTATGAACAACAGTTAGGCCGCGTACACACGACCGGTTTTCTCGGCAAAAAACCTCAAGAAAACTGCCGGGAGAGCTTTCTTGCCGAGAAAACCGGCTGTGTGTACGCGGGTTTCAGTTTTCTCGTCAAGAAAACTGCCCAGATTCCCCGACGAGAAAAAAGACGACCTGCGGCCTTTTTTCTCGTTGAATCTCCTCGGCCTGTTTCTCAACGAGAAACCCGAGCGTGTGTACACTTACCTGTCGCCGTGGAAACCCGCGCATGCTTGAAATGACTTTGACGCATGCGCGGTAGCTTCCTAGGCATAGGTAGGGTGTAGCAAGATGGCGGCGACGGCATCGAATGTGACGAGCGCACGCTCGTCGTAGTCGATGACGTCACCGCGTTCGTGCTATTCAAAAGAACGGCGGTTCTTTTGAATCGTACGTGTGTACACTCGGCTGGATTCTTGTCAAGATTCTCGTCAGGAAAAACAACGTTTTTTTCCTGACGAGAATCACGGCCGTGTGTACAGGGCTTCAGAATACACCTAGGGAACACACAGTTAACCCCTTGATCGCCCCTTAGTGTTAACCCCTTCCCTACCAGTGTCATTTATACAGCAAGCAGTGGCTATTTTTAGCTCTGGTCGCTGTATAAATGTCAATGGTGTCAAAAGTGTCCGATTTGGCCACCGAAATGTCGCAGTCCCGATAAAATTCGCAGATCGCCGCCATTACTAGTAAAAAATAAATAAAAATGCCATAAATCTATCCCCTATTTTGGAGACGCTATAACTTTTGCGCAAACCATTCAATATACGCTTATTGCGATTTTTTTATTTTTTTTTAACCAAAAATATGTAGAAGAATACGTATCGGCCTAAACTGAGGAATTGTATTTTTTTTTTTTTTTTTTTTTTTTAAATTGGAATATTTATTATAGCAAAAAGTAAAATATATATTTCAAAATTGTTGCTCTTCTTTTGTTTATTAGACACCTGCGGTTATCTTTCAATTGTTATGTTTTTCTTTTGTTCGGCAGACTTCCAGATCTTCGCATTGCGATAGGCTTGGACAAGAAGCACCCGGGTACTTTCCACTTTGAGGAAGTGATGAATGCCGGCACCACCCAACATGTGAAGCAGCTGCACGATATACAGAAGACTGTGTCCTGTGAAGACCCCATCAATATCCAGTTCACCTCTGTGAGTTCTCATATGACCTTGGTTCACAGTAGTGTTGCTGCGTAATCATGCGTTTTTGTAGCGCATTTTTCATGCAATTCGTTTTTTTTTTTTGTGGGAGAGAGTTGTAAAGCACAAAACCCTTCCAAAAACACACCATAAATGCACCAAAAAAAAAACAGTAGCTGCATTTTGGACCATAGGAACAATTGGGGTATTTTTGCACCTATTGAATGGATAGTTAAAGTTGTGCTCATAAGTTTACATACCCTGCCAGAGTTTATGAGAATATGAATGATAACACAAAAACTTTTCTTTCACTCATGGTAAGTGTTTGGCTGAACCATTTATTATCAATCAACTGTGTTTACTCTTTTTAAATCATAATGGCAACAGAAACTACTCAAATGACCCTGATCAAAAGTTTACATACCCTGGTGATTTTGGCCTGATAACATGCACACAAGTTGACACAAAGGGGTTTGAATGGCTATTTAAGGTAACCATCCTCACCTGGGATCTGTTTGCTTGTAATTAGTGTGTGTGTATAAAAGGTCAATGAGTTTCTGAACTCCTGACAGACCCTTGCATCTTTCATCCAGTGCTGTACTGATGTTTCTGGATTTAGAGTCATGGGGAAATCAAAAGAATTGTCAAAGGATCTGCGGGAAAAGGTAGTTGAACTGTATAAAACAGGAAAGGGATATAAAAAGATATCCAAGGAATTGAGAATACCAATCAGCAGTGTTCAAACTCTAATCAAGAAGTGGAAAATGAGGGGTTCTGTTGAAACCAAACCACGGTCAGGTAGACCAACTAAAATTTCAGCCACAACTGCCAGGAAAATTGTCCGGGATGCAAAGAAAACCCCACAAATACCTTCAGGTGAAATACAGGACTCTCTGAAAACATGTGGTGTGGCTGGTTCCAGATGCACAATAAGGAGGCACTTGAAGAAAGATGGGCTACATGGTCGAGTCGCCAGAAGAAAGCCATTACTACGCAAATGCCAAAGTATCCCGCTTACAATACGCCAAACAGCACAGAGACAAGTCTCAAACCTTCTGGCACAAAGTCATTTGGACTGATGAGACCAAAATTTAGCTTTTTTGCCACAACCATAAAAGTTACATTTGGAGAGGAGTCAACAAGACCTATGATGAAAGGTCCACCATTCCTACTGTGAAACACGGAGGTGGATCGCTGATGTTTTGGGGATGTGTGAGCTACAAAGGGCACAGGAAATTTGGTCAAAATTGATGGCAAGATGAATGCAGTATGTTATCAAAATACTGGAGGAACATTTGCATTCATCGGCCAGGAAGCTGCACATGGGACGTACTTGGACATTCCAACACAACAATGATCCAAAACACAAGGCCAAGGCGACCTGTCATTGGCTGCAGCAGAATAAAGTGAAGGTTCTGGAGTGGTCATCTCAGTCTCCTGACCTCAATATCATTGAGCCACTCTTGTATGAACTGCACATTTGAGATCTCCCCAGACAGCCCAAGAATTTACAGGAACTGGAGGCTTTTTGCCAAGAGGAATGGGCAGCTTTACCATCTGAGAAGATAAAGAGTCTCATCCACAAATACCACAAAAGACTTCAAGCTGTCATTGATGTTAACCACTTCCCGACCGCGCCATGTACAAAAGACGTCCACAGCGCGGTCGAGTTATCATGAGTGGACGTCCCAGGGACGTCCTCACAGAATCTTGCTCCCGCGCGCCCCCTGGGGCGCGCTCCAGGATATGTCTGTGACCGCCGGGTCCGGAAGACCCGGCGCATCACGGATCACGGTAGATGGCCGCTAATCGCGGCCGTTTACCACGTGATCGCTCCGTCAAATGACGGAGCGATCACTTGTAAACAGACCGGCGTCATGTCATGACGCCGGTTCCTCCCTCCCCTCTCTGTACCGATCGGTACAGTGTGAGAGGAGAGGGGAGGGAGCGGATCATGTCCGCTCCCTCCCCCATGTCAGCTGTGGGCTGGATCTGTGACAATTGCAGTCACAGATCCAGCCATCCATCCATCCCTGCTCAGCCATCCCTGTGCAATACTCTGCCAATACTCTGCAATACACCCTGCCAATACTCTGCAAACCAATACTCTGCAATACCCTGTGCAATACTCTGCAATACCCTGTGCAATACTCTGCAATACACCCTGCCAATACTCTGCAATACACCCTGTGCAATACTCTGCAATACACCCTGCCAATACTCTGCAATACACCCTGCCAATACTCTGCAATACCCTGTGCAATACTCTGCAATACCCTGTGCAATACCCTGCCCATACTCTGCAATACCCTGTGCAATACCCTGTGCAATACCCTGTGCAATACCCTGTGCAATACCCTGTGCAATACCCTGCCCATACTGTGCAATACCCTGCCCATACTCTGCCCATACTGTGCAATACTCTGCCATATTCCGCAATACCCTGCCATACTCCGCAATACTCCTCAATACCCTGCAATACTCCACAATACCCGGCAATACTCCACAATACCCGGCAATACTCTACAATACCCGGCAATACTCCACAATACCCGGCAATACTCCACAATACCCTGCAATACTCCTCAATACCCGGCAATACCCGGCAATACTCCGCAATACCCGGCAATACCCCGCAATACCCTGCAATACTCCTCAATACCCTGCAATACTCCACAATACCCTGCAATACTCCTCAATACCCTGCAATACTCCTCAATACCCGGCAATACTCCGCAATACCCGGCAATACCCCGCAATACTCCTCAATACCCGGCAATACTCCTCAATACCCGGCAATACTCCTCAATACCCGGCAATACTCTGCAATAACCACTTCCCACCCGCCGGCCGTCATATGACGTCCTTGACTTTGTGCGGAGATATCTGAATGATGGGAGCAGCTACATGCATCATTCAGATATTCGCTTTTTCAGCTGGCGATTCCCTGCACCATAAGAACGATCATAGCGGCTGTTCCACTGCTTGATCGCTCTTACGGAAGGTGAGAGGGGATGCCCCCCCCTCCCGCTGCCCTTCGGTGCTTCTACCGACTCACCGCTACGATCAAAGCCAGGATTGTTTTTTTTGGTTTTTTTTCAGGCTTCCCAGCCTAGAGGTGAGATGTGGGGTCTTATTGACCCCATATCTCACTGTAAAGAGGACCTGTCATGCCATATTCCTATTACAAGGGATGTTTACATTCCTTGTAATAGGAATAAAAGTGATAAAAAAAAAATTTGGGGCGGAAAAACATGTCAAACTAAAATAAATAAAGTAAAATGAACAATAAAATATATATATTTTTTTAAAGCGCCCCTGCCCCCGCGAGCTCGCATGCAGAAGTGAACGCATACGTAAGCCCCGCCCACATATGAAAACGGTGTTCAAACCACACATGTGAGGTATCGTTGCGAACGTTAGAGCGAGAGCAATAATTTTGGCCCTAGACCTCCTCTGTAACTCAAAACATGTAACCAGTAAAAATATTTAAAGCATTGCCTATGGGGATTTTTAAGTAGCGAAGTTTGGCGCCATTCCACGAGCGTGTGCAATTTTGAAGGGTGACATGTTAGGTATCTATTTACTCGGCGTAACTTCATCTTTCACATTATGCAAAAACATTGGGCTAACTTTACTGTTTTTTTTTTCTTTTAGGCACAAAACAGTTTTTTTCCGTAAAAACGCGTTAGAAAAATTTCTGCGCAAATACCGTGCAAGATAAAAAGTTGCAATGACCACCATTATATTCTTTAAGGTCTTTGCTAAAAAAACATATATAATGTTTTGGGGTTCTATGTAATTTTCTAGCAAACAAATTATGATTTTTACATGTAGGAGAGAAATGTCAGAATTGGCCTGGGTGCTCCAGAACGCCTGAAGGTGCTCCCTGCATGTTGGGCCTCTGTATGTGGCCACGCTGTGTAAAAGTCTCACACATGTGGTATCGCCATACTCGGGAGGAATAGCAGAATGTGTTTTGGGGTGTAATTTGTGGAATGCATATGCTGTGTGTGAGAAATAACCTGCTAATATGACAATTTTGTGGGAAAAAAAAAAAGAAAAAAAAATCTTGATTTTGCAAAGAATTGTGGGAAAAAATGACAACTTCAAAAAACTCACAATGACTCTTTCTAAATACCTTGGAATGTCTTCTTTCCAAAAAGGGGTCATTTGGGGGGTATTTGTACTTTTCTGGCATGTTAGGGTCTCAAGAAATGAGATAGGCCGTCAGTACTTCAGGTGTGATCAATTTTCAGATATTGGCACCATAGCTTGTGGACTCTATAACTTTCACAAAGACCAAATAATATCCACCAATTTGTACTTATTTTTACCAAAGATATGTAGCAGTATAAATTTTGGCCAAAATGTATGAAGAAAAAATACTAATTTGCAAAATTTTATAACGGAAACAAAAAAAAAATCATTTTTTTACAAAATTTTCAGTCTTTTTTTCTCTTATAGCGCAAAAAATAAAAAACCCAACAGTGATTAAATACCACCAAAAGAAAGCTCTATTTGTGTGAAAAAAAGGACAAAAAATTCATATGGGTACAATGTTGTATGACTGAGTAATTGTCATTCAAATTGTGAGAGCACCGAAAGCTGAAAATTCGTCTGGTTAGGAAGGGGGTTTAAGTGCCCAGTTGTCAAGTGGTTAAAGAGGACAATACACGATATTAACCATAAGACGATATACGTCGGCAGAATGGCACGGACAGGCAGATGGGCATATATATACGTCCCCTTTAAGAAGCGGCATTGTGGATGCGCGCGCCCACCACGAGCTCCGTGAGTCCGACCACGGGTCCCGTGGACTCGATTTCCTCCGGGAGTCCCGCGATCGTCTCACGGAGAGGAAGAACGGGGAAATGCTTATGTAAACAAGCATTCCCCCAGTCTTCCTAGTGACAGGACACTGATTACAGCTTCCTGTAATTGGGAGCGGTGATCAGTGTCGTGTTACACACAGCCCATCCCCCCTACAGTTAGAACACATCCCTAGGACACACTTAACCCCTTCAGCGCCCCCTACAGGTTAACCCCTTAACTGCCAGTGTAATTTTTACAGTAACAGTGCATATTTATAGCACTGATCGCTGTAAAAATTACAATGGTCCCGAAATGGTGTCAAAAGTGTCCGATGTGTCCGATGTGTCCGCCATAATGTCGCAGTCACGATAAAAATTGCTGATCGCCGCCATTACTAGTAAAAAAAAAAAATATTAATAAAAATGCCATAAAACTATCTCCTATTTTGTAGACGCTATAACTTTTGTGCAAACCAATCAATAAACGCTTATTGCGATATTTTTTTTTTTTTTTATACCAAAAATATGTAGAAGAATACGTATCGGCCTAAACTGAGGAAAAAAATAATTTTATATCTTTTTTTGGGGATATTTATTGTAGCAAAAAGTAAAAAATATTATTTTTTTTTCAAAATTGTCGCTCTATTTTTGTTTATAGCGCAAAAAATGAAAACCGCAGAGGTGATCAAATACCACCAAAAGAAAGCTGTATTTGTGGGGGAAAAAAGGACGTCAATTGTGTTTGGGAGCCACGTCACACGACCGCGCAATTGTCAGTTAAAGTGACGCAGTGCCGAATCGCATAAAGTGGCCTGGTCTTTGGCCAGCTAAATGGTCCGGGGCTTAAGTGGTTAAGAACTGGGGTATGTAAACTTTTGATCAGGGTCATTTGAGTAGTATCTGTTGCCATTATGATTTAAAAAGAGTAAACACAGTTGATTGATAATAAATGGCTTCAGCCAAACACTAACCATGAGTGAAAAAAAAGTTTTTGTGTTATCATTCATGTTCTCTGAAAAATGGCCAAGAAATCATAAATTCTGCCAGGGTATGTAAACTTATGAGCACGACTGTATATATTTTATATATTATTACATTTTGTTAAAAATGTTTTCAATGATATTGATTAACCACTTAGCGCCTTGCCCGCAAAGTACTGCACTGTAGGCAAAGCAATGTACCTGTAGGTTGCTGCTCACTTCCGGGTTTAGGGCGCCGCTTGGCTCCCGCTTTGATTGTACACAACGGGAGCCTGTCAGCAAGTCTCAGCCAATTATTGATGGCCAGGACCTGCTGATTGGCTGTGTACATTCACAGCCTAGAGCTCTGTGTTCACATACAACACAGAACTCTGTACAGAGGGAACGATCTGAGGGGTTAATTTACTAAAGGCAAATGGACTCTGCAAGTGCCGTTGATCCAGAGCTTAGTAGATGAGGTAAAGCTTCGATTTGCAAAGAATACCCAATTATGTGAAAGGAAAAAAAAAAAAAAAAAGGCATGTTTGCTTGCACATGATTGGATGATGGAAGTCAGCAGAGCTTCTGCTCATTTACTAAGCTCTGGAGCAACTGCTAGTCTATATGCGTTTAATAAATCAGCCCCTATGCAGGGATGAGAAACTTAGACCCCTTTCACACTGGAGGCATTTTTCAGGCGCTTTAGCGCTAAAAATAGCGCCTCAGCTGCAAACCCAGTGTGAAAGCCCGAGTGCTTTCCCACCGGGGCGCTGCACTGGCAGGGCGCCAGGAAAAGTCCTGCCAGCAGCTTCTTTGCAGCGCTTTAGGAGCGGTGAACTCACCGCTCCTAAAGCGCCCCTGCCCATTGAAATCAATAGGCAGCGCCGGCAAAGCGTCGCTGCAGGTTTTAACCCTTTTTCGGGCCGCTAGCGGGGGTTAAGAGCGACCCGCTAGCGGCCGAAAAGCGCTGCAAAAACGTTGATAAAGCGCTAAAAATAGCGGAGCTTTACCGCCGACACCCAGGCGTTGCGAGTGTGAAAGCACTCTTACGCCGTGTACACACAATCGGAATTTCCGATGGGATAAAATCCGATGGAATTTTCCGTCGGAATCCCGTTCAAGTTGTCTTGCATACGACACTGTCAGACCAAATTCCGACCGTCCAAAGCGCGGTGACGTAAAACATTACGACGAGCCGAGAAAAATTAAGTTTAATGCTTCCGAGCATGCGTTGACTTGATTCCGAGCATGCGTTTTTTTTTCCTCCGTCAGAGTTCCACACAGACAAATGGAGTTTCCATCGGAAAAAAATAAAACGTTCTATTTCTAAACTCCGACGGGAAAAAGTTTGATGGGGCCCACACACGGTCAGAACATCCGATGAAAAAATTCCGTCTGACTTTTTTCATCGGAAATTTTGATCGTGTGTACAGGGCATAAGAGATCAGTTAGTAAAAGCAGCAGACTGAACACACATTACACATAGTTAGGCACATATTTAACCCCTTTGATTGCCCCTGATGTTAACTCCTTCCCAGCCAGTGTCATTAGTACAGTGACAGTGTTTAGTATTATCACAGATCACTGTACTAATATCACTGGTGATGTCAGTGGCAGTTGGTCAGTTCCTCCCAATGTCAGTTGATATCAGATTGCCCGCCATTCCATTATATATACCATAGTTTGTCGACGCTATAACTTTCATGCAAACCAATCAAAAATGTAGCAGAACACATTTTTGCCCAAACTTATGAAGATTTTTTTTTTTTGGATGTTTTATAGCAGAAAGTAAAAAATACTGTTTTTTGTTTTCAAAATTTTCGGTATTTTTTTGTTTATATTGCATGTGTGAAACAAATGCTATAAATTTAGTTTGGATACAGTGTTGCATGACTGCTCAATCCCCAGTTAAACTTTCCAGTGCCGAATAGCAAAAAAAAAAGCTGGTAAAATTTTCCAGAGCTGATATGGTTAATGGATCAAAAGGGAGAAAATAAGGGAAGTTTTTTTTTTTTGGGGGGGTTACATACACTTTAAATAAATGGCACTGCCAATCTGAAGGCAGACTGAAGCAGGTAGTGTTTGTTTGTCTGCGGGCCGATAACGTATTTTGTCAGTGAAGCCTCCAGCTTGCATGCGATCATAGCTGTCATAGTAATCGCATCGTCGGGAACCCTCTAATGCATGGGTAGGCAACCTGGGGCTCTCCAGCTGTTGTGGAACTACATTTCCCATGAGGCATTGCAAGGCTAGCAGTTACAATTACTCCCAAAGGCACAGGGGAGGGCTGGGCCATGGGGCAGGGTGACAATTGCCTCTCAGGCCGCCCTAACTTATGTTCAAAATGGCCGGCAGCCGCTGCCCGCTACCATTTTCTTTTTTATTCTGGCCTAGGAAGTCGGGCCGGGGGCATGGCCATGGTGGTCGACCACTAGCTATTGCATTCTGGGAGTTGTAGTCCGCACTCAAGCTTCTGTTGGGTGGAAAACACAGCAGCGCAGAGGAAACTACAACTCCCTGGGACCGGATTCTTGGAAGCAGGCAGAGGCAGGGCGTGCCAGGGAGTCGGGACGCAGGGCTGGACGCTGGCTGCAACTTGACCCCAGGATCAGGAGCAATACCCCCCCAGGAGACCGTGGCGTGCAAGGACCTGCTGAGCTGAGATCGCTGAGGTGAGAGACCCTGACACCCCTAGCTGACCCCCCATCTCCCTCCCATATACCCCATGTAACCTGCCCCAGTGATAAGGCTGCATTGATGGGCACTGGAGTTGGCTGCACTGATGGGCACTGGTGAGGCTGCATTGAAAAACCAGGTGGGCCATGGATGGTGAGCTGATTCGGCGGTTCAATGGGCCACTTGACTGGACTTGCCCCCCAGTCCTAAGGCCGCCAGCCCTCCCCTGCAGAGGCATGATGGGACTTGTAGTTCTGCAACAGCTGGGGGGGGGGCCCAGGTTGCCTACCCCTGCTCTAATGCATGGGTGCTCAACCTGTGGCCCTCCAGCTGTTGCAGAACTACAAGTCCCATCGTGCCTCTACCTTTGGGAGTCATGCTTATATCTGTCAGCGGCTTGCAATGCCTCATGGGACTTGTAGTTCTGCAGCAGCTGGAGGGCCACGGGTTGAGCACCCATGTTCTAATGGTTCCCAATCATCACTGGATACCAAAGCTCTCAATGACAGCTGAGACTGAGAGCCACCAGCCGCAGAAATGATAGAATAAATAAATAATTACCGACTGATGTAATATTTCTGTCCTCTGGTGCATTTCTGGAGTCTCAAGCAATCCTTGAATTTGGCCGTGAGCCTTTTACGAGAATTGCATTAACGTCCTGGAATAACCGGTATCTGTATCCCAGGGTTGTCTGAGGACACAGCTTGCCTGAACTGTGTAACCCTCCGTCAGTTATCACACGATTGGCCATTCATAGTCTGTACTTAATACTAATCAGTAAAGGACACAATTCCAAAGCCATTTTCCCTAAAGAGTAACTTTACCTATTTACAAACGTGTTATTTTTTCAAAATTTTCGGTATATTTACGTTTATATTTATTAAATTATTTTTTTCACAAATAGACAAAAATTCATACATTAATGGCATTGACATACCATCAAACGTCTTACAGATACCTAACAACAACCTAACATAACCAAAACAAGAAAAGAAGAAAAAAAAAATTGGTTTATAGAGCACAAAATAAAAAAATCCAGTGGTGATTAAAGTGGAGTTCCACCCATAAAAAATCCTAAAAAAAATAGAAAAAAAAAATAGAAATTTTTTATTTTATTTTTTATACTCACTCGAAATACCTGTTGCTATGCGGAAGTCCGTAATCTGCCTCTTCCGAACCGCGGTCTGTTTTCTTCCCCGTCCTGGGGCGCGCTGCTTTCTGGGAACTGTGTGTAATCCTAGAGAGCAGCCGCCCATTCACAAGTCGGCGCGAGACTCGCGCATGCGGTAAGGCTCCACTGCCTGTTTCCCTTAGTGTGGATGGCGGCGCGGGACCTGCACCGATCGAGGGATCGGCATCGAGGGGGCCATCAGCGCAGGAGAGTAGGACAGGTACGTGTCCTGATTAAAAGTCAGCAGCTACACTGTTAGTAGCTGCTGACTTTAAAAAAAAAAAAAATTGCGGGTGGAGCTCCGCTTTAAATACAAGCAAAAGAAGAAAAAAAAAGGCTATAAATTTCATTTGGGTACATTGTTGCATGACCGTGTAATTGCTAGTTAGCCACTTGCCTGCTGGGCCAATTCTGACACTTCTCTTATATATTTAACCACTTGCTGCCCGCCCTATAGCGGATTGACGGCGGCAAAGTGGTTTTAAAATCCTGACTGGATGTCATATGACGTCCTCAGGATTTTAAGCCGCTGCGCGCCCCCAGGGGCACGCATCGCGGCGATCGTTGTTGCAGGGTGTCAGTCTGACACCCCGCAACTCCGATCTAGGTAAAGAGTCTCCGACTCTTTACCACGTGATCAGCCGTGTCCAATCACGGCTGATCACAGTGTAAACAGGAAAAGCCAGTCATCGGCTTTTCCTCACTCGCGTCTGTCAGACGTGAGTAGAGGAGAGCCGATCGGCTGCTCCTCTGACAGGGGGGTTTGTGCTGATCAATTATCAGCACAGCCCCCCCGAGGATGCCCACACTGGACCACCAGGGATGCCACTGGACCACCAGGGATGTCCATTACAAGGTATGCCTCCCTAGACCACCAGGGATTGAAATCAGTGCCCCCTAATGGATGCCAATTAGTGCCCCTAATGGATGCCAATCAGTGCCCACAATGGGCATCACTGATTGGCAGGCATTATTGTTTGGCACTGATTGGCATCCATTAACACATTACAGTGCCACCTATCAGTGCCCATCCATGCCACCTATCAATGCCCATCCGTGCCACCTATCAGTGCCCATCCGTGCCGCCTATCGGTGCCCATCCCCGCCGCCTCATTGGTGCCCATCAGTGCCCGTCAGTGCAGCCCCATCAGTGCCCATCAGTGAAGGAGAAAACGTACTAATTTACAAAGTTTTGTAACTGAAACAAAAAAAAATATGTTTTTTTTTTCAAATTTTTCGGTCTTTTTTAAAAAAAATTTGCAGAAAATAAAAATTGCAGAGGTGATCAAATACCACCAAAAGAAAGCTCTATGTGTGGGAACAAAATGATAAAAATTTAGTTTGGGTACAGTGTAGCACAACCGCGCAATTGTCATTCAAAGTGCAACAGCGCCGAAAGCTGAAAATTGGTCTGGGCAGGAAGCTGTATAAGTGCCCTGTATGGAAGTGGTTAAAAAAACAGTTTTTTTGTTTTTTTTTGTGAGAAAATTACTTAGAACCCCCAAACATTTATATTTTTTTTTTAGCAGAGGACTTAGAGAAAAAAAAATTGCGGTCATTTAAATTTTCATGTCACACGGAATTTGCGTAACGATCTTTGAAACGCAATTTTTGGGGAAAAATACACTTTAACCACTTCAGCCCCGGAAAGATTTGCCCACTTCCCGACCAGGCTATTTTTTTTTGCGATTCGGCACTGCGTCGCTTTAACTGACAATTGCGCGGTCGTGCGACATTGTACCCAAACAAAATTGATGTCCTTTTTTTCCCCACAAAAAGAGATTTCTTTTGGTGGTATTTGATCACCTCTGTGTTTTTTTTTTGTTTTTTTTTGGCGCTATAAACAAAAAAAGACCGACAATTTTGCAAAAAAAGCAATATTTTTAACATTTTGCTATAATAAATTTCCCCAAAAACTATATAACAAAACACATTTCTTCCTCAGTTTAGACCCCATTCACACAGGGGCGACTTGTCGGACGTCTCAGCCGCCTGACGAGTCGCGTCCCATTCTGTACAATGGAACTGTTCTAATAGGAGCGACTGAAGTCGCTCCGACTTAGAAAAAGGTTCCTGTACTACTTCAAGACGACTTCAAGGCGACTTCCATTGACTTCAATACAGAAGTCATTTTGGAAGTCTGCTTTGAAGTCGTCTGCAGATCGCCCAGCACAGTCGTGGCACAAGTCGTGCCGCCCCTGTGTGAATGGGCTCTTAGACTAAGGCCTCGTACACACGACCGAGTTTCTCGGCAAGAACCAGCAAGAAACTTGCTGGCAGAGATTTCTTGCCGAGAAATTCGTTCCTGTGTATGGTTTCTCGTCAAGAAAACCGACAAGTAATCTCGACGAGAAAATAGAGAACCTGCTCTCTATTTTCTCGTCGAGATTCTCGTCAGCCTGTTTCTCGACGAGAAAAGTGAGTGTGTGTACACTTACCTTTTCGCCGGGAAGCCCGCGCATGTTCGAAATGAATTTGACGCATGCGCGGTAGCTTCCTAGGCATACGTAGGGTATACCAAGATGGCGGCGATGGCATCGAATGTGACGAGCGCATGCTCGTCGTATTCGATGACGTCACCACGTTCGCTCCATTCAAAGAACCGCGGGTTCTTTTGAATCGAGCGTGTGTACACTCGGCCGGGACAAGTTTCTTGTCCAAGAATCTCGTCGAAAAAAATGACATGTTTTTTCCGACGAGAATCTCGGCCGTGTGTACGAGGCTTGATATGTATTCTTCTACATATTTTTGGTAAAAAAAGAAAAATTGCAATAATCCTATATTGGTTGGTTTGCGCAAAAGTTATAGCGTCTACAAAATAGGGAATAGATTTATGGCATTTTTATTATAATTTTTATTTATTTTTTACTAGTGATCAGTGATTTTTCTCGGGACTGCGACATTGCGGCGGACAGATCGGACACTTTTGACACTATTTCGGGACAACTGATGTTTATACAGCGATCAGAGCTAAAAAATAGCTACTGATTACTATATAAATGACACTGGCAGGGAAGGGGTTAACACTAGGGGGCGATCAAGGGGTTAAATGTGTTCCCTATGTGTGTTTCTAACTGTGGGGGGATGGGACTGCATGGGAGTCTCTACTCCCCTGACAGAACGGAGATCTGTCTGTTTACATTGACAGATCCCCGTTCTGTCCTTCTCAGGAGCAATCACAGGTAGCTGCCAGCCATCGCAGCCGCTGGCCACGCGCATTGGCTCCTACGTTATGCGGCGGGCGCGCGCCCCCTATTCTCCTTAAAGCGCTCTCCATACAGCTACGGCGATTTGCACAGAATGCCATTCTGCCGCCGTCAAATGACGCGCGGTCGGCAAGTGGTTAATGAATAAAAAAACAAAACAAAATTACAATATATAACCCATTTTTTTTTTGTCAATTATGAAAGATGATGTTACGCCAAGTAAATAGATACCCATCATGTCACGCTTTAAAATTGTACACGTGAAATTGTGCCAAACTACGGTACTAAAAAATCTCCATAGGTGGCGCTTTAAAAAATTTCTACAAGTTACCAGTTTAGAGTACTGGAATTATAAACTGCTAAATACCTTTTCTCATCAGCAGTATATAGCAGTCTTGTGACTTCTATCAATGTCTGGTTAAAGCTTGGAGGAGGAGTTTTCATGATGTACTGGCTGTCCTATTTGGATGCAGGTTCCCGACCCTCTGTATGGACAGTGCTGATCACCTGCACCCTCCCAAGAAGAAGAAAAACATTTCTAGCAATACACACCAATCTGAGCATGTGCAGCCTGACTCCACTAACTCTGTCTTATTGGGACCTGTTTTGAAGTCAGTGGAAGAAGGGGAGGATCAGAGAAGACAGGATCTATCAGCCTTTTTACACAATGCAGAGGATTACCCCCCTCATGCCTCGTACACGCGACCGGTTTTCCCGTCGGGGAAAACTGCCATGAGAGCTTTTGGCCGGGAAAACCGGCCGTGTGTATGCTCCATCGCAGTTTTCGCGACGAGAAAACTGCGGAAAAAAAAGAGAACCAGCTTTCTTTTTTCCCGCCGGGATCCCCGGCGAACTTTTTCCCGTCGGGAAAACCGGTCGTGTGTATGCTTTTCCGAGGGGGAAAAAAAACCGCGCATGCTCAGAATTAAGTTTGAGACGGGAGCGCTCGTTGTGGTAAAACTAGCGTTTGTAATGGAGATAGCACATTCGTCACGCTGTAACGGACTGAAAAGCGCGAATCGTCTCAAACTTTTACTAACACGAGGATCAGCAACAGCAGCCCAAAGGGTGGTGCCGTTTGAATGGAACTTCCCCTTTATAGTCCCGTTGTACATGTTGTACGTCACCGCGCTTTGGACGGGCGGGATTTGGCCTGAACGTGTGTATGCAAGGCAGGCTTGAGAGGAATTCTGCCGAGAAAAACGTTTTTTTTCCTGCCGAGAAAAAGGGTCGTGTGTACGAGGCATTAGGTTTCAGTGAGTATAACAAGCCTACGTTACTCCATATACAGACTGATTTTACTGTTGTGGGTTTAGTACCATTTTAAGCTTTGACAGTAAACCCTGGAAGCTGATTGGCTACAATGCACAGCTGCACCGGACTTTGCACTCTCCAGTTTTAGTAAATCTCTCCCACAATGTATATTGATTCTGATTAATAAGTGATTGGGCATAAACCTGTATTTGGACTCGCCCTTTACGGGGTGGAGCTTCAATTTTAGACTCGTTCAAGAATTAACCACTTCCGCTCTAGAAAATTTACCCCCCTTCATGACCAGGCCATTTTTTTGCAATACGGCACTGCGTAACTATAACGTGACAATTGCGCGGTTTTTCGACGCTGCACCCAAATAAAAGGTTGTCCTTTTTTTTCGAATAGAGCTTTCTTTTGTTGGTAATTGATCACCTCTGCTGTTTTTATTTTTTGCGCTATACACAAAAAAAAAAGGCCGATAATTTTGAAAAAAAAAACAACATTTTTACTTTCTGCTATAAAACACATCCAATTAAATAAATTGAATTTCTTCCTCAATGTCGGTCAATATGTATGTTTTTGGCAAAAAAAATAAAAAATCCCAATAAGCGTATATTGATTGGTTTGTGCGAAAGTTATAGCGTCTACAAACTATGGGATATTTTTATTTTTATTTTTACAGTGAAACCTTGGATTACGAGCATAATCCGTTCCAGGAGAATGCTTGTAATCCAAAGCACTCGCATATCAAAGCGAGTTTCTCCATAGAAGTCAATCGAAACTAAGATAATTTGTTCCCTATTAACTTCTATTGCATGCAGTACCGCCATGTGGCCAGAGGTGGCATGGCACCGGAAACACTCAAACAGTCGGAAACGGCTCGGAGAGGTTTCGAAATACTCAGGAACGGAGTGTTTCCAAATGTTTCCGAGTGCATCCGAACGGCTCCGGCTGTCACCGGCGCCCCCCCCCCCCACCTCTGGCCAAATGCGGTACTGCACACCGCAGTGGCTTGAATTCTGCTCGTTTTGCAAGACAACGCTCGCAAACCGAGTCAGAATTAAAAAAAAAAAATAGCTCGTATTGCGAAACGCTGGTTAACCGCCTTACTCTGAGGTATTACTGTACTAGTAATGGCGACGATCAGCGACTTATAGCGGGACTGTGATATTGCGGCGGACAAATTGGACACTAATTGACACTATTTGGGGACCAGTGGCACTAATACAGTAATCTCGGCTCCTCCCAGGACCTCCTGCTCTTTAGCTCTCTTGTTACCTCCTCCCATGCTCGCCTTCAGGGCTTCTCCAGGGCCTCTCCCATCCTCTGGAACTCCCTGCCCCAGTATATCCGATCAGCCCCTACCCTGTCCATCTTTAGGAGATTCCTGAAAACCCATTTATTCAGGGAAGCCTATCCCACACCCACCTAACAACTATCCCCGAGCCACCCCCATCAAATCATTCTCCGCATCTATTACCCTTTGTACCACCACCCCTTCCCTTTAGAATGTAATCTCTACGAGCAGGGCCCTCCTGTACCTTCTGTATTGAACAAAACTGTAATTGTGTTGTCCCCCCTCTACATTGTAAAGCACTGCGTAAATGTGTGGTGCTATAAAAATCGTGTATAATAATAATAATAATAATCGGTGCTAAAAAATATGCACTGTCACTGTACTAATGACACTGGCACGGAAGGAGTTAAAGCGGGGTCCCACCCAAAAATTTAACTTTCGCTTTAAGTGCTGGTGACCCCCTGACATGCCACATTTGGCATGTAATTTTTTTGGGGGGTGGGTACCCTATTTTTACAGGCACCCAGCTCCCACTTCCTCCCATGGCTCCGCGGCGCCGGAAGGAAGTTCACCTCTCCCCCTCCCTCCCTGCAAACTTCTGGGACACGTCACAGGTCCCAAAAGATTGCCCGGTCATTTACAGCGCGCATCGCCGGGCTCCCACAGTTAGAATGCTGGCGCCTCGGAGAGGAGGGGGAGAAGAGCGAGGCTTCGTACGCCCGCATCGCTGGACCGTGGGACAGGTGAGTGTCCAATTATTAAAAGTCAGCAGCTACACTTTTTGTAGCCGCTGACTTTTAAATGGGTGGAACTCCACTTTAACAACAGGGGCGATCAAAGGGTTAAATGTGTTCCTAGGGAGTGCTTTCTAACTGTAGGTGAGGGGGCTTTGACTAGGGGAAGGTAAAGATCCGTGTTCCTGCTTATCAGAAACACAAGATTAGTACATTCCCCGCTCATAGAATGGCCTCGTTTACATCGGCAGACTGTCTCCCGAGCGATCGGCAGGTCCTGGCGGACATCGTGTCTGCCGGGCCTGCTGATTGGCTCCTGCTGTGTTCAACCACAGCGGGAGCGGGTTGGCGGCAGCGGCGCACGCACGCGCCCCAGATCCGGCCGTGTCAGATCACGTACCAGGTATGTGATCTGGCACAGAGCGGCCGCCCTGCCGTAGTATACGTGCGTGGGACGGTCCGCAAGCGGTTAAATGTCGCCCCTTCTTGTATCTCCACTCCACCCAAAGCGGAAACAAAATTCTGGGCTGGAGTTAGGAAATGTCTAAATATTAAAATAAATGAAAAAATTGACCACAATCCATAATAGTTTAAATCTAAAAATAAAAATGGAAAACACGTGTGCTCTGTTAGGAGACGTGCGCTCCCTGTAGGATATTGTCACCCTCGGGCTTGTTGATGTTCTCCTTTCCTGGCTCTTTCATATTCCCTGCAGTGACATTCTTTCCACTGATCTGTGTGCCCGCCAGTCTGGCATATTTCTTGGCGCACAGAAGCACTTTATAAATAGAACTGCACACACACACACCAATGTGAAAATCGCTAAAATTTTCCACCCGGACTTAACAATGAGCGCCGTCGACATCTAGTGGTGAACTTAATAAATGCGGATAAATACAGCAAAGTCTTCAGAAGGTGTCACTTTCATGACAATAAATAAGGCTTAGGGCTTGTTCACATGGACAGTAAAAGCAAACAGTCGAGCGATGGTTTTACCGCCCACTTAAACTACAGCATGCAGCCACTCGGGGCTGTTCACATGCCATGGCTAAAAATTAAACAGCACATGGTATCACTGCTAAACGTGACCCTTTTAAGTGCAATGCACATGGTGGGTTGGCATTTTGAAGGTTAAGGTGTTACTAAACCCACAACAGTAAAATTAGTCTGTAAAATGCTGTAAGCAGGGGGTAGGCAACCTCGGCCCCCCAGCTGTTTTGAAACTACAAGTCCCATGAGACATTGCAAGACCCTGACAATCACAGGCATGACTCCTAGAGGCAGAGACATGATGGGATTTGTAGTTTCACCACAGTTGGAGGGTCGAGGTTGCCTACCCCTGCAGTGAAGCATGCTTGTCATACTCACCATGGAACCTAAGGGGTTAATTCTCTGCATTGTGTAAAAAGGCTGTTTGATCCTGTCTTCTCTGATCCTCCCCTTCTTCCCCTGCCCCAAAACAGGTCTGGATAAGACAGAGTTAGTGGAATCAGGCTGCACATGCTCAGTTTGGTGTGTATTGCTAAAGAGTTGTTTTTTTCTTGGGTGGGTGCATGTGATCAGCTTAGGTCCAATCAGCACTGTCCAGACAGAGGGTCGGGGTCCTAGATCCTGATAGGACAGCTCAGTGCAAGAATGAAAACTCCTCCTGCAAGCTTTACTAGGAGCTGATAGAAGTCACAAGACTGCTATATACTGCTGATGAGAAAAGGTATTTAGCAGTTCATATTTACAAAAATAACTGCATTTCCATGTTCTGTGTACTGTGGGAGACCAGATATAGGGAATGCAGGCTCCTGGGATTAGTAACACTTTAAAGCATATCACCCAGGGCTCTGAGGAAGAGGGGCTCTAACCTTAAAACGTGTCAGCAGTTTGGATGGTCTTCCTACATTTCTCACCGCGAATCACTTGTCAGAGGACCTTTTCTTTATGGACCTTGCTTTGTGCACTGGTGCGCAGTCATGTTGGAACAGGAAGGGGCCATCCCCAAACTGTTTCCACAAATTTGGAAGCATGAAATTGTCCAAAATGTCTTGGTATGCTGACGCCTTAAGAGTTCCCTTCACTAAGGGGCCAAGCCCAAACCCTGAAAAACAACCCCACACCATGATCCCCCCTCCACCAAATGATTGGGACCAGTGCACAAAGCAAGGTCTATAAAAACATGGATGAGTGAGTTTGGGGTGAAGGAACATGACTGGTCTGCACAGAGTCCTGACCTCAACCTAATAGAACACCTTTGGGATGAATTAGAGAGGAGACTGCAAACCAGGCCTTCTCGTCCAACATCAATGCCTGACCTCACAAATGTGCTTCTGGAAGAATGGTCAAACCTTCCCATAGACACTCCTAAACCCTGTGGACAGTCTTCCCAAAAGAGCTGAAGCTGTTATAGCTGCAAAGGGTGGGCCAACTCCATATTGAACCCTACAGACTAAGACTGGGATGCCGTTAAAGTTCATGTACATGTAAAGGTAAGCGTCCCAATACTTTTGGTAATATAGTGTATGTCAGATGCCACAATATGTAAAGCGATGTTTAATCCTTTTCTGTCCTGATTATTAATTTGAAATTGCTCTTATTCTGTTTTAGGGAACCACTGGATTTCCCAAAGGAGCCACTCTGAGCCATCACAACATTGTGAACAATGCGCAGTATGTGGGGGCGAGGCTCGGGTACGATTGGAGATGGGTGCGTGTCACGGCATACACAGCATATGCATCCTCATGTCTTAGATTTCAACTAAAACTGACTTGTCTCTTTGCTGTTCCCCCAAGGACACCCGTGTCGCTCTTCCTGTGCCGCTGTACCACTGCATGGGCTCCGTACTGGGCAGCCTCACATCAGTAATATACGGGCCCACTATGGTCTTACCCTCTCCGAGCTTTCAAGCCCGAGCTGTGTTGGAGGCCGTTTCGAAGGAGAAGTAGGTTTGAGATTTTTTATTTTTTATGTGTCAGCTGGTGTGATTTATTACATTGTTTAACCACTTCAATACCAGACACTTTCACCCCCTTCCTGCCCAGGCCAATTTTTAGCTTTCAGCGCTTTAAATGACAATTGTGCAGTCATGCAACACTGTACCCATATTCAATTTTTATAATTTTTTTCACACAAATGGTGCCACCCATCAGTGCCTCATATTAGTGCAGCCTCATCAGTGCCTCATATTAGTGCAGCCTCATCAGTGCCCATCAGTGCCTCATATTAGTGCAGCCTCATCGGTGCCCATCAGTGCCTCATATTAGTGCCTCATATTAGTGCAGCCTCATCAGTGCCCATCAGTGCCGCCTATTAGTTCCACCTATTAATGCCCATCAGTGCCTCATATTAGTGCAGCCTCATCAGTGCCTCATATTAGTGCAGCCTCATCAGTGCCGCCTATTAGTGCCACCTATCAGTGCCTAATATTAGTGCAGCCTCATCAGTACCCATCAGTGCCTCATATTAGTGCAGCCTCATCAGTGCCCATCAGTGCCTCATATTAGTGCAGCCTCATCAGTGCCCATCAGTGCCTCATATTAGTGCAGCCTCATCAGTGCCGCCTATTAGTGCCTCATATTAGTGCAGCCTCATCAGTGCCACCTATTAGTGCCTCATATTAGTGCAGCCTCATCAGTGCCGCCTATTAGTGCCTCATATTAGTGCAGCCTCATCAGTGCCACCTATTAGTGCCATCTATCAATTCCCATCAGTGCCTCATATTAGTGCAGCCTCATCAGTGCCCATCAGTGCCTCATATTAGTGCAGCCTCATCAGTGATACCTATCAGTGCCTCATATTAGTGCAGCTTCATCAGTGCCGCCTATTAGTGCCACCTATCAGTGCTCATCAGTGCCTCATATTAGTGCAGCCTCATCAGTGCCTCATATTAGTGCAGCCTCATCAGTGATGCCTATTAGTGCCTCATATTAGTGCAGCCTCATCAGTGCCGCCTATTAGTGCCTCATATTAGTGCAGCCTCATCAGTGCCGCCTATTAGTGCCACCTATCAATGCCCATCAGTGCCTCATATTAGTGCAGCCTCATCAGTGCCGCCCATCAGTGCCTCCTCATCAGTGCCGCCCATTAGTGCCTCCTCATCAGTTCCGATTTAGTGCCGCCTATCAGTGCCCATTAATGCTGCCTATCAGTGCTTATTAGTGCTGCCCATCAGTGCTGCCTCATCAACGCACATCAGTGAAGGAGAAAAATTACTTATTTGCAAAATTTTATAACAGAAACTAACCCTCCAAAAAAAGCTCTATCTGTCTGAGAAAAATATAAAAATGTAATTTGGGTACAGTGTTGCATGACTGAGTAATTGTCATTCAAAGTGTGACAGCGCTGAAAACTGGCCTGGGCAGGAAGGGGATGAAAGTGTCCGGTATTGAAGTGGTTAAACAAAAGCAATCCAGTGTAACTGGAAGGAGGAATTGCTCCGCACCGCTGTACCAAACTATTGTATCTTTCCAGTGAGGTATGTTCTAAGTTGTCATTACTGTTCTTTTATCTCCCCACAGATGCTCAAGTATTTACGGCACCCCAACCATGTATATTGATATGTTGGCAGAACCAGACTTTGCGACTCTTAGCTCCACTCTCAGCACTGGTATGTGACAGGCTGCTTTTCATGTAACTTTGTAAAAAATGAATTTCCCTTTCATGAATGTCAATAAAAAAAAAAGAAATATTTTATATCAAGAGCTAATATTAAATACTCTTGCTATAGAACAACATTATTTTCAATAATTTCCATAATGCATAGAAATTGTATAGTGTCCCCTCCATTGGTGCTCATTATTGTCCACTTACAATTTACATGGGTGGTCATTGTCGTGTCCAATTACATCTGTGGTCTGTGTAGTGCTTCCTTTCATGTGGTAAGTGTATTGTCCCTTTCAAATTGGTAGTCAGTATAGTGCCCCTTTACATGTGTGGTTAGTGTAGTGCCCCCTTGCATTAATGGTCAGTGAAGTATTCCCTTACACTGGCAGTCAGTATGGATTTTTTTCACATTGGTGGTGGTCAATGTAGCTCCTTCTTACATTGGTGTCCAGTTATATTGGTCGTAAGTGTAGTGTCTTCTTACATTGGGGGTCATTGTAATGTCCATTTACATTGGGGGTCATTGTAGTTTCCAATTACATTGGTGGTCAGTGTAGTGTCTAATTACATTGGTGTCAGTGTAGTGTCTAATTACATTGGTGGTCAGTGTAGTGTCCATTTACATTGGTGGTCAGTGTAGTGTCCATTTACATTGGTGGTCAGTGTAGTGTCCATTTACATTGGTGGTCAGTGTAGTGTCCATTTACATTGGTGGTCAGTGTAGTGTCCATTTACATTGGTGGTCAGTGTAGTGTCCATTTACATTGGTGGTCAGTGTAGTGTCCATTTACATTGGTGGTCAGTGTAGTGTCCATTTACATTGGTGGTCAGTGTAGTGTCCATTTACATTGGTGGTCAGTGTAGTGTCAAATTACATTGGTGGTCAGTGTAGTGTCCCCTTACATTGGTGGTCCGTGTATTTTTTTTGTACATGTGGTCGGTGTAGTTTCTTTCTTTCATTGGTGGTCAGTGTAGTGTCCAATTACATTGGTGGTCATTGTAGTGTTCAGTTACATTTGTGGTCAGTGTTTTGTCCCCCTACATTGTTGGCCAATGTAGTGCCCCCTTACATTTGTAGTCAGAGTAGTATTCCCTTAAATGGGTGGTCAGTGTGGTGTCCATTTACATTGGTGGTCAGTATAGCGCCTGCTTACATTTGTGATCAGTGTAGTGTCCCATTACATGGTGGTCAGAGTACTGCCCCTTTTTACTTTTTAGTGTGATGCCCCCTTACATTGGTGGTCAGTGTAGTGTCCAATTACATTGGTGGTCAGTGTAGTGTCCAATTACATTGGTGGTCAGTGTGGGGTCCACTTATATTGATGGTCAGTGTAGTATCTAATTACATTCATGGTCAGTCAATTGTTCACTTACATTGGTGATCAGTGTAGTGTCTTCTTACATTGGTGGTCAGTGTAGTGTCCCCTTATATTTGTAATCAGTGGAGTACCCCATTACATTTGTGGTCAGTGTAGGGCATGCTTTACCTTGGTGGTTAGTGGAATAGCGCTTCCTTATATTGGTTGTCAATGGAAAATGGGTCCCCTTACATTGGTGGTCTATGTAGTGCATCCTCTCATTCGTGGTCAATGCAGGGCACCACTTACCTTGATGGTCACTGTAGTAGTTGATTACATGGTCATTATAGAAGTGATCCCTTACATTGGATGTCAGTGCCCCTTGGTGGTCAGTGTAGCCAGGAGATCATTCTGCCATTACTCCGCTGCTCGAGGAACAACCTTTGATGGAACAATGGAGCTCCGCAGATTCCTTGTAGACAGGCTGGTTTAGGAACTGTCAGGCAGTGTATGGTGGAGTTTAAGCTTTTAAGCCACCCCCTCCACACAGTTATTTCTCAACTACCAACACCCCATGTGCAGCAACTGGGAACCACTAACTTAATTTCTGTTACCTGGTTTGGTGATCACCCCCCACAAACTACAAGTACTGTATACCAGTCTGGGCCAGAAGTAGGAATATGACGTCTACAGCTTATGTGATGAATGTGTGACTCAGGATCTTCCCAAGCTACTCCATCATATTTTGGTAGCTTTAAAAAAAGGTGGAACCTTGGATTACGAGCATAATCCGTTTCAGAAAAATGCTCTTAATCCAAAGTACTCACATATCAAAGTGAGTTTCCCCATTGAAGTCAATGGAAATTAAAATAATTTGTTCCGCATTGACTTCAATGGCATGCAATACCGGCCAGAGGCAAGGGGGGGGGCGCCGGAGAGCCCCATAAACACTCGGAAAGGGCACCTCAGCTGAACTCGGGAACGGAGTATTTCCGCAATTTTCCAAGCAATTCCAAACGGCGCCGTTCGGGTCTGCTCGGCTTCGGCGCCCCCCCACGTCAGGCAAAACGCGTTATTGCACACCGCTGTGGCCTGAATCCTGCTCGTTTTGTGAGACAACACTCGCAAACCGAGTCAGGTTTTTTTTTAAATACAATGCTCGTATGGCGAAACGCTCGTTAACCGCGTTACTCGCAATCCGAGGGTCCACTGTATCTTACTAGGAATATTGATTCGTATGCAACTGTGTCATATTTGTTTCTTTTATGTTATTGATTTTTCTGTTTTTTTAAGCATCTTAACACTTGACCTAAGAAGTTCAACCAATTCCACTGTTTTTACCTGAGGGCTTCTTCTGCAGGATTTATTGCTGGATCCATCGTACCACCCGAGATCATGAAGAAACTTCTCACTGAGACAACAATGAGGAATATGATGGTAGGTGCTTCACATAGTACTGTGCTTATAAAGAGATACACTATATGGTCAAACTTTTTTGGACACGTGATTATCACATCTACACATCTCCAAATGATGGAGTTCGGGTGTGTATGAAGAGTTGGCCTACGTGGCTTTTATTGTATGCTAGCAAAAATATGTCTGTTCCAGAACAAGCAAGGTTGGGGTGGTTTAGGCAGTGAAAGGGGGTTATAAGTGAGGTACAAAAAGTGGCAACCACCCCAACCTATAACTGGCCTTTACAGTGAGGTGCACATGGAAGGGCAACGCACATCACAAGATTTCCCAGCAGAGTTACCAGCTAGCCTGTGAAAAAAAAATTCTGAGTCTCCAAAGTTGGAGCATATATAGCAGTGGATACCCAGATAGCAAGGATAATGTGCCACAAACTTGTGGCAATGTTGAATTGTAAAGCCTCGTACGCACGACCGGTTTTCTCGGCAAGAAAACTGCTGGGAGAGCGTTTTGCCGTGAAAACCGGTCGTGTGTATGGTTTCTCTTCGGGGAAAACTGCCGGGAATCTCAGCGAGAAAAATAGAAAAATAGAGAACCTGCTCTCTATTTTCTCGTCGGGTTTCTCAACGGCCTGTTTCCCGACGAGAAAACCGTGCGTCTGTATGCTTACCTGTCTCCAGGTAAACCCGCGCATGCTCGAAAAGACTTTGACGCATGCACGGTAGCATACAAGGGTAGTGTAGGGTGTACAAGATGGCGGCGGCGGCATCGAATGTGACAAGCGCATGCTTGTCGTAATCGATAACGTCACCGCGTTCTTGCCTTTCAAAAGAACGGCGGTTCTTTTGAACGTGCCGTGTGTACACAGGGCTTGGCAAGACAAGCTTGCCAGGAATCTTGTCGGGAAAACCAACGTTTTTTTTTTTCCGGATGAGATTCCCGCTCGTGTGTACAAGGCTTAAGTCTGTTAACCTGTTGCACATTTTCACTGGCAAGTTGTCCACTTGCAGAGCACTTGAAGAACAAGTTCTAGTTGACACTTTTCCAATTTGTAGCAAATTTGCGTGGCAAGTCTCTAGCAAGAGCAAAGTTGCAGTTGTGAGTCTACAGCAAGAGCGCTGCAAGTCTACACCATGAAAATTCAGCCACAGTGACCCCTGTGGTGGGATGACTATTGCACAGCATAACAGAACCAGAACTTGCAGCAGACTTGCAGAATGTTTGCAAAGAAAGTTGATCTGGAGTCATGCAATACGGACTTGCTGCAATTGTGCAACAAACTTGTGAAGCCCGGCAAGTCTAGCAATAGCTTAGCAAGTCATTTTCAAATTGCAGCACAATTGCTTGCTATCTGGGTAGATTAACCACTTAAGGACCGAGCCTGTTTTTCAGACTCAGTGTTTACAAGTTAAAATTTTTATTTTTTGCTAGAAAATTACTTAGAACCCCCAAACATTATACTTTTTTTTTTCTAACACCCTAGAGCAGGGCTCAAAATTTCAAATCCTGAGCTACTAGCCAGACCTCAAGGGTTACTCGCCACCAGTTGCCGGGTCCAACCCCTACCATGCCCCGCCCCTAATCCCGCCCCTAAACACGCCCTCAAATTATCTCATGAAATTACACTTAAATTGTTTATGCAGAATTAAGTTATAAAAATATTAACAACAACTTTATCCTGTGTCCCCAAATTCAGCCATGTGTCCCCAAATTCAGCCATGTGTCCCCAAATGCAGCCATATGTCCCCAAATGCATCATTGTGTCCCCAAATGCAGCCATGTGTAGGTCCCCAGTGGCCTACCTGTGTAGGGAAAGAGAGAGCCCCCCCCCCCCCTGCCACCGCCGGGTTGGTTGATCAGCGCGCGGGGAACATAACCGCTTTCATTTCAATAGCTGTGTGTTCCCCGTCGCGCGCCGTCATATATAGACCCTCCCCCTATGATGGGATAAATTGATACCCAACATGTCACGCTTCAAAATTGCGCCCGCTCCTGGAATGGCGTCAAACTTTTACCCTTAAAAATCTCCATAGGCAACGTTTAAAAAATTCTACAGGTTGCATGTTTTGAGCTACAGAGGAGGTCTATGGCTAGAATTATTGCTCTCGCTCTAACGATCGCGGTGATACCTCACATGTGTGGTTTGAACACCGTTTTCAAATGCGGGCGCTGCTCACGTATGCGTTCGCTTCTGCGTGCGAGCTCGTCGGGACGGGGCGCTTTAAAAAAAAATAAGTTTTTTTCTTATTTACTTTACTTGATTCTATTTATTTTTACACTGTTTAAAAAAATAATAATTTGCGTCACTTTTATTCCTATTACAAGGAATGTAAACATCCCTTGTAATAGAAAAAAAGCATGACAGGTCCTCTTAAATATGAGATCTGGGGGTCAAAAAGACCTCAGATCTCATATTTACACTGAAATGCAATAAAAAAAAAAATGTCATTTGAAAAAAATTACAAAAAAAAAATGTCCCTTTAAGAGCTATGGGCGGAAGTGACGTTTTGACGTCGCTTCCGCCCTGCTATGGTATAGAGACGGGTGGGGGCCATCTTCCCCTCACTCGTTTCCATACCCAGCTAGGAAGAGGACCGGATCGCCTCCGCCGCTACCGACGGCTCCGGTAAGCAGCGGAGGGCGTGGGAGAGCGGTGGGAGGGGGGGCCTTCTCCCGCCACTGATTAATGGTGATTTTGTGGCGAATCCACTGCAGAGACCACCATTCTCGGAAACCGGACCGCCGCCTGAAGAGATGGATACCTTGGTTATGGCAGCAGCTGCTGCCATTACCGAGATATCCCTCTTCAAAGTGAGGTCGTAGATAGTCGTGCGGCGGCCCGGAAGTGGTTAAGGGCAGGTTTCCCTGGAGGGAGCCCACTCCTCCTTTAAAGGCTCAGGGAGGCACGGGATGCCCAGCAAGAGCACAAAGAGCTAAAGCCACCCAGTGCCTCCCAACAACATCAAATTCAGCCAACTGTACAAAAAAGTGGCAACCGCCCCGACCTATAACTGGCCTTTGCAGTAAGGAGCACATGGATTCATCTATTCATTGCTTTAAGTGCTTCAACATGGGAGACTCTGAAAATGATAGAGTTAGGACCGCAGTGCACAGAGGAGCCTTGAAGTAGGCACTGCGACTTACGCATATACACTATATTGTCAAAAGTATTGGGACACCTGCCTTTACACGCACATGAACTTTAATGGAATCCCAGTCTGATGCCGCGTACACACGATCGATTTTCTCGACGGTGAAAACACCGACGGGAAAAACGAGGGAACGGCTTGGTACCCTACACACGTCCGTTTTTCCCGACATTTTTTTTTGGGTCGAGAAAAACGTCCGTGTGTGGGCTCCATGGCAGTGTTTCCCTATGGGAAAACTGCCGCGGAAAAAAACGACGGGAATCACGACGAGAAAAATAAGAGCATGTTCTAATTTTTCTCGTCGTGATTAATGCCGTTTTTCCCGTCGGGAAAAATGACAAAAAGCCCACAGACGGTCGTTTTTCTTGTTTAAAAAAAAAAAATGTAATTTTTCCCGACGGGAAAAATGATCGTGTGTACGCGGCATTAGTCTATAGGGTTCAATATTGAGTTGGCCCACCCTTTGCAGCTATAACAGCTTCAACTCTTCGATTAAGGCCATCCACAAGGTTTAGGAGTGTGTCTATGGGAATGTTTGACCATTCGTCCAGAAGCACATTTGTGAGGTCAGGTACGGATGTTGGACGAGAAGGCCTGGCTCGCAGTCTCCACTCTAATTCATCCCAAAGGTGTTCTGTCGGGTTGAGGACAGGACTCTGTGCAGGCCAGTCAAGTTCCTCCACCCCAAACTCGCTCATCCATGTCTTTATGGACACTATTTGTGCACTGGTGCCCAGTCATGTTGGAACAGGAAGGGGCGGGACTAGAGACAGCGCAAAATAGGCATCCACAAGATGGTGCTTCATCCCGTCTGCATTGGTCTACAACTAAAATATCACTTTTGGCTGGACTCCTCTTTTATCTGCTGACCATGTTACTTTTGTCATTTTATATGGTTTTCATATTATTTTTACACCTTAAACATCGGCCACTTTAGCGCACTCGCTGTTTTTTATTTATTGATTTATTTGTCTGACATGAATCAAGCTGTTATGAGACCGTGGACATTTATTGAAATGGTTTTAGTTGTCATCACCGTGTATGTGTTTATTTCTAGATATTTTATATAATATATACATTTCTATGTACATGCCTAGTTGGTCACATGATTAAGAGTGCAATGGCTGTTAGTTGGTCACATAGTTTACATGCATACATGTTGCAATGGCTTTGGTAAATGCAAAATGGCAGCTGTAGAGATACAAGGTGTCTCCATCGTTATGGGAAGAGCGTCTTGAAGGTCCTACGTGTCAGTAGTTTACTGGTCACCCGGGTCATAGTTCCCCCGACTGTCCATTTGGAGCCTGTAGAAAAAAAAAGATTGAGTTATACTGCAGTAGATAATTGGTGTACCCAGTATTTCTAAAATAAAGTGGAATCATAATTTGTTGAACCTTTTCTGGTTTGTTGATTTAAAGCTCATTCATACTAGCGGTTGAGGGGGTGGTAAAACCCCTCGGGTGAGCCAAATTTTTATCACTCCCCAATTGCTACCCCCTTGCAGAGGCAGGTTCCAGGGGGTGTACACATGTTGCAGCCGCAATGCTTTGCCTCCTGCCTCTGCAAGGGATTATGTCCTGTCGCTATCGATAGATGTAGTGCTTGCTGAGCGTGACCCATTAACGTGAATGGGGCTGCTCCGCAAGCACCCCACAACCATGTGCAATGCGCACATTTGCAGCTCGCTGGTGTGGAGTTGAAGGGGTTGTCATTGTCCTGAATGGCAAGATTTTTATATTTGAAAATGTAGTTTTATGTTGCAAATTAGACAAGGCGGTTTTATCTGCTTAGTTGCACTTTAATTTTTACTTTCAATTACTGTATATACTCGAGTATAAGCCGACCCGAATATAAGCCGAGGCACCTAAATTTACCACAAAAAACTGGGAAAACGTATTGACTCGATATTAAGCCTAGGGTGTCCATCTGCATGCCTCACTGTGCCTCACTGTGTCCATGTGCATGCCTCACTGTTCCCATGCCTTACTGTGCCCATGCCTCACTGTGTCCATGCCTCACTGTGCTTTACTGTGCCCATGCCTCACTGTGTCCATGTGCATGCCTCACTGTTCCCATGCCTTACTGTGTCCATGCCTCGCTGTGTCCATGCCTCGCTGTGTCCATGCCTCACTGTGCCCATGCCTCACTGTGTCCATGTGCATGCCTCACTGTGCCCATGCCTCACTGTGCCCATGCCTCACTGTGCCCATGCCTCACTGTGCCCATGCCTTACTGTCACTGTGCCCATGCCTCACTGTGCCCATGCCTTACTGTCACTGTGCCCATGCCTCACTGTGCCCATGCCTCACTGTCACTGTGCCCATGCCTCACTGTGCCCAATCTCCCTACCTGATCTCCGGCGCTGTGTCACTAGACTGACATTTAACATAGGAGACTATGGAAGGGGTGCCTGGCTTTGAAAAATCGGTGCTCCCCAGCCGTAGGTCCCCCGGACAACAAACTTTGCACACTTGTATATGAAGAGTGCAGCTACGTGTGTGCCAAGTTTGGGGTTTAGGGGACCTAGGGTTGGCCAGTACCGGGTCCCCAAAATCATTAGAGAAATGACCGTTTAACATGGGAGTCTATGGAAGGGGTGCCCGGCTTTGAAAAATCGGAAGAGTGGGGCTACATGTGTGCCAAGTTTGGGGTCCAGGGGACTGATGGCTGGCCAGGATCAGGCGCAAAAAGTTGAAGATGGACACAGACTTAAGTATAAGCCGAGGGGGGCATTTTCAGCACAAAAAAATGTGCTGAAAAACTCGGCTTATACTCGAGTATATACGGTATTCAACCCCCATTGTCCTATAGTGCTACTTGTAGACCGTCTTTCACATTTTTAAAGGATAAGGTAATCTTCGTTCATTTTTTTTTCTAAATTCCAGCTCCCCTATGTACCAGTATAGCATTCATGTACTTTTTTTGCAAAAATATCAAAGCTTTCCATTAAATCTACAGACACTTTCTTGTCTTGTCCTCATCCATGTTTCCAGACGTATCCATTTGTAATATCTAACTTCCTGATCAGGCTTTATAAAGGTCATGACACAGGAAGGAGTTGACCAGCTGACCTCATTAGCACACACCCTGCATTGCAGTTGCTCCAGAGCTTAGTAAATGAGCAGAAGCTCTGCTGACTTCCATCATCCAATCATGTGCAAGCAAAAATTCTGTTTTTTTTTCTTTATTTTCTATGCACATGATTGGGTATTCTTTGCTAAGTGAAGCTTTGCATCATTTACTAAGCTCTGGAGCAACAACACTTGCAAAGTGAACAGTCTATTTGCCTTTAGTAAGTCCATACCACTCTCTGTCCTAGGGTGACTATGCTTACTCACCATTGCCGTATCTATGGAGGATCAGCATTCCCACCCTGGAAAAGGACTACATAAGATCTACCCCTCTTCCTTTATTAAAGAGGAACTGCAGTCTGCTCACATAATTTGTAATAAACACATCTTTGCCATTCTGAAGCCACTTTGCATATTATTTTATATATACTGTGATTCTGTACTTGCCGAATATGCTGCAGAAATCTCCCTCCACTGAGTTTGGCTGCAACCATTTTAACTGTGGGCAGCTGAAGCTGCTGCCTGTTCACTTCCTGGATTTACACAGAGGCACACCTCCAGCTCTTATGTTGTGCACGATGTAATCAGCCTAGCCCTAGGCTAATAAGGTATTTACTGGTTTTTAAGGTATTTACTGGCCAAAAAAAAATGTTTTACTATCCAAAGTTAAAACAACAAGGGCAGAAGATTTAATAGAGATGAAAAAAAATGACTGAAGGTCCACTTTAATAACAGATGGGAAGTGTTTTCAAATCCAAAGAGAACTGGAAACAATGTAACTGATAAGACTGCAGCAAAGACAAAGAGCATGGTTTCTGGCAGGGCGAATAGTTATTTTTTTTGTTTTAAGTTTTTATCATGGTAAATATCAGGGCTTGACAAATTTGCTTTGAATCTAGGAGCCAGCTAAAAAAGTTAGGAGCCTTTTAACTATCACATCGTCCCCAAAGGAGAACTTATCCTCGAACCCTTTCACAGCCTGGGCCGATTTTGCGTTTTTTTTTCCACATGAAGATTACATAAAACCCCCAAACATTATATGTTTTCTGAAAGCAGGCACCCTAGAGAATAAAATAGTGGTAGCTGAATTTTTTTATGTCACATGAAATTACCGCAAAGGAAAAAATTTCTGTAAAAAAAACACAATAAAAATTAATTTTAGGGGGCACAAAAACACAATAAATTTTTGGTAAATTGTAAAAGCCGAGGTTGCACAGAGTAAATAGATACCCAACATGTCAAACCTTACACATGTCAGTACTCTATATTTTCCACGCTTTAAAAGCCGCCTATAGGTCATCAGTTTAGCGCAGTGCTTCTCCAGTCCTCAAGGCTCACCAACAGGTCATGTTTTCAGGATTTCCCTCAGATAAAACAGCTGTGGTAATTACGAAGGCAGTGAAACAGATCAAGTCACCTGTGCAAAAAGATGGAAATCCTGAAAACATGACCTGTTGGTGCACCTTGAGGGCTGGAGTTGAGAAACACTGGTTTAGCAGGAGATCTGGTGCGAGAATTATTGCTCTCATTCCAGCGTGTGCGGCGATATGTAACCTGTGAATCAACGTTTTCCTGCGTAGGTGTCCCACTTTGTGCGTTTACATTTGTACATGCGTATATGTGGGTGGCCTCAATTTTTTTATTTTTTTAGTCGGGGGAAATTTTTTTGTGCTTATGTGTAACTTACATTTTTTTCAATTAAATTTTTTTTTTTTTTTTTTTAATCACATAGGGGACAAAGTTTTTTTTGGGTGACAGGTTCTCTTTAATGAGACATGCAGGGTCTAAAATACCCCTGATGTCTCTCCTGTGCTCCACTGAATGTAATGCAATGCACATCGCACTGCATTACATTCTTTCCCGGCTGGGGAAACTGTCAACGGGGACCCAGAAATTACATCACACGTAACTTTTGGGTCAACCACTAGAAGTAGAGGCTCTACTCCCTCCCCCCCCTGCCCTCTTCACCCAGCGGCAGCCGATATACTGGTCCCGAGCCCACAGATGGGAAAGCGGAGCCCAGGATACATAGCGGGGGGGCTTTTCGGGCGGCAGCATAGAAACTTCTGGTCGCAATGGTGACCTGGAGCCTGGGGTTTGTCAAGCCATGGCATTCATTGCTAGGGTTTATATACACCTTGGGGCCTATTAATAAAACATTTGTCGGAAGCATTCGTGCAAGTGGAACAAAATGTTACCCTATTTTTTGTCACTGTAATTTTTCTAAGAGATTAATGCCTGTATTGTCAGCTCCATCTAGTGGCCAGCATGCAGTATCATTTTTTTAATTTTTTTTTTTAGAAATCGGTAAGGCATTTTAGCCACTAGATGGAGCTGCTGATACAGGCAATAATCTCTTGGAAAAAATACGGTGACAATTTGTTCAGCTTGTACGAATGCTTCTGATGTTTGCGCAGTTTTTGTAAATGGACCCCTTTATCTCTACTGTTTTGGGATACCTATGATCTTACCTGTTTAATGTCCTTCTCTTTTTCTTGATTTCTTTAATGGCTGTTTACACTCACTGAAGGCCCCTGTGTCTCGCAGCTGTTGCCCGCGGTATTGAGGCGGGCTTGCACAAGTGGCGTCTGGGGGAGAGCGGCTGCCGTCAATCCACCTAAAGAGGAAGGAGCATAGTTAGGATCGGCCAGCGGCGTGTTATGGGAGATATTTTCATCTCTGTATGATTCTTTGATGTACCTTCTCAGAGCTGCCAGCTGGCAGGAGCAGTGCCAAGGGTTGTTTGCTAGTGTCAGGTTCTGCAGGGAGGAGAATGGGGCAATGGCAGGAAGCTGGCTCAACTTATTTCTTTCAATTTTCAGACTCTTCAGGGCCGTCACTCCAACAAAAGCATTTTCTGAAAACTAAAGCGAAAAATGTGAAGGTTTGGCCGCTGCAGGAGGAACAAACACATTACCTCTTCCCAGCTCATTACACACGCCTAGATCCCCCCTCTCCAGAATCCTCACCCACTCCGTGTGCTCCCCACATTCTTTAGCTGGTAAAGGAATGCCATTGGAAATTTCCATCTGGGATCCTACGGAGATGCTTCAGCTAAGCTTAGAAAAGAAAATGAAGCTCTCTTTCAGTCTCTGAACCTTAGGCTGCCTTTAGGCGTTAGAGGAACATTGCCCAATCCAACCACCAGCAGATTCGGAGAAAGCTGGATAATCTTAACTAGATTTTCCTAGTTCTAAGTAGCAAAGTTCACCTTTTCCAGCCTATGAAGTCAAAGAGCCCCAGTAGGTAATAAAAAAAAAAAACAACCTGTCTAGCTTTGCAAAATGTTCACAAATTTTATTGTCATAACTGTAGGCCATTTGGGCCCCCCTGGAAGCCTGGCCTGAAAACTCCCAGCTAGCAATCCTCATGTCCTGCCTTGTTGCCAGGATGTGAAAACCTGTTGCTTTTCACTCCTGTAAAGCTGGAAGTAAGTGGGAGTGTCCCCACATAACTCATTAATTCTCATGTTCAGAGCTGAACCCCACCCCCCCCCCCCCCTACCCCACCGCTCAGAGGACTGCTACAAAGTGCCGTGTGGATGGCATCATTTTTCAAATGGAATGCTCCATTCCATCGGTGCAGCCTATCTCAGATAGGGAAATCAGATAAAAAGAGCACACAGGAGGGCGCAAACGCATAATGCATTACCAAGAGAGTTATTAATAAATCATAACTGATTAATAACTGAACATAAAGCCAAATCTATACTCACAAAAGTAGAATAAATGCATGTGTTGTATCACATTAAATCATGATCCAGTGCCGGTGTAATGTGACCTGACCCGCGCACCACTGTAACAGCAAGCTGACGAGTTTCGGGGACGCACCACCTTTTTCAGCACTAAAGTCTGAGCTCTGAGAAAGGGGTTGCATCCCCTGAAACTTGTCAGGTCACATGACATCAGCACTGGATTATGATTTAAAGTAAAACAACGCATGCATTTATTCAGTTTTCTCAGGGCTGCGCTCTTTTAGATGGCTGTGGGCCACCATGAATATGGGTCAGCCATAGCAGTGAGTAGATCAAGCTGGACCCAGCTGGCAGTGTACTCTGCAATGAACCATACTGCATATTGGCTACATAAATTACCAACATCTGTCTAGTAAGAAGGTCTAATTGATGGGATGAAAATTTACGTTGTTTTTACTGTATAGTTGTTGCTAAATCTATACAATGAGCTAGTAGCATGTGTGGCTAGCAATGCAAAAGCGGTAACCCATAGCTATCAATCGGCAATCGCCTCAAGTTGGGTTTAACGGCTCTAATTTCATAGTAAATTGTGATTATATGCTGAGACTTACAGCAATTTGAAAATCACCTCTGCTAGGGGCATAGCTTCAGGGCCGGGACCAGGGGGTGGGCAGGAGCAGCATCTGCCCAGGGTGCAGTACCCTTAACCAGCAGGAGGATGGGGCGCTGCTCGGCGAGCTCCCCACTGCATGCATGCTCAAAATTGGTGGTGGGCGACTAGTGAACTGTGGAGGAACGGAGCTATGACTTTCAGTCTGCTTTAACAGCTACTGCTTACACGCCACATTCCCACTGTCGGCTCCCCATGCTCCATCTGCCCACAGCCGACATGAAAAACACACAGTGCATGAGAAACTGCGCACCCACCCCAGCTGCTAGAAAGCAAGCGAATGACTATGCATGCACAGTGCACCCTCCATGCCAACTACGGGCAGGCCAGAGTAGGCAGGGTAGTAAACCCATCTACAACATGCATTGTTAGTGGGAGGGGGGGGGGGTTGCGCAGTTCCGCATTTAGCCTTCAGTGCTGGACAACCATGTCCCAATACTGCATGGCCCTATCAAGAAAACTTACCAAAACGTTAATATTGCTCAATGTAATGCAGTCATTCTAAGTAGCTCTTTATTGGTTGTTCAGGTAGGTGTTTAAACAAGACTGGTGTTTCCAAGGCTGCTAAGAGACTCTTACGAGCAACATCTGAGAGAGCTGAAAGCCACATTTATATCACAA
This sequence comes from Rana muscosa, assembly GCA_029206835.1. Taxonomy (NCBI): domain Eukaryota; kingdom Metazoa; phylum Chordata; class Amphibia; order Anura; family Ranidae; genus Rana; species Rana muscosa. The sequence goes on from CM055128.1 coordinate 39,402,173, forward strand.
GGCACTGGTTGGAGACCGGAGGGCACAAAACTTTGTGATGCCATCACATGGAACTTTTTTTTGGTGAGGCATCTTATACTGTCGGACTATACTAGATTGTACTTTACTATATTAGTGTATAAGAGTCAACGTATACTCTAAATATCACCCTTTACTTCACTTATTGACAATTTCCAAAATTTTGCATAAGGTGATTGTTAATTTTCCAATAGGAACACCTGTTTCTGAGCTTGCATGTTATCTTAGTGAGGAACCCAGGCAGATCTTGGGCAAACAATGTCGGTCGTTTGGGAAAATCAAACTAGGAAAAAATGTTTTCTCCTGATATTGGTGTGCTGGGTGTCAGCGAACATCTAAACAATGGATCTGTGTTTCTCAAACAGGGTGCCATCTGGGTTTCCCAAGGTGCTGTGAGCACAGAACCCAGTTTGCCCTGGATCAGCAGCCAGCACCATGCCAACCAGTGACATTCCAGGGCAGGGGTCTCCAAACGTTCTAAATAAAGGGCCAGTTTACTGTCCTTTTAGACTTTAGAACGGCCAGACTGTGGCCAGCGGAAATATAATATTTTTTTCTGCTATCAGTTTGAATAAACAGTGCACCAGCTTTTGGTATTTGGGGGAGGAATAGTGCCCCATTGTTGGTGTCAGTGGCAGGAATTATGCCCCACTGTTGGTGTCAGCGGGCTGAATAGTGTCTCATATCAGTGGGATGAATAGTGCCAAAAGGGCCAGGTAAGTCAAGCAAATGGCTGAAGTTTGGAGAGCCCGGCTCTAGGGCCAAAATACGTACCATTATTCATGGCTATAGCGATGGCGGTTGGCTCGATGGCTGGCCATGGCTCTGATGTAGGGCAAGGCCGCCCCCAACATTCAGTAGAAGGAGGAAGTCATTCTCCACCTTCCAACCTCTCCTGTGCTGCAGGAGGCAAAAAGTAGGGCTCTGATGGGAAGAGGGGACTGTGTAATTGGAGGCTCTGTAATGTGAGAGACTGTGTGGGGGGCTCTGTGATGTGGGGGGGGGTCTGTGGTGTTGGGGGGACTCATGTGTAGGGGGCCTTTTTTTTTTTTGTATAGGGGCAACTCTAATGTGATGGTGGGCTCTCATGTATAGGGGGACTTCTGATGTGACGGGGGACCTCTGATGTAAAGGGGGGACTTTGGTGTGATAGGGGCTTCCAATGTGAACGTGGGCAACTCTAACGTGATGGGGGCTCTCATGTATAGGGGGACCTCTGATGTGTTGGGGGGTTAACTGATGTAAAGGGGGACTTTGATATGATGAGGGACCTCTGATGTGGTGGGGGCTTCCAATGTGAATGTGGGTTACTCTAACGTGATGGGGGCTCTCATGTATAGGGGGACCTCTGAAGAGAAGGGTTGACTGATGTAAAGGGGGGACTTTGATATGAAGGAGGACCTCTGATGTTATGGGGGCTTCCAATGTAAATGTGGGCAACTCTAACGTGATGGGGGGCTTTCATGTATAGGGGGACCTCTGATGTGATGGGGGACCTCTGAAGAGAAAGGTTGACTGATGTAAAGGGGGGACTTTGATATAAAGGAGGACCTCTAAAGTTATGGGGGCTTCCAATGTGAATGTGGGCAACTCTAACGTGTTGAGGGGCTCTCATGTATAGGGTGACCTCTGTGGTGGGGGGAGCCTCTGAATTGAAGGACACATCCTGATGTAAAGGAGGGGGCTCTTCTGTGAAGAGGATCTCTGATGTGATGGGGGGAACCTCTGATGCAAAAGGGGACTTCTGACATAAAGTTAATGTCATCAGGGTGGTTGTATGCATCATCCCAGGCTCGGGTCTCCCATTGATAGGTAACATTTACGTATTATTTTTTTTACATTAGACTGGGTTGTCTTGAGGTTTTGCATACTTTTAAGATTGCTGTTACTAAAAAAAGGCTGAGATGCTGCCAGGGATAATTTAATTGTCTTGTGAGCTGGAGAGATTAGAAATTAATCACTGCATTTCCCAATTGTCACGCAATATTTGGATTGGTTCCATCACTGGCTATCGTTGTGTGTATGTGCGGCCTTTTTCGTGACTTTACAATATGTTCTTGGTTGCTGTTTCGGAAAGTTGAGAGGTGAGCCGTCATAACTTAGCAAACTTTGAATTTTCCTGACCTGTGCTCAGAGTGTCTCTGTTTCCTAATCCGTCGTTTCTCTTTGCTATTTTGGAATGAGAGAGCACAGGTGCCCCTCCCGCGAGTCCTCCGAGCCCCAGACAGGGACTGCATTGTGAGGAGCAGAGGAGGCTGATGCATGGGAGACATCATGTCAATAAACAGACTGTTCTTGAAGGGGGAGAAAACTGGCTGCTCTTTTCCTATCCAGGAGGAAGAAGAAACAGCGGTTTGAAAGTGGAAATTAACTCTTTCAACACTCAGATATAAAAAAAAAAAAAAAGGCGAATTTTCAAAATACGGAAGCTAATGACAAATAGATTTTGGTCATTGCAATGAAAATGCCAAGATTTTGGTATAACATCTGCACATACTTTACACCTTAAACGCCCATTTAAAAGCGTTTATATGAAGCCAACGTGTCATTGGGGCCGAAACTCAGGAGGGAAATGCAAGCATTTTAAAGTGGTCACCAAAACAGGAATAGAGAAGGTAAGTCTTCCAGTAGGGCGAGAGAACATGTCTCTTTCCTCTCCAAAATCTCTGGAACCCCTACTTGGAAATCTTTTCAAATGACGCAAAAAACTGACCGGGGTTTAAGCCTTAAAGCGGTTGTATACCCGCAATTTTTTTTTTTTTTTTTTACACCTGTAAAGGAAAATGCATAATGAGCTTGTATGCACAGCATACAAGCTCATTATGAAATACTTACCTTAGAACGAGGCGTCGGGAACTTACCTGGGAGATGTCATGTTGCCTCGGCGTGTCTTCCGGGTATCGCGGCTCCAGCGCTGTGAGTGGCTGGAGCCGCGATGTCTCACTCCCGCGCATGCACGCGGGAGACTTCTTTCCGGCGAGGCTCGGCGTCTGCCGAGCCTTCAGCCCGAGAATCCCCTGTGCGCATGCGCCGCTGCTGTCAGCGGCGCATTGCGAGGGGAATATCTCCTAAACCGTAAAGGTTTAGGAGATATTTCTTTTACCTACAGGTAAGCCTTAGTATAGGCTTACCTGTAGGTAAAAGTTTAAAAAATGACTTTACAATTACTTTAATTTACTCTTTCCAAAAAAGTTTTGGCTTTAGCTTTATTTTAAGCATCAACATTGAATTTTGTGTTTTTGCTGAAAAAACAGCCAACACGATGGGGTTGATTTACTAAAACTGGAGCGTGTAAAATCTGGTGCAGCTCTGCATAGCAGCCAATCAGCTTCTAACTTTAGCATGTTCAGTTAAGCTTTGACAAAAATCCTTGAAGCTGATTGGTTTCTATGCAGAGCATGCACCAGATTTTGCACCCTTCGGTTTTTGTAAATCCGTCCCTATGGATAATGTACATCCTTTTAGAGCTTGGAGAAGCTATAACTATTGACCACTTCGTAAGTGGCTAAAGCAGTCCTTTCTCCATACAGATATCAAGCAGACATCAGTTTTAATCAGTTTTTTTTCTTTTGGTCTGGAAAATGTTAGTAATTAGAAGCTGATTTTGCTGAAAATACCCTATAGGGGAGTTTTACTAAAACTGGAGAGTGCAAAATCTGGTGCAGTTCTGCATAGAAACCAATCGGCTTCTAGATATGTTTGTCAAAGCCTAATAGAACAAGCTAAAGTTAGAAGCTGATTGGCTACAATGCACAGCTGCACCAGATTTTGCACTCTCCAATTTTAGTAAATGAACCCCTATGTCTCACTAGGGAGCATTGTCATCATTGGGAGAGTAGAAGGTAAATGGAGAGATATTACGTTTTTGTGCTTGAAATGGACACTTACTGCCTCCAAGATACTCTTATTCGTAATATCATATTAATGTGACCTTATTTTGCTTCTTAAATTACCTTCATCCCATGCCATGGGGAGCTCTGTGGTTACCCCCCAATCACTATTTTGCATTGTCCAGTTTTAGTAAAGCAACCCCTCTGTCTGACTAGGGAGCATTGTCAACTTTGGGAGAATAGACGGTAAATGGAGAGATGTTACGTTTTTGTGCTTGAAATGGACACTTACTGCCTCCAACATACTCTTATTTGTGATGTCAATTTAGAGTTGCCTTATTTTGCTTCCTAAAATGACCTTTATTCCATGCCATGGGGAGCTCTGTGGTAACCCCCAACCACTGGTACAGAACCAATTAGCAGTTTTCCGCAAATACCTCTTGGCACTGCAATGGGGGTCGCATATTTAGCTAAACCAGCCTTAGAGGTATGCGTGAGGGATTAACCCTTTGCATTGCCATCATCAGTTGGAATGTAAAGCAATCTTTGTTTGTGAAGGTTGTCATTTATACCGGTCATGGTATATTTAGTAGTAGTTGGTCACATTCAACTGGACTTCAATAGTTCTGTGATATTGAAGACTTATTTATTTAGCTTGCCTTATGCTCTTCAGAACTGAAGCTATGAAATGTCTTCAGCATTATAGAACAGGTCCAGTTGAATGTGACCATTACAAGATACCGTAATATTTGTATGTCTACATTTTCTTTGATCTATTTGTCCATTGCTCACATTTTAGCTTAAACTGGTTGTAAACCTCAGACATGAAATATGAACAAAGCATATCCCTCTATAGTGTGTACTTGTCCCTATCCCGAGCACTAAGTGTCATTTCTGTCTGCCACTTCATTCCTCCGCTATTAGTATGAATCATTTATGACAAGTTTTCTTGACACCAAGAGAAAAATGGTGTCAGGGGGAGGGACCTCCACCTTATTGACATCATCAGCTCTGTTCCTGTGTGAAGGAGGGCCCTTCCCTTCCCTCCCCTCCCCTCCAAACAGCTCTCAGAGCTCTCCTCACTGAGCTCTGCAGTGTGTAATTTCAGTTCTCCGCCCCCTTTTTTCTGACAGCTGAGACAAGCTTTATAAATTCAGCACTTTGATGTACATACGGCAGATAAACAGATACAACTTATGTAGCAGGATTTGTTTCATTTCTGTGTATCACCTGAGGATAGTCACATCACCGGGTATATGTAAGGGTTTACAACCAATTTAATACTAGCATCAACTGCTCATTTTATTTATGTCGTTTTGTGAATTTTTGGTGGTTCTTCAGTCCGTGTTTTATGTTGACCGCTTACCTTCATGATACCCATTTGGTCCATGGAGAGGGTTTCCATGTATCGGCCAAACGACTGGAAGGCGTAATCAGGGATGACTTTGATGGGGTTTCGGGAGATCTTATAATCTTCCACCACCCTCAGCTTGCTGACGGCAGCCAGCGGGTAAGTCCTCAGCTGGTTTCCGTCTAAGTGGAAGATGGCCAGGTTTTCCACTTCATCCAAGGACCCCGGCTGCAGCGTGGTGAGTTCATTATCCGACAGGTAGAGCCAGCGCAGGTCCTTGGCGCCAGTGAAGGTCCCCGCTTTCAGCTCGCGCACCTTGTTGTTGCTGAGCTGGAAGATGAACAGGTTGGCGAGCGGCGACAGCAGCCCCTTGGGTATGTCAATGATCTTGTTGTGGTCCATGTAGAGATAAGTGAGCTCAGGCAACTCCTCAAAGGCTCCAGTGCCGATCACGCTAATGTCGTTGTGGGACAGGTAAAGATACACCAACCTCTTAAGACCTCGGAAAGCCCCCGTAGCCACTTCTCGGATCCCGCAGTACTGCATGTGCAAGGACACCAAACCTTTCATTTCCTTAAAGGAGTTGGGAGCCAGGACAGGGAAGGAGTTCTTCTGCAGGTTAACCAGGCGAGTTTGCTCTGACACTTTGGGGATCTTAGTCAACCCTGAGCTGTAGCAGATAACATGCTGCAGTTCTCCCCCGTGGCAGTGACAGTTCGCGGGGCATGCCTTGAGGCTGTGGCACGCAACAGCTAGGATGGCGAGAAGGAGAAGAATGCGGAGGTGTTCCATAGCGGCCACACAGCACTGGCAGTGTGAGTGAGACCTCCACACACAGACCTATTTATATCATATTAAATTTAAAAAAATGCAGACCGCAGCCAAGCGCTGATGGAAGAGGCAGATTTTGGGAGGTGAGTGTGAATTTAACCCATAGAGAACACGGTGAACTGAAAACGGGCTGTGAGAGGGTAAAGCTTTGCACGAAAATGTTTTTAAAGTAGTTTAGCATTACAGAAGAAACACAGTCTGACCCTATAGTCTCTAATTTAATTAAGACTATGCGTCTCTAAGCTAATCCCTGTACAATTATTATTACTATAATATAGCCCACTGTTCAAGATTTGTGTGTGCGTGTGCATATACAGTGCCTTGAAAAAGTATTCATACCCCTTGAAATTTTCCCCCTTTTGTCATGTTACACACAAAAACGTAAATGTATTTTATTGGGATTTTATGTGATAAACCAACACAAAGTGGCACATACAGTGTATACCCGAGTATAAGCCGACTCGAATATAAGCAGAGGCACCTAATTTTACCACAAAAAACTGGGAAAACTTATTGACTTGAGTATAAGCCTAGGGTGTCCATCTGCATGCCTCGCTGTGCCTCACTTTGCCTCACTGTGTCCATGTGCATGCCTCACTGTGTCCATGACTAGACTGACGTTTAACATGGGAGTCTATGGAAGGGGTGCCCGGCTTTGAAAAATCGGTGCTTCCCAGCCGTAGATCCCCCAGACAACAAACTTTGCACACTTGTAGAGGAGAAATGGGGCTACATGTGTGCCAAGTTTTGGGTCCAGGAGACCTACGACCGGCCGGTTTTCGGTCCAGGGGACCTATGACCGGCTGGTACCGGGTCCCCAAAATCACCAAAGAAATTACAGTTTAACGTGGGAGTCTATGGAAGGGGTGCCCGGGTTTGAAAAATCTACCAGCGATTGGACTCAGGTAGGTATACACCTAGTGAGTCAATCAGACTTTGTGGTATAATATACCCCAGCGGTATCAGGTTCACGGTCTGGATATAACCTCAGGTAAATGTTGGAAGTAAATGGATTCAGTTGAATCGAGCATTCAGCCCCACCATTAAAAGAAGAAGGAAGGTATATAGTGTGATACCGTAAAAAAAAACATTTATTTATAAAAAACAGAGGAATTACACTCACGTTTTAAAGAGTGAAAGGCGACTTTCACACTGAGGCGCTACTAAACTGCCAGTAAAAACACTGAGCGCTTTTGAAGCGTTAGCGCTTATCTAGAAAGTGACAGTGGTCTCAGCATGGCTTCTCGACGCATTTCGACTTATGAGTCATCATCTTTTATGGACATCACAATTTTAAATTGTTGAATATGGTTGTATTCAGTTTACAGCACTAGATCACTTTTATCAATTTGAAGTGATTTATTCATTGGTCACTTATTAGCGCTGCACATTCCATACTTTTTTTCACTTGTTTGCAACTTGATCTACTGCTGTGCTGGCTGCTATATTTTTCTGGCCTCTGACAGCGCGGTATATGTGCATTTACACTTCACAGTATCGGAGTAAAGGGGGGCTGAATACAAATGCACGCCACACATTTTTAGATATTTGTAAAAAGTTTGTGTAGCGGCCTCACCCCATCTCTTTTGTCTAGGGGTATCACGTACGACAGGGTGAGATGCGCCACGGCCCATGTCCTCCCCATAGCTGTGGGTGAGGAGAAGGCCAGTACCAGATATTTCCTTGGGCCTGTGTGCTTTAGTGAAAGATCAATTCCTGCCGTGCCAACACTTCCCTTTGCTCCCATTAACCAGAGTTCCACACACAGATCACAGTCCAACTCTTGCTTTATTGTATAGCTCACAATAAACAGTACTTCAGTAGCCATCTGGTTGAGACCCAATAACAGTTTGATACGGTGGGATGAGCAGGTCGAGGCACTATCCTGATTGTCAGCTAAACCACTGTGATTTCACCAGCGGTTACTATAGCCTTGGCTAGAGAGAACTTAGAACTTGTGAGTCTCTACCAGCGACTCAAGAGAACATAGATAGGAGTACCTTCGCTGCTTTGCGGCCCCTGTCAGGGGAAGATGTCCCTCCAAGGGAGTTACCAGAGGCCCATCCGTCACCGGGTTGATGCTGCTCCAGGGGCGTACCTAGAGCATTTGGCACCCGGGGCGGATCCTATATCTGGCACCCCCCACGGTAAAATGTAAAAACACCCCACTGTGCCCCCTGCATCCTTCAAAATCTCTTTGTCACTACTGTGTACCCGCTCTCCACAACTGCACCTCTGGACCCCTTTACATTACACAGCACCCTGCATCACTGGCCCCCTTTACATTATACAGCACCCTGCATCACTGGCCCCCTTTACATTATACAGCACCTTGCATCACTGGCCCCCTTTACATTATACAGCACCCTGCATCACTGGCCCCCTTTACATTATACAGCACCCTGCATCACTGGCCCCCTTTACATTATACAGCACCTTGCATCACTGGCCCCCTTTACATTATACAGCACCCTGCATCACTGGCCCCCTTTACATTATACAGCACCTTGCATCACTGGCCCCCTTTACATTATACAGCACCCTGCATCACTGGCCCCCTTTACATTATACAGCACCCTGCATCACTGGCCCCCTTTACATTATACAGCACCTTGCATCACTGGCCCCCTTTACATTATACAGCACCCTGCATCACTGGACCCCTTTACATTATACAGCACCCTGCATCACTGGACCCCTTTACATTACACAGCACCCTGCATCACTGGCCCCCTTTACATTACACAGCACCCTGCATCACTGGCCCCCTTTACATTACACAGCACCCTGCATCACTGGCCCCCTTTACATTACACAGCACCCTGCATCACTGGACCCCTTTACATTACACAGCACCCTGCACCCCTTTACATTACACAGCACCCTGCATCACTGGACCCCTTTACATTACACAGCACCCTGCATCACTGGACCCCCTTACATTACACAGCACCCTGCATCACTGGACCCCCTTTACATTACACAACAGCCTGCATCACTGGACCCCCTTACATTACACAGCACCATGCATCACTGAACCCCCTTACATTACACAGCACCCTGCACCTCTGGACCCCTTTACATTACACTGGACCCCCTTACATTACACAGCACCCTGCATCACTGGACCCCTTTACATTACACAGCACCATGCATCACTGGAATCCTTTACATTACACAGCACCCTACACCCCTGGACCCCTTTACATTACACAGAACCTTGCACCTAAGGACCTCTTAACATTACACAGCCCTTGTACCTCTGGACCCCTTTACATTACACAGCACCCTGCATCACTGGACCCCCTTACATTACACAGCACCCTGCATCACTGGACCCCTTTACATTACACAGCACCATGCATCACTGGAATCCTTTACATTACACAGCACCCTACACCCCTGGACCCCTTTACATTACACAGCACCTTGCACCTAAGGACCTCTTTACATTACACAGCCCTTGTACCTCTGGACCCCTTTACATTACATAGCACCCTGCATCTCAGCACCACTTTACAATACACAGAACCCCGCACCTCTGGACCCCTTTACATTACGCAGCACCCTGCATCACTGGACCCCTTCACATTACACAGCACCCTGCACCACTGGACCCCTTTACATTACACAGCATCACTGGACCCCTTTACATTATATAGCACCCTACACCACTGGACCCCTTACATTACATAGCACCCTGCATCTCTCTGGACCCCTTTACATTACACAGCACCCTGCCCCTCTTTACATTACACAGCACCATGCACCACTGGACCCCTTTACATTACACAGCACCCTGCACCACTGGACCCCTTTACATTACACAGCACCCTGCACCACTGGACCCCTTTACATTACACTGTACCTCTGGACCCCTTTACATTACACTGCACCATGCACCTCTGGACCCGTTTACATTACACAGCCCTTGTACCTCTGGACCCCTTTACATTACACAGCCCTGCACCTTTCTAGATGTCTGTATGTTACACAGACACCCCTTTAACAGTTCTGGACTCCCTGCATGTTACACAGACCTCCCCTACAGTGCAGACCCCTCCCCCTACAGTTCAGACCCCTTCTACAGTGCAGACCCCCCTACAATACAGACCCCCTACAATACAGACCCCCCCCTACCATACAGACCACCCCCTAGAATACAGAGCAGACCCCTCCTACAACAGTGCAGACACCCCCCTAACATACAGACCACCCCCTACAATACAGAGCAAACCCCCCCTACAATACAGAGCAGACCCCCCCTACAACAATGCAGACACCCCCCCTACCATACAGACCCCCCCTACAATACAGACCACCCCCTACAATACAGACCACCCCCTACAATACAGAGCAGACCCCCCTACAACAGTGCAGACCCCCCCTACCATACAGACCCCCCCTATAATACAGACCACCCCCTACAATACAGAGCAGACCCCCCCTACAACAGTGCAGACACCCCCCTACCATACAGACCCCCCCTACAATACAGACCACCCCCCACAACAGTGCAGACACCCCCCTACCATACAGACCCCCCTACAATACAGACCACCCCCTACAACAGTGCAGACACCCCCCTACCATACGGACTCCCCTACAATACAGACCACCCCCTACAATACAGAGCAGACCCCCCTCTACCATACAGACCCCCCCTACAATACAGAGCAGACCCCCTCCCCCCTACAAAAGTGCAGACACCCCCCTACCATACAGACCCCCCTACAATACAGACCACCCCCTACAACAATGCAGACACCCCCCTACCATACAGACCCCCCCTACAATACAGAGCAGACCCCCCTACAACAGTGCAGACACCCCCCTACCATACAAACCCCCCCTACAACAGTGCAGACACCCCCCTACCATACAAACCCCCCCTACAATACAGAGCAGACCCCTCCTACAACAGTGCAGACACCCCCCTACCATACAGACCCCCCTACAACAGTGAAGACCACCCCCTATAATACAGAGCAGACACCCCCCCCACCCGTAATGCACCTGGCTCGGCTCAGATGATCAGCGTGTGCTGCACACAGTCACACAGCACTTGTAGACTACACAGTGACGGAGGAGGGGGAGGCGGCTTCACACTCTCTCTCTGCTCGGCTGTGTGAGACAGTCACAGCCGAGACTTTTCAGAGCCGCGGCGCGGCCACGAGAGAAGGGGATCTTTGCGCCCGGGTTCCCCGGGTTCCCCCCCCCCCCGCAAAGCCAGGCTCCCTGCTGTGTGTGTTACCTGCCACTGCCTCCCTGTCACGCGCGCGTCATGCCGCCCGCTGTCTCCACTTCCGCTAAGTCCTCTTTAGTCGCGGGGGGGTGCCGCCCTGACACCCCCCCAGTGTATGGCACCTGGTGCGGCCCGCCCCCTACTTAGTACGCCACTGTGCTTCTCCGGACTCTCGGGACGGGTAACCTCCCCAGCCTCCTCGCCTCAGACATGGGCCCCGTCCACCTCAGGAACCCTCGGACTTCTCCGCCCTTGCGGGACCCAGTCGAAGTCACTGGGCCCCAGGCCTCCTAGTTCAGTACCTCACCCCAGGCTGAAGGTGCCTGGGATGGACTCCAACTCCATTTCGGTCAGGCCTAGGGCACCTGAGCTGAAATGCCGAACCGCCCGCACCCAGGCCTAAGGTGCCCGGGCGCGTGATGAAGAAGCTCCAGAAGACCTCGTGGTTAGGGCGTCTCCCCCTTTTATCCCCTCCCTCGACGCCACGGCAGGTTCCCCGCCCTTGCCGTACCATCTCCGGAAAGGGACAAAAAGGACAGCACTGCTGGGGAGCACCGATTTTAGGCCGGACGGGAAGTGGTTAAAGAGTAACTGCACTTTGATGGAGAAAAAAAGAATTCACCTTGGGGTGATCTGTGTATATTGCAGGGATTTTGAAAAATTTTGCTGCAGATTCCTACCTTTTGTTGTTCTGAAGAAATCCCTGTGTGTTTGTGTCCATGTGTAGAATAAATCTGTATGGGAGTGATTTTATAATTATCAATCAGCTGCTGCACTTGTAGGGCTCCAGTGAGGATAGTGGCAGAGTCTGCGTCCCTTTGGGAGTATCTCATAAAAACTGTATTTTTTTGCTGCAGGGGATGCCAAAAATCTGACTTTTACCTTGGTGTAGACTTCTGGGAAAATCATTAAGCCAAATACACAAGCAGGAGAGGACATCTCTGGGGGCATTCTGTATACCATCTGTATACAGAACGCCTCCAGGTAGCCATATTGCATTTTACAGAAAATGACAGCGCTGCAGATCGGAAAGGTAATTTTTAATAACAATAGCATTTTTTTTTCAATTGGTAACAGGGTTTCTTTAATGCAATGTTCCACCTACACTGGTCTGCACATATCCCATCTCAGAGCACAGTCCTGCAAATACAAGGAATTCTGGATGTGGATGGCCTGGCACACTGCTGGCAGTAGCCTGGCACAGCACCCCTGTTCTATTTATGCAGCAGTTTGGCATGACCAGCCCTTCGCCAGTAGCAGACATTTTTTTGGCATTGGCAGTATTTATAGTCTCTATTAAAGGCCCTTTGTGGGCGCGCTGTCTGATTTCTCCCGGTGTGGATCACCGTCTGTGCAATTTTTATTTTATTATTTTCAAATACTTGACATTTTTTCACTGAGAACAGACTGCTGAATTCGCACAAAAACATCACTACAAATATACAATATCTCCCCTCACCCCTATTATATCTTTTCATGTGACAACACTGAAGAAATGACACTTTGCTACAATGTAAAGTAGTGAGTGTACAACTTGTATAACAGTGTAAATTTGCTTCCCCTCAAAATAACTCAACACACAGCCATTAATGTCTAAACCGCTGGCAACAAAAGTGAGTACACCCCTAAGTGAAAATGTCCAAATTGGGCCCAATTAGGCATTTTCCCTCCCCGGTGTCATGTGACTCGTTAGTGTTACAAGGTCTCAGGTGTGAATGGGGAGCAGGTGTGTTAAATTTGGTGTTATCGCTCTCACTCTCTCATACTGGTCACTGGAAGTACAACATGATGCCTCATGGCAAAGAACTCTCTGAGCATCTGGAAAAAATAATTGTTGCTCTACATAAAGATGGCCTAGGCTATAAGAAGATTGCCAAGACCCTGAAACTGAGCTTCAGCACGGTGGCCAAGACCATACAGCGGTATAACAGGACAGGTTCCACGCAGAACAGGCCTCACCATGGTCCACCAAAGAAGTTGAGTGCACGTGCTCAGCGTCATATCCAGAGGTTGTCTTGGGAAATAGATGTATGGGTGTCAGTGATCAGACCATACGCCGCACACTGCATCAAATTGGTCTGCATGGCTCTTGTCCCAGAAGGAAGCCTCTTCTAAAGATGATGCACAATAAAGCCCACAAACAGTTTGCTGAAGACAAGCAGACTGAGGACATGGATTACTGGAACCATGTCCTGTGGTCTGATGAGACCAAGATAAACTTATTTGGTTCAGATGGTGTCAGGCGTGTGTGGCGGCAACCAGGTGAGGAGTACAAAGACAAGTGTGTCTTGCCTACAGTCAAGCATGGTGGTGAGAGTGTCATGGTCTGGGGACTCTTAAGGCGTCAGCATACCAAGACATTTTGGACAATTTCATGTTCCCAACTTTGTGGGAACAGTTTGGGGATGGCCCCTTCCTGTTCCAACATGACTGCGCACCAGTGCACAAAGCAAGGTCTATAAAGACAGGGATGAGAGAATTTGGGGTGGAGGAACTTGACTGGCCTGCACAGAGTCCTGACCCCAACCCAATAGAACACCTTTGGGATGAATTAGAGTGCAGACTGCGAGCCAGGCCTTCTTGTCTAACATCAATGCCTGACCTCACAAATACTCTTCTGGAAGAATGGTCAAACATTCCCATAGACACTCCTAAACCTTGTGGACGGCCTTCCCAGAAGAGTTGAAGCTGTTATAGCTGCAAAGGGTGGGCCAACTCAATATTGAACCCTACGGACTAAAGCCTCGTACACACGGTCGGACTTCCAACCAACTTTTCAGTGGATTTTGGTCCGAAGGGCGTTGGCCGTGAACTTGTTCTGCATACAGACGGCACAACATTTTCAGTCAACATTCACCAAACCAGCTCTTTACCACCACCCTTTGGGCAACTTCTGCTATTGTTGGCTGATGTTTAACATTGATTCTGAGCATGCGTGTTGGACGGACTTGCGTACACACGATCGGATAAACCAACGTAACAGATTTATTGCCCAACAATTGGTGAGCATGAACAGCCAACTTTTGTTGTCGTTAATTCAGCCAATAATTGTCTGATGGAGCACACACACGGTCGGATTATCCGACACAACACGTCCATCAGACAACTATGGCCATGAAGTTGGATCGTGTGTACGAGGCATAAGACTGGGGTGCCATAAAGTTCATGTGCGTGTAAAGGCAGGTGTCCCAATACTTTTGACTATATAGTTTGCATATATATATATATATATATATATATATATATATATAAAAATATGCAATTAGTTTATATATATATGTGTGTGTGTGTGTGTGTGTATATATATATATATGCAAGGAATTAGAAAAATGACACCAGATGTTTTTATGAGTGAAAGATAACTTCTGATTGGCTAGTACAAGTTTATGGAACTTTCCACATTCCTGATTGTCTTATTCAGTAAGACTGCGGATTCCTGACATGTGTGCCACTTGAATATTTTTAAAGGTTTGTACCCCGTCATCAGCATTCTGCCCCTCTCCTTTCCAGGGGTCCATCGGCCCCTGAAATGCTTCGGAAAATCCCAGAGACTTTTTTCGTGAAGCTGCCACATGTCTCTTACTTATGAGACTTAGGAGGGGCACCTGGACGGCCTCCAGGGACATGTGATGGATGCGGAAAGGTGCAGCCCCTGAATGTGTAATAACACCAGGAGGACCTGTTAACTCCTGCATACCCAGGTAGTATAGAAATAATTGGTAGGTGCAGACTGATTACATGAGCAGTACATGTTAGAAATACTTTGATGGCTTGTTCATACTAACAGTTGGGGGCTGGTAAAACCTTGCGGTTGAGCCACACTTTTACTCCCCAACCGCTACCCCCTTTGGCTGGGGGTGTACACAAGCCACAGTAGGAATTAAACCCCTATCGCTTTCAAAGGGGGGGGGGGGTGCCGTAGTGCCGAATGTGACCCGTTGAAGTGAATAGGGTACAGTATGAAATTGCCCTGCAACCGCTGCAATGCACATGATTGTGGTGCTCGTGCAGCGATCGAGGATTTAAAGCGCCCAGTGAATATGGGAGACAATGCCTCCTCGCCGACTGTCAAATGCTTCTGTGAAGGAACTCTTTCATTTAATAGCCAAACTCCAGGCAAATTTTTTTAATACAGATGATATACATAGAGAAAGCTGTTTGTATTTCTGTCCATCCGGTCCTGAGATTGACAAAGCTCTGCCATTTAGCACAGCCCTGTTTAGAAGGGGGCCTGGCCTTAGTTTTGCTTTCATTTACAGGCTCACATCCTCACCTCCACCCTGTGACTGGACAGTGAAAGGAGAAGCAGCGCACTGATTAGCTCATTTCTCTGTCATCTGCTCTGTCCTCCTATCAGGCGGCTGTCTCAGCTTCTCCCCGCAAGAACTGAACACCTTCATGCGAGCGAGCGAGCATAGTGGCAAGTTCCCACAGGCGCGCTCATGTGATACAGCCGGCGGTCATAGCCGCTCACTGTATCACTCGGCCCCGCCCCCCGGCGCGCCGCGTCATTGGATGTGATTGACAGCAGCGCGAGCCAATGGCTGCGCTGTTTTCAATCCATCCACTATAGCCAATCAACGACCAGGCTGAGCGGCGAAGAGGACGTCGGGGTCGAGCGCAACAGGCAGGGCTTTTTTTCTCAAAGAATAGGTGCAGGAACTCCCCCTTTCCAAGTTATCCCTTGTCTCTGCCCCCGACCCACCTCTGAGCACCATTCCTTGGTTCCACCCCCTACCCATCTCCCAAGACCGCCTCTTTTAGAGAATACAGAAGCATGTAACATTTGTGGTACTAACTAATATGCATGGAACTCTTTAATGATAATAACAAAAGCAGTAAAATAGATCCCCTGCAGCCAGCAACAGTAGATTCCCTTGGCATCAATGGACCACCCATAAAAAAATACCCTCCTCCCCAGCAACAATAAACCCCCTGAAGCAACAACAGATCTCCCCCCAGCCAGCAACAATGGATCCCCCCAGCAACAACAGACCACCTACAACAAAAAATCACCCCCTTCCTCAGCAACCATAGACCTCCAACAGCAAAAACAAATCTTTCAGCAGCCAGCAACAATAGGCTCCTCCCTCAACAGCAAATCCCTACCAGCAACAACTGACCCCCCCCCCAGTAACATAAGACCCACCCTCAGCAACAATAGATCCCCCTACCAGCAACAACAGACCTCCCCAGCAACAACAGACCCTCCTCCCACAAAATAGATTCCCTCCAGTGACAATAGTTTCCCCAGCAGCCAGCATCAACAGACCCTACAGCACACCCCACCACCCCTTGCCATTACATACATTCAGTCCTGGAGGTGCCGGAACTGCGTTCCCCCGCGTTCCCGCTGAAAAAAAGCCCTGGCAGCAGGTGAACAGGCTCAGGTAAGTAAAACGGGGGGCTGGGGGGGTCGGTATTGTCGGATGTTTTTTCACCTTAATGCATAGGATGCATTAAGGTGAAAAAACGTGCACCTTTCGTGTCCCTTTAACATTTAGAGATGGATATTTTATATAGTCATGGAGCTGGAAGACGGGTCGTGAGGTCAGGCGGTTGATGGGGAAACTATTGTCAGACTTCAGGTGACCTCTGACCCCTGACTCTCAAGTCAAAGAGCCATACAAAAGAAGTAAATGGGGGCACAGTAAAATACAACCACCAGCCTCTCTCTGTCCCTCTCTACTTGCATCTATTGAGGGACAGAGGAAGACAAAGCATATTGCTTCCTTGACAAGTAAGAGAATTCCTAATCAATGTGTATAGAGGAAGGACTCTGGGGAGATGTAGTTCTGGGGGGCATACTTACAGAAATTAGTCTTTCAGCCACCATCAATCCCTGCTTGAATTTTACAAGGCCAATGATGAAGTCACAGGGAGTAACAAATGCTTTTCCTCACTACAGTAAAAAGGGTAAAGTTCTGTATTCAGGCAGGGCTGACAACCCATACATTGGTGGACTTCAAGTGGTTATAGCCTTCCGCGGCTTTCCCTGGCTCTCCCGTCCCAGCAGGAGATCCAAGCGACCAGCCGACGCTTCCGCCAGCTGGTTGGAGAGCCCAACAAAGCCCGGATCGGCTCTTGGCTACAGTAACCCGGAATGACCTGACATCACTTCCGGTTTACCCAGATGTTAACGGCGCCATTTAAAAAAATTTTTAATGATTCGAAAACACAGATTTTGGTGTGATCAAATGCTTTTAAGTCTTGGGGACCCCAGATCTCTACATAAAGAGTACCTGTCACGGGCCTATTGCTGTCACAAGGATCACATTCTTTGTGACAGCCATAAAAGTGATCAGATTTTAACTGGTTCCCGACTAGATGAACTGTGGCAGAATGGCTCTCCTGGGCGAAATCCCGTGTGTATGTATATATGTATATGTATATATATATATATATGTATGTATGTATGTATATATGTATGTATATATATATATATATATATGTGTATGTATGTGTATATATATATATATATATATATATATATATATATATATATATATATTGTGACAGCAGGAAGGTAAAGTCACCTGGTTGCATCCAGGGGGGTAGATATATTTCGCCCAGATTCAGGCTTTACGCCGATTTGTACAACTAGGTGGAGAGTTGTATAAGGCTAGTGTGCTCATGGATGACTCATACCTCTAGGGAGAGGGCTGGGCGTCGTGCAGACAGGGAGTTGATGAGACCAGCTGAACCTTGTCAGCTCATTTAGGCCTCTATAAGAAACTCCCAGATTCATTAGATGTTAGCTCATGCCTGGAAGCAGACCTGTGTGGACTGTCTAGGGAGAGTGAACCCCTGTGCGGTGAGAGAAAGCCTGTGTGGCTATATTTTGCTTGGACATTTAAAACCAGGGACTAGGACAGCACTAGGCTGATCCCAGTTGTTAGTTAGGAAACCTGTATGTTTAGTCAGAGGTCAAGTTGACCAGGATTTATTTTGTTTGTTTCTTTTGCTTTGCTGTGTTTTTGTCACTGTAAATAGAAAATAAACGGCACCTTTTTGATTTTGAAAACCACAACCTCCGTCTGCTGGGCCTGTTTTTGTGTGGGGAGCCCATCCCGGGGGTCACACACACCCGCTGCCGAGCTAACCCCCTCACAGTTGGTGGAGAACCAGTGGCAGTTTTTTTTTAAGCCAGCATGGAGGAGATACTGAAACAGCTGGCTCTAGCAAATGCCAATCAACAGCAGACAAATGCAGGTTTGCAAAAGAGCCTTGCAGCTCAACAACAGAACTTCGCAGCCCAGCAGCAAGCTCATCAACAGAGCCTTGCAGCCCAGCAGCAAGCTCACCAACAGAGTCTGGAAGCTCAGCAACAAGCCCAGCAACGATCTGAGGCCCGCTTCATAGACCTATTACAGAAGCAAGAGCAGAGACTACAACAAATGGAAGCAGTAATGCAGCAACGTCCGCAGACCAGTGAGGAAAGCCGTCCCACTAATACCGCGTCCTTTGGGGTGAGTCGTTTATTGACAAAAATGACTGGAGAGGATGATCCAGAGGTATTTTTGACCACGTTTGAAAGGACTGCTGAAAGAGAAAAGTGGCCTGAGGAGCAGTGGGCTGGACTGGTGGCTCCTCTGTTAACGGGTGAATCGCAGAAAGCTTACTATGACCTAGAGCCTGACCAAGCAAAAGACTATGTGATGCTAAAAGCTGAAATATTGGCAAGGCTGGGTGTCACCCTGGCTGTCCGGGCTCAGCGTGTGCATAACTGGACTTTCCAGCTTGGAAAACCCCCCAGGTCTCAAATGTATGATCTCATTCACCTGAGCAGAAAGTGGCTACAGCCAGAGACTTTGTCCGCACCAAAGATTGTGGAACGTGTTGTAATGGATCGGTTTTTGAGAGCTCTTCCTACTGCCATCCAAAAGTGGGTAAGCCATGGAGACCCAGAGACGGCCGATGGTCTTGTGGATCGTGTGGAGAAATACTTGGCTACAGAGAACCTGACGGCCTCTTCCAGAGACACTCGGACTTTCCACCCTAAGACCAGACCATCCCCAGGGGCGGATAAGATGATTCCAAGGGGTAAGGGTGGAGAGAGTGAGAGGGTGGGAGCTCTACCCCAAGTTTGGCGAGAACAGCCTGGGAAATCAGCGGCTCAAGAGGCGGCAAGAAGGATCATTTGCTACCGCTGCCGGCAAGCGGGACATATTGCAGCAAATTGCCCGGTTTTGGAGGAACCCATGCAGTGTGACTTTCTGACGGGCAGACGTCAGTCGCTGTGTGCGACAGTCGCATGCACTGCCATTCGGGGAACTGAGAAACATTTATGCAAAATGTGTATTAATGGTAGAAATGTTGTGGTATTGCTGGATTCAGGTAGCCTTGTGACCCTGATAAAGGCTGAATTAGTTAAAACAGAGGTCTCTGGGAATAGCAAGGTAGCTGTTATTTGTGTGCATGGGGACACCCGAGAGTATCCAGTGACTACAGTGTGTTTCGAGACCCCCAAAGGTACCCTTTCTCATCCAGTGGGCTTAGTGTCTCAGTTACCGCATGACGCCATTGTGGGAAGGGATTTTCCGAAGTTCTGGGAACTGTGGGATGATCCTGAGCCCCCCACTGGTGCCCCTATGTACCAGGAATATGATAGCCAGAACTCCTCTGAGAGTGGTGAGGACTCTCCCGAATTTCCCTTGTCAGTATTGGCAGGGGAGACTCAAGAAACTGGAGAGGAGCCCACCTCCTCAGACGAAAACCTACCGTCTGTGGAGTTTTCTGATCTTGAGGTTCACAGGGAAAACTTTGCCACAGAACAGTTGAAAGACCCCGCCCTAATAAAGGCACGGGAAAACGTAGTGAAAATAGATGGCGAGTTAGTGAACCCAGATAATACCTGCACTTACCCATACTTCAGCGTAGAGAAGGACCTACTGTATCGGGTGGCAAAAAGGGCAGAAGAAACCGTTGAGCAGCTTGTGGTGCCCAAACCTTACAGGAAGTTGGTGTTGGAGTTGGCCCATGGGCACATTCTTGGAGGTCATCTGGGGACAGAGAAAACCCGAGAGAGGGTATTACAGAGATTCTATTGGCCTGGGGTGATGAAGGACATAGAAAATTATTGTTCCTCCTGCCCTGTGTGTCAGAGGTCGGCCCCGATGCCACACTTCCGTAGCCCGCTGGTCCCTCTACCCATCATTGAGGTCCCGTTTGAGAGAATCGCAATGGATTTGGTAGGTCCTATAATCAAGTCCGCTAGGGGGCACCAGTACATATTGGTTATAATGGACTATGCCACCCGTTATCCAGAAGCGATCCCTCTCAGAAATACCTCGGCCAAAACCATAGCCAAAGAGCTATCTCTTGTTTTTAGCCGGGTGGGTATTTGTAAAGAACTGCTTACGGACCAAGGTACACCCTTTATGTCCCGGGTTATGAAGGAGCTGTGTAAATTGTTCAAAGTGACGCAATTACGTACATCTGTGTATCACCCCCAAACCGATGGGCTGGTTGAAAGATTCAACAAAACCCTAAAACAAATGTTGAAGAAAGTGGTGGATAGGGATGGAAAGGATTGGGACTGTCTACTTCCTTATTTGATGTTTGCTATTAGGGAGGTGCCCCAATCCTCTACGGGATTCTCCCCCTTTGAGTTACTGTATGGGAGACACCCAAGAGGGCTGTTGGATATTGCCAAGGAAACTTGGGAAAGTGAGAGTTCTCCCCACAGGAGTGTGATTGAGCATGTCGCCCTGATGCAAGATCGAATTGCACAGGTAATGCCCATCGTGAAGGAACATTTGGCCCAAGCGCAGTTGGCACAGCAGAGAGTGTACAACCGTGGAGCCAAGACCCGTACCTTTTCCCCGGGGGATAGGATATTGGTACTTGTCCCTACGGTTGAAAGTAAATTCCTTGCCAAATGGCAAGGCCCCTACGAGATAATGGAAAAAGTGAGCGAAGTGAATTACAAGGTCAGACAACCAGGAAGGCGAAAGCCCGAACAGATCTATCACGTTAATCTGTTGAAAGCCTGGAGGGATAGAGAGTCCCTAGTCGCAGACACTTGGTCACCAGCTCAAACTGGTTGCGTGATTCCTGAGGTTGGAATCGCAGCCACCTTGTCACAACCCCAACAACAGGAGGTTAAGGAGTTTGTGCTTCGCAACAAGGAGGTATTCTCTGAGCTGCCGGGACAAACATCTGGGGTAGAGCATGACATTATTACCCCGCCCGGTGAAAGGGTGAAGTTAAAACCCTATCGGATCCCAGAGGCCCGACGGGAGGCAATACGGGAGGAAGTACAGAAAATGCTGAACTTAGGGGTGATAGAGGAGTCCCAAAGTGATTGGTCTAGTCCCATTGTGTTGGTGCCTAAACCGGATGGGAGCTGGCGATTTTGTAACGATTTTCGTCAGTTGAACAAAGTTACAAAATTTGACACCTACCCCATGCCACGTATAGATGAGTTGATCGACCGGCTGGGAACAGCCCGATACATGACGACTCTTGACCTCACAAAAGGGTATTGGCAAATCCCCCTGGCCAAGTCAGCCAAAGAGAAAACCGCATTTGTAACCCCAGACGGGGCGTTCCAATATAAAAGAATGCCGTTCGGGTTACAGAATGCGCCGGCCACATTCCAGCGGAAAATGGACCAGATGCTGAGGCCCCATCGGAAGTATGCTGCGGCTTACCTGGATGACGTAATTGTCCATAGCACAGATTGGGCCTCACATCTGCCAAAAGTGCAAGCAGTCCTGGACTCTGTTCGGGAAGCAGGGTTTACGGCTAACCCCAAGAAGTGTACCATTGGGCAGGAGGAGGCCAAATATCTTGGGTACACCATTGGGAGGGGAGTAATAAAACCCCAACTCAACAAAGTCGAGGCCATCCAGAGTTGGCCACGTCCCAACAGCAAGAAGCAGGTACGAGCCTTTCTGGGAATCGCTGGGTATTATCGGCGATTCATTCCCCACTTTGCTTCTAAGGCTGTGCCCCTAACCAACCTGACGAAGGGGAAAGGGTCGGTCATGATTAAATGGACCCCCGAGGCTGAGGCAGCATTCCAATTCTTGAAACAAGCCTTATGTAGCCAGCCAGTGTTGTACTCACCCGACTTCTCTAAAGACTTTGTCGTACAAAGTGATGCGTCAGATGTGGGGTTAGGAGCAGTATTGTCCCAGGTCTGGAACGGGGAAGAGCACCCAGTCATTTACCTCAGCAGGAAGTTGAAGTCCCATGAGGTAAATTACGCCACCGTTGAAAAGGAGTGTTTAGCGGTGAAGTGGGCTCTAGATTCCCTTCGGTACTACCTGCTAGGTAGGCACTTTGACATGGTTACGGATCACGCTCCGTTAAAGTGGATGGCTCAAAACAAGGAAACAAATAGAAGAGTGAATAGGTGGTTCCTGGCCCTCCAGGAATTCAACTTCACAGTAAAGCATCGCCCTGGCGTTCAAATGGGGAATGTGGATGCTTTGTCTCGAGTACATGAATGCCTGATTGCTGGTGTTCCAACCCCGAGGTTAAAACAAGAGGGGGGGGTATGTGACAGCAGGAAGGTAAAGTCACCTGGTTGCATCCAGGGGGGTAGATATATTTCGCCCAGATTCAGGCTTTACGCCGATTTGTACAACTAGGTGGAGAGTTGTATAAGGCTAGTGTGCTCATGGATGACTCATACCTCTAGGGAGAGGGCTGGGCGTCGTGCAGACAGGGAGTTGATGAGACCAGCTGAACCTTGTCAGCTCATTTAGGCCTCTATAAGAAACTCCCAGATTCATTAGATGTTAGCTCATGCCTGGAAGCAGACCTGTGTGGACTGTCTAGGGAGAGTGAACCCCTGTGCGGTGAGAGAAAGCCTGTGTGGCTATATTTTGCTTGGACATTTAAAACCAGGGACTAGGACAGCACTAGGCTGATCCCAGTTGTTAGTTAGGAAACCTGTATGTTTAGTCAGAGGTCAAGTTGACCAGGATTTATTTTGTTTGTTTCTTTTGCTTTGCTGTGTTTTTGTCACTGTAAATAGAAAATAAACGGCACCTTTTTGATTTTGAAAACCACAACCTCCGTCTGCTGGGCCTGTTTTTGTGTGGGGAGCCCATCCCGGGGGTCACACACACCCGCTGCCGAGCTAACCCCCTCACAATATATATATATATTGTGAGGGGGCTAGCTCGGCAGCGGGTATGTGTGACCCCCGGGATGGGCTCCCCACCCAAAACAGGCCCAGCAGACGGAGGTTGTGGTTTTCAAAATCAAAAAGGTGCGGTTTATTTTCTATATACAGTGACAAAAACACAGCAAGGCAAAAAAAACATAAACAAAATAAATCCTGGTCAACTTGACCTCTGACTAAACTTACAGGTTTCCTAACTAACGACTGGGATCAGCCTAGTGCTGTCCTAGTCCCTGGTTTTAAATGTCCAAGCAAAATATAGCCACACAGGCTTTCTCTCACCGCACAGGGGTTCACTCTCCCTAGACAGTCCACACAGGTCTGCTTCCAGGCATGAGCTAACATCTAATGAATCTGGGAGTTTTTTATAGAGGCCTAAATGAGCTGACAAGCTTCAGCTGGCCTCATCAACTCCCTGTCTGCACGACGCCCAGCCCTCTCCCTAGAGGTATGAGTCATCAATGAGCCCACTAGTCTCAGCTGGGCTTATACAACTCTCCACCTAGCTGTATAAGTCAGCGTAAAGCCTGAATCTGGGCGAAATATATCTACCCCCCTGGATGCAACCAGGTGACTTTACCTTCCTGCTGTCACATACCCCCCCCTCTTGTTTTAACCTCGGGGTTGGAACACCAGCAATCAGGCATTCATGTACTCGAGACAAAGCATCCACATTCCCCATTTGAACGCCAGGGCGATGCTTTACTGTGAAGTTGAATTCCTGGAGGGCCAGGAACCACCTATTCACTCTTCTATTTGTTTCCTTGTTTTGAGCCATCCACTTTAACGGAGCGTGATCCGTAACCATGTCAAAGTGCCTACCTAGCAGGTAGTACCGAAGGGAATCTAGAGCCCACTTCACCGCTAAACACTCCTTTTCAACGGTGGCGTAATTTACCTCATGGGACTTCAACTTCCTGCTGAGGTAAATGACTGGGTGCTCTTCCCCGTTCCAGACCTGGGACAATACTGCTCCTAACCCCACATCTGACGCATCACTTTGTACGACAAAGTCTCTAGAGAAGTCGGGTGAGTACAACACTGGCTGGCTACATAAGGCTTGTTTCAAGAATTGGAATGCTGCCTCAGCCTCGGGGGTCCATTTAATCATGACCGACCCTTTCCCCTTCGTCAGGTTGGTTAGGGGCACAGCCTTAGAAGCAAAGTGGGGAATGAATCGCCGATAATACCCAGCGATTCCCAGAAAGGCTCGTACCTGCTTCTTGCTGTTGGGACGTGGCCAACTCTGGATGGCCTCGACTTTGTTGAGTTGGGGTTTTATTACTCCCCTCCCAATGGTGTACCCAAGATATTTGGCCTCCTCCTGCCCAATGGTACACTTCTTGGGGTTAGCCGTAAACCCTGCTTCCCGAACAGAGTCCAGGACTGCTTGCACTTTTGGCAGATGTGAGGCCCAATCTGTGCTATGGACAATTATGTCATCCAGGTAAGCCGCAGCATACTTCCGATGGGGCCTCAGCATCTGGTCCATTTTCCGCTGGAATGTGGCCGGCGCATTCTGTAACCCGAACGGCATTCTTTTATATTGGAACGCCCCGTCTGGGGTTACAAATGCGGTTTTCTCTTTGGCCGACTTGGCCAGGGGGATTTGCCAATACCCTTTTGTGAGGTCAAGAGTCGTCATGTATCGGGCTGTTCCCAGCCGGTCGATCAACTCATCTATACGTGGCATGGGGTAGGTGTCAAATTTTGTAACTTTGTTCAACTGACGAAAATCGTTACAAAATCGCCAGCTCCCATCCGGTTTAGGCACCAACACAATGGGACTAGACCAATCACTTTGGGACTCCTCTATCACCCCTAAGTTCAGCATTCTCTGTACTTCCTCCCGTATTGCCTCCCGTCGGGCCTCTGGGATCCGATAGGGTTTTAACTTCACCCTTTCACCGGGCGGGGTAATAATGTCATGCTCTACCCCAGATGTTTGTCCCGGCAGCTCAGAGAATACCTCCTTGTTGCGAAGTACAAACTCCTTAACCTCCTGTTGTTGGGGTTGTGACAAGGTGGCTGCGATTCCAACCTCAGGAATCACGCAACCAGTTTGAGCTGGTGACCAAGTGTCTGCGACTAGGGACTCTCTATCCCTCCAGGCTTTCAACAGATTAACGTGATAGATCTGTTCGGGCTTTCGCCTTCCTGGTTGTCTGACCTTGTAATTCACTTCGCTCACTTTTTCCATTATCTCGTAGGGGCCTTGCCATTTGGCAAGGAATTTACTTTCAACCGTAGGGACAAGTACCAATATCCTATCCCCCGGGGAAAAGGTACGGGTCTTGGCTCCACGGTTGTACACTCTCTGCTGTGCCAACTGCGCTTGGGCCAAATGTTCCTTCACGATGGGCATTACCTGTGCAATTCGATCTTGCATCAGGGCGACATGCTCAATCACACTCCTGTGGGGAGAACTCTCACTTTCCCAAGTTTCCTTGGCAATATCCAACAGCCCTCTTGGGTGTCTCCCATACAGTAACTCAAAGGGGGAGAATCCCGTAGAGGATTGGGGCACCTCCCTAATAGCAAACATCAAATAAGGAAGTAGACAGTCCCAATCCCTTCCATCTCTATCCACCACTTTCTTCAACATTTGTTTTAGGGTTTTGTTGAATCTTTCAACCAGCCCATCGGTTTGGGGGTGATACACAGATGTACGCAATTGCGTCACTTTGAACAATTTACACAGCTCTTTCATAACCCGGGACATAAAGGGTGTACCTTGGTCCGTAAGCAGTTCTTTACAAATACCCACCCGGCTAAAAACAAGAGATAGCTCTTTGGCTATGGTTTTGGCCGAGGTATTTCTGAGAGGGATCGCTTCTGGATAACGGGTGGCATAGTCCATTATAACCAATATGTACTGGTGCCCCCTAGCGGACTTGATTATAGGACCTACCAAATCCATTGCGATTCTCTCAAACGGGACCTCAATGATGGGTAGAGGGACCAGCGGGCTACGGAAATGTGGCATCGGGGCCGACCTCTGACACACAGGGCAGGAGGAACAATAATTTTCTATGTCCTTCATCACCCCAGGCCAATAGAATCTCTGTAATACCCTCTCTCGGGTTTTCTCTGTCCCCAGATGACCTCCAAGAATGTGCCCATGGGCCAACTCCAACACCAACTTCCTGTAAGGTTTGGGCACCACAAGCTGCTCAACGGTTTCTTCTGCCCTTTTTGCCACCCGATACAGTAGGTCCTTCTCTACGCTGAAGTATGGGTAAGTGCCAGTATTATCTGGGTTCACTAACTCGCCATCTATTTTCACTACGTTTTCCCGTGCCTTTATTAGGGCGGGGTCTTTCAACTGTTCTGTGGCAAAGTTTTCCCTGTGAACCTCAAGATCAGAAAACTCCACAGACGGTAGGTTTTCGTCTGAGGAGGTGGGCTCCTCTCCAGTTTCTTGAGTCTCCCCTGCCAATACTGACAAGGGAAATTCCGGAGAGTCCTCACCACTCTCAGGGGAGTTCTGGCTATCACATTCCTGGTACATAGGGGCACCAGTGGGGGGCTCAGGATCATCCCACAGTTCCCAGAACTTCGGAAAATCCCTTCCCACAATGGCGTCATGCGGTAACTGAGATACTAAGCCCACTGGATGAGAGAGGGTACCTTTGGGGGTCTCGAAACACACCGTAGTCACTGGATACTCTCGGGTGTCCCCATGCACACAAATAACGGCTACCTTGCTATTCCCAGAGACCTCTGTTTTAACTAACTCAGCCTTTATCAGGGTCACAAGGCTACCTGAATCCAGCAATACCACAACATTTCTACCATTAATACACATTTTGCATAAATGTTTCTCAGTTCCCCGAATGGCAGTGCATGCGACTGTCGCACACAGCGACTGACGTCTGCCCGTCAGAAAGTCACACTGCATGGGTTCCTCCACAACCGGGCAATTTGCTGCAATATGTCCCGCTTGCCGGCAGCGGTAGCAAACGATCCTTCTTGCGGCCTCTTGAGCCGCTGATTTCCCAGGCTGTTCTCGCCAAACTTGGGGTAGAGCTCCCACCCTCTCACTCTCTCCACCCTTACCCCTTGGAATCATCTTATCCGCCCCTGGGGATGGTCTGGTCTTAGGGTGGAAAGTCCGAGTGTCTCTGGAAGAGGCCGTCAGGTTCTCTGTAGCCAAGTATTTCTCCACACGATCCACAAGACCATCGGCCGTCTCTGGGTCTCCATGGCTTACCCACTTTTGGATGGCAGTAGGAAGAGCTCTCAAAAACCGATCCATTACAACACGTTCCACAATCTTTGGTGCGGACAAAGTCTCTGGCTGTAGCCACTTTCTGCTCAGGTGAATGAGATCATACATTTGAGACCTGGGGGGTTTTCCAAGCTGGAAAGTCCAGTTATGCACACGCTGAGCCCGGACAGCCAGGGTGACACCCAGCCTTGCCAATATTTCAGCTTTTAGCATCACATAGTCTTTTGCTTGGTTAGGCTCTAGGTCATAGTAAGCTTTCTGCGATTCACCAGTTAACAGAGGAGCCACTAGTCCAGCCCACTGCTCCTCAGGCCACTTTTCTCTTTCAGCGGTCCTTTCAAATGTGGTCAAAAATACCTCTGGATCATCCTCTCCAGTCATTTTTGTCAATAAACGACTCACCCCAAAGGATGCGGTATTAGTGGGACGGCTTTCCTCACTGGTCTGCGGACGTTGCTGCATTACTGCTTCCATCTGTTGTTGTAGTCTCTGCTCTTGCTTCTGCAACAGGTCTATGAAGCGGGCCTCAGATTGCTGTTGGGCTTGTTGCTGAGCCTCCAGACTCTGTTGTAAAGTTGCAAGGCTCTGTTGATGAGCTTGCTGCTGGGCTGCAAGGCTCCTTTGCAAACCTGCATTTGTCTGCTGTTGATTGGCATTTGCTAGAGCCAGCTGTTTCAGTATCTCCTCCATGCTGGCTTAAAAAAAAACTGCCACTGGTTCTCCACCAACTGTGAGGGGGCTAGCTCGGCAGCGGGTATGTGTGACCCCCGGGATGGGCTCCCCACCCAAAACAGGCCCAGCAGACGGAGGTTGTGGTTTTCAAAATCAAAAAGGTGCGGTTTATTTTCTATATACAGTGACAAAAACACAGCAAGGCAAAAAAAACATAAACAAAATAAATCCTGGTCAACTTGACCTCTGACTAAACTTACAGGTTTCCTAACTAACGACTGGGATCAGCCTAGTGCTGTCCTAGTCCCTGGTTTTAAATGTCCAAGCAAAATATAGCCACACAGGCTTTCTCTCACCGCACAGGGGTTCACTCTCCCTAGACAGTCCACACAGGTCTGCTTCCAGGCATGAGCTAACATCTAATGAATCTGGGAGTTTTTTATAGAGGCCTAAATGAGCTGACAAGCTTCAGCTGGCCTCATCAACTCCCTGTCTGCACGACGCCCAGCCCTCTCCCTAGAGGTATGAGTCATCAATGAGCCCACTAGTCTCAGCTGGGCTTATACAACTCTCCACCTAGCTGTATAAGTCAGCGTAAAGCCTGAATCTGGGCGAAATATATCTACCCCCCTGGATGCAACCAGGTGACTTTACCTTCCTGCTGTCACAATATATATACACGGCTTTGTCCAGGAGACACGCGCGCCCACTGCACAGCAATCCCTGCCAGGCCTTGCGCGATCGCATACACGAGCGCCAGCACAGGGATTTGCACAAATCCCTGTGCTATCAGAGGAGAGGAGACAGATTGTGTGTAGAAACAGCGATCTGTCATCTCTCCTAGTTAGTCCCATCCCCGCACAGTTAGAACACACTGAGAGAACACACGCTTAACCCCTTGATCGCCCCCCTAGTGTTAACTCCTTCCCTGCCAGTGACATTTATACAGTAATCAGTGCATTTTTATAGCACTGATCGCTCGATAGATGTCAATGGTCCCAAAAATGTGTCAAAAGTGTCCGATCTGTCCGCCGCAATGTCGCAATACCGCTAAAAATCGCAGATCACCGCCATTACTAGTAAAAAATAAAAAAATTTAAATGCCATAAATCTTTCCCATAGTTTGTAGACGCTATAACTTTTGCGCAAACCAATATACGCTTATTGCGATTTTATTTTTTCTACCAAAAATATGTGAAAGAATACATATTGGCCTAAACTGATGAGGAAATTTTGTTTTTTA
This sequence comes from Rana muscosa, assembly GCA_029206835.1. NCBI lineage: Eukaryota > Metazoa > Chordata > Amphibia > Anura > Ranidae > Rana > Rana muscosa. The sequence continues at coordinate 39,431,733 of CM055128.1, forward strand.
AAAACATTTTTGGAGATATTTACTATAGCAAAAATTTAAAAATATTGTTTTTTTTTTTTCAAAATCGTTGCTCTAATTTTGTTTATAGCACAAAAAAACCCCGCAGAGGTCATTAAATACCACCAAAAGAAAGCTCTATTTGTGGGATAAAAAGAAGGAAAATTTTGTTTCGGTACAACGTCACACGACCGCGCAATTGTCTGTTAAAGCGATGCAGTGCCGAATCGCAAAAAGTGCTCTAGTCAGGAAGGGGGTAAAATCTTCCGTGGCTGACGTGGTTAAAGCAACAGTGTAAAAATTAAAAAAAACAAAATAAAGATTTTTTTATTTTTTTTAAAGTGCCAACGCAAACCGCAATCGTTTCACACATGTGAGATATCACTGCGAATGACAAATCATGGGCAGTAATTCTAGCACTAGACCTCCTCTGTACATCTAAAGTGGTAACCTGTAAAGGCTTTTAAAGCGTTGCCTATGGATAGAATTGACATTGTTTGTCGCCGTTGCACGGGCGTGCGCAATTTTAAAGCTTGACATGTTAGGAATCTACAGTATATACTTGGTGTAAGACCATCTTTTATATTTTCATAAAAAATTGGGTTATGTATTGTGCTTTCCTGCATTTAAACCCCATTTTATTTCCTAGGGCCTCTGCTTTTAAAAAAAAATATATATAATGGTTGGGGGTTCTAATTAATTTTCTAGCACAAAATACATGTAAACAAAAGGAGTGGGAAAAAGGCCTGGAGCTCAAGTGGTTTTTAAAGGTCTAAAACTTCAAGCCCTGACCCTGCCTTCTGGTGCCTGTTAGGTGAGCTTTAATGCCTAGGACAGCCTTTCTCAACCTTTTTGCCTCACAGGAACCCATGAAATAATGTTTAGGTCTTGGGGAACCCTGCTAAAAACAATTCAGTGGGAAAATTCCCTCTTACATTGGTGGCCAGTGGAAAGAGTGCCCCTTTTGCCCTTAAAGAGGAAGTAAATCCTCTTTGTTTCCCTGCAAAGGTAAAGCATAATAGGCTACTATGCATCGCATAAAAGCCCATTATGTGTCACTTACCTGCAGGAGAAGCCCGCGATGTCCCGGTCTTCCTCGGTAGTAGTGAGCATCCATCTTCACCCCTCTTCTTCCGGGGTCCGCGAACTCCGGCTCTGTGACTGGCCTGGGGCGCGTGACGTCACTCCCGCTCATGCGCATGGGAGCCGCCACTTACGGCATGACCCCATTCATAAAATGGCACGTAGACATCGGTGCAGTCTTTTTTGCAAATATCTCCTAAGCCGTGTAGGTTAAGGAGATATTGCAAGCACCTACAGGTAAGCCTTAATCTAGGCTTACCTGTAGGTGAAAGTTCTACCTGAGGGTTTACAACCACTTTAAAGACAACTAAAGTGATCCTATAGCTGGCTCTGCCAAGTGTAGTTGGCCCCGGGTCTATTCATATAGCATTAAATGGGAGGTCAATCGTTCACAGCTCAAGGAACCCCTAGAATCCTCTGAAGGAACCCTGGTTGAGAATGGCTAGCCTAGGAGGTGGCACGGCTTCTGGTGGTCACATGATTGGGATCCCATCCCACTGGTCCCCGATCAGGAGCCATGACTGAGATCTATCGGTGGCTGGGATCTATCAGTTGTGCTGGGATCGCAGAGCATACAAACCTCATGCCGCTGTAGACCCATATGTGCGGTCGCTGGGTATTAAAGCTCATCTTTCTTGCTGCTGCGTATGTGCGTTACACACTTACGCAGTTGGCACGAGGTTAGGAAGCCGAGGCGTATTTTAGGTTGATGAGATTTACATAGAAATTTTAAAAAATAGCTCACAAAAAAGTGTTGTTGCTGTTCTAATTTTACAGGTTGGCTACGGCACAACAGAAAACAGCCCGGTCACTTTCATGGGCTTCCTCTACGACGATATTTTCCGGAAAGTAGACACCGTAGGTTATGTCATGTCCCATACAGAGGTGAGGCGCCACTGTGTCTACTTTATTTTTTATTTTTTTTGGTGTTGTTTGTATAATCCTTTTACGTCTAAAAAAAAATCCAGTACTGACCTCTCTATTTCTGCTCAGGCGAAGGTAGTGGACACCAAGACAGAACAAATACTTCCAGTGAATGCTTCAGGGGAGCTGTGGATTCGAGGCTATGGTGTCATGCTGGGCTACTGGGCCGAAGAAGAGAAGACCAAGGAGTGCATCACCCCTGAAAGGTGGTACAAGACCGGGTGAGTGACCGCCGCTTTGCCCATTGGTGCGCCGCTCTGATTGACTTTGTTTTAGACATATGGCTGCTATGATTGACATTTGTTTTCTGGCAGGGATAAAGTGGACCTGTCATTTTTTAAAGTAAAATAAAAAGTAAAACCTGCGTTGTAGTTCTTAACCACTTAAGCCCCGGATAATTTTGTAGCTAAAGGACCAGGCCCCTTTTTGTGATTCGGCACTGCCGTCGCTTTAACTGACAATTGCGCGGTCGTGCGACGTGGCTCCCAAACAAAATTGGCGTCCTTTTTTTCTCACAAATGGAGCTTTCTTTTGGTGGTATTTGATCACCTCTGCGGTTTTTATTTTTTGCGCTATAAACAAAAATAGAGCGACAATTTTGAAAAAAATGCAATATTTTTTACTTTTTGCTATAATAAATTTCCCCAAAAAATATATAAAAAAACATATTTTTTCAACAGTTTAGGCCGATCCGTATTCTTCTACATATTTTTGGTAAAAAAAATCGTAATAAGCATTTATTGATTGGTTTGCGCAAAAGTTATAGCTTCTACAAAATAAGGGACTGTAATTTTTATTAATATTTTTTTTTTTTTACTAGTTATGGCGGTGATCATCGATTTTTATCGTGACTGCGACATTATGGCGGACACATCGGACACTTTTGATACCTTTTTGGGACCATTGTCATTTTCACAGCGATCAGTGCTATAAAAACGCACTGATTACTGTGAAAATGACACTGGCAGTGAAGGGGTTAACCACTAGGTGGCGCTGCAGGGGTTAAGTGTTTCCTAGGGAGTGATTGTTACTGTGAGGGGCGTGGCTACACGTGACACGTCACTGACCTCCGTTCCCGATCACGGGGAACTGTCACTAGGCAGAATGGGGGAATGCCTTGTTTACAAAGGCATTCCCCTGTTCTGCTCTTGCCGACCACAATCGCGGGACTCCCGGGAACATCGCAGGGCGGCAAATTTAAAGGGACGTACCTGTACGCCCATATGCCTGCCCGTGCCATTCTGCCAACGTACATCAGCGTATGGCGGTCGGCAAGCGGTTAAAGCGGAGGTCCGGCGGTAAAAAAAAAAAAGTAAAAGTCAGAAGCTAAAAACACTGTAGCTGCTGACTTTTAATAAGCACACTTACCTGTCCAGGTTGCCCGCGATGTCGGCCACCCGAGGCTGATCCGTCCCTCGGACCGGGTCCCGGCGCCACCATCCTCACTAAGGCCCCTTTCACACTGGGGCGGGCAGGTGCGGTGGCGGTATAGCGGCGCGATTTTCAGCGCCGCTATACCGTCGTTATGAATTTAACCCCCACTAGCGTCCGAAAAAGGGTTAATACCGCCCGCAAACCGCGGCTATTGCTATTGATTTCAATGGGCAGCCGCGGTAAAGGAGCGGTGAACACACCACTCCCTTACCGCTGTAAAGATGCGGCTAGCAGGACTTTTGGAGCGGTCCTGCTAGCACACCGCTTCAGTGTGAAAGCCTTCGGGCTTTCACATTGAAGACTACAGGGCACGATTTTTTCAGGCGGTATAACAGCGCTATTATTAGCGCTAAACCGCCTGAAAAACGTGCCAGTGTGAAAGGGGCCTAAGGGAAGTCACGCGGCTCTTTGGGAATGGGACAATCTTCCTGTGTGTCCCAGAAGGCAGCACGCCTCCATTTCCCAGGAAGCAATGCGAGGAGGATAACACAGAACCTCACCGCGGACGAGGAAGAGGCAGATTAGGACGATCTGCCTAGTAAAAGCCATTTCTGGTAAGTATAGTTTTTTTTTTATTTTTATTTTTTTATTTTAATTTTTTTGAGCCTTTTTGGCTATTTTTTTATTAATTTTTTTAGGGTGGACCTCCGCTTTAAATTTAATTAGTGAGAAATACCAAATTAAAAGTAACAGCTGCACCATCTAGTATTGTTATGTATGGCTAATCTGATATTTTGTTATCTTTGTTGTCAACACAAGGAAAACATTTTTTTAAAATAAAGTTACCCTTTTAAAAAAGAGAACAATGATACCGAAAACATAATAAATAAAGTGCTGCGCTGTTAAATTGAAAGTAGATAACAAATAGACACGTGCAATTGGTTTCGGGCCGAATGTAAACTTGGACACATTTTTGGTCATTTGGAGCTTCGGATGTATCCAAAACTCCAAATGAAATAGGAAGGAATATAGTTCAAAGTCATTTAATTTTGTTTATTCGTTTTCTAACGAATTTCAATTTTTCGTAACGATTCCGATCGGTCATAAAATAATCAACCGATTTGAGTTCTGTGTGAAGAATAGCTAGGTGTTAACCCTTTCATGCCTAAGCCTATTTCTGCCATTTGATGATTACAAGTTAAAATCCGAATTTTTTGTTAGAAAATTACTTAGAACCCCCAAACATTCTATATATTTATTTAGCAGAGACCCTAGATAGTAAAATGGCATTGCAATTTTTTTTTATGTCACATGGTATTTGCGCAGCGGTCTTTCAAACGCAATTTTTTGGGGAAAAAAGACATTTCGTGAATTAAAAAAAAAACAGTAAAGTTAGCCCAATTTTTTGGTATAATGTGAAAGATAATGTTAAGCCGAGTAAATAGATACCTAACATGTCATGCTTTGAAATTGTGCACACTTGTGGAATGGCGACAAACTACGGTACCTAAAAATCTCCATAGGTGATGCTTTAAAAATTTCGACAGGTTTCCAGTTTAGAGTTACAGAGAAGGTCTAGAGCTAGAGTTATTGCTCTCGCTCGGTCAATCGCGGCGATACTTCACATGTGTGGTTTGAACACAGTTTACATTTGTGGGCGCCACTTACATATATGAATGCTTCTGTGTGTGAGAACGTGGGGACAGCGAGCTTTAAAACGTTTTATTTTTTTTTATTATTTTTTTTATTTTATTTTGACATTGTCTTTTAAAAAAAATAAAAAATCTGATAATTTTTATTGCTGTGGCAAGGAATGTGAACATCCCTTGTGACAGTAATAGGCAGTGACGGGTACTCTTTATGCACTTTTGGACCTTAAAAGTATTCAAAACGCCAAAATCTGCGTTTTGGAATACTAGGGGTTTTTTTTAATTGGCGTCATTGGCAGCTGAGTGAACCGGAAGTGATGTCATGATATCGCTTCTGTGTTAATAGATCAGAGACCCGATCAAAGCCAATTCCAGCTTCATTCGGGTCTTCGGCCAGCCGCAGGCATCACCCCGGTATAACCCCTTCATGCGGAGAATGCATCTTTGCATACGGTCGGCGTGAAGGTGGGTTGAGGAGAAGGCCAGGAAGCCGGTTGCCGCGTCCTTAAGACCCCTTTCACACTGGGGGCGTTTTGCAGGCGCTATAGCGTTAAAAATGGAGCGGTACGCTGGCAGGGCGTCAGAAAAAGTCCTGCCAGCAGCTTCTTTGGAGCGCATTAGGAGCGGTAAAATCAATGGGCAGCGCCGCCGTACCGCCGGCAAAACGTTGGTTCGAGACATCCTTTCCCTTGAGAGAAAAACCACACGTGGATGTACATTTTCTAATGTTTTAAGGTTAAAGCTCACGTTTATTCTATATATATTTTGCCTTCCCTGGACCCCAACCCCATATATCTCATATATGATTGGAACTGCTTATAATCTTTAATTAAGTCCAATTATGCCAATTATGTTTGTTCTTCCTTTTATTACAATGTAGTCCTGATGAAGAGGGAGTTGTGTGACCCTCGAAACGCGTTGTCTTTTGCACTCTATGTTTAATATGAAATTCTACTTTCTAGACTCTATAGCCTCAAGGGTAATGTCAATATTCTCATTGCACACGTTCCTGGATTAGGCTTAGAAGTAATCAGTGCTGCAGCAACAACCAGCTGGAGACTGGAGGCATCTGAGGTCAATGTACATCTTTGCCAGCACACCACGGATCAATCGGTACAGTCTGAAAGTTTTATTGTAGAATGATCACATCACAATAGGCAAAGTACAAAGTTTTAGAGTTGCGCCCCTTCATCAGGCATGTGTTGATCCGGGGTGTGCTGGTCAAGATGGACCTTGACCTTTAATCTCAGGGTGGCGCATTGATTCTTATTGATTCTAGATTTTATTGGGGTATCCCAATTTAAAGGGAATAGGACATTTATTAGCAGACCAATTAAAAAAATACATTAAGCAGCACACAGAATATTGAGCAGATTTTTTTGAAATTTTAAATTTTGATCCATGGAGATCCAATCCAGAGAGGTCCTTAAAGTGGAAGTAAACCCTCCTATCATTTTCAGCCTCTGTTTAATCTTCAACTGCCATGATGCTGCACATGTGATCAGTTATTACACCAGCCATTGGATGGTGTGACAGTTTGGTTGAGAGCACAGCCAATGTGACAGTTAGTTACATTCCCGTCATGCCGGAAATGCTGTTTTTTTAAAACTATTAAATCGTTGGGTATACTTCCGCTTTAAGTACAGAGAAAAGGGTAAAACAATACACATTTGACAAAAAAAGAGACGTTTTGTCCTAATTAGCAGCCACTTTACCATGATAATGGGAGGAATTCTGGTATTGGTGATTTAGGGCCTTAAATTGACACCTTGGTTATACTCGCGCTCCTGATCTTGGAATGAGTAAACAACCAAATGGAACTAATGTCACCTTCTGAAAGTGATAGTTACTTGGCTGACTCTCTTGCTTCAATACCTAAGTCATTGACTTAGACTAAGTGTGCATATAAAGACTATAATTAATGTAATCCCTTTGCCGCCATCTTCCAGAGACATAGCCACCTTGGACGAATACGGATACTGTCGAATCGTTGGGCGCTGTAAAGACATGATCATTCGCGGAGGTGAAAACATATACCCAGCTGAAGTCGAGCAGTTCCTCCACACGCACCCCAAAGTCATGGAAGCCCAGGTAAATGGCAGGAACTGGTTATAGAATGATAGTTAACTGTGTTGCCCGTCACTGACCAAATTGCACCACGTCGTTGCAGATAATCGGAGTTAAAGATGCACGAATGGGGGAAGAGATCTGTGCTTGTATCCGAACTCATAGCGACCAGGAATGTACAGCAGAGGAGCTCAAGGCATACTGCAAGGGACAGGTAAGCTAATTGAGGTCTATGCCAGTCCAAAAAAAGTGGTGCAAAGCACCCTTATAGCAAATCATATCCATATCTATTGCCAAGCATGATGCCTTTTGATCTTAAGAAGGCACTTGGTGGTACATAACCAGCCAACGTTTCCTTACAAATGTTAGTTGCTAGTTGTCTAGGGAGTCCAATATTGAAACACCAGCCCCCATCTGCCTTCAGTCTTCAAGCTGGACCTCTACTTTCTCCCACTGCTTACCTCTTTATTGATCAGAAAGGCACAGCATGTTGCTTTGAGGGATGTAGGGGATACACCAGAGCTCTAATATCACATGTCTTTGTGGGGTCTTCAAACTTTTTTTTATTTGGTGGTCACTGGGAGAAAAGAAAAAATGCCAGTGTTGATTGTCAGTGGAAGGAAAGCTTCAGCATCTGTGGTCAGTGGGAGAAGAACAATTCCCCAGCATTGGTGGTCAGTGGGGGAAAAAAAAATACCCTGGTGTCAGTGGTTATTGGAGGAATAAAATGACCCAGCATCAAGTGGTAGGTGCTAATAAAAATGCCCCAGGGTTGGTGGTCAGTAGGATTAGAAAAAATGGAACACTGTTGGTGGCAATTGGAAGGAAGAATGCTCCATCTTGCTCTGTGTCCAGCGCATCTTGACTGTCCAGGATGACCTCACCACAGAACTATGCAGGCATCTGCCATGTTATAACATGGGAATACGAGGGGCCACTCAGATCTCCCATGTTGGTTATTGGATGGAAGAAAGCTCCTTCTTTTGAGATGCTTCTAGTCTTGCGCCTCTTGACTGTCCAAGATGACATGACACCAGAACCATGTAGGCAGCTGCCACTGAGCAGATTAAGGCCATTAATGCACTGTCTGCCAGCGGATTATAACATGGAATCTGGAGGGCCACCTATATCGCCAATGTTTGTCATTGGAAGTAAGAATGCTCTATCTTTGAGATGCTCTGACATGCGCCTCTTGACTGTCCAGGAGGACTTGACACCAGAAATACAGGCAGCTGTCACTGAGCAGATTGAGGCCCTTGGTGCACCCTCCAGCATGGGATTTTAACATCTGGATGGCTATTGCACCAAATGCTAAAATGTGAGAAGGAAGGTGAAATGTCAAATGTGTCCCATACTTTAGGCCTTGGGCATGGGCATATAGTAAGGCATAGGTGGAAGAGCCACACTCTTGACTCAGGAAGCTTCTACAATATTTACATGGGTGTTGGAGTGTAGGACTCAAAGAGAAGTGTGATCTGGTGCAGTTATTAGTCTTGAAAGGCAGCTCTCTAACAGAGTAGCCGTTTAGGTCCCCAGGATGATCCAAGAAAAATTAGAGCTCCACAAGCCTATACATTAGTGGTCTCCAAACTGTGGCCCGGGGCTGGGTGCGTCCCTTTGCTTGCTTTTACCTGGCCCTGGGGGCAATTTTCCAACAGTGGGGCATAGTTCCTGCCACTGACAATGGGACACTATTCCTCCTATTGACACCAATGATGGGGCACTATTCCTCTCATTGACATCGATGATGGCACACTATTCCTCCCATTGACACCAATCATGGGGCACTATCCCTACCATTGACACCAAAGATGGGGCACTATTCCTTTCATTGACACCAATGATCGGGCACTATTCTTACCATTGACACCAAAGATGGGGCACTATTCCTCTCATTGACAACAATGATCGGGCACTATTCCTACCATTGACACCAAAGATGGGGCACTATTCCTCTCATTGACACCAATGATCGGGCACTATTCTTACCATTGACACCAAAGATGGGGCACTATTCCTCTCATTGACACCAATGATCGGGCACTATTCTTACCATTGACACCAAAGATGGGGCACTATTCCTCTCATTGACACCAATGATCGGGCACTATTTCTCCCATTGATACCAGCAATTGGGCACTATTACTCCCCCTAATACCAATCATGGGGTATTGTTTACTCCCTTTGACGCCGGGACATTTTCTGCCTGTCAGATAAGATCCTTATTGACACCAGTGATCTTTTTAGCTCTATATGTAAGGGGGTAATTCTTCCCAATGACCACAAATGGAAGAAGCATTTTTCCCACTGATCATCCCACTAATGTATCATGAGTTGTAAATCTAGTAATTTTTAGAAGGGGTTCCCTGAGCCCGGGAAGTTATTTTAAGGGTTCCTCTGTGTTGAAAAGTTTGAGAAAGGCTGGTCCAGGCAGTTTTTTTTTTTTTTTTTAAAACAAAATAAAACCGAATTTCTGCTTTTAAGGTTTGCTTGCCTAATTTAATTTTCTAACTTTCCTTCCCACCAGATTTCTCATTTCAAGATCCCTCGTTACATAATCTTTGTGAATGAGTACCCTCTCACAATTTCTGGAAAGGTAATTTTGGGACGGGTGTACTAACTTTTCCTAGAGGCGATAGATATCGGTAATCGCGTCGTATGTGCTGGTCTCCGTACTCATGTCAACTTTATACTGTTCTTTGTTCCATACAGGTCCAAAAGTTCAAGCTAAAAGAAATTGTGGAGAAGCAGCTGAAGTTATGAGGAGCCCATTATGTTCTTTCACGTTCAAACCAAGAGCATTGTCCTGGCCCCGAAAATGTAGCCCCCCTCATTAGTGAATGCTGCTCTTCACGTTTGGTTGGTGACCTCTGATTGGCATTCTCCAGATGCTGGGACTTCGTGGATGAAGTGAAAGAGAATGAATGTAAAAAAGACGATTTATGTACACCTATCATCATCATTATATCAGCTCGTCCTCTGGGTGTACACCAGTTTGTCAGGAAAGGGACAAAGTCATAGTTAGCAGCCTTTTTTTTTCACTTTGCCTTATGCCGCGTACACACGGTCGGAATTTCCGACAACAAAAACATGGTTGGTTTTTCCGACAGATTTTGGCTCAAACTTGTCTTGCACACACGCGGTCGCACAAATGTTGCTTGGAAATTCCGATGGTCAAGAACGCGGAGACGTACAACACTAGACGAGTCGAGAAAAATTAAGTGCAATGATTCCGAGCATGCGCCAAATTGATTCCGAGCATACGCAGCACTTTTGTGCGTCGGAAATGGCTACACAAGGTCGGAATTTCTGACAAGAACTTTTTCCGTCGGAAAAATAGAGAACCTGCTCTCAATCTTTTGTTGGCGGAAATTCCGAAAGCAAATTTCCGATGGAGCATACACACGGTCGGAATTTCCGACAAGAACTTTTTCCATCGGAAAAATAGAGAACATGCTCTCAATCTTTTGTTGGCAGAAATTCCGACAGCAAATGTCCGACGGAGCCTACACACGGTCGGAATTTCCGATGAAAAGCTCACATCGAACATTTGTTGTCGGAAATTCCAACTGTGTGTACGCGGCATAACTGTGCGCTAAATTGTTATCTAACCATTCATAAATCATTACTTCTTCTTATCCTAGACCTCTGCTGTAAAAATTAGAGGAATAACATCTGTGCAACACAGGTGAACCAATCTGAGGCCAGCTATTAGGCCCCTTTCACACGGAGGGTCCGTTCAGGTCCGCCTGTCAGTTTTTTAGGCGGACCTGGACGGACGCTCCATGTAGCCCTATGGAGCCACGGATGTCAGCGGTGACATGTCTGCTGACATCCGCTCCGCCAAAGTGTGACGGAGGAAAACCCTTATTTTCCTTCCGTCGGCGGAGCGGATCGGATGAACACGGACAGACGGTCCGTGTTCATCCGATTCCCCCATAGGGGAGGGCGGTCCCTGCACAGTGTGCGGGGACCGCCCAGTCATCCGCCGGCTCAGCGGGGATCAACTGAGCGATCCCCGCTGAGCAAGCGGAGCTTCACGGGGCGGATCTTCACGGATCCGCCCCGTGTGAAAGAGCCCTTAATCTAGTACAGGTTAGATTGGCTGCTGTGGGTATAAAAAAAATGGTTCCCTTCTCCTATATTTTTATAATGAGCTCTACAGTTTTCATATTCCTCCGGGTCTGGTTTTTAGTCTCTCCTTACCCTTTCCTACTCCATTTACTGTTTTTACAACAAGCTTTAATAAATTGGATGCTTCTCCGTCCTTTAAATGGGGCATTTGAATTATGAACGTGGTCCTCAAGCTGTAAACACAGTGATGTGCCTTATACTGTGAATGTTAAGCAGCCCCTATTGCTTCTTCCAGAGCAGATTCTGCACCTTGCTTGTCCAGGTGGGAAAGCTGCTCTTTGTCCATCCTAATGCCATTTGTGGGCAATCAAATACGTCCTTAAAGCGGAGCTACACCCAAAAGTGCTTCTTTGCACCTTCCACTGCCACATTTGGCACTTATCTGTAGCTGGTTCCCGATCCCACTTCTGGGTAAGATCGCTGCGGTGATCCCCGAGTATTTCCGGCAACTCCTCCTTCCCGTCAACTCCTCGTTCCTCCCCATGCCTTCCGGGACACACACAGGTCCCAGAAGACAGCGGGACCATTCAGAAAGCACAGCGTGAATCAGGCATGTGCAGTAGGAATCCGTCTGTGCAACCTGAAGGCATCACTGCCAGTTTCCCTGAGTGAAGATGCCTACGTGCGGACACCCAAAGTCGATTGGCAAATCTGCTCGTGGTGTCGACATCGGTGGATCCCTGGAGAGGTAAGTGTCCTTATATTAAAAGTCAGCAGCTACAGTATTTGTAGCTGCTGACTTTTAATTTTTTTATTTTTTCGATCAGACGAGCTCCTTCTTAAATTGCCTCCGCAAAGTTCTTCAGTCTGCACTGCTAGTGCCTTTGAAGTGGGCTTAAAGCGGAGCTCCACCCTAAAGTGGAACTTCCGCTCATCGTAACCCTCCGGTTTCACATTTGGCACCTTTCAGGGGGGAGGGGGGTGCAGATACTTGTCTAAGACAGGTATTTGCACCCACTTCCGGGAGTCCTCTCTGCGGGTATTACGTCACTTCCCGCAGAATACCCGTTGTGTTCTGGGAAACACTCGGCTCCCAGAACACAGGGGACCATTCAGAACGGCGCAGCGCGACTCGCGCATGCGCCGTAGGGAACCGGGCAGTGAAGCCGCAAGGCTTCACTTCCTGGTTCCCTCACCGAGGATGGCGGTGGGGGCAGCAGAGTGATGAGCGATTCCTCGTCTTCTGCTGCCGACGTCGCTGGACTCCAGGACAGGTAAGTTTCCTAATATTAAAAGTCAGCAGCTGCAGTATTTATTTGTAGCTGCTGGCTTTTAATAAAAAAAAAATTGGCGGAGCTCCGCTTTAAGGTCAAAATTTAGATCCACTAGAAGAGATACATGGGGGTTGCCATTGCTAAAAGTGCTAGTTTGTTGGCTGCTAGGCTCACTCTTCAGTACAGTCTGTCAAAAAAGGTTCAAAACCTCCTGTACATGTGTGGTGGACTAGGGGCAATCTTCATGTGTATTCACTTTAGGATACCACCCAGGGATACGTCTGGCCTTGCTGCCCTCTAACCACCGGGGTAGTCCAAATAGTAACAGCAAAAAACAAAACAACGGAGGGCGCACCAGCCTAGTACATTATCCCAATGGTGACTTAAGAGAAGCAGATAAAAACATACAATGAAGGTTCACAGCATATCAAGCCACTGCCTCCTAGTACAGTGGTAAGTGAGACCCAAAGTGATCCAATGCCAAAGAGATGCCATCCGGGATCCAAAGGTGGCTTGCGCCTTTTCAAGGGCAAGCCCTCTTCCTTGGCTCTGAGGAAGAGGGCTTACCCTTATAACGAGTTTAGACAAGTGCCTTGACAGGTCCAGTACTTGTGTTAACCGCTTCCCGACCGCCGCGTGTCGTTGTACGTCGGCAGAATGGCATGGGTGTGCAAAAGGGCGTACCCGTACGTCCCTTTGTAATCCCAAGCTAGCAGGCGCGTGCATGACGCCGGAGCGGGTTCCGCGGACTCTATGTCCGCCGATGGCCCGCGATCGAGACAAGGAGAGGCAGAATGGGGAAATGCTTATGTAAACGAGGCATTTCCCTGTTCTGCCTAGTGACATGACAGGGATCTACTGCTCCCTGTCATCGTGAGCCGTGATCTCTGTCATGTCCTAGGTAGCCCATCCCCCCTACAGTTAGAACACACTGAGGGAACACTTATAACCTCTTGATCGCCCCTAGCATTTAACCCCTTCCCTGCCAGTGACATTTACACAGAAATCAGTGGCTATTTTTAGCTGTGATCGCTGTATAAATGTCACTGGTCCCAAAATAGTGTCAAAAGTGTTCCATCTGTCTGCCGCAATCCCGATTAAAAATCGCAGATCACCGCCATTACTAATAAAGAAAAAATTATAAGTAAAAATGCCATAAATCTATCCCCTATTTTGTAGACGCTATAACTTTTGCGCAAACCAATCAATATACACTTATTGTGATTTTTTTTACAAAAAATATTTAGAAGAATACGTATCGGCCTAAACTGAGAAAGAAAATACGTTTTTTTTTTATATATTTTTTGGGGATATTTATAGCAAAAAGTAAAACATATTGCTTTTTTTCAAAATTGTCATACTTTTTGTTTTTTTTTGTTTATAGCGCAAAAAAATAAAAACCGCAGAGGTGATCAGATACAACCAAAAGAAAGCTCTATTTGTGGGGAAAAAAAAGGACATCAATGTTGTTTGGGTACAACGTCGCACGACCGCGCAATTGTCAGTTAAATCGACGCAGTGCCAAATCGCAAAAAATGCTCTGGTCATTAGGGGGGTAAAATCTTCCAGGGCTGAAGTGGTTAAAAAAAAAGGCAAAACAATTTTTTTTTGGGGGTTTGGATAAAGTGGAGAGGGATTAGAACCCCTGCCAGATTTTTATTGCTGTCTGTGCCCACATTAAAGCGGAGGTTCACCCAAAATATACACATTAGCTTATCCTGATCTTTGGACCATATACATATGGCTAATTTATTTTTTTGGGGCGGATGTAATTACCGCGAATCGGCCGTATTAATTCTGACTTCCGGGTATTCCTCCCGTGGGAGTGGGCGTATCTGTTCTTCCCCGGCGCCCCAGTGTTTGCTGGGAGCACAATGTCTCCTGGGAGCACAGTGTCATGCTTCCCAGGAGACAATGTGGAACGCTGACCATCGTAATCTCACGCTATTTCACTCGCTTCCCGGAAGTCTGTGCTTGTGGGCTTCACAATGCCCACAAGCAAAATGGAAATACCCAGGATCGTTTTTTAAAAGTTTATATTTGGAACGAAAACAGACGGGGGATGGTTCTAATCGCCTAACAAGTAAGTACTAAGTTGGTATCTGTAACCCCATTAAATGCACATAAAAAATAAAAAAAACGAGGGACCACGGAACCTCCGCTTTAAGGAGATTCACCCTCTCTTTTTGTCCTGTACTATTATCATTGATGTTGAACGTAAAAGAAAATCCCAAATTTTGTGTAGTCCCCAAAAAAAGTAATAGAGGAAATCTTCCAATAGGGACACTAATTCTGGGGGCCCCCCCAAGGTATTCCCTTAATTTGCAGGGGTTTACTCTCGCTTCCTGTTTGGCTATGGGACAGGAAGTGAAGGGAAATCTCCACGAGGGGACACAGATGGCGGAAAAAAATCTGACGGGTTATAACCGTCCCTAAAGCCTCGTACACACGGTCGGACTTCCATCTGACTTTTCCGTGGATTTTTGTCCGAACGGAGTTGGCCGGGCACACCCATAGCATACACACCACAGGACTTTTCTGCAAACTTTCCCAAAACTTTTTCCAACATCACGTGGTTTTCTGCTCTTTACCGCCACCCTTTGGTCAACTTCTGCTATTGTTGGTTGATTTTAACATTATTTGTTTTGTCCATGGTTTTCTGTACACACGGTCGGACTTTGCTCCATCGGACTTTTGTTGGCCAAAAGTTTGTCCGTTTGCAGACCGAACTTTTCTCCGATGAAAACCAAAAAAGTTTGTCCGATGGAGCGTACACACGGTCAGATTTTTTGGCAAACTTGCTCAAAATGAAGTTTGTTGGCAAAAAGTCTGACCGTGTGTACGGGACTTTACTCTATCAAAAAAATAGGTTTTGCCTATAGTTCAACTTTAACCCCTGCAGCCCTGGAAGATTACAGCTGTGTAAAGGATTGGTGGGTGGGTGGGCAGAGGACTTCAGATTTTAAGTAAGAGACCATCCAGAAGCACAAGGGACACTTTCTATTGAATGTATGTACCATCCCTTGTGCTGTTATTTTTTTATTTTGTAACTAGACTTTGGTTTTAGCAGCTCTTACTGTACCGCACACCAGATGGACGCCCACTACCTGTAATGGAAATACCTTAAGCTGCTATAGACTTATTACTGGCATTAAGTCAAATTTTCATTGGACAGCATGTGAAACACCAGAAGGGTGGCAGTCATAGACGGATCAACAATCTGGATCTGGCACCAATTAGCTGTAGCTCACTGAATTTTTAGAAAACATGTATAACGAATACCTTATTTTTAATAAAAATGCCTACTAATGTGAACGGCTGGTGACGTGTCTTTGTCAGTGGTTACACAGAGAGAGAAATCTTTGTTGGGTAAAGCAGAACAACACGGAATGTGAGCACCACAAACCAAAAACACTATTTAACTCATTTTTAATATTCAAACCATCCATTTATCCGTGTCTCCAGCCTTCATTTTACCAAGAAATCACTTTGAAGAACACCCTCCAGCATACCTCCCAACATTTTGAGATGGGAATGAGGAACACCTACTAACAAACGTATGTAGGCATAGGACACGCCCCCTGCCACACCCCCTTAAAGGAGAATTAACCCAAAAAAAGTTAATTAAAACCATAAGGGCTTTTTTTTTTTTTTTTTTTCCCCCTTCTATTTCTTTATATTGGCTTTTAATATTTACAAATGCAGCAATTTAGAAATTGGATGAAAGGTTTAGCTCTGGAAAACACTATTTTAAAGATAAAACTTGCATTTTCTATACAACTATATAGATCAGACCAAAATGAGAGACAAATGAGGAGGAAAGAGGACATTGATGGACATTGCTCCAAATCAGGGGCAGTCCCTCAAAATCAGGGACAGTTGGGAACTATGCCTCCAGTATTTCTGGCTGTGGCCATCTTGAGTAAGGGCAGATGATTCATTAGCATTTCTTTCCTGGGATCCATCTGCCCTTGGCTTAGGCATGCAGACAGGAGGGTGTACTTAGCTGAGAAAACCCCTCCTGAAGACTCATGGGATGTATGACATTTGCTTAGGCCTGGAAACCAGGAAGTAACTGAAGAAATTATTCAAAATCATCACTCTTCTAAACCCTAAAAATGTAAGGCCCCTTTCACACTTATACAACTTGTACCACGATTTTGGACAGTAAAATTGTATGACAAGTCATTCTTCATGATTTTGAATGACTACCATTCATATTGGCACGACTTTAAGTCGTGCCGACTTCAAAGTTGTTCCTGCACTACTTTTTTTCTGAAGTCGGATTCCGTATTAACAGATCCGACTTTGGCATGCGACTTGTACACGACTTGTGCATGAAGTGGAACTCCACGCCAATTTTTTTGAAAAAAAAAAAATGGCATGGGCTCCTCCTTCATGAGCATACCGGGCCCATAGGTCTGGTATGAATTTTAAGGGGAACCCCCACGCCGAAAAAACGGCGTGGGGTTCCCCCCAAAATCCATACCAGACCCTTATCCGAGCACCAGCCCGGCCGGTCCGGAAAGGGGGTGGGGACGAGCGAGGGCCCCCCCTCTTGAGCTGTACCAGGCCACATACCCTCAACATGGGGGGGGGGTGGGTGCTTTGGGGCAGGGGGGCCCTGCGCCCCTCCCACCCCAAAGCACCTTGCCCCCATGTTGATGAGGACAAGGGCCCCTTCCCGACAACCCTGGCCGTTGGTTGTCGGGGTCTGCGGGCGGGGGGCTTATCGGAATCTGGGAGCCCCTTTAGTAAGGGGACCCCAGATCCCGGCCCCCCACCCTATGTGAATAAGTATGGGGTACATCGTACCCCTACCCATTCACCTGGAATAAAAAGTGTAAAAAAAAAAACACACTAGACAGGTGTTTAAAGTAATTTATTAGGCAGCTCCGGGGGTCTCTTCCGACTCTCCGGCCTCTTCTCCCGCTCTCCGATGCCTTCTCCACGCTTCTCGGTTCTTCTTCTGCTCTCCAGTGCTTTCTGTCTTCTGCCGGGCTCCTCCGCTATCTTCTGCCAGCTCTTTTGCTAGGGGTGGCCCGGTCTTCTGCATCGTCTTCTCCCCTCTTCTCTTGTCCCGATGTTGACACGCTCATCCCCACCCCCTTTCCTGACGGGCTGGGCTGGTGCTCGGATAAGGGTCTGGTATGGATTTTGGGGGGGACCTCACGCCGTTTTTCGGCAGGGGTTCCCCTTAAAACCCTTACCAGATCGATGGGCCCGGTATGCCAATGAAGGGGGAACCCATGCCGTATTAAAAAAAAAAAAATATTGGCGTGGAGTTCCCCCTAATTATTGGGGGATCAAAGTCGCGTCCCTGCTCATTGAAGTCGTACTTCAAGTCATGGGGTAAAGTCGGATCCACAGTTGTATGACTGTCTTGTCAAAATCGTGGCCGCGAATTGCGGCAAAATCGCGGTGAAATCGCACGACTTTGAAGTCGTATAAGTGTGAAATGGGCCTTAATAAAAGTAACAAACATGCCTATACTTACCTGCTTTGTGCAATCATTATGCACAGATCAACCCTGATCCTCTTCTTCTGGGGTACCTTTCCGGCGCTCCTGGCTCTTCCCCTTCATCGAATGCCCCCACAGAAAGCTGCTTTCCCTGGGGGGCACCCATGCGGGTTCGCTCCAGTGTCCCGCTGCTGCGTCCATTGACACAGACAGTGGGACTCTGCCCCACCCCCCCAAATCCTGTGTCACTGGATTTGATTGACAGCAGCGGGAGCCAATGGCTCCTGCTACTATCAATCTGTCCATGGAGGAGAGAGACAGAGGCTGGAGCCACTGCTCTCGTGCACAGTACTGGATCGGATTGGGCTCAGGTAAGAAAAAGGGGGGGGGGTCTGGAGGTTGCTGCAGCACAGAAGGTTTTTCACCTTAACCACATGCCGACCAGGTTGGCTCCCCTGCTCAAATCACCATAGCTGTATGGTGGGCTTTTTAAGTGGTATAGGGGGCCGGCCGCGTGACGTAAGAGCTACTGCGCGTGCCCGGCGGCTGCAATGTCCACCGGGCACCCACGATCGCTCCTGACAGATGCAGAAAAGAGATCGGTCAATGTAAACAGACAGATCTCCGTTCTGTCAGGGTTGAGGAGACAAATCTGTTGTTCCTAATTGCTTAGGAACAGCGATCGCTCTCCTCCTCCAGTCAGTCCCTTCCCCCCACAGTTAGAAACACCTCCCTAGGGAACACATTTAACCCCTTGATCACCCCCTAGTGTTAACCCCTTCCCTGCCAGTGACATTTATACAGTTATCAGTGCATTTTTATAGCACTGATCGCTGTATAAATGTCAATGGTCCCAAAAAAGTATCCGATCTGTCCGCCGTAATGTCGCAGTCCCGCTAAGAGACGCAGATCACCACCATTACTAGTAAAAAAAAACATAAATCTATCCCCTTGTAGACGCTATAACTTTTGCGCAAACCAATCAATATACGCTTATTGCGATTTTTTTTTTTTACCAAAAATATGTAGAAGAATACATATTGGCCTAAACCAGTGATGGTGAACCTTGGCACCCCAGATGTTTTGGAACTATATTTCCCATGATGCTCAACTTCACTGCAGAGTGCATGAGCATCATGAGAAATGTAGTTCCAAAACATCTGGGGTGCCAATCACTGGCCTAAACTGATGAAGAAATTTGTTGTTTTTTTAATTTATTTTTTGGATATTTAATATAGCAGAAAGTGAAAATTATTGGTGTTTTTTTTTTTTTAAATGTACGCACTTTTTTTGTAATAGCGCAAAAAGTGAAAACCCGCAGAGGTGATCAAATACCACCAAAAGAAAGCTCTATTTGTGGGAAAAAAAGGACATGAATTTTGTTTGGGTACAACGTCGCACGACCGCACAATTGTCAAAGCGGCTCAGTGCCGTATCGCAAAAATGTCAATAAAGGGGTAAATCCTTCCGGGGCTAAAGTGGTTAATGCATAGAATGTAGATTGTAAGCTCTAACATGCAGGGCTCTTTGATTCTTCCTGTATTGAATTGTAATTGTACTGTCTGCCCTCATGTTGTAAAGCGCGGCGCAAACTGTCGGCGCTATATAAATCCTGTATAATAATAATATTACGGTGAAAAATCTTGAGGCTTTACAACCACTTTAAAGAATAACTCTTAGGCCACTTTCACACTGAGGCGCTTCTAAACTGCCAGTAAAAACACTGAGCGCTTTTGAAGCGCTTTTCAGGCGCTTTTGAAGAGCTTTCTATTCATTTCAATGAAGGGGGAAGTTTTCACAGCCCTGCCAGCACACTGCCCCAGTGGGAAAGCATTCATTGATTTTAATGGAAATACGTTTTCGTAAGCTTTCTAGGCGCTGTTTTTAGCATGAAAGCGCCTGAAAAGCGCCTCACTGTGAAAGTGGTCTTATTGAATATATTCAGTTAGCATCTTTACTGGCAATCCAGGACACCCTCATAAAAAATATGTTTTTGACCCCAAACACTGCAATGTCCAATGACCTGGACCTAAATAGGGGATATCTGCTGGGTTATGACATACTGAGAATAAGGAGGGGCCACAGACTATTTTTATAAGCATTCCTTCACTTGGCCATTTGGGCCATACACCGCCAAGAATCAGGGTTGCCAACCGCTAGTAAATTTACTGACAGTTTGTAAAAATCTGTGATTTTTTTTACAACTGCCAGTAAATATCAGGGGCTGATCATTTCAGGGGGGGGGGGATGCTGCCGCCGCGAATTGAGAAGCGGGGGGGGGTGCTGGCGCCGTGAATTATTGAGGTCAGGGGGGCTTTGGGTGCTGACGAACAAAAAAAAATGGGGGGGGGGGGGTTGCCATCCAGCCGGGGCCCTGCGGGCCTCTGGGGACCTCTGGGTCCCTTACAAAAAAATAAAACAAGGAAAAAAAAAAATTATAAAGAAAAAAAAGGAGGGTTGCCATCCGGGGCCCCTTACAAAAATTTTTTAAAAAAGGGGGGTTGCCATCCGGGCCCCTTACAGGTGTACTGCCTGTACCCCCGTGATGGCGGCCCTGACTTTGTTCTAGGTATTGTCAGTGTTTCCATATCATGTTTATACTGTTCAAATATTCACTGTGTCCGTTTTCAATAGGAGTTCTGTAATTTCTCAGGTTGTCAGTAATAAAAAAGTGCTCTGTCAGTAAATTTTCCATGTTTTGTCAGTAAAAAAATGCTACGGGAGGTTGGCAACCCTGCCAAGAATGCGCATGTTGGTATAGCAGGTAGCACAGGTGGATGCCATCATTTGCGGCATGCAAGCCTGTACAATTCAATGACTGGCAGCTGCAGGATTTCACATATATTCTCACATGGAGTGGTTTGAACTCCTTCCCCGATCGGAGTTTCCAACGGGAATTGTGTGATGACAGGCTGTTGGCGGAAAATCCGACCGTTTGTACGCTCCATCAGACAATTGTTGTCGGATTTTCCGCGGACAAATGTTGGATGGCAGGCTTTAAAATTTTCCGCGGGCAACGGTGTGTGTGCACAAGTCCGTCGTACAAAAGTCCAAAGTACAAACACGCATGCTCGGAATCAATGCAAACCAAGCACAACATTAGCAGAAGGGGCCCAAAGGGTGGCGCTAAAGAGCTGAAAAACGACGTAGTACGTCACTACGTTCGTGTTTGTTGGCCGACAATTGTGTGCCGTTTGTATGCAAGACAATTTCATGGCCAATGCCCCTCGGACAAAAGTCTTAAGCCTCGTACACACGGCCGGTTTTCTCGGCAAGAAAACTGCTGGGAGAGCTTTTTGCTGAGAAAACCGTTCGTGTGTATGGTTTCTCGTCGGGAAAACTGCCGGGAATCTCGACGAGAAAAATAGAGAACCTGCTCTCTATTTTCTCGTCGGGATTCTCGTCGGCCGGTTTCCCGACGAGAAAACCGGTGGCGTGTACGAGGCTACATGCTTACCTGTCTCCAGGTAAGCCCGCGCATGCTCGATGAGACTTCGACGCCTGCGCGGTAGCTTACAAGGGTAGTGTAGGATGAAGCAAGATGGCGGCGACGGCATCGAATGTGACGAGCGCATGCTGGTCGTAGTCGATGACGTCACCGCGTTCTTGCCATTCAAATGAACGGCGGTTCTTTTGAATGTGCCGTGTGTACACTTGGCGAGCAAGGAAAGCTTGCCAGGAATGTCGTCGGGAAAACCAACGTTTTTTTCCTGACGGGATTCTCGCACATGTGTACAGGGCTTGCGGCTTTGTCTGTGGAAAATGCGATCGTGTGTACGAGGCTTAAGAAATAAAGTTTTGGATTTAGAAACACGCAAGACCCTTCGATCGCAACCTCCATACTCCTCTATGGAGCGGTGGGTGTAATGGATTTGTGTCTACATCCAATCCGGTCCGCTAAAAACAGGCGTCCAGCAGATCTGATCAAATGGCAGTTGGGTGTAAACGGACAGGTGGTCCCTTTCCATCCGACCACCCATAGAGGAGAGCAAGCCAGGTCCGCTCTGCATAAGCAGGGAGTACACTACCCTCGGATCCTCCTGCTTAGTGGGGATCAGTGAACAGATCCCCTGCTGAGCATGCGCATTGCAGGAAGAGTGTGAGAGGACCCTTAAAGTGTGTGCAGCTTCATTGGAAGTGGTTTATTATATCTGTTCTACCAGTGAAAAATATATATATATAAACTCACCGGACACTTTATTGGGTACACCTTGCTAGTACCGGGTTGGACTCCCTTTTGCCTTCATTCTTCGTGGAATAGATTCACCAAGGTGTTGGAAACATTCCCCAGAGATTTTGCTCCATAGTGACATGATAGCATCACACAGTTGCTGCAGATTTGTTGGCTGCTCATCCATGATGCGAATCTCCACCACATCCCAAAGGTGCTCTATTGGATGAGATGTGGTGACTGTGGAGGCCATTGGAGTCCAGTGACCTCATTGTCCAGTGGTGAGATGATTGGAGCTTTGTGACATGGTGCAATATCCTGCTGGAAGGAGCCATCAGAAGATGGGGACACTGTAGCCATAAAGGGATGGATATAATCAGCAACAATACTCAGGTAGGCCGCGGTGTGTAAACGATGCTCAGTTGGTACTAAGGGGCCCAAAGTGTGCCAAGAAAATATCCCCCCCACCATTACACCACCACCAGCCTGATCCGGTGATACAAGACAGGATGGATCTATGATTTCATGTTGGTTATGCCAAATTCTGACCCGACCATCTGAATGTCGCAGCTGAAATCGAGACTCATCAGACCAGGCAACGTTTTTCCAATCTTCTATTGTCCAGTTTTGGTGATCCTGTGCGAATTGTAGCCTCAATTTCCTGTTCTTTCCAGACAGGAGTGGCACCCGGTGTGGTCTTCTGCTGCTGTAGCCCATCTGCCTCAAGGTTCAATGTGTTGTGCATTCAGAGATGGTATTCTGCTTACCTTGGATGTAACGAGTGGTTATTTGAGTTAAGCCCTGTACACACGATCGGTTTGACTGATGAAAACCGTCCGATGGATGGTTTTCATCAGACCAACCGATCGTGTATGGTACCCATCGGTCTTTTTTCCATCGGTTGTAAAAAATAGAACTTGTTTTAAAATTTTCCGATGGATAAAAAACCAATGGGAATTTCCGATCGTCTATGGGCAAGTCCATCGGTTAAAAAACCCACGCATGCTCAGAATCAAGTCGACGCATGCTCAGAAGCATTAAACTTCATTTTTCTCGGCTCATCGGAGTGTTTTACGTCACCGCGTTTGGAACGGTCGGTTTTTTGACTGATGGTGTGTGGCCAAGACTGATGAAAAACAGTTTCATCGGATTTCCGATGGACAAATCCATCGGACGAAAATCCATAGGATATCCGATCGTGTGTACGGGGCTTTACTGTTGCCTTTCTATCATCTAGAACCAGCCTGCCCATTCTCCTCTGACCTCAACAAGGCATTTTCCTCCACACAACTGCCGCTCACTGGATATTTTCTCTTTTTCGGACCATTCTCTGTAAACCCTAGAGAGGGTTGTGCGTGAAAATCCCAGTAGATCAGCAGTTTTTGAAATACTAAGACCAGCCCGTCTGGCACCAACAACCATGTCACTTAAATCCCCTTCCTTCCCCATTCTGATGCTCAGTTAGAACTTTAGCAATTTGCTGCCATGTGATTGGCTGACTAGCAATTTGTGTTACCAAGCAATTGAAAAGGTGTACCTAATAAAGTGGCCGGTGAGTGTAATATATATATATAACAGGATGTTATCAGCTCACTGGGTTTTTGGCTATGTTCACCCAGCCCAAAAATTTGGGAGCTCCCTGTTCTCTGTGCCTCTGGACTGTTATAAGTTGTCATTGTTCCCTGCTATCTCCTGCAAAACACCTCCCCCTGCTATGAAGAAGTGAGGGTGGTGTTGTGTAGTCTTAAAACACTGCCTTTGCAAACGTGATAACGCTGCCCAGTAAGATTGTCACCTTCAGACAGAAAGTGTGCTAAAGGCAGGATTACCAGGTGAAAATAATGTGAAAAAAGTGTGAAAAAAGAAAACAAATGCAGCCGCATTTGGATCAGTAAATTGAAATCCTATCTTTTTTTTTTTTTTTTTTTAGGTACGCTTTAAGTTGGAACAGCTTGCCTGTTGCCCCTGAGGCTGAAGATGTGAACAAAGGTTCATTTAACGGGAAAGTGGAATTAGCCAATTTTTTTTAAATCCAATTTATATAAACACACACAGCGGAATTGCTTTTAATTTTTTTGTATTTTAATTTTTTTTCAATACAATCATTGATTGATGCTTGCATCAAGACCTTTGTAGATATAGTCCCCCTCTTGAATTTCACGGAAACGCAAAGGAGGCGACGTTTCCAACCATGATTGCGAGTCCTCTGTTGCGGTCCACCAGCAGCTAATGTCCGTGCCGCTGCTCCGATGTCACTGGCTTTCTTCACAGGGGACATCTACCCATGGAAGTAGATGGTAAATAATTACCATCCACAGTGCTGCAAGATATAAAAAAAAACAATTCTGTAATCAAAGTACTATGATTTTTTTTCTGCCAAATTTTATTTACAAAATGAATGGAGTGACAACAATTGTTTGACTTAAAGTGGATTGTTATTCCAAGCCTTTTATGCCACTATAGCCCCGTACACACGGTCGGACTTTTGGCCAACAAACTTCATTTTGAGCAAGTTGGACCAACAATCCGAGCGTGTGTACGCTCCATCGGACAAACTTTTTTTTTTTTTTTTTTATGTTTTCATCGGACAAAAGTTCGGTCTGCAAACAGACAAATGGAGCAAAGTCCGACTGTGTGTACAGAAAACCATCAGACTTTTGTCCGATGGACAAAACAAATAATGTTAAAATCAACCAACAATAGCAGAAGTTGACCAAAGGGTGGCGGTAAAGAGCAGAAAAACCACGTGATGTTGGTAAAAGTTTTGGGAAAGTTTGCAGAAAAGTCCTGTGGTGTGTATGCTATGGATGTGCCCGGCCAACTCCGTTCGGACAAAAATCCACGGAAAAGTCAGATGGAAGTCCGACCGTGTGTACGAGGCTTTACGCCAGGGATATGCAATTAGCGGACCTCCAGCTGTTGCAGAACTACAAGTCCCATGAGGCATAGCGAGACTCTGACAGCCACAAGCATGACACCCAGAGGCAGAGGCATGATGGGACTTGTAGTTTTACAACAGCTGGAGGTCCGCTAATTTCTTATCCCTGCTTTAGGCTAACTGTAGAGAAGGGAGCCCATGTCTTCAGACAAGGAAGACAACAAGACGGGATGAGGACCTGGTCAAGCCGTTGTCCACTATATCCACTTAAGGACCGCCGCATGTAGATTTACGTTGACAGAATGTCACGGACAGGCAAATGGGCATCCATCGGATTTTATTCCATCGGAAATCCGATCGTGTGTACAGGGCATTAAATAAAAAATATCCCACAGTTTGTAGACGCTATAATGTTTGGCAAACCAATGGGCGTACAAATAGAATACATATTGGCCTAAATTTATGAAGAAATTCGATTTAAAAAAAAATAAAAAATTGGATTTGTTTTATAGCAGAAAGTAAAAAATATTGTTTTTTTCTCAAAATTGTCTGTCTTTTTTTGTTTATTGCGCAAAAAAATTAAAACGCAGAGGTGATCAAATACCACTAAAAGAAAGCTCTATTTGTGGGGAAAAAAAAGACAAATTTTATTTGGGCACGACCTCACAATTGTCAGTAAAAGTAAGGCAGTGCTGTATCACAAAAAATTACCTGGTCATGAAGGGGGGGGGGGGGGGGGTAAATCTTCTGGAGGTGAAGCAGCAAAATATGCATAAAATAGCATGTATATTGGGGAAACTGCACAAATGCTCCAATGGAATCTAAAAAATCGATATAAAAATTGATTGTGTGTGGTCCGAATTATCCTGCGTCCTCACCCTCTGTTCCATTCTGGGTTAGAGGATATAAGGCTGTGAATTATTATTATACAGGATTTATGTAGCGCTAACAGTTTACGCAGCGCGTTACAATATAAAAGGGAGACAATACAGTTATAATACAATAAAAAACAAGAGGATTAAGAGGGCCCTGCTCAGAAGAGCTTACAATCTAATAGAATAAACGGAACATTTATATTTGAAAGATCTACAAAAAAAAAATGAATAAAATAAAATAGACGCAATGGATGTGACAACATACCTCAATTTGCCTGCTTGTGCGTTCCATGTTATCACAAATTAGGAAGTAGGAGTTATCTGGAGGAAGAAAAATTGCATCAGCCAGTGACACAAACAGATGGAAATCAACAATTCAATGGTATATCTATATGGGAAGAAAAAACAGATCAGAATGGGGAAGGAAGTTCCCACTGGAAGACAGCCAAGCTTGGGTTTATCTTAAACCAATTTTTTTTTTTTTGGGACAGCGTGGAGAAGGGTTAGAACCCTGGTCAGGTTTTTATGTGTCCCCACTGGGAAGATTCCCTCTCACTTCCTGTTCTGGTGTCACTTGGAAGAAGGAAGTAAAGAGAAGCAGACTGCAATAAAACTATTTTCAAGGAGGTCCTGGTGACCGTTGTCACCAAAACAGAAAGTGACAGTGCCTCTTTAAATACTGAAGCCACCATAACAGCCAGGCCACTGGCAATTTCCATTTTTTTTATATATAGTAGGTTTCCTTGAATGCCTTACAAACCAAAACATTCCTTCTTTGGAACTCTCAGAATTCAGGGGGAAAAAATGCTCTGTTTTCTTTATTGGAAAAAAAAAAAACGTATTTTACTTTCCTATATTTTCTCGGTACCACCCTTTAACTGGCAGCAATTATCTACTCTGGAGTCAAGCTGGCCTACCGCCAGCACACAATACCACTAACCCCATCCTAATCACAGAGGCACTTACTGACAAGTAAGTGAGAAGGCCAGGCTCAGGCCAGATGTTTATCAGGAATCTTTTCCTGCTAAATGCGTTCCGTAGGAAATTTTTTAAACGCTTCAATTGAACGTACTCTGCAAATCCCATTTTCTATTATGGGCAGACCAGTAAATGAAATCCAGACTTCATAAACATTCAGATCACTGTGTAGTTTATATAAAACCCACTATAGAGTCTTCTTTCAAACAGTTTTTATACACTAGGACCCTATGCTAGATATCCATTTTGGAGCCAATATATAAAAATAGAAGAGGACCTGTCTCACCACCTATTTTTGCCATCCTCCGGCACTTCTAGGTGTCCTGTAGTGACTTATGCCCTGTACACACGATCGAAATTTCCGATGGGATAAAAATCCGATGGAATTTTCCGTCGGAATTCCGTTCAAGCTGTCTTCCATCAGTCTTGCATACACGCTGTCAGACTAAATTCCGACCGTCAAGAACGCGGTGACGTACAACACTACGACGAGCCGAGAAAAATTAAGTTCAATGCTTCCGAGCATGCGTCGACTTGATTCTGAGCATGCGTGGATTTTTCTCTGACGGAGTTCCACACAGACGATCGGAATTTCCTATCGGCTTTTTTTCCATCGGAAAAAAATAAAACATGTTCTATTTCTAAACACAGACGGAAAAAAATCCGATGGGGCCCACACACGATCGAAATTTCCGATGAAAAAAGTCCATCAGACTTTTTTAATCGGAAAACCTGATCGTGTGTACAAGGCATTAGTGGTTGGTGGGTTAAACCGCAGTGGGTGGCAGGGGGAGCAGGTATCTTCAACATCTGGACGCTGGTCAGATGCTGAAGAGTCCTCACTAGGCTTAGTTGTTCAATAGAGCAAAGGTCCAAGGCGCGGGCGGTGGGATAGCTAGTAACTAGACAAACGTGGCCTAACTGTTCAAGATAATGAAAATCTAAGGCAGGGCAGGTGTCCTGTAGTGATATAGTGATTGGTGGCTTAAACCACAGCGGCTGGTGGGGGAAACAGGTATCTTCAACATCTGGAAGCTGGTCAGAAGTTAAGATTCCTCAGCAGGCTTAGTTGTTCAAAAGAGATCAAAGGTCCAAGGCACAGGCGGTAGGACAGGTAGTAACTACACAAACTCTTCAGTCTAGAGGACTTACTGTATGTAGGTTGGCCATGATTATCTGGGGAGGGGTTGTATGATGCTGGGCATCATTTAACCCAAAAGTGGAGCATTGCCTAAGGAGGTTGGTCAAATGCAGAAGATTCTTCTACTGGCCTAACTGTTCGAGAGAATGAAAATCTAAGGCAGGACAGCTGTCCTGTAGTGACTTAGTGGTTGGGGGTTTAAACTACAGCGGGTGGCAATAGGAAGCAGGTATCTTCAACATCTAGAAGCTGGTCAGAAGCTGAAGATTCCTCAGCTGGCTTAGCTGTTAAATAGAGCAAAGGTCCAAGGCACGGGCGGTTGGACAGGTAGTAACTAGACAAACTCTACAGTCTAAAAGACGTTGGTTGCCGATAATTATCTAGAGGGGTTAAATAGTGCCGGGCATGATTTGACCCAAAAGTGTATCGCCAATGGAAGTTGGTCAAATGCTGAAGATTCTTCAGAAGCGAACAAAGATCCGAAGGCAGGACAACTGGACAAGTAAGATCTTGACTACCTCTTAAGTCTAGACTAGTGGACTACATGAGGTTTGGCCATAACTACCTAGGGACATAGGGAGAGGTTGGATGATGCTGAGCATTATTTGACCCAAAAGTGGACAGTGGGCATCATTTGACCTAAAAGTGCAACATTGCCAAAGGAGGTTGGTCAAATGCAGAAGATTCTTTTACTGTCCTAACTGTTCAAGAGAACAAAAATCTAAGGCAGGACAAGTGTCCTGTACTTACATAGTGGTTGAGGGGGTTAAACCACAGCAGTTGGCAGGGAAAGCAAGTGTCTGTAACATCTGAAAGCTGGTCAGAAGTTAAAGATTCCTCGGCTGGCATAGCTGTTTAGTAGGACAAAGGTCCAAGGTGTGGGCGGTGGGTAGTAACTAGACAAAGTCTGCTGGGTAAAGGACTAATGTAGGTTGGCCATGATTATTTAGGGAGGTGTTGGATAATGCTGGGCATCATTTGACCCAAAAATGGAGCATCGCCAATAGAAGTTGGTTAAATGCTGAAGATTCTCCAGTAGAGAACGAAGATCCAAGGCAGGACAACTGGACAAGTAGGATCTTGACTACCTCTTCAGTCTAGAGGACTACATGAGGTTTGGCCATGACTACCTAAGGACATAGGGAGAGGTTGGATGACACTGAGCATCATTTGACCCAAAAGTGGACAGTCTGTGGAAGACAGCAGGTGGTGGACAGTCAATCCTGCTATATGTTATCGGAAGGTGTAAAGCTATTGACAAACCTTAAGGGACCTGAGGCTGGAGTTGGTCAGATGTTGATAGGCAACTACATAAAAAGTGTGCTCCCTGTAAAAGAGGAGAACCGGTCTCGCCACTTATGCCTCTAATCTTTGCTCTCTTGAAGAACCACACTGGCCAAATATATTTGCCATATGATCTGGAAAAACTTCTACTGTATGTGTCCTGTAATAACATGTTGGTTGGCACGTAGAACCACAGCAGGTGATGGGGGAAGCAGGCATCTTCAACATCTGAAAGCTGGTCTGATGCTGAAAATTCTTCAGACAGCTTAGCTGTTCCATACAGTAAAATTCCAAGGCACCGGCAGCAGGACAGGTAGGAACTGAGCAAACTCTGCAGTCCAGAGGACTAACTGGGGAACATGTCTTGTTACCTATGCCACTGATCTTTGCTCTCTTGAAAAGCTTTACTAGCAGAACTTATTACACTTCAAGGTTCCCTGTAGTAACATGTCGGCTGGCAGGTGGAACCACAGCAGATGGGGAGAGAAGCAGGCAACTTCAACATCTGGAAGATGGTCGAATGCTGAAGGTTCTCCAGTTGGCTTAGCTGTTCCATAGAGTACAGTTCCAAGGCACAGGCAGCGGGACAGGTGGGAATTAGACAAACCCTGCAGTCTAAAGGACTAATGGGGATTAGCCATGGATATCTAGGGACATAAGGAGGGGTTGGATGATACTGAGCATCATTTGATCCAAAAGTGGAGCAGTACTCCTACAGATGCCCTGTAGTAACATGGTGGTTGGTGGGTGGAACCACAGCAGGTGGCAAATGAAACAGGGTTCTTCTGCATTTGAAACCTGGTCAGATGCTGAAGATTCTTCAGTCAGCTAAGTTAATAAAAGAGTGAAAATTTAAGGAACAGGCAGCTGGACAGGTCGGAACTAGGCAACCTCTGAAATCTAGAGTACTATTCTTTGTGGGACTTGCCCATAACTACCATACTTAGTGCCATGCGGGTGTTGGATAAAGCTGGTCACAGCAAACTCTGCAGTCTAGCGCAGGGTTTCTCAACTCCAGTCCTCAAGGCGCACCAACAGGTCATGTTTTCAGGATTTCCCTCAGATAAAACAGCTGTGGTAATTACTAAGGCAGTGAAACAGATCAAATCACCTGTGCAAAATAATAGAAATCTTGAAATCATGACCTGTTGGTGCGCCTTGAGGACTGGAGTTGAGAAACACTGGTCTAGCGGACAAATGAGGGTTGACCATGACTACCTAGGGAGATAAGGGGTTGGATGAAATTTGGCATCATATGATCCAAAAGTGGAAAAGTGCTGAAAGCTTCTAATCAACAGTTCGTGGAAGAGATACTCTTGCAGTAATAGCTCCTGTTATGTTCATCATCCAGAAACACTTCTAGATGCCCTGTAGTAACATGGTGGTTGGCGGGTGGAACCACAGCAGGTGGCCAGTGAAACAGGCTTCTTCACCATCTGGAACCTGGTCAGATCCTGAAGAATCTTCCATCGGCTAAGTGGGTAAAAGAGTGAAAATTCAAGGCAGGGGCAGCTGGAAAGGTAGGAACTAGGCAACATCTGAAGTCTAGAGAACTACATTGGGGGGTTGACCATAACTACTTAGTGACATGGGGGGGGGGACGGGGGGGTTTGGATAAAGCTGGTCAGATGCTGAAGATTCTCCAGCTGGCTTTGCTGTTCATTGAGTAAAGTTCCAAGATAAAGGCAGCGGGACAGGTAGGAAATAGGCAACATCTGAAGTCTAGAGGACTACATGGGGGCTGGGGCAGGCCATAACTACTTAGCGACATGAGGGGGGGGGGGGGGGCTTGGATAAAACTAGTGAGATGATGAAAATTGTTCAGCCAGCTTAGCTGTTGAAGAGAGTGAAGATTTAAAGCAGGGGCAGCTGGATAGGTAGGAACTAGACAACCTCTGAAGTCTCAAGGACAACGTGATGTTTGGTCATAACTACTTGGGGACATAGGAAGGGGTTGGATGATTCTGGGCATCATTTCACTCAAAAGTGGAGCAGCACAAAGAACTTCAGGTCAGACAGTCTGCGGTAGCCAGCAAGTGGTGGACAGTCAACTTTGCAGTAAGAGTTGGAGTTACATTATCAGAAGATGTAAAGAAATGAATAGACCTAAATGCCCTGAGGCTGGAGTTAGCCAGATACTGAATGGTTGCTCTGGGATGCTGCCATTCAGCTTGGCTCTTTCCGCTGTACCCCTTAATAACCCAGCTGTGTTTAGCATCTTACCTCTTAAAGCTCTTGCTCGTCTCATCACATTCTCAGGGAAAGTTTCAGTTCTTTGTTTTCTTCCTCTCTTATATACTTAAGCCAGCTTCCTTTTGGAAACTCCAGTGACACAATGATGCGCACAAAGTTGGGCAGGTCCAAAAAAATATCATACTGCAAAATTTTGGAAATGCAATTGTGAAGTACTATTGGGCACTGTTACAGATGATGACAACCATAAGTTGCTGCATAACTATTGCAATATATGACATATGTGAAAGAGGGATAATACTGTAGGGAACAAGAAGTGGCAGTGGGATACTTTATCCAGGGGAGGACTGGGCCAGAGGGCAGGGGGGCAATTGCCCCCTGGGCTGCTTTGATGCCCGGTAAGAAGGCTGCACCGCTTCAAGGATGTCTGGTGAAGAGAAGTAAAAAGTCCTAGCCGATGACCTACTGAGTGCGGAATGAGGACAAGGAGAGAACGCAGGCCTCTCTCCCCAGCATGGATGGTGTAAACTGGAGACAGTGGCCTCATCTATTAGTGCATTGTGGAGATATGGCCTCATCTATTAACCACTTTGTAGCAGAAGAACAGTTTTCAGCTCTTGCCGACGAATGCTACTTTCTTTAAAGTATTACTCAGGGGAGGAATGGGTCTGGGGGCAGAGGGGCAATTGCCCCCCAGGCCACTCTGATGCCCCGTAAAAAGGCTGCATTACTTCTGCCACAGACATGCCTAAAGGATGCCTGGTGAAGAGAAGTAAAGTGTCCCAGCCGATTACCTACCGAGTGCGGGATGAGGACAGAGCGCAGAACCCCCCCCCCCCCCCGGCATGGATGGTGTTAACTGTGTCCGAGCAGAGGCTGATTCCATGTCCCACTGGAGACTCTCCTCGGAACCCCAAGTCAGCCGGTGAGTAGAGAGTACCTGGAGCGGAGCTTCAGCCTGGGTTGGGGGTCAGGAGGAGGCAGGGAAGAGGGAGAGCAGGAGGGGGGCTGCACCATGGGCCTCTGGGTTGTACTTGCCCCCTTGGCCAAAAGTTTCCAGTCAGCCCCTGACTTTATCACAGTCCCCCGCAGCTCAGGGTAGTTAAAGAGTTGCTGCCATCATTAAGCAGCTACTGGCAGGATTGCACAACTTACACTGCATACCATCCCTGCTCTTGATACACGGGGGAGTATGTGCAATGCTTAGTCTTCATTGACCAGCTAACTCTAGATGGCTTTCATGATGCCCCGCAAATCTTCAGGAGACCCTGGCCTGGATACAACTTTCTCTTCGCAAGGGCTATCCCACTGTCCCCAGTGTGCTTAAAGCTCAATGCCAGGCTTTTAGTTTTTTCAATGGTCCCCAAAGATTGAAAAAAAAAAAAAAGCAACACTTGTTGCAATACTCATGCCCTTTCCATTACAGTCAAGCATGGTGGTGGGAGTGTCATGGTCTGGGGCTGTATTAGTGCTGCCGGCACTGGGAAACTACAGTTCATTGAGGGAACCATGAATGCCAACATGTACTGTGACATACTGAAGCAGAGCATGATCCCCTCCCTTCAGGGACTGGGCCGCAGGGCAGTATTCCAACATGATAACCACCCCAAACACACCTCCAAGACGACCACTGCCTTTCTAAAGAAGCTGAGGGTAAAGGTGATGGACTGGCCAAGCATGTCTCCAAACCTAAACCCTATTGATCATCTGTGGGGCATCCTCAAACGGAAGGTGGAGGAGCACAAGGTCTCTAACATCCACCAGCTCCGTGATGTCGTCATGGAGGAGGGGAAGAGGATTCCAGTGACAACCTGTGAAGCTCTGGTGACCTCCATGCCCAAGAGGGTTAAGGCAGTGCTGGAAAATAATGGTGGCCACACAAAATATTGACACTTTGGGCCCAATGTGGAGATTTTCACTTAGGGGTGTACTCACTTTTGTTGCCAGCGGTTTAGACATTAATGGTTGTGTGTTGAGTTATTTTGAGGGGACAGAAAATTTACACTGTTATACAAGCTGTACACTCACTACTTTACATTGTAGCAAAGTGTCATTTCTTCAGTGTTGTCACATGAAAAGATAGAATAAAATATTTACAAAAATGTCAGGGGGTGTACTCACTTTTGTGAGATACTGTATATATAGTATAACAAGAATCAGTTATATTATGAGTTTTGTCTTTGAGGTTTTCCAATGTCCCTCCACCATTCTCTCTCCCAGCTCACAGTGCAGTTAGTTGACCTGCTTGGGTTCTGTATAGAGGTCGTTCCTCGGAGTGCCCACCAGGGGGAGCGCTAGCTCACCTCTCTCAATGGAAAATCCCCGGAAGGGGATACAATGTAGCAAGCCTGAGTTAACCCTTCAGAGGTCATCAGCTGCACGAGGTCTGCCAGGGACAATGATCACGTGATCCAGGGACATGCTTCGGTCCAGGGTGCTGCTGTCTTTTGCTAAGAAGTGTTGTGTGATCCCTAGGCAGGGGGTGCACAGTGCAGAGATCTCCAGGACACAGGAGGAGGAGGAGGCTGCTGTCTATGTCCATGTAAGTTCTATGGGGTCACTATGTAATGATGAAGAGTATACAGATCATATATACTGAGCCTGAGCAGACCGCTGTACAGATCTCATGTACTGCCAGCATTGGGGCGATTGCACACGGACGCCACGTTTACAACCAGCCCCTATTGTAAATGATGCGGGGTGACACCAGCATGGTTGGATATCACTTCCTACTTGATGGTGTCACCCTTTTGGTGGTCCGCACCCACTGCTTGCTGCCTTTCTGCAAGACAATCCACAGTGGATCACTTTTCAGAGGGCAGGTGACTGGGAAGTAATATGTTGCCCCCCTCACTGACTATTCTGCCCACCCCAGGACAATGGGTTGGGCAGAAGGGGGGGGGGGCGGCCGCCCTGGGCGCAGCGTGCATTGTAAGGATGGGGGAGCCTTCTACTATAAGACTGCCAGGAGTAGTGACAGCTGCATAACTACTTCTGTCAGCCCAGCATTGGAAGCAGCAAGGGGAGCAGGAGAGAGCTGTCAAAGCAGACGGCCAATCATAGGTGACGGGAAACTCCCTGCTCCGCAGCCGCACGTATGTAAGGGGCGTGTGTACCCACAGGAGATTTTACCCCCCTTCATGACCAGGTCATTTTTTGCTATTCGGCACTGCGATACTTTAAAGTGGGGCTCCACCCGCGTTTTCTTTTTTTTAAAGTCCGCAGCTACAAACACTGTAGCTGCTGACTTTTCTGGTACAATTTTTTTTTTATTGAGATATGAAAAAGGGGAAACAGATAAATTCCCACGCAGGGGATATGGACATGAAACATAAAAGAGTTGTAGCTGCTGACTTTTAATAAGGACACTTACCTGTCCTACTCGCCCGCGATGTCGGTCCCCCAAGGCCGATCCCTCGATCCTGGCAGGTCCCGGCGCCGCCATCCTCACTAAGGGAAACAGGCAGTGGAGCCTTGCGGCTTCACTGCCCATTTCCTACTGCGCACGCGCGAGTCGCGTGGCGCTTTGTGAATGGACGGCTGCTCTCTGGGATACACACAGTTCTCAGAAGGCAGCGCGCCGCATTCACCAGAAGACACCGCGAGTAGGCAGAGGAAGAAGACCTGCCGAGGACTAGGAAGAGGCAGATTAGGGACTTCCGCATAGCAACCGCCTGTTCTGCTAAGTAAAAAAAAAATTTTATTTTCTATTTATTTTTTTCATTTTTTTTTGCAGGATTTTCGTATATGTTTTTTTTTTTAGGGTGGAACTCCAGTTTAACTGGTAATTGCGACAATGTACCCAAACTGAATTTATCCAATTTTTTTCACACAAATGGCGCTTTCTTTTGGTGGTATTTGATCGCCGCAGGGGGGCGCACGGGCAGTGCGATCACGGGACGACGTCATATGACGGCCACTCGGCAAAGTAAACCCGTGCTGTAACCGGGAAGTGTTTAAAATGATACTAAACACAGTTTTATTTACATTGTCCCTTCTATTTATTTATTTTTGTAAATTACTTTTTATTGCAATTTTATAACAGGTGTATACAACAGTAAACCGCTCATCGCGGAAACAAACGCAAAGGTCACAATAAGAACTGTACCAGCCTACGTCAAAACATAGACAAATAATAAAAAATAAAAAAAACACCCCACATTTGCCCTTACAAAACATGCACATTTCATGAACCTCCAGCAGGAGGCAGATATACAGCTATGCTGGCGTGATGACGTCTCTTTTAAAGCGGAGCTCCACCCTAAAGTGGAACTTCCGCTCATCGGATTCCCCCCCCCCCCCTCTGGTACCACAATTGGCACCTTTCAGGGGGAAGGGGGTGCAGATACCTGTCTAAGACAGGTATTTGCACCCACTTCTGGGCATAGATTCTGCGGGGACCTGCGGGCATTACGTCAGTTCCTGTCGCCCCCTCCCCCCCGTTGTGTTCTGGGAAACACACGACTCCCAGAACACAGCGGTGACAGTGAGGACAGTGCAGCGCGACTCGCGCATGCGCAGTAGGGGACCGGACAGTGAAGCCGCAACGCTTCACTTCCCGATTCCCTCACCGAGGATGGCGGTGGGGGCAGCTGAGAGACGAGCGATTGCTCGTCTTCTGCTGCGGACGTCGCTGGACTCCAGGACAGGTAAGTGTCCATTTATTAAAAGTCAGCAGCTGCAGTATTTGTAGCTGCTGGCTTTTAATAATTTTTTTTTACGGTGGAGCTCCGCTTTAACCATATGAGCTAATACATTTATTACAATTCCCAAAACCCTCCACCCCCCCCCACCCCCCACCCCTCATCAGGAAAATTAAAGTGATTGTAAATGATCACCTTGTAAAGCAACCCATTCAGTTTGAAATAGAAATGAAAGGCAAAACATTTTTGTTCAGATATAAAAAAAACATAAATACCTTTTTTCCTTTTTAATTATAAGTGATCACAGTCCCTCTGTTCTCAGCTGCATAAGAGCTTGGAGGGGAGGAGAAACGGCAGCACACTGAGCTTGCCAGTGAATGGCTGTGCAGCGGGGGCGTGTCAGTACAAGTCTGATCATTGGAGGAGAGCATACTGAGTTCCCAGCATAGCTAAATAACTGACCATGATGTGCTTTCCTGCTTAGCGTGGTCAGTTTTTAATAGGAAAGCAGAGGGACTGGCAGGAACACCAGGGATTTCACATAAAAGAAGCAATACAAAGAGAACAGGAGACTTTCTCATACAAGTACATGGTACAGCAGGCACATATCAGGAATATGAAGTGTTGGGTCAACAAACGCTTTAAGCTCCATAGAAGCACTCATCGGGTTGTCCCTTCTATTTCTGTATGTGGATGACAGCACTGTAATTATTTTATTATAAATAACCATCTAAGTACCCTTTTCCTAATCAATACCCAGCTGTCACATGACCCAGAACTTTCCCAGCCTGTCTGCAGGGAAACATAAGCAGAAGGAGCATCTAGTCCTCCGCTACTGGTCACATGTAAAAAAAACTGCGTTTGGAATAAAAACAATTAGATATCAATAAACAGTTTTAAATAGTCATACAAATATATATTTGAAATCAAATCTTTGATCATTTTTTTTGGCAACATGGTGTGGGTGGATTTCTGTCAGTCACAAGCTGTGTTTCACGCTCCTCCAGCCTGTGTCTTAGAATAAGAGGGGGGTGAAGCCTCCATTAATCTACATGTAATATCTCTCCCCCATTTTGTTTAGCTGGTTAGTGGGCATGGAGGTGGGAGGCAGTGGGTTGTCATTTACCACTGTGTATACGCCCACATGTGTGACTCTATAGTCACATGGGCTGCTCAGATGTGATCGGGAGGAAATGTTTAGCATAGAAACTCACTGAAAACAGAGCATGTGCAGAGTTGCCGCCACAGCTGCAAAATTTCTAGCTGAATTGGGGACATGGACAGAAGGTGGAGCTAGAGAGCAGCAGGATCAACCAGGTTTTTTGTGTAGAATACAGAAAATGAATCTCGTAGTGACTGAGTGACTATGAACAGCATGTAATACGCCAGTTATTGAGGGTTTAGTGACACTTTAATTTCTAAGTGCTTATTGTCCGTGTGATGTAGATGTTCGGTGCAGTCATGTCCTCATTGCTGTGTTTTCAGTGGCCGTACTGTGAGAAGCGCTGCACCTACTGTAACTTCAACAAATACATTGCCCAGTCTGACAATGAAGGCGCCATCCGGGCCTGTCTGCTGCAAGAGGCTTCCACCCTGATCCGACTCAGCCAAGTGACCAGGTAAGGTCTTTGTGACCAGGACCACCCAGGGACCACAGGAGCCAGGGGTGTAAATCGCTTGATTTCCCCCATCAACAGAGTCAGAGTTGATGGGGGAATCCCTTTCGCGGAGCCATTGTGTTTTTTACTGGTGGGTCCCCGCCGGGAGAACAAAGTGATTATTGCTAGCGACTATAGGCAAGAATCGCATGAAAAGTACGACAGGCTGGTTGTACCCAAGTCTTACAACAATCGATTTGGGTACTATCAGCCTGCACATAGATGGTTTGAATTGAACCATTTATGGCCGGCTTAAGTCACCTTTGCTTGGTTGTATCCTAGCTGCAGGTAGCAAATATTTGACTTTATTATTTATTTTTTATTTATATAACTATATTATATTATAATTATATTATTATTATTTTTATTATAAATTTATAATAATAATAAGAATATATTTATAATATAATAATATAGTTATGTTATAATTATATTATTATTTTTATTATAAATTTATAATAATAATAATAATAAGAAGAATATAATTATAATATAATAATATAGTTATAAATTTATAATAATAATATAATAATAATAATTTATTTATATATATATATATATATATATTATTATTATTATTATTCATTTATAACTATATTATTATTATTATTATTATTATTATACATTTATTATAATAATAATAATAATTATTATAATATATAAATATAGTTATAAATGTATAATAATATAAGAATAATAATAATATATATATATATATATATATATATATATATATATATATATTATTATACATTTATAACTATATTATTATTATTATGCATTTATAACTATATTATAATTCTTATTAGTATTATTATTATAAATTTATAATAATAATATATTATAATTATATTATTTTTATTATTATACATTTATAATAATAATAAGAATAATATAATTATAACATAATAATAAATATATATATATATATATATATATATATATAATAATATTATTATTATTATTATTATTATTATTAATATTATTATTATTATACATTTATAATTATATTATACATTTTATTTATTGCAGGGTTCCCTCTGTATTTTTTGGTGGCGGCACTCCAAGCCTTGCCAGTGCCCGCACCATTGCTGCCATACTGGAGGTGATATCCAAACATGCCTACTTGCCGCACAATGCTGAAATCACTTTGGAAGCCAACCCCACCTCATCAAGGAGAAGCAAGCTGCAGCAGTTCAGGGATGCCGGGGTCACCCGCCTGTCTGTTGGATTACAGGTACTGCCTGCAATTTACTTCCATTAATATCCTATAAGTGTATTTACATCAAAATTTAAAACAGAACTTCAGCCAGACAGCTCAGTACACATTTTAAATACACATCCTGTATGCGGGATTTCTATCTCTGTTCAGCCAGTTTTGTGATTCATTGACCCCTGCCAGACAGCACAGCCAAGTCCAGTACCAGCAGCATGGCTCTGTCAAGAACACATCTCTAGCCTGGGACTGAACAATGAAGGAACAGCTACAGGCTGACAAACTATTACTCATCGCTCTCTTCTCCTGTCTGAATATTCGTTGTCAGCACAGGTGCACTCCAGAAGACAATGATTTGCTTTCCTAGTCTGGGTGCTGCTGTGCAGGGGGTTATCTGACATCCAATACTATTTTCATTTAAAGCTTAACTCCAGGCACAGATTATTGCAGCATTTTCTATTATTATTTTTTTATTAGTATTTTTATTATTTTTTTAATAAATAAAATTATGTAGTATTTTTTTTTATTACCTGAATTTGACTTGGTATCATCCTCTTGCAACCCCTATATAGCAGAGCTCATAAAAAAATAAATAATAATAGTAATTTTATAATAATTAGGTAGGTAGTTCAGGGTTTGATCTAAAAGACCAGTGTCAGTGTATTTTAGGTGGAATATTTTTAACCACTTGAAGACCAGGTTTTTTCTGACACTTTTTGTTTACATGCAAAAATCTTAGAACCCCCAAAGATTATATATATATATATATATATATATATATATATATATATATATATATATATATATATATATTTAAAGCAATTTTTACTTGGTGTTGCAAGAGAATGAAATGGTGGGTGTTGAAACTTTTTATGCCTCGTGATATTTGCGCAGTTTTCCAAATGCACTTTTCTTGGAGAAAATACAGTTTTTATGAATTTTATTGCACAATATAATACCCAATTGTTTGGTAAAATATAAATAATGATGTTACGCCAAGTAAATAGATACCAAACATGTCAACCTTTAAAATTGCGCATGCCCGTGGAACGGCGAAAAACAATGGTACATTATATTATCCATAGGCCAAGCTTTAAAGAGTAACTCCACTTTTGTTGAGAAAAAAACATTACCCTCTGTACATTGCAAGGATTATAACAACCTTTGTTGCAGATTCCTACCTTTTGTTATTCTGAAGAAATCCCTGTGTGTTTCTCTGTGTCCATGTGGAAAAGTGAATCTAATGGGAGTGGTTTCATAATTCTCAATCAGCTGCAGCACCTGCAGGGTTCTGAGGAAAGCTGCAGGGCCTGCATCCCTTTGGACGTGATTTCCTATTGGGAGTATCTCACCAAAAATTACTGGGGGGTGCTGAAATCTGACTTGTATCTTAGTGTAGACTTCTGGGAAAATCAGTGAGCCAATCACACAAGCAGGAAATGTTTCTGGGGGGCGTTCTGTACACATTCTGTACACAGAACACCTCCAGAATGCCATATTGCATTGCAAATTACAGAGCTGCAGATTGAAAAGGAAAGGTAATTTTTAATAACATTCAATTACAATATGATTTGTGCCGCAATTTTTTACGCTATATTATTTTTTCTTTATTTGCCATTTTTTTCCCCCCACAAAAGTAGAGTTACCCTTTAAAAGTTTAGATTTGCACAAAAGGTCTGGTGCCAGAACTATTGCTCTCGATCTGACGTTCAAGGTGATACCTCACATGTGTGTTGCGGTCGCTGTTTACGCACCGATGTGGTACATTTTTTCTTTATTTTCCTTAATTTTTTTACACTGTAACTTTTAATTATTAGGTTTTTTTTTTTATCAACTTTATTGCTTTCACAAAGGATAAACAACATGACAGGTACTGAGAGATCTGGGGTGTATTACACCCCAGATCTCTGCTCTGCCGGTAATGGCTTGTTTACACCTGCCGAAACCGGATGTGACAAAATACCCGTTGCTTCCGGTTTCTAAAACCAAAGAGGGGACCGGGGCCGCTCCGGTCCCCGAACAGCTCTATGGTCAGCCAGCGGAACCACCAGCTGCAGTCCTGGGCTCTCCCATCCACGGGATGGGAGGGCCTGGCAAGGCGGGGAGGGGGGAGGGGAAACCCCTTCCGCTGCTTGTAAAAGCAATCCAGCGACTATCTAGCTGCTAGGATTTCTTTTACAAAACAGAGCATCGTCGGCTGAAAAACACAAATACAGGGATGATTCCTGCAGCTGCAGGAACTATCCCGGTATAACCACTGAAAGTCCCGCTATGTACGGGTACGTCACGGGTCATCAAGTGGTTAAAATTAGCATCAGTATGTTTTTAGGTAGGATGAAAAAAAGCAAAAGGCGCACCATTTCTGAGCCCTACTACAGGTACAAACAACAAAAACGTACACATATGGGGTATGGCTGCAATCGTCAAAAGCAGGAGAATTTATGTTGTTCTTTGATTGCAGGTCATAGTATTAGCAAGAAATATAAAGCTGATTTTTTTTTTTTTATTCTTTTACTATTTTGTAAACGTTTTCTTTTAATAATAGAGAAATTAGGAGATATCCATTACCATTTACCACCAAAAGACAACAAGGTATAATTCAGCTGGATACACTCAGTCAGGGCCGCTGATAAGGGGAGGAACACCAGTCCTCCTGTAGGAAGCCTGGGGCCTGAACAGCAGGGGGGATCGTTGCAGTCGGGCGGGGGGGCCGTTACAGAAGGATGCCCTGTGCGTCTCTCTGCAGCAGCTGAAAGCCAGTTTCTCCCCTTCTGCCGGCTTTCAGCTGCTGCAGGGAGAGACACAGGGCATGGTTAATGTAATTGCCTTCCCTGACACCGATCCCCCCTCTTTGTTCTGCCTGCTTCAGATTCCTTCCCCCCCCCCCCCCCCCACAGCGCTGCAGGCTTCCCTGTCCTGTAAATACCAAATTGTAAAAAAATAATTAAACATAGTATTAATTTTAAAAAATTGTAAAATAAAATAATTTTTGATTTTTTTTTAAATTATTTATATATATATATATATATATATATATATATATATATATATATATATATATAATGTAAAAAACTATTTAAAAAAAAAGCTAATTTACACAGGTTCTCTGTTATGTTTGTGTCCGCTAATGATGATTTTGGTGTATTTTTTGTGAAAATATGGTCTTGGTATATTCGGGGGGGGGCCCTGCCAGGTAGGCTGTACGGGGCCCCGTGATTTCTACCAGCAGCCCTGCACTTAGTAGTTGGGATGATACAAAGTTCAGTTTTACTAACCTGCCAGAGTTACAAAACTGTTTTCAGACGATAGGATTTATTTTACCCTTCTCATGAATGGGGTTAAAACGAATCATTAAATGTCACATGCAAATGTCTTATATCATATTGCACAACTGTCACCACATCCTTAATGGATCCTGCAAAGTAATAGTAATGGGTATGAAGCAATTTGCAGAACGCTTAATACAGAAAACCACACACGGCCTGTGAAATCTATCCACGCAAGAGTATTTGGATTTAAATAGCATTGGAAGGAAAATGGCCCCTTACATGGCGTGGATAGGGTGCAATCTGAGCAGAGGATTCCTCCATCCAAGATTGAAAAACCAAGATATCGCTATAAATCAATCGTTATTGTCTCTAGTAATAAGTGGTCAGGCGCTGTACAGCAGTGGCGGCCGCTCCATTAGGGGAGCAGGGGCACCGTCCCCCTAATCTACATGCACGGCGGCGGAAGCATGGATTTCAATGTTTTTTTTTTTTCTTTTTTGAAGCACATGATTAATTGGCTTCAAATAAGGGTGGGCTCAAGGCGCAGAGCACTGAGCCCACCCAGTTGTGTGACATTAGAGAATTTAATATTTGCTAATGTCTTCCTGCTTCTCCTCCTAGCCAATCAGGAAGCGGGTCCTGAGACCCGATTGGCCAGGGAGTCTTAGGACTTCCTGGTCAATCGGGTCTTAGGACCCACTTCCTGTGCGGCCGGCAGGAGAAGCAACAGACCAGCTCTTCCCCCAGCAAGCTGCAGCAGGTGGAGGGGCAGATTCCAGGAGCCCTACCCCGAATCCAGCACCACCTCCTAAGGTAAGGACATGGATGGCCGCCCTTCCGTCCAACCCGGGGTGCTAGTGCAAATGAGGGGGCTAGGGGTAGATTCCAGGAGCCCGCACTACCTCCGATCACGGCCCACTGTCCGATCGCTGCCTTCCCGTTCTTCTTCCGCGTGGGGTTGGGGGGGGTCTATTTTACATCATGTGGATGCCTGGGTGCGTGTGCGTCACTTACCTGGGTAAGAGATGGCACCAGGATGCAGTATAAGAAGGTAAGGCCCCTTCCACACGAGGCGGACTCCGTCGCTACGGAGTCCACCAGCTCAGTGGGAGATCTCTTCGTTGATCTCCGCTGAGCCGGCGGATGACAGGTCCCTCTCTGCTCACTGAGCGGGGAGGGGCTTGTCCAGCGCCGCTGTCCCCATGGAGAGATCGGACGAAAATGGACAGCATGTCCGTTTTCATCAGATCTCACGAGATCCGATCCACCATGGACGGATGGGGACCTATCGCCATACGTCTGATTTTATCGGATCGGGTCGGATGTCAGCGGACATGTCACCGCTGACATCCGACGCTCCATAGAGATGTATGGAGCGGCCGTTCAGGTCCGCCAAAAAAACTGACAGGCGGACCTGAACGGTCCGAACGTGTAAAAGGGGCCTAAGTTGGCAGAGGCAGTGTGATGCTTTGGGCAATGTTCTGCTGGGAAACCTTGGGTCCTGCCATTCATGTGGATGTTACTTTAGTATCCATGCCTTAATGGGTCAGGGCTGTTTTAGCAAAAGGGGGCAATACTCAATATTAGGTGGGTGGTCATAATGTTATGGCTGATCGGTGTATTTTAAGGTGGGGTATGCAGGGTTAAACCGATAACCCCGTACATCTACCCAGTTTGCCTAGATCTTGTTGGATATTTGCAGACGGTTCCAACTTGAGTAGGTAAATTTATACAGAGATAGGGCCCTATTAATTGTAGCTGGCCAAGTGGGGTGGGAAGCTTCCACTTTGGGAGGATCCCTTGACTAGCACAGAGGGTCGCATAATAAATAGAGTTTCACATAGTGGCTACCATTCCTTTTTATGCCATCCTCTGTGTTATCTGTTTCCTTCTCCCAGTCCCTGGAGGACGGTGACCTGCAGATCCTTGGTAGGACTCACACAGCTTCAGAAGCCCTGGAGACCTTAAAGGAGGCCTGTAAACTTTTTCCAGGTCGCACCTCGGTTGATGTGATGTTTGGACTTCCAGGTCAAAGCCTGGCAGAGTGGCACAGCACCTTAGAGAGGCTTTTGGACCAGTGTGATGACCATGTGTCTTTGTACCAGCTGACCTTGGAAAGGGGCACCGCGCTGTTCAGACTAAAGAAGAAGGGCCAACTCACGTTTCCCGATCAAGAACTGAGTGCCCAGATGTACGTTGACGCCAGGCGGATTCTGCAGCGGGCAGGATTCCGGCACTATGAGGTGTCAAATTTTGCCAGGAATGTGAGTACCCTTTATTTTATAGTAACTTCTATTTTTGACCCTTTCCTTGCCTGAACCGGTTTATTTTTTGTATGCACATTTTAGGCCTAAAGATTAGTTAAAAGGGTAACTTCAACTTTTAAAAAAAAGTGTAAAGAGGAAGTAATTCTAAATATGCTGGCCACGTCCAGTACTGCCGGTGTATTGGTCCTAACACTGATCACTGCAATCACAATGGCAAGTGCTCATTGGTCAGCGTGATTCAATGACCTCACTGACCAGTAAAAAGCTTTTCTTTCTTCTGCAAAACACTTTACCGGAAGAAGAAGCCTCAGATGCTTCTCTCATTAGTCGGGACTGAAAGAATTTTGATGAACACTCACTCCATGGCTGTTTATTGCAGTGTATGGAGTGCTACACTGGCAGCATAGGGCATCTACAGTCCCTATACCCAGTGGGGTCCAGAGGGTTGGCCAGAATATTTGGAATTAGTTATTT
This sequence comes from Rana muscosa, assembly GCA_029206835.1. NCBI lineage: Eukaryota > Metazoa > Chordata > Amphibia > Anura > Ranidae > Rana > Rana muscosa. Next base: position 39,476,683 of record CM055128.1, read on the forward strand.
GGAGTTAATCATCTGTATATTAAAATATAAGTGATTTTGTTTTTGAATGTATCCTATGAATTATATTGTCTTTTTTCATTGCAGGGTGCCGTCAGCACGCATAATATGTCATACTGGTTGGGAAAACAGTATATTGGAGTAGGACCAGGTGAGCTTAAATTGCTTCTACACAATGGGGTCTAATTAAGGGAGGCTGATTAGTTAAGAAAGGGGATCTGAATAAATCTCCCATAAATAAGCCTGCACATATATGATTTCTTTAGCGTAGGCCCAATCGTGACTGGTTCTCTTTAGGTGAGGCTGGTGGTTTTTTAGTTTTGGATAGGATGTAAAAGAGGTAAATAATAGCTGTACTTTTAGTGAAGCTGTTCTTTACTTATTGGCCATATTTTGCATAATAACATCATCCAGAATCCCCATTTGTGGTGCAGAGTAGTGATGGAATTTGCAAAGAGTGTTGGGGTGATTTTACTCATGGTGAATGTACTTTTTTCTCAATGAGTTGCACCAGTCCAAACTGTATTTTAGGACATGGCAGGCCACTTTTATTGAACAAAATGGAAAGTTCACATAAACATCAGTTGCCCAAGTAGGGGTTCTTCCACTTCCACATGAATAGTCAACTGAACATGCCAAGCCACCTGGCTCCCTTGTTAGCAGCACCATTGCTCTTCTTAAGGGTACTTCTGACTGTGTTGCCCAGCACTCCTGGTTGACTTAGCTCACTTTCTCTTTAGTCACAGCACCCTGCATGGCCCAATCCTGGCCCCTGGATAGGGGTTCTAGTTACACCCCGATAGGAGACCACCTGACTCTTGGGATGAGACCTCCTGTCTCCTTGCTGAGGCTCCTCTAACCCCTGGGTGAGACCCCCTGTCTCTTGACTCCAGGCTGGGGCTCCTTTGATGCCTGGGTGAGATCTCCTGTCTCTTGGCTGGGGCTCCTCTGACCCCTGGATGAGACTTTCTGTTTCTTGACTCTTGGCCGGGTCTCCCTTGACCCCCTGGGTGAGACCTTCTGTCTCTTTACTTCTGGCTGGGACTCCTCTGACCCCTGCTTGAGACCTTCTACCTCTTGACCCCTGCTTAAGACCTTCTATCTCTTGACTCTTGGCTGGGTCTCCTCTGACCCCTGATTGATGCTTTCTGTCTCTTGACTGGGTCTCCTCTGACCCCTGGGTGAGACCTCCTGCCTCCCAATATCAGAGCTGTCTCCAAACTGGGAGCTCTGAGCTATCTTCAGGCTTGAGTATATAATGACCCTGCACACCTATGTACTCAGACAAGCTGCAGTCACCCAGTAAAATCCAGACACAGGATTGAAAATTCCATTTTACCAAGACACTTTGGAACCTTCAAGCTCCAGGCCCCAAACTGGGACTACAAAATGCGAAGAAAACCAATAGAAGAGCTTTCTCCACTCGTGATGAATTCCCCAGAATGTGCTGCTTTGAAAATTCAATCCATTTAGTTTGGCCCACTGAAATAGTTCTAAATGCTCAAACAAGACCTATTATATGGAATCACAGGGGTGGTCGATTTACTAAAACTGGAGAGTGATAACTCTGGTGTAGCTGTGCATGGTAGCCAATCAGTTTCTAACTTCAGCTTGTTCAATTAACTACTTCCCACCCGGCCACTGTACATATACGGCCGGGTGGGCGCTCTCTCCTTCTGAGTGGACGTTCAGAAACGTCCCTCAGAAGGAGGGGGATCGCGCGCGCGCGTTCCCGCGCAGCGGCGCGATCCCGATGCACTCGTGTCACCCGGACACAGTGCATCTCGATTCAGCAGGAGGGCTCTGTGATTGGCCCTCCTGATCACATGACGGCCGTGTCCAATCACAGCCGTCATGTGATGTAAACAGAGAGCCGGTTGCTAGACCAAAAGAAACCTCTATTTGTGTGAACAAAATGATAATAATTTCATTTGGGTACAGCGTAGCATGACCGCGCAATTGTCATTGAAAATGCGAGAGCGCTGAAAGCTGAAAATTGGTCTGGGAAGGAAGGGGGCTAAAGTGCCCAGTATTGATGTGGTTAGGCTTTGACCAAAAAAATGGAAGTTGATTGTATGTGGAGCTGCACCAGATTTTGCTCTCTCCAATTTTAGCAAATCCGCCCGCTAGTCTGCAGACAGTATAGTTAATATTGATGGTAGTGTTGCAATGAAGGCTCCATATTTCTCTGCTAACGTTCATAGGTGCCCATGGGCGGTTTGTACCTCGGGCCAGCGGGAAGAAAAGGAGGGAAGCGCGTATACAGACCTTGGAACCAGAACCTTGGATGAAGGAGGTGATGGTCAACGGACATGGCACTCGAAAAGCGACTGAACAAAGTGACTTCGATATGTTAGTATACTCCTTTTCATCAAGTGATTTGTAAAATTCCTAACCAGGTAAAACTTAAGTTTAGTGATTTTTTTTTTTTTTTCAGCACCAGGAACAGTATTTACAGTGAATGAAAAGTGCCCCTTATTTGAAATTGTCTTTCCTCCGCCCCGTGGATACTCTGGGCTATGATCTTCTGGTGCTGTAAGGGTTAGTATGAGCAGCTGCACATATCACAGGCACTTGTCAAAAGTGTCAACTATGCCCGGCCGTCAGGGCCGTCGGAACAGGACAGGCAAACCAAGCAACTGCTTGGGGCCCCCAGCTGGCCTGGGGCCACAGCAGAGCGCCCCCCCACCCGCGATTGGCGGCCCCCCCCACCCGCGATTGGCGGCCCCCCTCCCGCGATTGGCGGCCCCCCTCCCGCGATTGGCGGCCCCCCTCCCGCAATTGGCGGCCCCCCTCCTCCCGCGATTGGCGGCCCCCCTCCCACGATTGGCAGCCCCCCTTCTTGCGAACGGCGTTGATGTCCCGCGTTAGCACCCCCTCCTTCTGAATTAAAAAAAAAAGTTAAAAAATCAGTAGCACCCCCCCCCGCTTGGGGGCCCCAAATTCTCAATCTGCTTGGGGCCCCCAAATTCCTTCAAACGGCCCTGCCGCCCGTTCTACACCCCTTCTCCTTTCTCAAAAGCTGAATTATCAGTTCCCACAATGAAAAGCACTTTATGAATGGAGGAGCCAGAGCTTTTATTCATTTGCCAGTCCTCCATTATTAGAGCACTTGGGCATAGTCGGCACTTTTGATGACTGCCTGTGACAGGTGCAGCCGCATGTATTAACCCCTGAAGATTATGGCTGTGGGTGTGTCCGGGAGGCAGATGAATGGAGATTCCACGAACACAGCAGCCACCAGCACAGTGGACACTTTTCATTCATTGTAAGTACCGTCCCTAAATCTGTGGCAAGACTTGAAAATTGCTGTTCTCAGACGCTCTCCATCCAATCTGACAGAGCTTGAGATATCTTGCAAAGAAAAACGGGCAAAAATTTCAATCTCTAGATGTGCAAAGCTGGTAGAGACATCCCCAAAAAGACTTTGTAATTGCAGTAAAAGGTGGTTCTACAAAGTAATGACTCGGGGGGGCTGAATACAAATGTACCCCACACTTTTCATATATTTATTTGTAAAAAATATTGAAAACCATTTATCATTTTCCTTCCACTTCACAATTATGTGCCACTTTGTGTTGGTCTATCACATAAAATCCCAATGAAATACATTTATGTTTTTGGTTGTAACATGACAAAATGTGGAAAATTTCAAGGGATATGAATACCTTTTTGAAGTCCCTGTATACTAGCAAATCTGATATGTAATTATATTTAAAGTGATTGTAAAATCTGAAGATTTTTTTTTTTACCTCCGTGCATTCTATGCATAAAGGTAAAAAACCTTCAATATGCAGCTCCCCCCGCAGCCCCTCCAATACTTTCCTGAGCCTGATCGCGATCCAGCTATGTGCAGGAGAGCGGCTGCTCTCCCTGGTCTCTGACTCATGATTGGCTCCCGCTGCTGTCAATCACAGCTCACAGCCAGCGAGTAAGAAGTGGGGGTCGGGGCTAAGCCACATTCCATGTGTTTTATGAAAACTCAGAGTGGGGCCCAAGAGCAAGCACGCACAAGTGCCCCCCTAGGAAGTGGCATGCTATGGGGGCACTCGGCAAGGGGGAGGGGCCTAGAGCGCCAGCGGGGGAACCAAGAAGAGGAGGATTGGGGCTGCTCTGTCCAAAACCCTAACACACAGAGCAGGTAAGCATAACATGTTTGTTATTTAAAAAAAAAAACAACAAAAAAAAACCTTTAATATTACTTTAATTCAAGTTTCATATTTGTCTTTTATGAACATGATAATATTTGCAAGGTTCTCTCTAAGGCATGTCTATTCTTATTACCCACCTTGAAGAATTGAGGGTGCCGCTCCAAGTTCCTGTGTCAAAGTCCAGTACCTTACACTATGGTTTCTGGCTGGGGAAGAGCTTGTCTCGCCTGCATGCAATATGGGAGGAAAAGAAATCCCCCGAATGTCGTATACCAACAAAACTCGACGGTCATATGGTAAGAGCAGCCTCAGCCCATCTCCGTCCAGGCTACAGGTACTGACGCATTTCACCCCGCCCACAGGGCCTAGTCATGGAGGTCCATGACTAAGCCCTGTGGTTTGGGTGAAACACGTTGGAGGGAGTGGCCTGGATGGAGCTGGGCTGAAGCTGCTCTTACCGTATGATCGTCGGATTTTGCTGGTGTACGGCATCCAGGGATTTATTTTCTTCCTCACACTATGGTTGCTGGCTGGGGAAGAGCTTGTCCCGCCTGCATGCAATATGGGGGGAAAAGAAATCCCTGAATGCCGTATACCAACAAAACTCGGCGGTCATATGGTAACAGCAGCCTCAGCCCAGCTCCGTCCAGGCTACAGGTGCTGACGCGTTTCACCCCACCCACAGGGCCTAGTCATGGAGGTCCATGACTAAGCCCCGTGGTTTGGGTGAAACACGTTGGAGGGAGTGGCCTGGATGGAGCTGGGCTGAGGCTGTTCTTACCATATGATGGTCGGGTTTCGCTGGTGTACGGCATTCGGGGATTTCTTTTCTTCCTATATTGTCTTAATTCATATAGACTGCACAAGTCCTTACAAAAACTTGCTGCGTTTTTGCCTTTCATTAACACAATTTATTTTTTATTTTTCTTTAATTTACTTTTTAGGTTATCAGAAATGTTAATACTGGGTTTAAGAATGGACACTGGGATACCCCATGAGGTGAGAGTGTTTTAGACATAAGGGACATTTATATAGCACTGATCTATTTTGTAGCATATAAAATAAGGTTGTTTTTGGATTGTGTGGGAGACTGTTGTAACGTATTTTTATGCAATGCACGCCAGCACACTTGTATGGTGTGAACCAGGCACATAGAGAACAATATTTTTCTCAGTGTCCTCGGCATTGATCAATTTAGATCAACGCAGCTCAACGTACCCCATGTGAACGAGTCCTTATGGCCTTGTGAGAAGGACTGTGGTACAGGCTACCACCGGGACAACTTGCCATATAAGGCTCCATTCACACCATGCAGGCGCAACGGCCCACGCGCACGTTTCTGCACATCACATGTAGGGTAGCCCATTCATTTTATTATGCAGCCCTGCTCGCAGGAAACGCCAAGTCCCTGACCCTTTCGAAAAATTCCCCAAAAAACACATGGTGCTGGCATTTTGGTGTGCGCATTAGCAGATGCGTGAGGGCGCCATTAAGAATTGATGGTTACATTAACAATAAATGGCACCACTTCTTGTCTGCTAAAGGGCAGCACATTTCTCTGTGTGTGTGTGTGTCAGGAACCATGAAAAAAAATCACACCTTTTAATAAAATGGTACAACTGGTAAACGTAGTCAAAACATAGCCAGGGTTTGGTAGCCAAATCGGGGAGTCAGAACAAGCCAGGAAATCAGGAAGCCAGAGATCAGTGTAGTCAGAGGCAGCAGGCAGGATCAGGAACTAGAAGGGACATCAGCCAGGCAAGTCTTCAACAGGAACACAGCAGAGAGTCTCTAGATATGTTGATCAAACCTCAGTAGAAATACCCCAATTAGAAATGGTGGATACAATGAAATACCTGGGAATACATATAACAATTTACCCAAACAAATATATAAATAACAACATAGTTCCCCTCCTGTCTAAATTTAAAAATAAAATTCAAATATGGCGGCGGCTCCCACTGTCAGTTGCAGGGAGATGTAACCTGATCAAAATGCTGTGGATGCCACAATTATTATATGTATTGCATAATACACCAACATGGATACATAAGAAATGGTTTAGGAAAATTGACACACTATTTAGAGAATTAATATGGAAAGGAGGCCAGGCGAGGATAGGACTACAGACCCTGCAACTGTCAACAAGGGAGGGAGGCATGGCGGTACCACACCCACGGTGTTACTTCCTGGCAGTACAGCTGCAGCAGATAGGAATGAGACCAGAGATGGGAGGGGATACAAATGGGCGGTTGATGACAATGGGGTCACCCCACAAGTTGGTGATGGAGGCACTGGAGGCAAACTCATTTTTATACAAATCCCCTACGGTCAAGATGGTAATAAAGGTGTGGAAAGCTGTGAAAGCAATAGGGGGATTAGAAGGAGAGACAGAATATACACCCCTTTGGGATAATAGGAATCTTCAGGAGCTGGAGCCGATGGGGAAAATTAAGGAATGGGAAGGGGATAACTAGGCTGGCCCAGCTGTATGAGGGAAAAATCCTAAAAACTTTCGCTACACTCAGAGAGGAATATGATGTCCCTAAACATACATTTTATAGATATCTGCAAATTAGACATGCACTAAATATGCAGTTTGATAGACAGGGACCAGCTTGGCACAAATCCCCTATCTTTCAGAGATTGGGTAATCAGAGTGAGACCGGGGGCCGTATATCCGAAATATACCCACATTTATGCAAAGAAAGTATTACAGCTCCAGAACATCTCAAAAGCAAAGGGAAATGGGAGGAAGATCTGGGGCCCATATCCGAGGGGCAATGGAAAAAGGTACTAGAGAGTGGACACCTTGTATCTGTTTCACCGGCCCAGAAATGTTCATTCTTAATGCTACTACATAGGACATACTATACACCAAAAAGGCTGTTTGATTTTGGATGGAGAACAGATGCAGGGTGTCCCAGATGTCAGGACACAGGGGACCTGATACATATGCTATGGAGGTTCCCGAAATTATTTAGGTACTGGACAGGGGTACTGGATAGCATAAATAGGACATATATGACAACAATAGAAATGGGCCCTAGAATGTGTGTCCTGGGACTAGGGGAAGGAACAAGCAGAGCAACCAATATAACAAAAGCAGTGCTTAGATGCCTTTTTCACGCAAGAAAATTGATAGCGCAAAGATGGCATTCAGAAGACCCCCCCCCCCCCTCAGTGAGAGAATGGGCTAATACAGTCACCGCAACAATATGGAAGGAGAAGGTAGTATATATTAAGAGAGGGAACACAAGAGAGTTTGAAAAGGTGTGGAACCCGTGGTTGGAAAAAATAGGGCCACCCCTGTAAAGCGGAGAACGAGAAGAAAAAGAGGAGAGAAAGAGAAGGGAAAGAGAGTAAGAAAAATGGTATAAGGAAAATAAATGAAAATAAAAATAAACTTTGAATAATGTGTAAAAATGGAAGAAAGGAAAATAGGAAAAAACCTAATATGAGAAATAGTAAAGGGGGAGGGGGGAAGGAGGGAGGGATGAGGGTCAACAGAGTGAAAATCACACTGATAACATTTTGCTAATTTATTGTAGTGAAAAATAAATATATATAAGTATGTACAATGCTAATTTGAATATGCAAGAAAATTAATAAAGAGAATATAAGATATGTTGATCAAGGCGAAGGCAATTGATGAAATGAACCAGGCAGTTTCAATAGCCAGGAGGGGCTGGCTGTGGGCTTGACTGACGAGCAGGAGATGATCGAGGAGTGGAGTGGAACGATGAGTCCTGGCAATTAACCGTCAGCTGAGCAACCTGAGCACAGAGAAGGAAGGGCCGAGAGCCCAGCCCTGACAGTGTGTTGGGAAAGCGCATCATTTTGCACGGATTCCTGACACACACAGAGTGTGAACGTAGCCTGTGAGTGATACGGTAAGTAGGCTGACGATTTAAAGCAGGGGTCTCCAAACTTTCCAAAGGGCCAGTTTACTGTCCTGCAGACTTTAGAGGGCCAGACTATGGCCAGTAGAAGTAAACAATCTCTCATCATTGGTGTCATTGGGAGGAATTGTGCCCCATCACTGGTGTCATTTAGAGGAATTGTGCCACATCATTAGTGCCATTGGGCCCCATTGTTGGTGTAATTGGGAGGAATTGTGCCCCATCCTTGGTGTCATTGGGAGGAATTGTGCCCCATCATTGGTGCCATTGTGCCCCATTATTGGGAAGAATTGTGCCCCATCATTGGTGCCATTGGGCCCCATCCTTGGTGTCATTGGGAGGAATTGTGCCCCATTATTGGGAGGAACTGTGCCCCATCATTGGTGCCATTGGGCCCCATTCTTTGTGTCATTGGGAGGAATTGTGCCCCATCACTGGTGTCATTGGGAGGACTTGTGCCCCATCACTGGTGTCATTGAGAGGATTTGTGCCACATTATTGGTGCCATTGGGCCTCATCGTTGGTGTAATTGGGAGGAATTGTGCCCCATAATTGGTGCCATTGGTTCCCATTGTTGGTGTCATTGGGAGGAATCATGCCCCATCATTGGTGCCATTGTGCCCCATCATTGGTGTCAGTAAATAAAACGGTGCCCTGAGGACCGGATAAAAGCAAGTAAAGGGCCGCAGTTTGGAGACCGCTGATTTAAAGCAAATATGTATTGTTCTGAAGCTTATCAGTCTTTAGATGTGGTGGCTGCATTAGTTACCTTTTTTTTTTTTTTTCTATATTCTCACCTGGTGATCCCATCAGTTATACATTTCCTGTTCTCGGGTGACTACATTTACTCTTTGTACTGTATCTTTGAAAGAGCACTGTTGTCTCCCAAGTACTGGACTACAGAACACCTTCCCCTTTTCACATCTCCATACCATAGGGAGGAGATGTTCTGTAGTCCACAGAGAGAAATAGGAACAATGTAACTGATATGAGTGCAGCACAGGAAGTTTTCCACTGACTAGATTACTGGCAGGATCAACAGATATATCAACATATATTTATAACAAAAGTTTCCAATGGTTTTTCTAAGAAACCAAAAGGGAGAAAAGAAGAGAAGTGCATTGTTGGGGTTCATATTGACTTTGACCTTCTTACACTGATGCCCATGCATGGAAATATCTCAATTGGCTCGAGCTGAGATGTAACCCTCCACTTGTTCTTTTTACACAGCGCTGGAAAACACTCAGCTCTGCACTCAGCTTACAGGACTTGTTTGATACATCCCAGGATTTGAGAGAGCTGCAGAAGGATGGGCTGCTGGTGTTAGATCACAAGTAAGGAAGGTCTCCTGTGCTGCTTTGGCTGCCTTATGTGTTCAAGTAATTCTGTTGTTGACAGGAGGAGAGAGCAGAGAGCTGAGCTCATCAGTCTTCTGCCAATCCTTCACTTTCCAATCATAAAGTAACAGATTCAACTTACAGACGGGACTGACAGGAGAAGAGAGCAGATAGCCATTTGACCTCCAGAAAATTTTACCCCCTTTGTGATGGGGGGGCATTTTTTTGCTATTCAGCCCTGCGCTACTTTAACTGTGCGGTCATGAAACACTGTACCCAAACAAAATTTATAGAATTTTTTCACACAAATAGAGTTTTCTTTTAGTGGTATTTGATCACCACTGAGTTTTTTATTAATTGCAATATAAATGAAAAAGGACCGTAAATTTTGAATACCGTATATACTCGAGTATAAGCCGAGGTACCTAACTTTACCACAAAAAAACAGGAAAACTTATTGACTCGAGTATAAGCCGAGGGGAGGAAATGTGCCCATTGCCACCTCACTGGTCCAATTGCCCAACCTTACTGTGCCCATTGCCATCTCACTCTGCCACCTCACTGTGCACATTGCCATCTCACTGTGCCACCTCACTGCCCATTTTCACCTCACTGTGCCCATTGTCACCTCACTGTGCCCCCTTACTGTGTCCATTGCAGCCTCCTTGTGCCCGAGTCAGTGTACCTCAAAATCTTGTAATTCCGCGACCGGCGTCCATTCTTCAAATCTCGCGCCGTTCTCCCTGTCCCTTCCGTGATAGGCGTTTCCAGCAAACACTGTGTTGAGTGTTGCGCCTATCACGGAGGTCCTCTCATTCTCGGACTCCGTTTCCCAGCAGGCACTGTGTTCAGTGCTCCGCCAATCACGGACGTCGGACAAGAGGACCGTGATAGGTGCAACACCCAACACAAGTGTTTGCTGGAAACGCCTATCGCAGAAGGGACAGGGAGAAAGGCTCTAGATTTAAACAATGGACGCCAGCCGCGGAATTTCACGATTTTCAGGTACTGACTCGAGTATAAGCCGAGGGGTATACTTTCAGCCCTAAAAAAGGGCTGAAAAACTCGGCTTATACTCGAGGAAAAACGAGATTATATATATATATATATAATTTTTATTTATTTTTTTACTTTCTGCTATAAAACATATCCAATTAAAAAAAATTTGAATTTCTTCATAAATTTTGGCAAAAATGTATTCTGCTAAAAAACAAAACAATAAGTGTATATTAATTGTTGTTTTCTGACAGTTATCACGTCCACCAACTATGGGATATACTGTATAGTATACTAGAATTTTCTATTTATTTTTTTATTTTTATACTACTAACGATGGTGATCAGCGACTTATAATGGGACTGCCGCGGGAGATCTGACACTGGGGGTAACTGACTAACTGTCACTGACATCACTAGTGACATTAAAGGGTATGTAAAGGTAATTTTATTTTATTTTTTTATACTTACCTCCACTGTGCAGCTTGTTTTGCACAGAGTGGCCCTGAACCTGGTCTTCTGGGGTCTCTCAGCGGCTGTCTCGGCTCCCCCCCCCCCCCCGCAAGAACTCCTCACCTTCATGCTCGCATGATGATGAGTTCTTGCGGGCGCACTCCCGTGATACAGACGGCGGCCATAGCTGCTCACTGTATCTCTCGGCCCCGCCCCCCCCCGGCGCACTGCTTCATTGGATGTGATTGACAGCAGTGCCAGCCAATGGCTGCGCTGCTTTCAATCAACCAATGAATGTGCCGAGAAGCCTGGCCGAGAAGCAAGCGCGTTCACGGCGTGGGACTTTCGAGGGGTCAGGTAAGTAAACGGGGGCTCAGGGAGCGCTAATCCGCAGATGTTTTTTCACCTTGATGCATAAGAAAGGGGTTAACATCTAGGGGCGATTAAAGAGTTAAATGTGTGTCTGACTATGTGTAATGAGTGTGATATGTGATGCTTTTACTGAGGATCTTGTTTTTCTTCCCCCTGCTTAGCAGGGATCTGGCAAGATCCTCTGTCAGTGAACAGAATTCTGTATTGTTTACAATCACAGAGCTCTGTTCCGTGAATCACTGAGCCAATCAGCAGGTGCCGGCAGCCAATCATTGACCGAGACTCACAGATCGGCTTGTGCTGTGACAAATCACAGCACAGCCGGGCCGGCACGCGCACGCCCCCTGCCCGAGTGCATGGATCACTAACAAAGGCATGTGATCTATCGCTTGGAGGACAATTTGCCACCGTACTAGTACGTTAGGCGGTCAGCAAGTGGATAGATAAGCTCATTAGTCTTCTGCTGCTCCTTAAAGGACCACTAAAGATATATATATATATATATATATTTTTTTTTTTTTAAATAACAAACATGTTATACTTACCTCCACTGTGCAGCTCGTTTTGCACAGAGTGGCCCCGAACCTGGTCTTCTGGGGTCCCTCGGTGGCTATCTCGGCTCCCCCCCGCAAGAACTCCTCACCTTCATGCGAGCTTGCATGGTGATGAGTTCTTGCGGGCGCGCTCCTGTGATACAGCCGGCGGCCATAGCCGCTCACTGTATCACTCGGCCCCGCCCCCGCCCCGTCATTGGATGTGATTGACAGCAGCGCAAACCAATGGCTGCGTTGCTTTCAATCAACCAATGAATCAGCCATAAAGCCAGCCGAGATGCCTGCGTGTTCACGGCGCGGGACTTTCGAGGGATCAGGTAAGTAAACGGGGGGCTCGGGGGGTGCACTAATATAGAGATAGAATGCATTAAGGTGAAAAAACTTTTGCCTTTACAACCCCTTTAACTGTCCAGTCACAGGCTGGGAGCAGGGAGATGACCAAGCTGTATTTCTTAACTACATTAAAGGACAGTCAGGTCATCAGCCTCTTTGGCACCTCAGTTGTGTCTAGGCAGGTAAATTCTGCTTTTGCACCAAGTATTGGCCTACTGAGTGAAGCAGTGGTCTCCAAACTGCGGCTGAAGGGCAAGATGCGGCCCTTGGGTGCTTTTATCGGGCCCTTGGATAGATATTTTATTCACTGGCATCAATTAGGCTACAGTACCCTCAAAGACACCAATGATGGGGTGCAATTCCTACTAATAACATCAATGATGGGGCACAGTTCCTCCCAATGACACCAAGGATGGGGCCCAAAGGCACCGATGATGGGGCACAATTCCTCCCAATGACACTAATGATGGGGCCCAATGACACCAATGATGGGGCACAATTTCTCCCAATGACACCAATGATGGGGCACAACGGCACCAATGATGGGGCACAATTCCTCCCAATGACACCAATGATGGGGCCCAAAGGCACCGATGATGGGGCACAATTCCTCCCAATGACACCAACGATGGGGCCCAATGACACCAATGATGGGGCACATCAGGAGGGACTGATAGGAGAGGAGAGCAGGTTGATGAGCTCATCAGTCTTCTGCTGCGCCTTCACTGTTCAGTCACAGGCTGGGGGATGGGGAGGTGACCTAGCTTTTTTAACTACAGTGAAGGAAAGTCAGGTCATCAGCCTGGCTACGCAGTCTCGTATATGTTTCTAGTTGTGGCTAGGCTTGGTGATTGCCGCTTTGGCACGGCATAGGGGAGAGGCAGGTTGTGTTACTCTGCACTAAGAAGTTCTTTCTCCTAGATGCAGTGGTGGATTGCAGTAGCAGGAAAGCAAGTAGTGATGACTTGCAGTGGCTCCTGCAAAGTAATACTATACGTTTGCCCAATATGGACATCATTAGTATGTATCAGTAGTGTGTGGTGACTGACATCTCATTGAACTTTCAGAGGTCTGCGCTGCTCCTGGAAGGGTCTGGCTGTCCTCGATGGTCTTCTGCTGCCACTTTTATCTCAACTTGAAGATTCCTGGAGTCAACAAATGAAAATGAGCCCCCAGCAGCCACCCTAGATGTACCTGGGCCGAAGTCACAGCTGTCCTTTTTTTTTGGAAAAGTTTTTAATTTTATTTAAAATTGTATTATATTGATATAAAGTCATGATTTAATAAATATCTTTTTTTTTTTTTTTTCTAAAGTTTCAGAAAATTCATTAACGAAACTTACACTGTTACTTCAATTGGACAACAAGTGGGAGTGGGAGCTGATACCTGTGTAGATGACGTGTGACCCTCTTTAGAAAACTGGCTGCAAATGGCTTTGAATGTTGCTAATAATGGCGGCAAATGTTTCTAAACAGTGTTAAAAGGGGGATCGCAAACACCCACAAACAAACAAATTCTACAGCGCAATCTCATAATTAATGTTGTGTGTTCGGGGGTCCTTACTCGTACCTGCATACCTCTCACCCTCCACTCTTGTTCTCCGCTGTTACTTGGAAACACAGAAGCCTTGTGTGTTTACAAGGGACAGCTTTGCTCTCAGCGGCTCCCGGAAATAACAGATCCCTGCACGCATTCACGGCGGAGACAGATCTCCAGAATCTCACAGAACGAGAACATCCCACCTGCAAGGCGGGGGGGTTTGAAGTTGCACACTGTACACAGAACACCCCTGAACTCTGCAGTCTGTACGTAGCGCACTCCTGATCTCTGCACGTAGCGCACTCCTGATCTCTGCACGTAGCGCACTCCTGATCTCTGCACGTAGCGCACTCCTGATCTCTGTACTCCTGATCTCTGCACTCTGTACGTAGCGCACTCCTGATCTCTGCACTCTGTACGTAGCGCACTCCTGATCTCTGTACATAGCGCACTCCTGATCTCTGTACGTAGCGCACTCCTGATCTCTGTACATAGCGCACTCCTGATCTCTGTACGTAGCGCACTCCTGATCTCTGTACGTAGCGCACTCCTGAACTCTGCACTCTGTACGTAGCGCACTCCTGAACTCTGCACTCTGTACGTAGCGCACTCCTGAACTCTGCACTCTGTACGTAGCGCACTCCTGAACTCTGCACTCTGTATGTAGCACACTCCTGAACTCTTCTCTCTGTAGGTAGCGTACCCCAGATACAACCAGCCATTTGAGGGCAACCATACTGCTTATGTGGCCCGCTATGAAATTGAGTTTGACACTCCTGTGCTAAAATGGAAAATTGTATGAAATGCTTAATGTAATTTTCCTTTCCTGCACCAATTTATGGCATAATACTATCACATGTACGCTACCATGTCAGTGAGGAAAACAGAAAATGGTATCAAATAATTGTAATTTTCCTTTCTTGGGACTAATCCATGGCAGCAACAGCATACAGGTTATATAGTGTGCTGCCCGGTTGGTGCCAGGAAAATGCAATTGGCACCAAATGTGCGTGTGTGGGCCAATAAAAATTAATCACACAGCACACTGATTCGTGCATGTCTGTTTGTGTGAATGTGCCCAGGGTCATAAAAACATTAACTTCCTCCAGTCGCCAAGGGATTAAAATGTGGGCATAGCCCCAAAAATGAGGGTCATCTGAAAACCATTGTTGGTTTTACAGGCCGAAATGCCAATTGCCTGGCTGTCATGCTGACAGGTATGCAGAAGGAGGTCCGGCTTTGCGGATCTAAATATTGAAGGTTTGGAGGCATGTAGCTCAGCAGGACAGCCAGCTAACGAGCATTATCAGGAGGAGGTTAGCAATGGCTGCCCCTGTATTTCTCTCAGGACAGGGTTCATATTACAATTTGAGACCCTTTATTTATTAGACATGTCAATTTTCCCGATAGTGCTTGCTGGGACTTATGGTCCTATAGCTACATCCTCCCTTTTACGAGAGGGGTCTGGCTGCAGAGTGGAGCTCCATTCTGCAGCCAGACTCCCTTGCCCTTTTCACATCACACCAGCTATGGACGCTGTGTTCTCGCGAGATTACAAGCTCTGTATGTTGAGATCTCGCGAGATCAGCATTGTTGAGATTTTCTATTCATTAGGCTTCCGAGGAGCCCCTGGAAGGGGGCGTGTATTGAAGTTGTGTACGGTTGTCATAGAGACGGTGTGCAGAAGACCAGCATGGCGAACAAGCCAGGGAAGAAGGAGGCTCAGGGAAGATCCCCACCGGGTAATAGTGACTGGGGAAGGGGGGATACCAGGCCATGACATCAGAGGATATACTGTCAGTGGTTGGCACTAAGAGGTGAACCATGCCAGTGTATAATGTGCTATGGTCTCCATGATAACACATTATTATACACAGTGACAGGGTGACAACACAGGGGCAGAAATCAGAGACAGGAACAGCGTTGTCACCAGTGCCTGAACAAGGACCCTCATGACATGAAAACTGCAGATTATTATATTCAATTAGAATGAAAATTGTATTCCTATGCCTTTTCACTCTGGTATGTGTCAGCTGTGCAGCATCCACCCTGAATTGAAACGCTGCTATCTGCTTTGCTTGTGTCCATTTAATAGTACTGGCATGTTATGTTTGCTTAACCCTCTGTAGACCTGGCCACATTACAATGCTTTATCTGCCTTGTCTTACCCAAAATTATGGCCCTGTGACTTTTAGTGCCCTCTTACTGATCTGTTTTTTGAAGTAAGAATTTTGCCCTGTTGACCAGCAAACCTTTATTACCTCCTGACTAGATAATTGAAAAGCACCCACCCCCTATCCCAATCAGTATAAATAGAAGCATCTTTCTGGGGGAAGCAATAGCAGGGGGGCTCAATAGCAACTGGGGCTTTTTTCTGCAACTGGGCTTCTTTCGCAAAGTGGGTTTTTTCGATAAGTGGGAGCACTTCTGACTCTGCATTCTGTACGTAGCACACTCCTGAACTCTGCACTCTGTACGTAGCACAATCCTGAACTCTGCACTCTGTATGTAGCACACTCCTGAACTCTTCTCTCTGTAGGTAGCGTACCCCAGATACAACCAGCCATTTGAGGGCAACCATACTGCTTATGTGGCCCGCTATGAAATTGAAAAATGGAAAATTGTATGAAATGCTTTTTTTTTTTTTTTTTTTAATCTGTTTATTGAAGTTTAATATGCATAACATACAACAGTGGATGCGTCCGCTAGACAACATCCAAGAACAGGCCGAGGCAAACTGTCTAACATAGACCAACTAACTAAAATTCCCCCTTCCCCCCCACCCCACCCCCCAGTCACATCCCGATCATTATACGGATTCATATATCCGTTCATACAGTTACGTGTACTCTAGCAATGCGGGGTCATGGTGTCGTTCTATATTATTTCAGTCGTACCAAGCTAAGTTGTCTAGACATATCATCCGTGGGGAGCAAGTCAAACCTTTAGTACCTGCACCTCACAAACATTTCTTACCCTACAGTACCATCTGAGTTAAGCCATGAGTGCCATACTTTATCAAATTTCTTTATGCAACCTCTACTTTCATATGTGGCTTTGTAATAGGGTAACATTGAATTTACTAGGCCTTTCCAGGCGGAGATACTTGGAGCCACCGTTTTTTTCCAGGCTAGTAGGATAGCCTTCTTGCCATAAAAGAACAGTATACTCAACACTGTACGCATGGCCCTTGAGGGCACCACATCATCAACCAGCCCCAGGAGACAGACTTTAACATTCATTGGAATCGGGACTGATAGAAGATCTGTAATACATGCAATGATATCCGTCCAGAATTTCTGGACAAGGGGGCAATGCCAGAAAATGTGGTCAGCGTCAGCAGGTGAATGAGAACATCTCCCCAGTCTAGCCGGTGTGTAGTAATTCCTATGTAAAAATTTGAATTGAATCAACCTATCCCTGGCCGACACAAGGTTCTTGAAAGGTTGAGTCCATAAGCCATCCCAATCCTCGCCCTGTACCTCTGGGACTTCCCTCACCCATTTTTCCCGGCAACTGGTGATAGTTTTGGGAGTCACTTTAAAGAATTCCTTGTATGTTTCTGAGAGAGGCTTTGCCAGCTCCTCTCTTGTCAGCATCATTTCCAGGGACGAGGGTATAGACTCTACTTTCAGTTCATGAAATTGTACTTGGAAAGCATGTCGGACCTGTAGAAATCTAAACAGGTAATGATTGGAGAGGTCATGTCTAGATTTAAGTTGTGAAAAGGATTGTATTTCTCCAAAAGATGTTATGTCTTTTAACGTCTTAATTCCTTTAACCGCCCAGATCATAGGATCTGGTAGGTTATAGAATTGGGGTAGAGTCGGATTCATCCAAATGGGGGTTGAGGGTGACACCCCCCGATAGCTGGGGCATGCGGTTTTCACCGCCATTTCCCAGGCCTTAATGTTTGCCTTCATTGTCAATGTCAGCGGGAGATCAGATCTAGTGCCTCTAACAGCGCATATCTCAGACTGTCATATGATCCCAGATGAGCCGCCTCCAAAACCGTAGCCGCGTCACCGTCATCTGCCATCAACCACCTGCGGGCAAAACCCATTTGTCCAGCCAGGTAGTATTTTTGCTAGTCAGGCACCGCCAGACCCCCTTGTTCTCCTGGCTCCTGCAGTACTTTTAATCCTATTCGGGGGGGCCTGGGGGTCCACAAAAAGGTTGAGACTACACTGTCAAACTTCCGAAAGGTAGCTTTCGGAATCCAGACAGGTGCATGACGCAAGAAATACAGGACCACGGGAAGAAATTTCATCTTTAGGAGACTTATTCTGCCTACAAGAGATAGTGGGAGCTTGGACCAGGTCTGTATCTTCTGTTTCAGTCGCGTAATTAAGGGAAGTATTTTAAGAGGTATATAGTCCTGCACATTTGCTGTCACCTGGACTCCTAGGTATTTTAAAGAAGAGACCCACTGTAGTGGTAGATTGGGATCAGCTTTGTCCTTAGCTCCGGGGTCTATCGGCAGGATGGAAGATTTGCCCCAGTTCACTTTCAGACCCGAGAAGGTGGCAAAGCGATCGATTGTCTCTAGCGCTTTTTTCAGGGACTCCCCTGGGTCATCCAGGAACAGCAGCACATCATCTGCATACAATGCCAAGGTTTCATCAATCGTACCCACCCGGATGGAATTTATGCCTTTATCAGACCTAAGTGCAACTGCCAATGGTTCTAGGGTGAGAGAGAACAGAAAAGGGGACAGTGGGCATCCCTGCCTAGTCCCCCTACCCACCTCAAAGAAGTCCGAGGTGGAGGTTCCTAGCCGAATTGCTGCTCTCGGTCGTCTGTAGAGCAAGGACACCCACCTCCTATATTGCGGTCCAAACCCCATCACCTCCAAAACCTTGAACATGTACAACCAATCGACTGAGTCGAAAGCCTTCTCGAAGTCTATTGACACTACAATTCTATTACTGTCGGGTTTTGGTGGGATTTGCAGATGCGTGAAAAGTCTACTTAGGTTCGTGTCTGTCGATTTTCCCGGCATAAAGCCTGTCTGGTCAATATTAACAATGGATGGGAGTACAGTCGCAAGTCTAAGGGCTAGTATCTTGGTCAAGATTTTTAAGTCCGTGTTGAGTAAAGCTATCGGTCTGTACGAAGCACATTCCCGTGGGTCCTTGCCTGGTTTCAATAGCAGAACCATATAGGCGTCCAACATGGAATCAGGCAAGGTATCATGCTCGTGACAGTATTCCAGAAGTACATTCAACCTAGATGCCACTACTTCTATATTTGCCTTATAAAAGTCAGCCAGGAGACCGTCAGGACCCGGAGCTTTGTTAGGGGGGAAAGTAAAGATGGCCTTTTCGATTTCCTTTTTTGTGATTTTGGCGTCTAAAGTGTGCATATCCTTTTCAGATAGTCTCAGTATGGGTAAGTCATTTAAGAGAGATTCTAAAGTCGACATGTCATATGGAGGAATAGGAGAGTATAAGGTGGAGTAAAATTGAACAAAAGTGTGCATAATGCGTCCCGGCTCGTCTACCAAGTTCCCTCCCGTGTCTTTTATTATCGGGATGCAGGTGAGTGAATGGTAATCAGCCACCAACATGGCCAATAGTTTGCCGTTTATGTCCCCTTCAGCAAAGGTCGTTTGTGCGTTCCTAACTAGGTCTGCACGGGCCTGTCCTGTAAAATGTACAGATAATGTACGTCTTGCTTCCAGCAAGGCCGCATATGAGGCCCCTGTAGGGGCGTCAGCATATGCCCCGGCCCTCACTCTTTCCTCTTGTTGCAGCAGCTCGGTTTCCTCCTTGTCATTTTTGTGCACTAATTTAATGGCTGAGATATACTCCCCCCGGGTCACTGCCTTGAAAGCGTCCCAAACAGTCATGGGGTCTGCTGTGTCGTCGTTAGATGACCAATACGTTTGCATGGCTTCAGTCACCTGAGCCGAGACCTGTTTATTTTGTATCCAACCTGGTTGAAGCCTCCAACCACCCCTCCGAGCCCCCGCCCGAAAAGACAGGGTGACCGCAAGGGGGTTGTGGTCCGTTAGGCCTCCGGGGAGGTAAGAGACCTCCCTAACGTATGGCAACAGTAGGCCATTCCCGAAAGCCAAGTCAATTCTAGCTGCTGACCTATGTGCTGTGGAGACATGAGAATAACATCTATCAGTTGGATGTTTCCATCTCCAGAGTTCCGTTAAATTTGCTACCGATCCCCAACCGTTTAATTCTGAGGACCTCCTTCTAGTCAGGTTGGAGGAGTCCAAGGCCGCATCCAGGACGGCATTGAAATCCCCCAACACCACCAGTGGTGGATGAGCGTAAGGTGCAAGTTTACTCAACAGACCAACCAACAGTTCTACCTGAAATGGGGGAGGCACATATACATTCACCATTACAATACTTTTATAACATATATCCATAACCACCGCCACATATCTGCCTCCCGGATCAGAAAACACTTGTGTTATCGAGCAGGAGATGGACCTACTTATCAGAATTGAGACACCTCTAGCAAAAGTAGAGTATGTCGAGTGCAGGGCTTTTTGGATCCACGGTTTACGTAAAGAAAGGACCCTACTGCCATCCAAGTGTGTTTCTTGTAGGAAGATGATATGTGGTCTGGCCTGTTTAAGGTATTGGAAAATTGAGGCTCTTTTTAGTTTGTGGTTCAGGCCTCTAACGTTCCAAGAGACAATCTTAATATCATCCGCCATCTGTGATGAGATAGTCATATATCATACCAACCCGGAGCAATGGCGCCCCTGGTGTCCTCCGACCCAATTGCCCCATTCCCCCAAGGCAGGCATTCAGCAACCTGCAACAAGATTGTACTTGTAGTGCACAATAGCTTATGACACCAATTTCTTATCAGCTTATTCATCAAAAGAACACATAGCGTAAATATCCGGACAAAAGAATTTGTACAAGCTTCCCCATGTCGAGATGTGACTGTAATCAAACCCACCCTTGCTTTTATACCAACAACCCCCCCAACAACTTTGGTATATAGCTTTCTCCCTAAACCAAAAAACAAAAAGATAACTCCTGCGGCTTCTTGCCGCCGTGACCTAAAGTTCGGCAGCTTTGTTCTTCTCCTCTGCATCTCCACGTGCTCCTTACAAAAAAAACGGGATTCACTCTGAGTTTCAGGGGACACAGTGTAGCAAAGCATGAGGAGAAAGGGGGCCAAAGTGCATGTGCAACCAGGGTAGCTTTACACCCATTTGGGAGAGGAAAAAAAAAAAACACACGGGCTATGAACAGCAGCGAGGCCCGTGACACATGAGATGAGGCAACTATATGTAGTGCCCTCCTCACTCCCCTCTCTCTACATTAAGGTGACCAGATTTTTAAATTGAAATCCAGGGACATATTTTTTTTGTGCGGCAATCAGCGACTCTCTGCCCGTCGCCGCCGCTCGCTTCGCAGCCTGTCAAGTCTTACTCTTCGGGCCCCGGCTACTACTGGGTGGGGAGAGGAGGAAGATCACTCCACCAGGGAAGGCAAGGAGAAAAGCAGGCAGGCGGCTGGCCGGGACTTGAGCCAAGGCAGAAGAACATGCGAGCGGAGCTGAATGGGCATGCGCCCAAAACTTAAGAAATATTCACTCCGCTCCGACCAGCACATGATCATCAGAAAGGGGCACAGATAATGGAAAAAAATACACCCCCCTAAGCTAGTAGAAGCGGCAGAGCGGGGGGGGGGGGTGTAATTCAGATTTTATTTTATTTTTTTAATTCTGCACTGACTGTCTTTGAAATTGCCCGAGCCCCTGTTCAAATCCAATCCGGGGACAAAACCGGGGACAGATTTGGTCCAGGGACAGTGTCCTCAATCCGGGGACTGTCCCCTGAAACTGGGGATGTCTGGTCACCTTAACATAGGGGGCATGTAGATGTAATCAAAAAAGGGGGCTTGAGGTGCAGAGGTGAGCAGAGGAGGTGTGCAGTCAGAGGTGGTGTACAGAGGTGCAGAGTGGATGGGAAGGAAGGGTTGGATTGCTGAGGTTAGCAAAGTAGGGGTTTGAGGGACAGAGGTTAGCAGATGATGAGTTAGGGGCAGAGTTGTACTGATGGGAGATAAGAATGCAGAGATTAGTAGACAGATGGGGGGGGGGGGTTATATGGCTAGTCACTGTAAATGTCTCAATTACATTGGTGGTTAATGAAAATACTGTTGTGTTGGGGTCAGTGTAAATGTCCCAGTTACATTGGGGATCAGTTTAGGGTGCCCCCTTACATTGGTTGTCAGTGTAGAAATATTAGTTGATTATATTTTATTAAATATTTTAGTCCATTTGGTTCAGATTTTTTTTTCATATTTTCCTCCTATAAAACCTAGGTGCGTCTTATGGTCAGGTGCGTCTTATGGAGCGAAAAATACGGTAGATATTTACTGCTCACATCCTGCTGCCTCCCGGTCTCAGATCTGACCATTCCAATCACTGCCTCACACCCTTTCCATTCCAGATTACTTTTTATCTCTTCCAAACTGTTTAGCAGATCAGAACATCTCTGCAGTGCAATCATTTAAGGTGGCTGTAGGAATGACATTAAAAGGAATACTCTATTCTATGAGTGCAGAATGTACTGATCTGCTCAACAGTTTGGAAGAGATAAAAAGTAATGTGTAATAGAGAGGATGTCTGTCAGTGATTGGACCCTTAAAGAGGAATGCCCAGATCTGAGACCACACTTGAAAAGAAGAACTCAGCATAGGGATGGTGGGAACCCCTCATAATGGGCACAGCGGGTGTACAGACCCGGGAACTTGGCACAGGGATGGTGGGAACCCCTCATAATAGGCACATCAGCTTACAGACCCGGGAACTCGTTACAGGGATGGTGGGAACCCCCATAATGGGCACATCAGGTTACAGACCTGGGAACTTGCCACAGGGATAGTGGGAATCCCTCATAATGGGCACAGTAGGTGTACTAGGTGTACAGACCCAGAAACTCAGCACAGGGATAATGGGAACCCCTCATAACGGGGCACAGCAGGTGTACAGACCCAGGAACTCAGTACAGGGATGGTGGGGGAATCCCTCATAATGGGTACAGCAGGTGTACAGACTCAGGAACTCGTTACAGGGATGGTGGGAACCCCTCATAATGGGCACAGTAGGTGTACAGACCAAGGAACTCAGTACAGGGATGGTGGAAACCCCTCATAATGGGCACAGTAGGTGTACAGGGATGGTGGGAGGAACCCTCATAATGGGTACAGCAGGTGTACAGACTCAGGAACTCGTTACAGGGATGGTGGGAACCCCTCATAATGGGCACAGTAGGTGTACAGACCAAGGAACTCAGTACAGGGATGGTGGGAACCACTCATAATGGGCACAGTAGGTGTACAGGGATGGTGGGAGGAACCCTCATAATGGGAACAGCGGGTGTACAGACCTGGGAACTCAGTACAGGGATGGTGGGAACTCCTCATAATGGGCACTTCAGGTTTACAGACTCAGGAACTCTGCACAGGGATGGTGGGAACCCCGCATAATGGGCACAGTAGGTGTACAGACCCAGGAACTCAGTACAGGGATGGTGGGAACCCCTCATAATGGACACCGTAGGTGTACAGACCCTGGAACTCAGTACAGCCTGTCCTTATACATTTACTTGAGATCACTTAGACCCGGTGGGTCTCTATAGTGAAGGTAGCGCCAACACCCCATTTTTTTATGTTATATCCTATTCTCCCTAGGGAGTTTTTAGGGGGGGCTGCAACCTCTGCCTGGTGGTTTCCTGAGCGCGGATTCCCTATTTCTTTAATAATAGTCTAATATCCATAAAATTTCTACCCAATAGACCTCATGCACACAGGGTGTTTGCTTTGCTCCTCTAAACATCAGAACTCCTGGCAGGAGAAAAGCCCACTGCAGGCGTATCATGCGTTTTATCGTAAATGTATCCTATTGGCCAAAATATTTATTTGTTCTGGCCATTTAAATGCATTACCTCTCAAATGCGCCTAAATGCGTCTAGCGTTTCAGCGTGTTTAGCTTTTTTCTGCGCTTCACCTCCTCTCCTAAACGTGCTTTCCATGGGGTTTTTTTTCAGACTGTAATTGCTCTGCTTCTAATATGTCTGTAAATGCCTGTGTGCACATGGACACATAAGCTAACATACAGGTGCTTTTACAGGCTTGGAAAAACAATGTCAAATGCCAGTATTTTTTAAGCTTTAATCGGAGCCCTTTGTAATCTCATGTAGCCATATTCCTAAGCGATCATCACAAGTCTTTTTCTGTGCTTGATATACCATCAGTCCGATTCATGCTTCAGAGTAAGTTTAAGGCCCCGTTCAAGCTAGATTCACACTGTTGTGCAGAGAGGCTCAAAGCAGGGGTCCGGTGCGTCCCTGTTCTCGATGAATCAGGCCCAAATTTTTGCCTGCATTTGGACCTAAAACTAAGCATATTTCCAGGTTGTAAGTTGGCAAATGTCATTGCAGATCCCTACTTGTTATTGCTTGTATTGAAACTTACATAACACAGTTGGTGTTCTGTACATTGACCGTGTACAAAACACCACCCTACATGTACACCATGTTTAAACATTTGCCAGTTTTATAAAATGATAGCGGGCAGCAGATGAAACTACATAGGTAATTGTAAAAATACAAAATGTAGTGTAGTACTTACATTTTTTTCTTATCAAAAGCGAAATTACCTTTTAAATGCAACCCCTGTCGTCTAACGTTTAATGTTGTAGAGAGGCTATGCAATGGGTTAATAAAGTCAGAACTTAAAATGCAAGTTTAAACCATTTCCTAGTCTGTGATCTCCAGATACCGTCTGGGTTTTAAAACAAATTGAAGCTTCGTCGGTGTATAATGTGCAGCCTGGTATATGATGTGCAGAGCCCTGTGTATAATGTGCAGACTGGTATATGATGTGTAGGGATGAGCTCTGGCGTGTTCGCATACTCCACGTGCAGAGCCCGCCAGGAAGTCAGCACGGTGCTGCGCTAATCACAGGCAGGGAGACATTGTCCCGATGCTCGGCTGTAGAGATCAGGGAAATGTGTCCCTGCCTGTGATTAGCGCAGCGCCGTGCTGACTTCCTGGCGGGCTCTGCACGTGGAGTATGCGAACACACCAGAGCTCATCCTTAATGATGTGCAGAGCCCTGTGTATAATGTGCAGCCTGGTATATGATGTGCAGAGCCCGGTGTATAATGTACAGCCTGGTATATGATGTGCAGAGCCCTGTGTATAATGTGCAGAGCCCTGTGTATAATGTGCAGCCTGGTATATGATGTGCAGAGCCCTGTGTATAATGTGCAGCATGGTATATGATGTGTAAAGCCCTGTGTATAATGTGCAGCCTGGTATATGATGTGCAGAGCCCTGTGTATAATGTGCAGCCTGGTATATGATGTGCAGATCCCTGTGTATAATGTGCAGCCTGGTAGATGATGTGCAGAGCCCTGTGTATAATGTGCAGCCTTGTATATGATGTTCAGAGCCCTGTGTATAATGTGCAGCCTGGTATATGATGTGCAGAGCCCGGTGTATAATCTGCAGCCTGGTATATGATGTGCAGAGCCCGGTGTATAATTTGCAGCCTGGTATATGATGTGCAGAGCCCTGTGTATAATGTGCAGCCTGGTATATGATGTGCAGAGCCCTGTGTATAATGCACAGCCTGGTATATGATGTGCAGAACCCTCTGTATAATGTGCAGCCTGGTATATGATGTGCAGAACCCTGTGTATATTGTGCAGCTTGGCATATGATGTGCAGAGCCCTGTGTATAATGTACAGCCTGGTATATGATGTGCAGAGCCCTGTGTATAATGTGCAGCCTGGTATATGATGTGCAGAACCTGGTGTATAATGCTGACACTATGAGTGGAAGCAAGTGGAATACAGGGGACGGAGTGGGTGGATTCTATAAGGGGTGTGGCTTATGAGAAGCAGGAGGGGCCAACCATGGAGGGGCGGAGTCTTGCGCCCCCCATCCTAAAACTTTACCAGCCGCCACTGTAGGCGGGTGTAAATGGGCACAAGTCTGTTTACAGCTGCTTGTCCATAGGGATGAATGGACCTTCCGATCAAGTCAGCCGGAAAAAACTTATAGGTGGACCTGATTGGAACGCCCATCTAAAGGGGCATATCTTATAAAGATGTTTTATAATGGACTGTTTCCCATCCTCCTTTCATGTGTGTACCACTGCCATATCTGGTGTGCCACCTGATCTGTGGCCCAGTTACACACGGTGCTAGATGTCATCCATGGGCGTGAAAATACACAGTGTGGGTTGCCACCTGTGCACAGGGGCCTGTTGTGACAGGAATAACAGCACAGGGTATCTACAGAGTCAAACTAAAGCCAGTCATACATGGATTCAAGTTCAGCAAGGACCAGGATCAGTGCAGCTACAACAATGGTCTTGGTATTATTATTTTTCTGTGAGCGATTCTCTATCTGGAAAAAGTGGTCCAAGTGGCTCTACAGCCTCTTGATCACTTTTACAGGTGGCGGAAGGGGGACCTACCCTCCTTCCACCTTTAACAGGCTCTCCTGTCCCATCGGAGAGCCCGGTACCGGAATAACTGATCTAATCACAATCACTGTGAACGACTTCCTTCCCCTCTTCTGTGACATTACTTTTGGTTTGATTAGAAGCCATTACTGGCTTGTACAGCATCTGATCAAACTGATCTTGCTTTGATCAGATGCTTTGGAGGCCAAAGGAGAGATATGGGCACAATTGACCCCAGATTTCTCAAAAAAACAGGATACGTCACAGCCTATGAATGTTGTTCATCCCTTGCTATAGCAATAAAGTTGATCCAAAAAAAAAAAGAGAAAGGTACAGTGTAAAAACAAACAAATTTAAAGCGCCCCCCATACACCCATACTCCTGCACAAATGTAACCACGCATGTAGGTCCCCCATTCTTATGTAAACAGCGATCGTACCACACATGTGAGGTATTGCTGCGAACGCCAGAGCAAGCGCTATAATTCAAGCACCAGACCTCCTGTGTATCTCTAAACTTGTAACCTGTAAAGGCTTTTAAAGCATCGCCTAAGGATAATTTAATGTACGGTAGTTTGACACTATTCCACGGCCATGAGCAATTTTCAAGTGTGACATGTTTGGTATCTATTTACCCAGCATTGGCTTTTATAATATACCCAAAAAATTGGGCAATATATTGTGTTTGTGTTCACCAAAAAGTGTATTTTTTCCCCAAAATTTTATTCTCTTGGGCCTCTGCTTAAAAAATATATAGAGTTTGGAAGTGCTAAGTAATTTTCTAGCAAAAAAAATTGCTGATTTTTACATGTATGAAAGAAATGTCAGACTTGGCCTTGGGGTCAAGTGGTTAAGCCCCTCTTACTTTTAAAGCACAATTTGACCGAACCCACCACTCAGCATGGCACAATAAGGGCACTGCAGTTAGCCCCGCCCATTCCCCACTCCTATTCTCAGGAATACAGATTTTATATACTTCCCAGGTATGGTTATGGCCTTGGCAACCAAATACTGACACCCTATAATAACAGAGCTAGAGATTTTCATGAGTTGCTATGAGAAACCTGACCACTGTCCTAAGTCATGCTTTGGAACAGGGGTCCAATGTTTTTTTTTTATTATTATTCAAAGAAAACCCCAAAAATGCATACTCACAAAAGTGCAGTGTAAACCAACATGTGAGTCAGAAGATGCCATATGGTGCAAGGTACACATGCTCCAACATCCTCCCGTGTACTAGCAAGCCGACGCATTTCAAGGGTGCACCCCCTTCCTTAGAGCTGTGCTCAGCGCCCCAAAATATGTCAGCTTGCTAGTAGACGGAAGGATGTTGTTGGAGCATTTGTACCTTACACCATATGGCATCGTCCGAACTCGTGTTGAACTCCTTCCCCTTTGTTGTTTTTGTAGTTTCACATTGGATTACCCATGTATGTGACGTGTCGCCTGTATAGCCATCTCTCTGTGGAGGGTTGGGAGCGATTGCATTTATTTTCTTATTATAACAGGGGTAGGCAACCTTTGAGAGGTGGAGATCTACCTGAACATGATAGAGATCAAATATCACTGGGGATCGGCTTCCTTTTTTTTCCCCCACAGTTTACTAGGCTTCAGTTATCAATAAACAAAGTGTACGATTAGTACCAATCACTCATGGTGTTCATTCAGAATAGGAATGGGCTGGTAAATGACACTTACCAGCCCCCTTCCCTGCTCTCCATCCTGAAAGAATCCCTCACAGCAGCCGGAAGGAGGGAAAGGAGGGGAACTCAGCAGCACTGCGAAGATGTGGGAGGGGACCAGGGGAGCATCCAAGGGGACCCAGGCTGCAGAAGGAAGAGGAACCTGGACAGGAGGGGCAGTGAGGGTGGCATTTACTGGAACTGATCCCCTTTATTTTTCCTCCTGCAGCAGCTAAATGCCATCAGGAGAAGCCAACTTTCAGCTTCTGCAGGAGGAAAGTACAGCGGCTGGGTTCCAGTAAATGCCGCCCCCACTCCTGTCTGGGGGTCGGCAAGGAAGGTTTGCGATGTACCCGTCACCTCCCCATGATCGACAGGTAGATTGCGGCACAGTGGTGTAGTGGGTAGCACTCTCGCCTAGCAGTGAAAAGGGTCACTGGTTCGAATCCCAACCACGACACTACCTGCCTGGAGTTTGCGTGTTCTCCCTGTGCCTGCGTGGGTTTCCTCCGGGTACTCTGGTTTCCTCTCACACTCCAAAGACATACTGGTAGGTTAATTGGCTTCTGTCTAAAATTGGTTAGATGAATGTGAGTTAGGGACCTTAGATTGTAAGCTCCTTGAGGGTAGGGACCGATGTGAATGTATATGTAAAGTGCTGCATACATTTTTGACAGCGATATATAATTACATAAATAATAATATATACAGTATATATATTGTGACAGCAGGAAGGTAAAGTCACCTGGTTGCATCCAGGGGGGTAGATATATTTCGCCCAGATTCAGGCTTTACGCCGACTTATACAACTAGGTGGAGAGTTGTATAAGGCTAGTGGGCTCATGGATGACTCATACCTCTAGGGAGAGGGCTGGGCGTCGTGCAGACAGGGAGTTGATGAGACCAGCTGAAGCTTGTCAGCTCATTTAGGCCTCTATAAGAACTCCCAGCTTCATTAGATGTTAGCTCATGCCTGGAACCAGACCTGTGTGGACTGTCTAGGGAGAGTGAACCCCTGTGCGGTGAGACAAAGCCTGTGTGGCTATTTGCTTGGACATTTAAAACCAGGGACTTAGGGACTAGGACAGCACTAGGCTGATCCCAGTTGTTAGTTAGGAAACCTGTATGTTTAGTCAGAGGTCAACTTGACCAGGATTTATTTTGGTTATGTTTCTTTTGCTTTGCTGTGTTTTGTCACTGTAAATAGAAAATAAACCGCACCTTTTTTGATTTTGAAAACCACAACCTCCGTTTGCTGGGCCTGTTTTGTGTGGGGAGCCCATCCCGGGGGTCACACACACCCGCTGCCGAGCTAACCCCCTCACAGTTGGTGGAGAACCAGTGGCAGTTTTTTTTAAGCCAGCATGGAGGAGATACTGAAGCAGCTGGCTCTAGCAAATGCCAATCAACAGCAGACAAATGCAGGTTTGCAAAGGAGCCTTGCAGCCCAGCAGCAGACAAACGCAACTTTGCAACAGAGTCTGGAGGCTCAGCAACGAGCCCAGCAGCAATCTGAGGCCCGCTTCATAGACCTGTTGCAGAAGCAAGAGCAGAGACTACAACAACAGATGGAAGCAGTAATGCAGCAACGTCCGCAGACCAGTGAGGAAAGCCGTCCCACTAATACCGCGTCCTTTGGGGTGAGTCGTTTATTGACAAAAATGACTGGAGAGGATGATCCAGAGGTATTTTTGACCACATTTGAAAGGACCGCTGAAAGAGAAAAGTGGCCTGAGGAGCAGTGGGCTGGACTGGTGGCTCCTCTGTTAACTGGTGAATCGCAGAAAGCTTACTATGACCTAGAGCCTAACCAAGCAAAAGACTATGTGATGCTAAAAGCTGAAATATTGGCAAGGCTGGGTGTCACCCTGGCTGTCCGGGCTCAGCGTGTGCATAACTGGACTTTCCAGCTTGGAAAACCCCCCAGGTCTCAAATGTATGATCTCATTCACCTGAGCAGAAAGTGGCTACAGCCAGAGACTTTGTCCGCACCAAAGATTGTGGAACGTGTTGTAATGGATCGGTTTTTGAGAGCTCTTCCTACTGCCATCCAAAAGTGGGTAAGCCATGGAGACCCAGAGACGGCCGATGGTCTTGTGGATCGTGTGGAGAAATACTTGGCTACAGAGAACCTGACGGCCTCTTCCAGAGACACTCGGACTTTCCACCCTAAGACCAGACCATCCCCAGGGGCGGATAAGAGGATTCCAAGGGGTGAGGGTGGAGAGAGTGAGAGGGTGGGAGCTCTACCCCAAGTTTGGCGAGAACAGCCTGGGAAATCAGCGGCTCAAGAGGCGGCAAGAAGGATCGTTTGCTACCGCTGCCGGCAAGCGGGACATATTGCAGCCAATTGCCCGGTTGTGGAGGAACCCATGCAGTGTGACTTTCTGATGGGCAGACGTCAGTCGCTGTGTGCGACAGTCGCATGCACTGCCATTCGAGGAACTGAGAAACATTTATGCAAAATGTGTGTTAATGGTAGAAATGTTGTGGTATTGCTGGATTCAGGTAGCCTTGTGACCCTGATAAAGGCTGAGTTAGTTAAAACAGAGGTCTCTGGGAATAGCAAGGTAGCTGTTATTTGTGTGCATGGGGACACCCGAGAGTATCCAGTGACTACAGTGTGTTTCGAGACCCCCAAAGGTACCCTCTCTCATCCAGTGGGCTTAGTATCTCAGTTACCGCATGACGCCATTGTGGGAAGGGATTTTCCGAAGTTCTGGGAACTGTGGGATGATCCTGAGCCCCTCACTGGTGCCCCTATGTACCAGGAATGTGATAGCCAGAACTCCCCTGAGAGTGGTGAGGACTCTCCGGAATTTCCCTTATCAGTGTTGGCAGGGGAGACTCAAGAAACTGGAGAGGAGCCCACCTCCTCAGACGAAAACCTACCGTC
Source organism: Rana muscosa (assembly GCA_029206835.1). Lineage (NCBI taxonomy): Eukaryota > Metazoa > Chordata > Amphibia > Anura > Ranidae > Rana > Rana muscosa. The sequence goes on from CM055128.1 coordinate 39,507,358, forward strand.
TGTGGAGTTTTCTGATCTTGAGGTTCACAGGGAAAACTTTGCCACAGAACAGTTGAAAGACCCCGCCCTAATAAAGGCACGGGAAAACGTAGTGAAAATAGATGGCGAGTTAGTGAACCCAGATAATACCTGCACTTACCCATACTTCAGCGTAGAGAAGGACCTACTGTATCGGGTGGCAAAAAGGGCAGAAGAAACCGTTGAGCAGCTTGTGGTGCCCAAACCTTACAGGAAGTTGGTGTTGGAGTTGGCCCATGGGCACATTCTTGGAGGTCATCTGGGGACAGAGAAAACCCGAGAGAGGGTATTACAGAGATTCTATTGGCCGGGGGTGATGAAGGACGTAGAAAATTATTGTTCCTCCTGCCCTGTGTGTCAGAGGTTGGCCCCGATGCCACATTTCCGTAGCCCGCTGGTCCCTCTACCCATCATTGAGGTCCCGTTTGAGAGGATCGCCATGGATTTGGTAGGTCCTATAATCAAGTCCGCTAGGGGGCACCAGTACATATTAGTTATAATGGACTATGCCACCCGTTATCCAGAAGCGATCCCTCTCCGAAATACCTCGGCCAAAACCATAGCCAAAGAGCTATCTCTTGTTTTTAGCCGGGTGGGTATTTGTAAAGAACTGCTTACGGACCAAGGTACACCCTTTATGTCCCGGGTTATGAAAGAGCTGTGTAAATTGTTCAAAGTGACGCAATTGCGTACGTCTGTGTATCACCCCCAAACCGATGGGCTGGTTGAAAGATTCAACAAAACCCTAAAACAAATGTTGAAGAAAGTGGTGGATAGAGATGGAAAGGATTGGGACTGTTTACTTCCTTATTTGATGTTTGCTATTAGGGAGGTGCCCCAATCCTCTACGGGATTCTCCCCCTTTGAGTTACTGTATGGGAGACACCCAAGAGGGCTGTTGGATATTGCCAAGGAAACTTGGGAAAGTGAGAGTTCTCCCCACAGGAGTGTGATTGAGCATGTCGCCCTGATGCAAGATCGAATTGCACAGGTAATGCCCATCGTGAAGGAACATTTGGCCCAAGCGCAGTTGGCACAGCAGAGAGTGTACAACCGTGGAGCCAAGACCCGTACCTTTTCCCCGGGGGATAGGATATTGGTACTTGTCCCTACGGTTGAAAGTAAATTCCTTGCCAAATGGCAAGGCCCCTACGAGATAATGGAAAAAGTGAGCGAAGTGAATTACAAGGTCAGACAACCAGGAAGGCGAAAGCCCGAACAGATCTATCACGTTAATCTGTTGAAAGCCTGGAGGGATAGAGAGTCCCTAGTCGCAGACACTTGGTCACCAGCTCAAACTGGTTGCGTGATTCCTGAGGTTGGAATAGCAGCCACCTTGTCACAACCCCAACAACAGGAGGTTAAGGAGTTTGTGCTTCGCAACAAGGAGGTATTCTCTGAGCTGCCGGGACAAACATCTGGGGTAGAGCATGACATTATTACCCCGCCCGGTGAAAGGGTGAAGTTAAAACCCTATCGGATCCCAGAGGCTCGACGGGAGGCAATACGGGAGGAAGTACAGAAAATGCTGAACTTAGGGGTGATAGAGGAGTCCCAAAGTGATTGGTCTAGTCCCATCGTGTTGGTGCCTAAACCGGATGGGAGCTGGCGATTTTGTAACGATTTTCGTCAGTTGAACAAAGTTACAAAATTTGACACCTACCCCATGCCACGTATAGATGAGTTGATCGACCGGCTGGGAACAGCCCGATACATGACGACTCTTGACCTCACAAAAGGGTATTGGCAAATCCCCCTGGCCAAGTCGGCCAAAGAGAAAACCGCATTTGTAACCCCAGACGGGGCGTTCCAATATAAAAGAATGCCGTTCGGGTTACAGAATGCGCCGGCCACATTCCAGCGGAAAATGGACCAGATGCTGAGGCCCCATCGGAAGTATGCTGCGGCTTACCTGGATGACGTAATTGTCCATAGCACAGATTGGGCCTCACATCTGCCAAAAGTGCAAGCAGTCCTGGACTCTGTTCGGGAAGCGGGGTTTACGGCTAACCCCAAGAAGTGTACCATTGGGCAGGAGGAGGCCAAATATCTTGGGTACACCATTGGGAGGGGAGTAATAAAACCCCAACTCAACAAAGTCGAGGCCATCCAGAGTTGGCCACGTCCCAACAGCAAGAAGCAGGTACGAGCCTTTCTGGGAATCGCTGGGTATTATCGGCGATTCATTCCCCACTTTGCTTCTAAGGCTGTGCCCCTAACCAACCTGACGAAGGGGAAAGGGTCGGTCATGATTAAATGGACCCCCGAGGCTGAGGCAGCATTCCAATTCTTGAAACAAGCCTTATGTAGCCAGCCAGTGTTGTACTCACCCGACTTCTCTAAAGACTTTGTCGTACAAAGTGATGCGTCAGATGTGGGGTTAGGAGCAGTATTGTCCCAGGTCTGGAACGGGGAAGAGCACCCAGTCATTTACCTCAGCAGGAAGTTGAAGTCCCATGAGGTAAATTACGCCACCGTTGAAAAGGAGTGTTTAGCGGTGAAGTGGGCTCTAGATTCCCTTCGGTACTACCTGCTAGGTAGGCACTTTGACATGGTTACGGATCACGCTCCGTTAAAGTGGATGGCTCAAAACAAGGAAACAAATAGAAGAGTGAATAGGTGGTTCCTGGCCCTCCAGGAATTCAACTTCACAGTAAAGCATCGCCCTGGCGTTCAAATGGAGAATGTGGATGCTTTGTCTCGAGTACATGAATGCCTGATTGCTGGTGTTCCAACCCCGAGGTTAAAACAAGAGGGGGGGGTATGTGACAGCAGGAAGGTAAAGTCACCTGGTTGCATCCAGGGGGGTAGATATATTTCGCCCAGATTCAGGCTTTACGCCGACTTATACAACTAGGTGGAGAGTTGTATAAGGCTAGTGGGCTCATGGATGACTCATACCTCTAGGGAGAGGGCTGGGCGTCGTGCAGACAGGGAGTTGATGAGACCAGCTGAAGCTTGTCAGCTCATTTAGGCCTCTATAAGAACTCCCAGCTTCATTAGATGTTAGCTCATGCCTGGAACCAGACCTGTGTGGACTGTCTAGGGAGAGTGAACCCCTGTGCGGTGAGACAAAGCCTGTGTGGCTATTTGCTTGGACATTTAAAACCAGGGACTTAGGGACTAGGACAGCACTAGGCTGATCCCAGTTGTTAGTTAGGAAACCTGTATGTTTAGTCAGAGGTCAACTTGACCAGGATTTATTTTGGTTATGTTTCTTTTGCTTTGCTGTGTTTTGTCACTGTAAATAGAAAATAAACCGCACCTTTTTTGATTTTGAAAACCACAACCTCCGTTTGCTGGGCCTGTTTTGTGTGGGGAGCCCATCCCGGGGGTCACACACACCCGCTGCCGAGCTAACCCCCTCACAATATATATATATATATATATATATATATATATATATATATATATATATATATATATATAAATACATACATCATCTACATCAAATTCTTCATTATTAGGAGAAACACATCAGGAGCTACATAACAACGCCAATGTGTGTCTAATATATATAGATATTTCTATATATATTAAACATGTGCAATTCGTTTAGTTCCGAATAAATTTTTTACCGAATTTGGCAAATTTGTTAATTCCAAATATTCAGAATTTCCGAAATTTTCAATTTCCGAATTTTCGGATTTCCGAAATATTTAATTTTCTAATTTCGGGAATTCTAAATTTTGGAAATCCGAAATTTCGGAAATTCGAAAATTCTAAATTTCAGAAATTCTAAATTAGGAAATTCAAAATTTCGGAAATTCAAAAATTTCAGAAATTCGAAAATTCGAAAACCCGAAAATCTGAAATAATAACTAACTAATAATAACTTAACTATTACTAACTATTCAATTATAGGTATTGTAATTTCCTTTCAAATTTGGCTCAAATACGAATTTATTGGAAGTTCCGAATTATCCAAAATAACGAATGCCACATCTAAACGAATGAAATGTAACGATCTAATAATAATAAATAATAATACAAACTTTTTATTATTATTATTATTTATTATTAACCACTTAAGCCCCGGACCATTTTGGCTGGTTAAAGACCAGGACCCTTTTTGCGATTCGGCAATGCGTCGCTTTAACTGACGATTGAGCGATCGTGCAACGTGGCTCCCAAACAAAATTGATGTCCCTTTTTTTCCCACAAATAGAGCTTTCTTTTGGTGGTATTTGATCACCTCTGCGTTTTTTATTTATTGCGCTATAACCAAAAATAGAGCGAAAATTTTGAAAAAAATGCAATATTTTTTACTTTTTGCTATAATAAATATCCCCCAAAAATATATAAAAAAAAATAGGATTTTTTACTCACCGTAAAATCCTTTTCTCTGAGTCCATGGACCGACACAGCTTCTCTATTGACAAAGTGGGTATTATCCGTTAATTAGGAGTGACTAGGCAGAAAAACTTGTAAAAAGTGTTGCATCACACCTTCTACAGTACCGCCCAGGGGGCGGACCCTCTGGGTATACCCTCTCAGTCTGCACATCGCAGATCAGTTCGTCAAAAAGCAGTACAAACTTAAAAGGAGGGGTGGGTGCTGTGTCGGTCCATGGACTCAGAGAAAAGGATTTTACGGTGAGTAAAAAATCCTATTTACTCTTTCGTCCATGGACCGACACAGCTTCTCTATTGACAAAGTGGGACGTCCCAAAGCAGTGTCAGAGAAAAAACGAGGGGTGGTAACAGCATAAAAACAAACTTCACCCCAAAACACAAAACAGCACTCCTCCAACGGAGGAGTTGCAACTCTAAACAGCCGCCTGCAAAACCTTGCGGCCGAAAGAGGCATCCGAAGATGCACCTACATCAACTTTGTAGAATTTTGTGAAAGTGTGAGCGGACGACCAAGTCGCCGCTTTACATAGTTGGGAAACAGACGCTTGATGTCGGAAAGCCCAAGAGGCACCTATTGCCCTGGTCGAATGCGCTGTGACAGGAAAGGGGGGCGCCTGACCCTTTAAGGCGTAAGCCTGGATTACTATCTGTCGGATCCACCTAGAGATGGTGGCCGATGAGACTGCTTGGCCCTTCTTGGGACCAGCCACCGAAACAAACAGTGAGTCTGACTTCCGGAACAGGGAAGTAGCAGATATGTATACTCTCAAAGCTCGGACAACGTCCAAGGAATGCAACGCCGACTCCTTAGGATTCGACGGCTGAGGACACAAGGATGGAAGTACAATGTCTTAGTTGAGATGAAAAGCCGAAACGACCTTCGGAAGAAAGGAAGGCTGCGGCCGCAGCACCACCTTATCCTTGTGGAAAATCAAATAGGGAGCCTTGCAGGACAAGGCTGCCAGCTCAGAGACTCGTCTAACTGACGTAACAGCCACCAAAAAGACCACCTTCTGAGAAAGTGTCAACAGGGGAATATCTCTAATATTCTCAAACGGTGCCTTCTGAAGCACCGAGAGGACCAGGTTCAAGTCCCACGGAGGTAACGGGGGGCGGACCGGAGGGGCCACATGTCGAACCCCCTGCACAAATGTACTCACGAGAGAGTGAGTCGCCAGGGGTCGCTGAAAAAAGACAGCCAGGGCAGATATCTGTCCCTTAATCGTACTTAGGGCAAGCCTTTGGTCTACCCCATGCTGTAAAAACAGCAGGATTCTGGAAACCAAATAGGTACGCGGATGCCATTTCATTTCCTCACACATGGAGATGTAGGCCCTCCAAGTGCGGTGATAGACCTTCCTAGAGGACGGTTTCCGAGCACTTCTCATAGTAGAAATTACTGAGTCTGACAGGCCCCGGTCTCTCAGTACCTGGTTCTCAACAGCCATGCCGTTAAAGCCAATGACTGTAAAGCAGGATGGAATATGGGACCTTGCGACAGCAGGTCCTTCCGTAGTGGTAGGCGCCAGGGGACGTCTGCTACCAGACGTACTAGATCGGCGTACCAAGGACGCTGAGGCCAATCTGGAGCGATTAGGATGATTGGAATTCCCTCTGCCTCCACTCTGCGGAGCAGAAGAGGAAGAAGCCTTAAGGGAGGGAAGGCATAGATTAGCCGATACTGGCCCCACGATGCTACCAACGCGTCCGTTGCGTCTGCCCATGGGTCTCTTGACCGGGCCACAAACCTCAATACCTTCCGATTGAGTCGGGAAGCCAGAAGATCTACGTCTGGTGTGCCCCATCTTTGGCAGAGGAGTTGGAACACCTCCGGGTGTAAGGACCATTCTCCCTGGTCCAGCATCTGGCGGCTCAGGTAGTCCGCCTGCCAGTTTTCCACACCCGGAATGTACACGGCCGACAGTGCCGGTACGCTCCTCTCTGCCCACTTCAGGATGCGAGCGATCTCCGATGCTGCAGCTGAGCTTCTTGTTCCTCCTTGATGATTGACATATGCCACTGCTGTGGCGTTGTCTGACTGGATCCTGACTGGACGCCCTTGCAGTCTCTGAGACCATTTGAAGAGGCACAGCTTGATCGCCCGGATCTCCAGGACATTGATCGGCAGGAGGGCTTCCTCTGGGGTCCAGCGACCTTGCGCCGACTGGACACCCCAGACTCCCCCCCAACCTGTAAGGCTGGCGTCCGTCGTGATCACTATCCAGTAAACCGGAAGAAATGACTTCCCGGCCATTAGAGCCGGTGCTGTCAGCCACCATACCAGGGATCTCCTGACTAGGTGGCTCACTCGGATTTGATAATCCAGAGATGAAGGGCATCTGTTCCATCTGGACAGAACTTCCCTCTGTAACACTCGAGTGTGGTATTGAGCATATGGGACCGCCTCGAAGGAGGCTACCATGAGGCCCAACACTCGCATGCAAAAACGGAGTGACGACCAATTCCTGGAAGTCAGCTGCCGTACTGCAGCCCGGAGGGTCTGCAACTTCTCCACAGGGAGGAATACCTTTGCCTCTGAGGAATCCAGAATCAACCCCAGGTACACTAGGCGTTGAGTGGGCACCAATACTGACTTTTGCGTGTTTAGTATCCAACCACAGTCTCGAAGAGTCTGACAGGTAATGGACACGCTTACCTCTAATTCTGAGCTTGAAGGGCCCTTCAGCAGAAGGTCGTCCAAGTAACCTGTGATAGCGATACCCCGCTGTCTTAGAAGTGCCAGAATCGGAGCGAGCACCTTGGTGAACGTCCTGGGTGCTGAGGCAAGGCCAAACGGGAGGGCCACAAACTGGTAGTGGTTCTTCCCGATAGCAAATCGCAGAAACCTCTGGTGTCTGGAGTATATGGGGACATGCAGGTATGCGTCCTTGATGTCCAAGGAGGCCAGAAAGTCCCCCGGATGGAGAGCCGTGACTACGGATCGAACCGACTCCATCCGAAATCTTTGTACCTTCACAAAGCAATTGAGGGCTCTGAGATCCAAGATTGGACGAACCCCCTCCTTCTTTGGCACAATGAACAGATTTGAGTAAAAACCCTGACCCCGTTCCTGTTCTGGAACTGGAATAACTACCCCGCGTTCCAGTAGACCCTGGACCGCCCCATACAGGGCCTCCCGACGGGTCGGTAGTAGCTGGAGATTGGAGGTGATGAATCTGTCTGGTGGACAAGAGAGAAATTCTATCTTGTAGCCTGAGGAGATTACTTCGCAAACCCACCTGTCGGAGACTAGAGCAGTCCACTGAGTCGCGAATTTGCGAAGACGTCCCCCCACCCGAGAGCTGGGTGGGGGCGGACCTTCATGTGGACGCAGATTTGTCCACAGGCTTGTTGGGTCTGCGGGACCAAGGACGCTTTTGTCCTTGGGCAGGCGCTTTATCGGCCTGGGGTCTTTTCCCTGTCGCCTTAAGAGGGCGAAAAAACCGCTTACGTGCAGTAAAGGAGGGCCCTTGCCCTTGGCGTGGTCCCCTACCCTTGCTAGTTTGGGGAAGCAAAGTGCTTTTACCTCCTGTAGCATCCTTGATGATGTCATCCAGAGAAGCCCCAAAAAGTCTGTCGCCCTTAAAAGGCAGATCCAATAGGGCTTTCTTGGAAGTCTGGTCCGCAGACCAGCCCTTTAGCCAGATCAGGCGGCGTATTGCTACTGCATAAACCAAAGCTCTTGACAGCAGGGGAATAGTATCCATGTCTGACTCGCAGACAAACTTAAGGCCCTGGACCAACTGGTCGGCCAAAGTTATCTCATTAGGAGGAGCATCTCGCTCCTTTAACCCCTGGAGTAGCAATTTTGCCCATTCAGTAAGTGTCTGAGACACTAGGGCCCCCGCCAATGCCGGGCGTACTGCTGAGCCTACCACTGAGTATAGGTAGCGAGCGAGTGCTTCAGCCTTCTTATCCACAGGGTCCTTGAAAACAGGAGCCCCTTCTACTGGAATAGTGGTGGCTCTATTAAGTCTGGACACCGAAGGGTCCACTATAGGGGGAGAGGTCCATATCTTCAGAAAACTCTCCTCAAAGGGGTACCGTACTGCAAACCTCTTTGGGGCTGTAAAGACCCTCAGTGGGTTCTCCCATTCCTTGTATAAGAGTTTGTCAAAATAAGACACACAAGGGAACACCTTAGCAGTGCGGGCAGGTTTACGAAACCCAAAGGGGACTGGAGTATCTGCTACTTCTTCAGTCCTTTCCAACTTTAGCGTATCCCGCACTGCAGTAATAAGGTCAGATACCAAAGCCGTCTCGCGTACTGACCTGGACTTGGAGTCCTCCTCACTGTCCGATCGGTCACGGTCTGCAGTCTCTGATGCATCAGAATCTGGGCCATGAGCCGTAGCTGGACCTGGTTCTGCATCAGAAATATCCCCAGAAGATTGCAGGGGACGGGGGCGTTTATTACCCCCTGTATTCCCGTGTGCTGCTTCCACCCTGGCAGCAAACGCCTCTAGGATTGCCGACATAGCGTCCATAGACACCTCAGGGACACCAGCTGCTAAATCTGGTGTTTCAGGGGAGAAGACATCTGGCTCAGATGCCATGCTGACCACACGCTGACACTCACAGGGCTCCAGGCAAGATATCAATAGGCCACCCTCCTGCGCTGCAGAGATGCTGGGTTACCCAGAGGACTCACCACCCTGGATAGGTACTGCTATGCTGCGCCTATGATGCTGTCCCCTTGCTGCTGTGTCAGTCTGCTTCTTTTATCAGCACTTCCTGTGTGAATTTTCGCGCCAGTGTAATGCACCCTAGAGGCCGGAGGCTCTCGCAAAATGGTTGCCAAAACCGTCTGTATGGAAGATAATGTGGGCTCTAAGAAAATGGCCGCCGACAGAAGATAGAGGTCAGGCAGCCATAGCCCACAAAAAAGATGGCCGCCGAACGGCAATATCTGCATACAGGGTGGACAAACATGGCCGCCGATCACCTGATAGGGGCCAGTGGGTGTGGCCGAACTACAGGAAGATGGCCGCCAGGCAGTTACAAGAGGCCAAACTTGGCATGGACCACCTCAAAATGGCCGCCGACAGCATGGAGACACAGAAACACAGGTAAGCAAAAATGACATTTCTTTTAAATGTTAGTTACAGCCAGCCCCGCTCCAGTGGGACCCCCTAGGTGACCCCCAGCACCCAGCAACCTTTAGCTAGAAGCCCAGGGAGGAGGGAAAGGCAGGGAGAGAGGGAAGAAAGGGGCCACAACCACTTACTTGATCTCTCCAGGAATGTCCAGCTAAATCACCCAGCCGAGGCAGGGGAGTTTTACTTACCTATCCTGCATGTATTCTGCTGGAAGACATTCCAAACAGATCATCGTCCGCGCACGGAAGGTGACTGTTGGCCAGGCATGCTGTGATTGGACCCAGAAGGGACGATCATATGTATGCCCTGGAGCATGACGCTCACCGGACAGGCTGCTGCGACTCGGCCGTAAGGTCAGCCGAAGCTGAGCGGTCCGATGCAAGCCTTGGAGCGTAAGCTCACCGGCCAGGCTGCTGCGACTCGGCCGTAAGGTCAGCCGAAGCTGAGCGGTCCGATGCAGGCCCTGGAGCGTAGGCTCACCGGCCACCCGTGGAGCGACGGGCATGTCGTGGAAAACCCAGCGCGTAGCTAGGGTCGGCACACGCTCGATGGCCGAAACTGGGGAGACTACAAGGATCGAGGATCCAGCCTGTCACCCAGTCGGCAGTTGATCGAAGATCGCAGGAAACAACAAATGTAGCAAAAAAATAAAAAATATATATATCTTTTTTCCCCGGACCAATGAGCCCGAAGGGAGCCATGTCCTACTCCTTGCTAGACAGAAAAAAACTGATCTGCGATGTGCAGACTGAGAGGGTATACCCAGAGGGTCCGCCCCCTGGGCGGTACTGTAGAAGGTGTGATGCAACACTTTTTACAAGTTTTTCTGCCTAGTCACTCCTAATTAACGGATAATACCCACTTTGTCAATAGAGAAGCTGTGTCGGTCCATGGACGAAAGAGTAAACTTTTTTTCCCTCAGTTTAGGCCGATACATATTCTTCTACATATTTTTGGCAAAAAAAATCGCAATCGCCGTTTATTGATTGGTTTGCGCAAAAGTTATAGCGTTTACAAAATAGGGGATAGTTTTATGGAATTTTTATAATTTTTTTTTTTTTACTAGTAATGGTGGCGATCAGCGATTTTTTTCGTGACTGTGACATTATGGCGGACACATTGGACACTTTTGACACATTTTTGGGACCATTGTCATTTTTACAGTGATCAGTGCTATAAAAATGCACTGATTACTGTGAAAATGACACTGGCAGTGAAGGGGTTAACCACTAGGTGGCACTGTAGGGGTTAAGTGTTCCCTACATTGTGTTTCTAACTGTAGGGGGGATGGGCTCTATGTCACATGACAACGATCTCCGCTCCGAGTACACGGAGCCGAGATCCGTGTCATTGTCACTAGGCAGAGCAGGGAGATGCTTGCTTACACAAGCATCTCCCTGCTCTATACCTCTGTGAGACGATCGCGGGGATTCCCACGGCGATCGAGTCCGCAGGACTCGCGGTCCGACTCACAGGGATGACGGCAGGGTCGCGAGCACGCCGCCGACGGCGTGGGAGCGACCAAAAGGACAGGCACTAAAGGGGACGTACAGGTACATTGATGTGCCTGTCCGTGCCATTCTGCCGATGTATATCTACAGGAGGCGGTCGGCAAGTGGTTAATTTGTTCCATTCCATTTGTTTAGATGCAGCATTCGTTCCAATCACATTTTTCATTTTTTAAAAGCATGTTATTTCAGCATTCAATACAGTGGTACATATAAGATGACTTACTATTTTAAAAACCGCCGCCGATCTGCCGAGTTACTGCATAAAGAGACTTTAAAAAAATGTTTGCTGAAGTTTTCATTTTGCTTGTGGGCATGTGAAGCCCACAAGCATTTACTTCCTGGATTGTATTGACGAGTGATTCTAGCCATAGGGGAAGCGCACTGCATCCTGGGAAATGATGATACACATTTCCCAGGAGCAGTAGGGAGCTGAGGGAGATGATGTCAGAATCCGAGGTGATTCAGAAGGCAGATTTCGTGGGACCGCATAGCAACAGGTACTTCCAGGTGAGTAAAAAAATAAAATAAAATTTTAAATGTTTTTTTTTTTAGGCCATTATATGCACAATAATGCTATTTTGTATTTTTGGTGGAAACTCCACTTTAAGAACGACCCTGAATTTTTTGAGTGGGGACACTAGTTCTTGCATAGATTTCCTCTCACTTCCTGTTTGGCTATGGGTCTGGAAGTGAAGGGAAATCTCTGCAGGGGGACAGGGATGGTAAAAAATAAACTGACAGGGGCTATAACCCTCCCTTGCTCTATCTAAATGGAAAAAAAAGTGTTGCCTATAGTTCTAGAGGACTAAGAAGATATAACCGTGCCAATGGTGCAGCAGAAATCATATAGAACAGTGAGGAAGGTTTGTGGTCCAGGATGATGGGACAGTCAAAATTAGAAGCCGCGCCCCCCCCCCAGTTGCGGAATGCCGGCCGCCCGCATACCGGAAGCAGCGCGGCCGCTTTATGGGGGCGCTAGACTAATTCGCCTCACAGCCCAGTCCACCCCATAAGACTGGCACTACACTAACAGTGTAGCGCAAGCCGGCGGAAACTCTTTCTGTGCTGCCCCCCTGCAAAGTGTTGCCCTAGGCAGGGCTGATCCTAGGGTCACATACGCCTGGGTGCAGAAATATTTCTGGTGCCCCTACAAGGGCGTGGTCACCTTACTAACTCCTCCCCCTTTACAAATGTTTTTATGGCAAGGACTGAAACACGGAGATGCTCCCCTAAGGAGTCATCTTTAACCTGGGATCCTCCCACAATCTCTTAACAATAAACAAAATACAGGAAGAGAAGCAGAGTACTCTAATTGGACCTGGAGGGGGGTCTCTCTAATGGACACAGAGAGGGCCTCTGTTAGAGAGTCTGTTTAGAAAGAGCCCCCAGACATAATACAGGAGATGGTCAGAGACTGCAGACATAATACAGAAGATGGTCAGAGACTGCAGACATACTACAGGAGATGGTCAGAGACTGCAGACATACTAAAGGAGATGGTCAGAGACTGCAGACATACTACAGGAGATGGTCAGAGACTGCAGACATACTACAGGAGATGGTCAGAGACTGCAGACATACTAAAGGAGATGGTCAGAGACTGCAGACATACTACAGGAGATGGTCAGAGACTGCAGACATAATACAGAAGATGGTCGGAGACTGCAGACATGGTACAAGAGATTAATGCAGCCTCACCAGTGCCCATCAAATGCAGCTTATCAGTGCCCACCAATTGCAGCCTACCATTGCTCACCAACTGTAGCCTACCAGTGGCCACCAAATGCAGCCTTATTGGTGGCCACCAACTGCAGCCTACCAGTACCCACCAAATACAGCCTTATTAGTGCCCACAAAATGCAGCCTACTAGTGCCCACCAAATGCAGCCTCATCAGTGCCCACCAAATGCAGCCTCATCAATGCCCATCAAATGCAGCCTACCAGTACCCAACAATTGCAGCCTTATAAGTGCTCACCAATTTCAGCCTACCAGTGCCCCTGGATCACACAAAAGAGCAATATTTTGCTGTCACAGAGCTTGGATTTGATTCGCCCGGGCAGCCACTGTAACAAAGACTGACTCGCGGCTCCTATGGTACACATCACACTGATTCTATTTCACGGCATTGCATTAGTGTGCAGGAGCCGGTCTAGAAGGCGGAACTTTGTTACAGCGCCGCCCGGGCATTTCAGACCAAAGCTCATGCGGTGTGTGTGACATACACACGGAGAGAAGGAGGAAGAGGAGCACTCAGGGCCGGTGATAAGTATTTTTGACTACATAGGCAAAGATCCATTTTGAGGCCCCCCCAACCCATCCGCACTGTCCTCTTGCTACTCCCTGTCTAAAATCGAGCTGGTACCTCCTTCACAGTGCGCCTGTAAAGGACGTCACATACCACTGAAAATGGAACTTCCACTAAACAGCAGTGTGTAATGAGGGGGTGGGGGGGGGAGAGAGAGAGAGAGACTGTTACTGCTGCTGTGAGAGAACCTCCTGCCCTGATTTAGTTCCAACCCTGAGAGGACCTGAGAGAGAGAGAGAGAGAGATCACTAGCCCTGTCTGTATCTGAAGATAGGTCTGTGTCTGATGCCAAGTACCTTCTTGATCCTGGAGGTGCACTGCTGCTTCTTCCAGCAGCTCCCTGCCAGCTTGCGCCTCCCACACGTCCTTGTCCTCCAGGCCTCACTGATTGCTGATGCTGGAGCAGAGAGGAGGCTGGAGGAGACGGTGTCCAGCGACATCAGATCAGTCTGGCTGCTTTGAAATCTCCCCCCCAAACCCCTTTTCAGGCACAGATTGGCCGCACAAGGGGTTGTGGGTGGGCACAGTGGGGACATGGGGAGGAGGTGAGGCGGACCTAACTTACCTCCTCTTCTCTCCTTGTAGTATGGACTACGGATACAGCGGGCGCCGGGGGGGATGTGGACACTGCTGCGGGCGTGCCAGTGGGCGGGTCAGTGGGCGGCGGAGGTAGGGGGCAATGAACAAGGTCACGGCGCCCTCGCTTACATGCGCTAATGACTCGTCTAGGACGAAACACCAGCACCAGACTCGTTGGCAACACAACAGTGCTCCTGACAATTTGGCGCTCCCTCCCCTCTGGCGCCTCGGTGCATTGCACCCCGTGCACCCCATCTCGGATCGGCCCTGGCCCTAGACCTGGGCCTTGTCGGCCTAGGCCAGGATACAGCGGTGGTTTACATGGATGTATGTTATGACGTCCCGTGACAACAAATGCAGAACATCTGAGTCAGGTCCTCTCAGGGTTGGAACTAAATCATGGCGGAGAACATGCATAGATAAATGCTGTTTAGTAACTATGGCCCCCAAGTTAAGACCCCAGATGAGATGAGTATATCCTAACTTTAGCTTGTAAATTGGGTATAGGAAGGATGAAATGACCCTCAAAATCTGAGCGCTCACCCCTCCCCCTCTGGCAGTTGCTCCCCCCTCCCCATGGCCCCATGTGTAATATGCTGCACCCTCTTTTAGAGTCCCCATCATCCCGCGCATACCAACTAAAAGATAAAATAGAACTAAAGAAAAACATTTTTTTTCATTTACAATAGAGTAAGGGAGGGCTATAACCTCTGTCAGGTTTTCTTTGCCATCTGTGTCCCCATTGGGGGGATTTTCCTTCACTTCCTTTCCCATAGACAAAAAAAGAAGTGAGAGAAATCCCTCAAAGTGAAATAATCATAGTGTCCCCATTGGAAGATTTCCCTTTTAATTCCTAATCTGGTGACAACCCAAAATCTGGAATTTTCTTTCAGTTTTGGTGGTAATGGTAAACATAAAAAACAGAGAGAGAGTGACTCCCCCTAAAGGGGGCGTAGACAGCAATAAAAACCTGACAGGGGTTCAAATCCCTCTCCACTCCATCCAACACTAACAATCAGAACGTTTTCCTTTATTTATAATTGACTATATAGGTGAGAAATGGAAAAAAATGATTTGTGTGTGTAGGGGGGAGGGTTACTTGGTTTGACAGTTTAACCACTTAAGGACCGAGCCTCTTTCTGAGATTTGGTGTTTACAAGTTAAAAAAACATTTTTTGCTAGAAAATTACTTAGAACCCCCAAACATTATATATATTATATATATTTTTTACACACCCTAGAGAATAAAATGGTGGTCCTTGCAATACTTTCTGTCACACTGTATTTGCGCAGCGGTCCTGCAAGTACACTTTTTTGGGAAAAAATACACTTTTTTTAAATTAAAAAATTAGACAACAGTAAAGTTAGCCAATTTTTTTATATTGTGAAAGATAATGTTACGCCGAGTCAATTGATACTCAACATGTCACCCTTTCAAAATAGCGCCCGCTCATGGAATGGCGACAGACTTTTACCCCTAAAAATCTCCATAGGTGACGTTTAAAAAATTCTACAGGTTGCATGTTTTGAGATACAGAGGAGGTCTAGGGCTAGAATTATTGTTCTCGCTCTAACGATCGTGGCGATACCTCATATGTGTGGTTTGAACACCGTTTTCATATGCGGGCGCTACTCACGTATGCGTTTGCTTCTGCACGCGAGCTCGGCGGGACGGGGAGTGTTTAACAATTATTTAATTTTTTTCTTATTTATTTTACCTTTTATTTTATTTTTTTACACTGTTCTTTTAAAAAATTGTGTCACTTTTATTCCTATTACAAGGAATGTAAACATCCCTTGTAATAGAAAAAAGAATGACAGGTCCTCTTAAATATGAGATCTGGGGTCAAAAAGACCTCACATCTCATATTTACATTAAAATGCAATAACATTTTTTAAATTAAATGTCATTTGAAAAAAAAAATGTCTCTTTAAGAGCATTGGACGGAAGTGATGTTTTGACGTCGCTTCCGCCCTACAATGATATGGGGACGGGTGGGGGCCATCTTCCCCTCACTCGTCTCCATACCAAGCCAGCAAGAGGACGAGATCGCCTCCGCCGCTACCGAGGGTTCTGGTAAATGGCGGAGGGCACAGGTAAGCGGCAGGAGGGGGGCACTCTCCCGCCGCCGATAAAAGTGACCTCCTGGCGAATCCGCCGCAGAGACCACTTTTATCTGAAAGCGGACTGCTCACTGATGAAGAGGATACCGGGGTTATGGCAGCTAGCTGCTACCATAACAACGGTATACCGACATAAAATGACAGCGGGCGGTCCGGGAGTGGTTAAGGGTTGAAACAAATTAACAATATAGTTTGGTAGTGAAAGAGTTAAATCTCATTCACAATAACTGTCACTTCAAGAATAACATGTTATTACAGGAGATAAATCCCTATTACATCTGTAGACTGAGCCTACAGGCTGAATTCACAAAGCTCACAAAAATAGGATGAGGCTCCTTTAAGAAAAATCGTCAGTTATTTTTTTTGCTGAGTCATCATCAGTTGTTGTTGTTTTTAAATCTCATGATGACTCAGCAAAAAAAAATAACTGCCAGTGATAGTGTAAATAAAGCTAAAAAAAAAAAAAAAAAAAAAAAGAGCCCCCTGTGATGTCATCACCTGCCCCCTATATAAGGCTGCGCAGGGCTCTGGAATCAGTAGCTGAGTTGTTTGCTGTACAGTGAAGACGTGTTCTTCTCTCTGTCCAGTTTTCTCTTGCTATTTGATTGGATTCGGTTTTATTCGATTCAGTTTTATTGCAATTTCTCAGATTTAAAGCGTGTTTTATTATTCTTCATAATGAAACTATTTAAAAGTAAACAGATTGTTTCTCAAAATAACAACATTGAGAAACCAACCACAGGAAGCCCCGCTATGGAAGGAGCTATCAACCAACAGCTTGTACATCCTACAAGCAAGAAGCCCACCAAAATGCGCAGGGCACGGCGATTTGTACGTCGCTGCTTCAGATCCGTTATCGGATGTTTTGATGCCGGCAGTAAAGCCGATGGACCACGCCGGAACAAAGAACACGGGGCTGGTAAGTTTTATGGATATTGATAAATACAAAATACTTTCATTGGATTCTTTTTCCCCCCCAGTAATGACAATCACACCCCCCATATGTACACATGTATAGGGATGGCCATAGACATTGCTGGCTTTTGTCTGGTAAACAACATTCTGAGGATTTTTTTTAAATCAAGAGAAGCAAGCAGCTATTTTTAGATCTGTTTACCCTGAGCCAAGTCCCCCCTCCCCCCTCTTTTTCCAACTGTCACCTGCTAACTGACTTTTTTTTTTTGCTTTAACAAATCTTGCCTGCCACTTATTACAGGCTGGACTGATGACCTCAGTGCCACCCAGCAAGATGGCAGAGATTTATAACCCCTTGTTACCCACATAACACATATACATAGCTCCCAAAATTTCAAAAAAATATTCCAGGGAAACAGTTTTTTAGCTGCGCATGTAGCAAGCCATTGTAGGCGGAGAATGTATTTCCATTTACAATAGGAGTCGTTCTACAAGACGCAGATCATTAAACCAATGCCATACATTACAGTGATGGTAAAGCTTGTTCTTTTATTTTTTACCTGCTCTGTGCAATGCTGAGAAAGAAAAAAAAACAAGCTGCCTCATGCACACTGGACCTTATAATAATGTTATAAAAACGCCAGTAGCTTTATAGTAAGTTTTTCAACGTTTTTGCAATAGCGTTTTTTTACAGTGTTGGCATTTTTTACCTTTTTTTTATTTTTTATTACTGAGCCAGTGAGGAGCAATAATGCTCTTGTGCACATTGCTGGATCGGGATCAGGTTTAGGTATGTATTAAGGGGGGCTGGGGGGGAGCTGCATACGGAAGTTTTTTTTTTTTTTTTAAATGCAGCAAGATAAAATCCTTTTGCCTTTACAAGCACTTTAATTGAACCCGTATAAGAGAGATGAAGTTGTCATGGCTAAAGAAAAACAAAAAAAAACACACTTGTAGGAAGCATGTCCACTGATCCCAGGGTTTTGCAAGGTGCGGCAGTTTAAAGAGGCGCTCCAGTCTTCCCCCAAAAAATTAAAAGTCAGCAGCTACAAATACTATAGCTGCTAACTTTTAATATATAGACACTTACCTGTCCAAACATCCAGAGCTGTCCTCACCTGAGCCGATTCTTCAATCCCAGCCTCTTCTATATAAATCCACCACAGCAATCCACTAGATTGATATAAAAGAGGCTGGGATTTTAGTTAAATTATAAGAAACAGCAAAGCCCGAAAGTGAAAAAATTGTCTCCTTTCTGCAGTGGCGCCCCCCCTCCCCCCCCCCCCCTCCCCGCTGAACCAATGGGGCCAGGGAAAGTATTTATTTTAATTGCTCCAGATTTTTTTAGAAGTAGGGAGTCCCATTTGCTGCTGTGGTGTTCTGATCTCAGGGCTGATAAATGACACTCTTTCTTGACAAAACTGCCAGTCAATAAAGCCTCTGCTTAGCTGGTCTGATGATCCACAAACCCCTGCCACAACATACAGCCAGGCAGGTGACACCACTACTTCCTGTCACAACTTCCTTTGTGACCTGCCCACTCATTTAACTATGAAAGTGCATCATCATACTGCTAAAAATAATACACAACCAGATCTCACAATGAGCTGCTACCTAAGATCTTATCACTGCGCCAAAGAGAAACCTGATCTATATAGAGCAGCCACTTTAAAAGAAATTATATAATAAAACAGCATCTACCAAACATAGGTTAAAAGAAAATGGTGGCGCTAGGTAATGCGATAACGTGAACAATACACATATATATTACACACCCAGTGAGTAGCAATGTGCAAACAATAAATATGTAAAACAGTGATAGTCCATAAGCTGTGATATTAATACTGGGTAGTATCTCTGTGATAGGTATTCAGTTGATAGAATGATCTGACAGTCCACCACGTGATCAACACCGTGTAATTGCTTACCCGCCACACAATGTGCCCATAGCAATTACCTATGTTTGGTAGATGCTGTTTTATTATACTGCTAAAAATACTTGTTGTTGGCTTCCAATCTTCCAATCATGGAATTTTAGTGGGTCAGCATAACTGCCAGGCAACCAGTATTTTTATACAAAGGCCACAACAGTTTTTCCTGTGTGACTGTCATGTTGGGTTTACTATTTGTCCCTGGCAGTGGAGTTTTGAAGTTTTTTCTTCATAATTTGATGTTCTATAAAGAAAAATACATGAAATGTAGGTAAAGATGCTAAATCCAATTCCTCTTTCTTTATTGCAGATGAAGGCGAGATTTACTGCAGACCCAGCTCACATGGCAAGCCTGCCACAGTGAGCAGTATTGAAAAGGACGTTCAGACTGCAGAAGAGTGTGTCGCCCACGTTCAGACTCCAGAAGAGTGTGTCGCCCACGTTCAGACTCCAGAAGAGTGTGCCGTCCACGCTCAGACTCCAGAAGAGTGTGCCGTCCACGCTCAGACTCCAGAAGAGTGTGCCGTCCACGCTCAGACTCCAGAAGAGTGTGCCGTCCACGCTCAGACTCCAGAAGAGTGTGCCGTCCACGCTCAGACTCCAGAAGAGTGTGCCGTCCACGCTCAGACTCCAGAAGAGTGTGCCGTCCACGCTCAGACTCCAGAAGAGTGTGCCGTCCACGCTCAGACTCCAGAAGAGTGTGCCGTCCACGCTCAGACTCCAGAAGAGTGTGCCGCCCACGCTCAGACTCCAGAAGAGTGTGCCGCCCACGTTCAGACTCCAGAAGAGTGTGTCGCCCACGTTCAGACTCCAGAAGAGTGTGCCGCCCACGTTCAGACTCCAGAAGAGTGTGTCGCCCACGTTCAGACTCCAGAAGAATGTGTCGCCCACGTTCAGACTCCAGAAGAGTGTGTCGCTAATGTTGAGACTCCAGCAGAGTGTGATGCTAATGTGCAAACTCCGGTAGAGTGTGATGTGCACATTGGGACTGTACCAGACATTGAGACTCCACCAAAATGCCAGGTGAACCATAGGAACATCTCCTCCGGTAAAGATGGGGGCAAGGTTACAAGAAAGGATAAGCAGATACTGGTGGTAGGGGATTCAATTATTAGAGGGACAGAGAGGGCAATCTGTTACAAAGACCGTCACCTCCGAACAGTATGTTGTTTACCAGGCGCTCGGGTTCGGGACATTGCAGATCGGATGGAAAGATTGTTGCGTGGGGCTGGGGAGGACCCAGCTGTTTTGGTACATATTGGTACCCATGACAAAGTTAGAGGGAGATTGAGCATCCTACAAAATGATTTCAGGGACATAGGGACTAAGTTGAAAAAAAGGACCTCCAAGGCAGTATTTTCAGAAATACTGCCTGTACCTCAAGCCACACCAAAAAGGCAGCAGGAGCTTAGAGAGCTTAACAAGTGGCTGAAAAAATGGTGCAGAGAAGAGGAGTTTGGCTTCATGGAGAACTGGTCTGACTTTGCGGTCCCTCACCGGCTTTATAGCAGGGATGGGCTGCACTTAAATGGGAGGGGTGCAGCTTTTTTGGGAGTGAAGATTGCCAACAAGTTAGAAGAAATTGTTCAGACTCCAGAAGAATGTGTCGCCAACGTTCAGACTCCAGAAGAGTGTGTCTCCCACGTTCAGACTCCAGAAGAGTGTGTCTCCCACGTTCAGACTCCAGAAGAGTGTGTCTCCCACGTTCAGACTCCAGAAGAGTGCGTCTCCCACGTTCAGACTCCAGAAGAGTGCGTCTCCCACGTTCAGACTCCAGAAGAGTGCGTCTCCCACGTTCAGACTCCAGAAGAGTGCGTCTCCCACGTTCAGACTCCAGAAGAGTGCGTCTCCCACGTTCAGACTCCAGAAGAGTGCGTCTCCCACGTTCAGACTCCAGAAGAGTGCGTCTCCCACGTTCAGACTCCAGAAGAGTGTGTCTCCCACGTTCAGACTCCAGAAGAGTGTGTCTCCCACGTTCAGACTCCAGAAGAGTGTGTCACCCACGTTCAGGCTCCAGCAGAGTGCGACACTCCCGTTCAGGCTCCAGCAGAGTGTGACACTCCCGTTCAGGCTCCAGCAGAGTGCGGCGATCTGGCTCCAGCAGAGTGGGACGATCTGGCTCCAGCAGAGTGGGGCGATCTGCCTCCAGCAGAGTGGGGCGATCTGGCTCCAGAATGGGCCTATCTGGCTCCAGAATGGGCCTATCTGGCTCCAGAAGAATGAGCCGTTCAGGCTCCAGAAGAGTGGGCCTTTCAGGCTCCAGCAGAGTGGGCCGTTCAGGCACCAGAAGAGTGGGCCGTTTAGGTTCTAGAAGGGGGGGCTTTTCAGGCTCCAGCAGAGTGGGCCTTTCAGGCTCAAGCAGAATGGGCCATTAAAGCTCCAGAAGGGTGGGCCGTTCAGGCTCCAGAAGAGTGGGCCGTTCAGGCTCCAGAAGAGTGGGCCGTTGAAGCTCCAGAAGAGTGGGCCGTTGAAGCTCCAGAAGAGTGGGCCGTTGAAGCTCCAGAAGAGTGGGCCGTTCAGGCTCCAGAAGAGTGGGCCTTTCAGGCTCCAGCAGAGTGGGCCTTTCAGGCTCCAGAAGGGTGGGCCAATCAGGCTCCAGCAGAATGGGCCGTTCAGGCTCCAGAAGAGTGGGCCGTTCAGGCTCCAGAAGAGTGGGCCGTTGAAGCTCCAGAAGAGTGGGCCGTTCAGGCTCCAGAAGAGTGGGCCGTTCAGGCTCCAGAAGAGTGGGCCTTTCAGGCTCCAGCAGAGTGGGCCTTTCAGGCTCCAGAAGAGTGGGCCGTTCAGGCCCCAGAAGGGTGGGCCGTTCAGGCCCCAGAAGGGTGGGCTGTTCAGTTTTTTTGCAGGCGTGTATTGGATCAACTATGAGGGGGGGTTGGAGGCTGATACTTTTAGGGGTGTGTTGGATCAGCTATGAGGGGAGGTTGAAGGCTGATACTTTTTAGGCGTGTGTTGAATCAGCTATGAGGGGAGGTTGTCAGGGGAGGGCTGGCAGCCTTAGGCCTGGGGGGCAAGTCCAGTCAAGTGGCCCATAGAACCGGTGATGACAAAGTGAAGGATCGGGGAAATCAGTCTAAGGTTTTCCATGATCACAAACAAGTACCTGTATGAATCCCTAAGAGCTGAGGACCTGCCCCCCCCCCGTAACTAGTGAAGGACTACAAGTCCAAGCATTAACCCCTGAGATCCAAGGATGTGACCCCCCAACTAGTGATGGACTACAAGTCCCAACATGAACCCCTGATATCTAAGCATGTGGTCCCTTAGATCTCACGGGTTCATGCTGTGACCTGTAGTCCTTCACTAGTTGGGGGTGGGGGGACACATCCTCAACTCTGAGTGGTATATGCTGTGACCTGTAGTCCCTCACTAGTTGAAGGGTCGGGAGGGGGGACACATCCTCAGCTCTGAGGGGTTCATGCTGGAACCTGTAGTCCTTCACTTTTGGGGTGTCACATCCCAAAAAGTAAAGGACTACAAGTCCCAGCATGAACCCTGGCTGAGATTTATGGATGTGATCTCCTCTGTGGCCAGCTCATGCTGCCATGACACACATGTCCACATTACACATATGTTCTAATTCATTCACTGCTTCCGACCTCACCTCAGGCACTAGCAGTACACAGACTCAGGTGCAGACAACAGCACTGTGACAGGACAGATGTCTGCTCACAGCACAAATGTTTCTGCACACTTCTGGGATGTTATCCAGCCCTTATGAATGCAAATATATGCAACAAAAACCTCTGTTTTAACATTTTTGAACTAGTTTAGACACTCAATTTATTTCTTGCTATACATTTCTCAATTTGGAAACGTTAGAGTAGAGTTAGGGACTGCACTTTGCAGAGGGGCCTTGACGTGGCAGTGCGGCTTCACATATATTTGCATCCAATGTAAATTGTGGAAACAGTTTAGACTTTTTTCTTTATATTATGCTGGCTAGGTGGTAAGTATGCTGGGGAATTTTGTGTTTTGGATTGTTCTGTGAATTGCCATGCTTAGCGCCAAATCACATCTTTGTGTTGTGGTAAATGAGCATTACTGCAACCTATGTTAATACACGTTACAAGCATCAGTGTATTGCAGTGCCATCCATCATCAATAGTACCCCAACAAATTGACCTAACGCACTTCCAACACACATGCAGTGCAACGCAACACAACGTAGATCAACGCACTACCATGCATTGTGGTGCATCATGGCAGAAGAAATTATGTATATACTTTATTGTTGTTTTGTACAAAACATTTATTAAAATTTGATTATACAAAAAATAAATAGTGTGTGTAAAATGGAGAAACATCAATGAACTAGAAAAATGGACTTTAGGCGGCACATGAATAAGTCTTGTAAAAAACTAGGGGTATTTATTTTTTAAACAGAGTATTGAAAAAATACATATAAACATTAAAACAATAACAGTTTGTTTATACTTGGATACAGGACTTGGGTTCACGTTTTAACAATATTTCAAAGTATATACCATACAGGCATTCCACCTTAGTTGGAGATCAATCCCAACAAACCAAGGGCTGGAGAAAAGGTGATGGTGTAAAGCACATTGGCGAAAGCCAGAGGTCCAATGTATCATGTGTGGTTTAGGCTTGCTCTACTAGTTTTGGGATTTTATCGCTTCTTCAGGAGCACAGTAATAAATAGGATAGTGTGTTGCCGATAGCAACACACTCCTAGGTAGAGTTAGAGTGGCTATTTGTCAGTAGCAACTAGCCAGTCATGATAAAAATCACAATAGATGACAGCTGAGTATACTGCCGGGTAAAGGCTGCTAAATGCAGCAACGGGTATTGTCCTCCAGAGTTGTTGGGACTCTATTAGTCGCAATAGGGAAGATGTCTTCACATGCCCCGGTATAGGTTCTGATGTGTGTGTGAGTAGAAATTTTCTACTCCACAAGGCCTCGGGTATGGTGACCAAACTATAGGTAGAGAAGTTTTTGGGCATCCGATCTGGAGTGATCCCGGCAGTCGAAAATTTCTACTCACACACACATCAGAACCTATACCGGGGCATGTGAAGACATCTTCCCTATTGCGACTAATAGAGTCCCAACAACTCTGGAGGACAATACCCGTTGCTGCATTTAGCAGCCTTTACCCGGCAGTATACTCAGCTGTCATCTATTGTGATTTTTATCATGACTGGCTAGTTGCTACTGACAAATAGCCACTCTAACTCTACCTAGGAGCGTGTTGCTATCGGCAACACACTATCCTATTTATTACTGTGCTCCTGAAGAAGCGATAAAATCGCGAAACTAGTAGAGCAAGCCTAAACCACACATGATACATTGGACCTCTGGCTTTCGCCAATGTGCTTTACACGATCACCTTTTCTCCAGCCCTTGGTTTGTTGGGATTGATCTCCAACTAAGGTGGAATGCCTGTATGGTATATACTTTGAAATATTGTTAAAACGTGAACCCAAGTCCCTGTATCCAAGTATAAACAAACTGTTATTGTTTTAATGTTTATATGTATTTTTTCAATACTCTGTTTAAAAAATAAATACCCCTAGTTTTTTACAAGACTTATCCATGTGCCGCCTAAAGTCCATTTTTCTAGTTCATTGATGTTTCTCCTGTAATATTGGGACGTTGGCACATTTATATATGTGCATCCACAGTGTCACCCTGTGAGGATGCACGTTAAGCAATTATTTCAAAAGTGTGTGTAAAATATTTTTTTTTTATTCGTTCTAAACACAATGCACCGGAACGCAGGTCTGATTCCAACCTTGTAGTATCTAGTCAGAGCAGGTGCAACTCCGATGACTGTTAAGCCAGCCATAGATGGTTAGATTTTCAACCTGTGGTTGCAGGAAAGAAAATAGGTGGATTCCCCCATCAACACAGTCAGTGGAGCTATCGTGTTCTCCTTGTGGGGAGAGCCACAGTGATTATTGCTAGAGGCTATAACCTCTGACAATGATCTCATGAAAAATCCAACAGGCTAGTTGTACCCAAGTTGATCGATCAATCAGCTTGGGTGCAATGAGCCTGCCCATACATGGTTAAAATCTCGGCCAGTTCAGCAGGAACCGCTTCACCTTAAACTGAAGACTGAGTCCTCTTCCTTTTTTTTTTTTTTTTTAAGGGCCTAATCGGACCCAGAGGTAGGTGGGCAGTGGCGGCCCGTCAATAGGGGGCGCAGGGGCGTCACCCCCCCCAAAGCTACTTATTAAAAAAATAAAATAATGAAAAGACATTTAAAAAAAAATAAAAAAAAATTAAAGTGTCCCTTTAACCACTTAACGACCGCCCACTGTATATATACGTCGGCAAAATGGCACGGACAGGCACAATCACGTACCTGTACGTGGCTGCCTTTGTATGGGTGGGAGGTCCATTCGGACCCTCCTCCGGTACAGTGAGCAGTCGGTATCGCTCTGGGAGCGATCCGTGATGAGGGGACGGCCATTGGTTTCTGGCCACCCCCTCGCGATCGCTCCCGGAGAATCAAATGCTTCCTCTGCCTGTATAATGTAAACACAGGCAGGAGGAAGCAGGAGGAAGTGATGTCATCTCTCCTGCGGCGCTGACATATACCGGAGCGCCGTGGAGAGAAGACATCAGGTTAGTGCACAAGCAGTACACTGACACATAGGCACACATAGGCACACGATCGCCCCCCCAGTCACCCCCAGATCACCCCACAGCCCCCAGTCACAGTGTCACCGATTGCAGTGATCATTTATTTACTGATCACTGCAATCAGTGACATTTGTAACTGTAAAAGTGTCAGGGCAGTTAGTGTTAGGTCCCTTAGGTCCAGGGTAGCCCCCCAACCCCCCCTAATAAAGGTTTAACCCCTTGATCGCCCCCCAGGTAACCCTTTCACCCCCTTTTGCCAGTGTCACTAAGCGATCGTTTTTCTGATCGCTGTATTAGTTATGCTGGTGCCGCTAGGTAGTCAGTTATTTTTTTAGGTTCGCCGCCAGCTTTTTATAGCGTCAGGTACCCCCATATATTATCTAATAAAGGTTTAAACCCCCTGATTGCCCCTAGAGTTAACCCTTTCACCAGTGATCACCGTATAAGTGTCACTGGTGACACTGGTTAGCCAGTTAGTTATTTCGTTATTTAGGTTCCCCGTCAGGTTTTTATATAGCGTCAGGTACCCCCATATATTACCTAATAAAGGTTTTAACCCCCTGATTGCCCCTAGTTAACACTTTCACCAGTGATCACCGTATAAGTGTTACGGGTGATGCTGGTTCGTTAGTTTGCTTTTTATAGTGTCAGGGAACCCGCCGTATATAACCCAATAAAGGTTTAACCCCCTGATCGCCCGGCGGGTGATATCAATTAGGTTTTAGCGTCAGAGAGGGTCTGCGTCGCCCCAGGCAGCGTCAGGTTAGTGCCAGTAGCGCTAACACCCACGCGTGAAGCATACACCTCCCTTAGTGGTATAGTATCTGATCAGATCTATATCTGATCTGATCAGATCTATACTAGCGTCCCCAGCGGTTTAGGGTTCCCAAAAACGCAGTGTTAGTGGGATCAGCCCAGATACCTGCTAGCACCTGCGTTTTGCCCCTCCGTCCAGCCCAGGCCACCCAAGTGCAGTATCGATCAATCCCTGTCACTTACAAAACACAACACACATAACTGCAGCGTTCGCAGAGACAGGCCTGATCCCTGCGACTCCAGTGCTGTAGGAGGTGATTTCACCACCACAGTTAAAAAAAATAGCATATATGCCGAAGCATGGGGGCAGCAGGGGCGGAGGAGCGATTTTGCTCCTAATGCCACATACATACGGTCGAAATTCCGACGGAGGCTTGCCCGTGGAAAAGTCCGACCGTGTGTACGCGGCATAACTTTTGCGGGATGATGCCCCCATGCTTCGGCATATATAAATGGTGCATGTATGCCCATCATTAGAAGTGGGTGAATGAAGAATGAAGGGAGGTATTCTAATGGTGGGCATACCCACCGATCAATCTCTTTTTTTCGTTCAGCCAACAGGCTGCATGAAAAAAACGATTACAATACATGTCTAACAAGGACCCAACGTACTGGTATGTTGCTGGACTTTGAATGGTTATACCAGAATGATGCCTGTGGGTTTAGATATCATCTTGGTATCATTCTTTTCAGCCAGCGGCCGGCTTTCATGTAAAAGCAATCCTAGTGGCTATTTAGCCTCTGGACTGCTTTTACAAGCATTGGGAGGGAATGTCCCCCCCAGATATAAAAAGCGCCATTGGGAAATTGGGAAAGCATTTTATCACACCGATCTTGGTGTGGTCAGATGCTTTGAGGGCAGAGAAAAGATCTAGGGTCTAATAGACCCCAGTTTTTTCAAAAAAAGAGTACCTATCACTACCTATTGCTATCATAGGGGATATTTACATTCCCTGAGATAACAATAAAAATGCGCAACGGCGAACGCAAGCGTCGGTCTGGCGTCATATGTAAACAGCAATTGCATCATGCATGTGGGGTATCACCGCAAAGGTCAGATCGAGGGCAGTAATTTTAGCAGTAGACCTCCTCTGTAAATCTAATGTGGTAACCTGTAAAGGCTTTTAAAAATTTATGTAGTTTGTCGCCACTGCGCGTTTGTGCGAAATTTTAAAGCATGTCGTGTTTGGTATCCATGTACTCAGCCCAAGATTATCTTTTTTATTTCATCAAAAATTTGGGCAATATAGTGTGTTTTAGTGCATTAAAATGAAAAAAAGTGTATTTTTTCCCCAAAAAATGCGTTTGAAAAATCGCTGCGCAAATACTGTGAGGAAAAAAAAATGCAACACCCACCATTTTAATCTGTAGGGCCTTTGCTTTAAAAAAATATATAATGTTTGGGGGTTCAACGTAATTTTCTTGCAAAAAATAAATAAAAATGTTTTCATGTAAACAAAAAGTGTCAGAAAGGGCTTTGTTTTCAAGTGGTTAGAAGAGTGGATGATGTGTGACATAAGTGTAGCGATACCTTCACTTAAGAAGGCCGCAGATTTAGTTTGGGCCCTGAAGACAGCTCCGCCAACCCCCGGCAATATACTCGACCCCCTACTGGCACAGCTAGTTCTGACAGCAATATGTATGTCTTATACTGTATGAATAATTAAACATCAAGACAATAATAGTATAAAATGGGAATAAGATTTACTTAAGCTTTTGATAAGAAAGGGGGGTTAACATTTATCACAGTTCACAAAATATATATATAATGCAGAGCCCTGCAACACTAACACACTATGAATATGGAGTTAACAGCAACCAGTGCGCCACGTGGGCGACCGTTAGCTAGGCGTCCTGTGGCGCAGTAACCAAACAAATTAGAAAAACTGACCAGGCCTGGTTCTGATATCTACAACTTAGTCTATAGGGGATGATGTTCTTTTCTTCACCGGCAGGTCTTTAACGGTGGTGCACATTAACAGAGTATAATTTGTAATCCAATGGGAAAAGTAAAGATGGGGTAAACACTTTGCTATGCGAACTGAGTTCAGCTCTGATAAGGTTCTTCAGTGAAAGTATCAGGAACAACTTGTGGGCCACGGCAGTCTATAGGCCTATTAGTAGTAACAGTATATGGTTTGGGCATACGCCCTCTCACCCGCCCGGACTGCGGTCCCAGTCCGGGAACTTCCACCAACTGTGTCACACACACACACAGTGTCTCCAGCGATCGGGTCCCCGATCCAACGAATGCTGTAGTTAAGCGAAGTCAGATGCCACCCCGGCTCGCAGAGGGGTGAAAGGCTCTTTGGTGCTGCGCAAGACCTCAGGCTTCAGGCCTTGCACTCCGACACATCCGCACAGGAGGATCAGTCTCTGAAGTCTTGTGTTCCAAAGAGACCGAGCCCAGCCTCGCCTCCTCCTTTTTTAACCCCTCCCAAGAGTCTCTGCGGTGGAAACATTGTCGAACGGGGTTCTGGGTAATCTAGTCTCTCTGCATTAAAGGGGAACACCCCGCTACACACTCCCCCCACTTAAACTCTTTGGTCCCCAAAGATAAACCTTAACAAAGACTATGTACAACTCTAGTTAATTCTGCAAACGATGTTGGCATAGGGAATTCCCACCAAAACTGAGGGGTAGAATTCCCTTGCCCACAGGTCACATTATCATGGGTGGCCTGCCTAGCTGTGCCAGAGAGTGAGTTGGGGTTGCCCTCCACTAAATGGACAGTGGAGGGATCCGGATTTTCAGCATTCCTCCTAGCGGTAACTACAGAGTCCTCTGAGCTATTCCCCATTTGTGGGTATGTCAGCTTCCTAGGAGGCCGGATGCTTCTTCGAGCCCTTTGCTCTCTTGGGATTTCTGGCTCTGGTGCCACAGGCTCCTCTTCCTCTGAGCAACTATCATGGGCATCTTCCCAGTAATCTGCTGAAGGACTAGATGGGATGAACTCTGTGGCTTCTGGGTTCAGTGTTCCATCTGGAGTGTCTTCAGTGGTTGGAAGATCTATAGTAGAAGTTCCCAGAGTTGGGGAAGGCCACAGCCAATCAAGTTCTCTTTCTTCACTTTCACTAAGTTGAGAGGCCTCTCCATCTTCGGTTTGGGAGGTCTGCGACCGAGTGTTCGGCCTAGGAGTATCCAGGATAGAGACCGCTTCAGGGGAGTCTCTCACGGGAGGTATCCTGACTGCCTCAGCAAGTGGGAGCAGGTGGTTTCGATGCCACGTCTTCAGTGGTCCTACCCTTCCTTCTGGCTTCAACTTGTAGACAGGTAGGCCCGGAAGCTTCCTGCAGATGACATAGGGTTCAGATCTCCATCTGTCTGCAAGTTTGTGTTTTCCAGGGACCCCCAGATTGCGTAGCAGTACTCGGTCCCCGGGCTGTAAGTCCTGCACCCGGACCTTCAAGTCGAAGTTTCTTTTGTTTCGAGCTCCCCTTTGGTCTGAGGCCGCTTGAGCTTGTTCATAGGCTACTTTCAGGCTGTGTCTGAGCCTGTCCACATATCCTTTGTGAGATGTGGCTGAGGAATGGTCCAGAGAGGTGCCAAAGGCTAAGTCTACAGGTAGTCTCGCCTCTCTCCCAAATATGAGTCGATATGGGGAGTAGCCTGTCGCATCACTAATGGTGCAGTTGTAAGCATGTACTAGGGCTGCTATGTGTTTGCTCCAATGTTGCTTTTTCTCACTTTCCAGAGTCCCCAACAAGTTAAGCAAGGTTCGGTTAAACCTTTCCGGCTGAGCATCTCCCTGTGGGTGGTAAGGTGTAGTTCGAGTCTTCTTGATTCCCAACGAATCCAGGAGTTTCCGGATCAGTTTACTCTCAAAGTCCCTTCCTTGATCTGAATGAAGTTGCTGGGGCAGCCCATAATGGACAAAGTACTTTTCCATAAGTACCTTGGCTACGGTGGAGGCCTTCTGATCTTTGGTTGGGAAAGCTTGGGCATACCGGGTGAAATGGTCGGTTATCACCAGAACATTTCCTAGTCCACTCAGGTCGGGTTCGAGGCAGAGAAAATCAATGCATACCAGATCCATTGAGCCTTGACTTTGTAGATGGCCCATTGGGGCAGCTTGATGGGGTAAAGTCTTCCTCTGGATGCATCGTGCACATGAGTGGCAGTACTCTTCTACCTCTGCCCTCATGCAGGGCCAATAGAACCGACTTCTGACAAGTTGAAAGGTCCTCTCAGCCCCTAGGTGGCCATGATTGTCATGCAGGGCAACCAGAACAGTCTCTCGGTGCTTCTCTGGAAGGAACAGTTGCCACTTATCTTCTGAGTCATCAGAGGGGCCCCTTCGGTAGACCACTCCCTGATGTACCTGCAACCTGTCCCATTCTTTCCTCAACAGGCGAGCTTCCTTTGAGGGATGACGCAGGAGTCTGTTTGGATCCTGATTCTCCAGGGCCTCCAGGACCAATCTCCCCATGGGGTCTTCCAATTGGTCACACCTCAACTCCTTCTTGGACAGTCTCGGCAGGTTGTCTTCTCCCAGTTGAGTCACTCCACAGTAGTGTTTGGGGACTCCCACCATGGTAACTCCTATTTCCTCTGCTCTGGAGCCTCCTCTGGCTTGGAATTCAGCTCCTTGACAAAGGGCCTGCACCCCGTCCGGTGCCACTTGGGTCCAATCTTCTACGTCACTAGTGGGGGCATGAGACCTCCTGGACAGAGCGTCTGCGTCTCGATTCCCAGCCCCTGGCCTGTACTTTAGGCTGAAGTTGAACCCAGACAGTGCGGCCAGCCACCTGTGTCCAGTGGCATCCAGTTTGGCCATGGTGAAAAGGTAGGTAAGGGGGTTGTTGTCAGTCTTCACAGTGAACTCTGCCCCATACAGGTAGTCTTTGAGCTTGTCTACTACCGCCCACTTGAGGGCCAGGAACTCCAGCTTGTGGGTGGGGTAGTTCTTCTCAGAGGGGGTCAGGCTCCTACTCACGTAGGCAACAGGCCGCAGTTGTCCTTCGTGTTCTTGATAAAGTACTCCTCCCAGACCGTCATGACTAGCATCTACGTGCAGTTCATAGGGTTTGGTTGGGTCTGCGTAGGCCAAGACTGGAGCAGTGGTCAGGCTCTTCTTCAATGCCTGGAAGGCCTCTTCACACTTCTGATTCCACTGATCTCTGATGGACTCTCCCGGCTTCCTGGGCCCCGAGTCATCCTCTTCTCCCTCAGTCTTGAGCAGATCATTCAATGGTCTAGCAATTCGGGCAAATCCCTCCACAAACCTCCTGTAATAGGAGCAGAACCCCAAGAAGGATCTGAGTTCTGTTACTGTGGTGGGTCGTGGCCAGGAGGTAACTGCCTCAAATTTCTCGGGGTCTGTGGCCACCCCTTCTTCAGACACTATGTGCCCCAGGTAGTTCACAGAAGACTGGTAGAACCGACACTTCTCAGGCGAAAGTTTGAGTCCCTCCTCACTGAGTCTTCTCAAGACTTTTTCCAGCCTCTCCTCGTGCTCCTCCAGGGTTCTTCCAAAGACAATGACATCGTCCAGGTATACAAGGACTTCAATAAGGTTCATGTCTCCTACAGTCTTTTCCATGAGACGTTGGAAGGTAGCTGGGGCTCCAGACAGACCTTGGGGCATCCGGTCGAATTCAAAAAACCCCACTGGGGTTATGAAAGCTGTCTTATCCTTGTCTTCTGGGTGCATAGGGATCTGATAGTACCCGCTCTTGAGATCCATAACGCTGAACCACTTGGCTCCAGACAAGCTCTGTAGGGCATCCTCTATCCTTGGAGTGGTATACTGGTCGGGTATGGTTCTCCTGTTGAGAGTCCTGTAGTCGATACAGAGCCTCAATGACCCATTCTTCTTCCTGACCACCACTATTGGGGAGGCATAGGGGCTTCTAGATTCCCGTATCACACCAGTCCTCTTGAGTTCTGAAAGTTGTTCCCTTAGATCCTCCAGATCTGCTAGTGGGACCCGCCTGACCCTCTCTCTGAAGGGCTTATCTTCCTGGAGGCGGATCCGATGGGTGGCACTCCTTGCACACCCCACATCGAACTCATCTTTAGAGAAGATCTTCTCCCATCTGTTCAACTGGGCCTTGGCTCTCTCTTTCCAAGCCCTGGGCAGATTCGGGTTTTCCATGGATATCTTCTCCCAAGCATCTCCTCCTTCGCCCACCTCTGACAGGTTGACAGGGGCAGCAGGGCTCACCTGGCCCAGCAGCATACTGGCAGGGATTTCCATGGGGCCATCTGTATTGTTCCTAACACTCACTGGGACTCTACAATGGGCCTTCTTTAGGGCCTTCAGCGGAATCACTTCTGGTATCACTTCCAGACCGTGGGACCCTTCCCTTGGGTCAGATTCCAACATGACAAAGGGTCCGGGCTGCTCCCAAGTAAGCTTCACAGTGGCTCTGAGACAGGTTACTTCACCGGGCTGCAACACTATCCCTCCTCTTCCAAGTCTCCACACCTTCCCTATCCCCTCTCCTGGGGTCTTCTGCTCTAAGACCAACCGTTGGTAAGCCGTCTTCAGCATGGGGTGGATCTTGGTGGCCGCTTCCCCTTCTTCTTTCACTATAGGGGTCAGAAGTCTTCGGACCAGATCCGTGTTCATCACTATTATAAGGGAACTCGTGTTGGCTCCCTGCGGCCGAGGGCACACAACCGCCAGGGTGTCAAACACTTCGGCTTTTCCAGCCACAGATGGGTCAAAGATCATCCTGACAGGCAGATAGCCATCGTAGGGGGAAGTTCTGGGTTCCAATCCCACATATCTCTAGTCCCTCTATCTTCCGGATGGGTAGGTGACTCAAGTGCTTATCGTAGAAATCTCTGTATAGCAGGGTCACTTGCGCCCCAGTATCCAAGATTGCTCTGGTGTAAACTCCCTCCACTTGAATGGATACTATAGGAGATGGGCCTACCAGCTTCTCCGGATATGGCCCGGCAGGGGTCGCCTTCTTCAGACTTTTTCTCTTTGAACCTTCTCTCGTCCAATCCCTTTTGGACTTCAGTCTTTGAGTCTGGTATGCATTGACTTCCCTCCTCTTACTGGGTGTAGGGACCCACTGAGGGATACTATTATTTTTCTTAGGTGTGCACCCCCTCTGGGGAGTGCTGTGCCTCTTCTGAGGGGTCTTGCCCCCTTTCTCTGGGGTGTATCTCTGTTGAGGAATGTTGTGTTTCCCCCGAGGCGTTTTATCTCCTGTTATTTTCTGCTTTGCTTTCAGCTTGGAGCTCACTGAAGGTGATGGGCACCCGGTTGACTCCTTCACCGGGGCCCTCTGAAGTTTCCCGCCGGCTTGCGGTTGTCTATTTTCTTCTTCTTGGGACTGGAGCATGTAGCCGCAATATGTCCAATTCCTCCACAGTTAAAGCAGACTATATCTCCCAATTCTTGTAAAGATGCGGGTGCTGAGGCAGTTGGGAATAATTCCTTCCTTGGTACTTCTCTCTTGGGACCCTCTCTCTCTTTTTCCATCAGAGAGGTCAACATCTCTAACACCTTGGACATTTGAGCTTTTAGGGTGTCTATCTCCGAATCTCTTTCAGGGGTCATCACTGGATTGACTAGCACCTGTGCGGGTACAACATTTGTCTTAATCATCCGCTGGTCCTGTTGCAGCGCCTCATCTCTGATGATTTTTATCAAGTCAGCATAAGTCAGCAACGTTCCTCCTCCTAAGGTTTTCAGGTGCAGCCAGACTGGATCCGAGCGTAGCGCTCCCTTTAAGACTTGCTTCATTCTTGCCGCATCTGTATCTTGGGGCTTCATCCCCTTCTTCAACACAATCTTGCACAGCAACCTGTTCAGTCTTCTAACCTACTCGGAAAGTTTCTCCTCTGGTTGTTGGAAAGTATGTTCAAATTGGTAGACCATCTCTGTCACCTTTTCCAATTGACCAAACTCTTCTTGCAGCATGGCTAGACAGTCTTGAGCCGTGCAATCTGCATTCCCAAACCGAAAACTTTTCACTGCTTCTGCTGCTGCGCCTTTAAGGCTTTCCATCACTCGTTGCCTCTTCTGTGCTTCAGGCACCTCCCATGCCTCTACTGCCTGCAATGCCTGCTCCACCCAGGTGTCAAAATCTTCTTCCCCTGCGGGGACAGGGAGCTTCCCTGAGAATGTCTTTAGTCTCCGGTAGCTAGTCTCTACATGCACTGTGCTTGCCTTCTGACACTTGGTTAGCAGATCCCCTATCGCACCTATCAGTTCTGGTGATATAGCAGTGACAGGTGCAGGCGCCACCGGAGGCGTCGCCCTATCTCCTTTTTCCGGTGGGGTACGGGCCGCAGCCTGCGGTGGTCCCATTGGTGATGGTTCCTTTTTTTCAGTTACTGCGTGCGCCAACCTATAGGTTCTGTTGTCTGGCGTCCGCACACACTTGCGCTTACAGGCCTCTGGCATCCCGTCCCAGTACTCCACTAATGCATACTGATATGAGATGTCTGGGTCTGACTTTATCTCTGTCACCCACGGTGTGTGATCTGGGCACACTGACTTCATTAACTCCTCTACCGTCTCAGTCGACCATTCCTCCCCAGGGAGGCTGATGACTATCGACTGGTTTGGCTCTGCGTTAGAAGCATTGCACCATGCTTCTACTGTTTGTGGGTCCATGCCGGCACTTCTGGTGTTCACCTGCTGCATCAGAATCCTGGACGAGCCCCCACGTGTAGCGATACCTTCACTTAAGAAGGCCGCAGATTTAGTTTGGGCCCTGAAGACAGCTCCGCCAACCCCCGGCAATATACTCGACCCCCTACTGGCACAGCTAGTTCTGACAGCAATATGTATGTCTTATACTGTATGAATAATTAAACATCAAGACAATAATAGTATAAAATGGGAATAAGATTTACTTAAGCTTTTGATAAGAAAGGGGGGTTAACATTTATCACAGTTCACAAAATATATATATAATGCAGAGCCCTGCAACACCAACACACTATGAATATGGAGTTAACAGCAACCAGTGCGCCACGTGGGCGACCGTTAGCTAGGCGTCCTGTGGCGCAGTAACCAAACAAATTAGAAGAACTGACCAGGCCTGGTTCTGATATCTACAACTTAGTCTATAGGGGATGATGTTCTTTTCTTCACTGGCAGGTCTTTAACGGTGGTGCACATTAACAGAGTATAATTTGTAATCCAATGGGAAAAGTAAAGATGGGGTAAACACTTTGCTATGCGAACTGAGTTCAGCTCTGATAAGGTTCTTCAGTGAAATTATCAGGAACAACTTGTGGGCCACGGCAGTCTATAGGCCTATTAGTAGTAACAGTATATGGTTTGGGCATACGCCCTCTCACCCGCCCGGACTGCGGTCCCAGTCCGGGAACTTCCACCAACTGTGTCACACACACACACAGTGTCTCCAGCGAAAGGGTCCCCGATCCAACGAATGCTGTAGTTAAGCAAAGTCAGATGCCACCCCGGCTC
This sequence comes from Rana muscosa, assembly GCA_029206835.1. Lineage (NCBI taxonomy): Eukaryota > Metazoa > Chordata > Amphibia > Anura > Ranidae > Rana > Rana muscosa. The sequence continues at coordinate 39,543,027 of CM055128.1, forward strand.
GCAGAGGGGTGAAAGGCTCTTTGGTGCTGCGCAAGACCTCAGGCTTCAGGCCTTGCACTCCGACACATCCGCACAGGAGGATCAGTCTCTGAAGTCTCGTGTCCCAAAGAGACCGAGCCCAGCCTCGCCTCCTCCTTTTATAACCCCTCCCATGAGTCTCTGCGGTGGAAACATTGTCGAACGGGGTTCTGGGTAATCTAGTCTCTCTGCATTAAAGGGGAACACCCCGCTACATAAGCTTCCTAATGTTGTGTATAAAATGCCAGGACAGTTCAAAACCCCCCCAAATGACCCCATTTTGGAAAGTAGACACCCCAAGCTATTTGCTGAGAGGCATGTCGAGTCCATGGAATATTTTATATGTTGACACAAGTTGCGGAAAAAATACAATTTTTTTATTTTTTTTTGCACAAAGTTGTCACTAAATGATATATTGCTCAAACATGCCATGGGCATATGTGGAATTACACCCCAAAATACATTTTGCTGCTTCTCCTGAGTACGGGGATACCACATGTGTGAGACTTTTTGGGAGCCTAGCTGCGTACAGGACCCCAAAACCAAGCACCGTCTTCAGGCTTTCTAAGGGTGTACATTTTGGATTTCACTCCTCACTGCCTATCACAGTTTCGGAGGCCATGGAATGCCCAGATGGCACAAAACCCCCCCAAATGACCTCATTTTGGAAAGTAGACACCCCAAGCTATTTGCTGAGAGGTATGGTGAGTATTTTGCAGATCTCACTTTTTGTCACAAAGTTTTGAAAATTGAAAAAAGAAAAAAAAAATATTTTCTTCATTTTCAAAAACAAATGAGAGCTGTAAAATACTCACCATGCCTCTCAGCAAATAGCTTGGGGTGTCTACTTTCCAAAATTGGGTCATTTGGGGGGGGGGGGGGGTGTTGTGCTATTTTGGCATTTTATGGCCTTCGAAACTGTGATAGATAGTGAGGAGTGAAATCAAAAATTTGTGCCCTTAGAAAACCTGAAGGCGGTGCTTGGTTTTCGGGGTCCCGTACGCGGCTAGGCTCCTAAAAAGTCCCACACATGTGGTATCCCCGTACTCAGGAGAAGCAGCAAAATGTATTTTGGGGTGCAATTCCACATATAACCATGGCATGTGTGAGCAATATATCATTTAGTGACAACTTTTTGTAATTTTTATTTTTTTTGTCATTATTCAATCACTTGGGACAAAAAAAAAAATATTCAATGGGCTCAACATGCCTCTCAGCAATTTCCTTAGGGTATCTACTTTCCAAAATGGGGTCATTTGGGGGGGTTTTGTACTGCCCTGCCATTTTAGCACCTCAAGAAATTAGATAGGCAGTCATAAATTAAAAGCTGTGTAAATTCCAGAAAATGTATCCTAGTTTGTAGACGCTATAACTTTTGCGCAAACCAATAAATATATGCTTATTGACATTTTTTTTACTAAAGACATGTGGCTGAATACATTTTGGCCTAAATGTATGACTAAAATTGAGTTTATTCGATTTTTCTTATAACAAAAAGTAGAAAATATCATATTTTTTTCAAAATTTTCGGTCTTTTTCCGTTTATATCGCAAAAAAAAAAAATCGCAGAGGCAATCAAATACCATTAAAAGAAAGCTCTCTTTGTGGGAAGAAAAGGACGCAAATTTCGTTTGGGTACAACATTGCATGTCCGCACAATTTCCAGTTAAAGCAGCGCAGTGCCAAATTGTAAAAACACCTCTGGTCTTTAAGCTGCGTAATGGTCCGGGGCTTAAGTGGTTAAGTGGGTGTGTTAAGGGCGCCGGACACGGGGTACTATTGGAGGCATGACCCGTGTGTAAACACGTGATTGGGGCTAAAAAGCTCTATTGGCGTAGTTTAGAGTATGTTCGGGGCGCAAAGCTTGTAGCCACGAAAACTCCACCTCAAGCATTAGGTTTCCAGTGCTTGTAATTGATTGGGTCCATAGGGGGGGCTTTAATCAGACCTGCAGCGTCATTGGCTCACAGGCTGCCTGTCTCCTTCAGTAAGTGAGGGGGGAATCACCAGCAGGAGATAACTGGTCAGGGCAGACAGGGAGCGATGTGCAGAGGCAACTCCATTCATCTCCCTGTGACACAGACTCGGCATCCAGCAGTGCACACAGAAATCTTCAGGTACGCTACATGCCAGGACTGGAGGGGGGAGGGGGCAGAAGGGGCTATTATCACGGTGTCCTGAGTGACTGTACAGCAGCATTTTAATCTCCAACTTTACTTCACCTCTCTCCATGGGGAGAGAAACAAAAGGCATTGTTCTTAAATTAACATTATTCACATGTAAATCGAGCAGGCATTGTTATGCAAATTAGATCGACCACCGCGATTCATATGCAAATCACGCCCCATCCTCTGCATGCCGCCCACCTAGACAGCATACAGGTGAACATAGGGCAAGGTGACCAGATTTTTAAATTGAAATCCAGGGACATATTTTTATTTATTTTTTACTAGTAATGGCGGCAATCAGCAACTCTCTGCCCGTCGCCGCCACTCGCTTCGCAGCCTGTCAAGTCCTCTCCGGGCCCCGGCTACTACTGGGTGGGGAGAGGAGGAAGATCACTCCACCAGGGAAGGCAAGGAGATAAGCAGGCAGGCGGCTGGCCGGGACTTGAGCCAAGGCAGAAGAACATGCGAGCGGAGCTGAATGGGCATGCGCCCGAAACTGAAGAAATATTCCCTCCGCTCCGACCAGCACATGATCATCAGAAAGGGGCACAGATAATGGAAAAAAATACACCCCCTAAGCTAGTAGAAGCGGCAGAGCGGGGGGGTGTAATTCAGATTTTATTTTTCTGCACTGACTGTCTTTGAAATTGCCCCTGTTCAAATCCAATCCGGGGACAAAACCGGGGACAGATTTGGTCCAGGGACAGTGTCCTCAATCTGGGGACTGTCCCCTGAAACTGGGGATGTCTGGTCACCCTACTCTACATCAGCTCGTCTGTCTCTTGTCTAGGGGTACCTTAGAGGAAAGTTCTTTCTTTACCTTCGGGTCAGTGTTGTGCACCTGGAGTCTCCACTGAGAGTTACCTTGAACAATGTCTGCCAGAAAATGAGCCCCACACCATTAAAGTCCAACACTCCTTTATTCTTCTTGAATGAACACAATCAGTTAGACTCCCTTGGAGTACAGAACAGAAAAGGAGGTGTGGATGCGAGTAGGCCCAGACACAATGAACTCTCCACTTTACTCCCTGAAAGTGGGTTGCGGTCTCCGAGCGAGGGGGGAATTTCCTTCCAGGCGGTCCCCGATGGGAGGCTCACCTGTCACTGGCAATCTGCTGCACCCAGTCTTCAAGTGAGTATCTCCCCCCGGTCCATTACGCCTTCCGGATTCGGGTTCCCAATCCCTGGGTTCCCTAGGACCTCCTTCCCTCGCGGAACTCAGTGGTGGGCACTGAGCTCCCGACCTCCATCCGAGTACCTCACCCCAGGCTAAAGGTGACTGGGATGGAACACGACCTCCGAACGTCCTCTAGGCCTAGGCCGCCTAGAGGACCGACACGTACCACCGCCCTCAGGCTGAAGGTGCCTGGGACTCGACCCCGCAACAAAGATGGCCGCCCCCTTTATACCCTCCCCCAGCAAACACAGCGGGTTCCCCGCCCCACCATACCACTGCAAAGGGAGGACAAAAAGGAGGCACGGCACACAGCAATGGTTCAACCCCAACCCAGGGCGACAGCGCCACCTTCTGGGCTGCAGGGAACTGCACATTACTGGTGTCTCTGCTAGTTTTTAAATACACAGAAAAGTGTATACCCGCTACATATAAAAATAAAAAAAGGGTTTAAAAGATGCAGGAAAAGTGGGGAAACCAATATGAGAAAGGAGCTGGGATAATTGAAGGCCCAAAAATGGAGTCACATCCTCTACCGGTGTGAGACAGATTTTTGGCATAGACCTGTATAGTTTATCCCTCCCTCATAGGAAAACTAGTGTGTTGGTTCAATGTCAGGACAAGTTCAACCCAGATGTTCCTCATATACTGGACCGGGAAGGTTGAGCAATAAGAAACCCAGCGGGAACTTCCGGGGGGCATAAGCCTGCATGAGGAGGGGACGGAGACAACCCCAGCTTGGCTACCTCATCTAGGACATCACAGGGGTTCAGAATTCTTTATCCATCCATTCGCAGGCTTCCTCAGGGTGTTCAAAGAACTTCACTGCACCTTTATATTAAACTCTGAGCTTGCTTGGGTACAGCATGCTGTATTTAATTTCTTTCTCCCTCAGGCGCCGTCTGACCTCTGTGAAAGATCTTCTCTTTTGCTGTGTGGCCGCGGAAAAATCCGGAAACAACATGATTTTAGCATTTTCAGGGCGGAGCTCCTGCATTCTCCTGGACTGGGCTAGGATCATGTCCCTGTCCCTAAAGTTCAGGAAGCGGACCAGGAAAGGGCGAGGGAAGGCACCCGGTGGCCTGTTACCGGTGGGGACTCTATGCGCCCGTTCGACCACATATGTGGGAGGCATCTCAGGCATAGATAACAGGTGTTTAAAAAAGCCTTCAGCAAATTGTGCGGGTTTGTCACCTTCAGCTCCCTCTGGGAGTCCCACCACCCTTATATTGTTATGCCTCTGTCTGTCCTCAGCGTCTATGGCCCTATGTTGCAGGGCCCTCACCTGGTCTCTGAGCTCTGCAAGCTGGGCACCATGGTCATGGGTTGCATCCTCCACCTCCGACACCCGCGACTCCACTGTGGTCAGGCGGCCTCGGATCTTGTCCAGGTCATGCCGGATCAAGTTGCACTCAGAGGAGAGATGATCTATCCTTCCCACAAGCTCTGCTTTGCTGGTGCTGATAGCCTCTAGGATCGGCCGGGTTATAGCGTCCGCATCCACAGCGGATGGCTGCTCCACCATCTGCTCTTCCTCGTCCAGCACTTTAGCCTGCGCCATCTTGCCCGTTTTCGCTGTGTTGGCGCGCTGGGGCAGCGGCGGTGAAGGAGCCAAGATGGCGTGGGCGGAGCTTGTCGCCATGTCCTTCGCGGCCCGAGTCTGCCGCTGCTCCGTGTGTCCCTTTGCTGCCTTCTTAGCAGCCGAGGATGGCATCATTAGCCTCAGCTTACCTTCCCCCGTTCAGAGATGTGCTCACTGGGGAGGGAAAACGTCCCGGTATGCGCGGATTATGGTCCGGAGTAGCGGAGCTGTGGGCGCGAGCTGCGGCCTCGTTCACATCCGGCCGGAAGTCTTGTAGGAAATGCTTAATGTAATTTTCCTTTCCTGCACCAATTTATGGCATAATATAATACTATCACATGTACGCTACCATGTCAGTGAGGAAAACAGAAAATGGTATCAAATAATTGTAATTTTCCTTTCTTGGGACTAATCCATGGCAGCAACAGCATACAGGTTATATAGTGTGCTGCCCGGTTGATGCCAGGAAAATGCAATTGGCACCAAATGTGCGTGTGTGGGCCAATAAAAATTTATCGCACAGCACACTGATCAGTGTTGCCAACCCCCTGAAGTGAAATTTACTGGCAGGACGCCAAAATTTACGAACGGCACCGATTTTTTCCACCCCTGACGCCCATCATGCCATTTACTGACAGAGCCACATTTTTTACTGCCACTGCAAAATCAGTGCAAATATCAATATTTAAACTTTAAACACGTAGCTAGTGCTATTAGTAATGTGTTTAAATTTAAACAACATTCAAAAACCATATTTCTCCATTTACATAAGGCCAGATTAATATAACCCAACACAGAGATCCCCCTTACAGAGTCTGCAGGATTCCCCCTTACAGTGCAAGGGAACTCTGATGTAAAGAGGAACGCCGCAGACCATGATTTAAGAGGGAACTCTAATGTAAGGGGGGGCTCTGGTCACCAGAGACCACCTTACATCAGAGTCCCACTGCATTCCCCTTTACATCAATCAGAGTTCCCGCTTACATCAGGGTCTGCAGCATTGCCCTTTACATCAGAGTTCCCCTTTACAGCAGGGTCCACCACGGATACAAGCGGTGGTCAGAGGCTGCAGACAGGGTACAGGAGGTGGACAGGATACCGGATATAGCAAGACAGAGATTGTATACAATAAAAATATATATATTTAATCACTATTTACTCATATATCATTTGGTCGAGTTTATTATTTTATCATTGAACAATGAACATTTAATGTATTTAATATCCACCATCATTATTTATACACCGATAGTATTTAGTCATTAAATTAAGACACTAAACTAGAACGGCAAGCACTGTTTGCACATTAGGTAGTCCCAGCCTTCTTGAGATGGTATACTTTTTTAGTGAAAAAAAATTAAAGTTGAAAAAAAAGTTAAAGCACTGCAGAGAAGGCCATATCTGATAGCAATGAGCTGCTTTATGCTTCTGATAGCAATGAGCTGCTTTATGCTATAGCATAAAGCAGCTCATTGCTATCAGATATGGCCTTCTCTGCAGTTCTTTAAAAAAAATCAACTTTAACTTTTTTTATATAACTTTAAGCATATATATCTGTCTGTACACAGTGCACAGTGTGCACGTTTTCATGTTTTACTCACCAGTGGCCAGGGGGCTGCAGCCAGGGCAGGGTGTGTTCAGTGCTGGCCAGTGGCACTTGTCAGGGCCTTGTGTGTCTGTCCAGGGGGTCGGTCTGACAGGCCAGGTCTCTGGCGCTGTCCATCTCACTCGCAACTCACAGATGGTGCCGCTGCCAGCCCTCGCAAAGTCCACTGCACTGTCCACTCCGAGGCTCCTTCTTCAGCCCGCTCGGCTCCTGGGTTGGCATTCGGCTTATGGAAGGCAGCGCGGATACAGAATCGGATTGTCTCGGGGATTTCCGGAACTGCGTGCGCATGCGCAGTTCTTACCCGATCCGATCACAGCCATTTTTACTGGCAGTGTTCGGCTTCTACGGACATTCACGGACACTTAAAAAAATGCCTCTTTTTACGAGCTGTCCGTAAATCTACGGACGGTTGGCAACACTGACACTGATTCGTGCATGTCTGTTTGTGTGAATGTGCCCAGGGTCATAAAAACATTAACTTCCTCCAGTCGCCAAGGGATTAAAATGTGGGCATAGCCCCAAAAATGAGGGTCACCTGAAAACCATTGTTGGTTTTACAGGCCGAAATGCCAATTGCCTGGCTGTCATGCTGACCCCCTGGCTTCAACACTTCGAGTCCCTGACAGGTATGCAGAAGGAGGTCCGGCTTTGCGGATCTAAATATTGAAGGTTTGCAAGCATGTAGCTCAGCAGGACAGCCAGCTAACTAGCATTATCAGGAGGAGGTTAGCAATGGCTGCCCCTGTATTTCTCTCAGGTTAGCAATGGATGCCCCTGTATTTCTCATAGGAGGTTGGCAATAGCTGCCCCTGTATTTCTCTCAAGTAGATATCAATGGCTGGCTGCCCCTGTATTTCTCTCAAGCAGATTGCAATGGCTGTCCCTGTATTTCTCTCAAGTTAAGTAGATAGCAATGGCTGCCCCTGTATTTCTCTCAGGACAGATAGCAATGGCTGCCCCTGTATTTCTCTCAGGACAGATAGCAATGGCTGCCCCTGTATTTCTCTCAGGACAGTTAGCAATGGCTGCCCCTGTATTTCTCTCGGAACAGATAGCAATAGCTGCATCTGTATTTCTTTCAAGTAGATATCAATGGCTGCCCCTGTATTTCTCTCAGGACAGATAGCAATAGCTGCATCTGTATTTCTCTCAAGTAGATATCAATGGCTGCCCCTGTATTTCTCTCAGGACAGATAGCAATAGCTGCATCTGTATTTCTCTCAAGTAGATATCAATGGCTGCCCCTGTATTTCTCTCAGGACAGATAGCAATGGCTGCCCCTGTATTTCTCTCAGGACAGATAGCAATGGCTGCCCCTGTATTTCTCTCAGGACAGTTTGCAATTGCTGCCCCTGTATTTCTCTCAGGACAGTTAGCAATGGCTGCCCCTGTATTTCTCTCAGGACAGATAGCAATAGCTTCATCTGTATTTCTCTCAAGTAGATATCAATGGCTGCCCCTGTATTTCTCTCAGGACAGTTTGCAATTGCTGCCCCTGTATTTCTCTCAGGACAGGGTTCATATTACAATTTGAGACCCTTTATTTATTAGACATGTATGTCACTTTTCTCGACAGTGCTTGCTGGGACTTATGGTCCTATGGCTACATCCTCCCTTTTACGAGAGGGGTCTGGCTGCAGAGTGGAGTTCCATTCTGCAGCCAGACTCCCTTGCCCTTTCACATCACACCAGCTATGGACGCTGTGTTCTCGCGAGATTACAAGCTCTGTATGTTGAGATCTCGCGAGATCAGCGTTGTTGAGATTTTCTATTCATTAGGCTTCCGAGGAGCCCCATGGAAGGGGGCGTGTACTGAAGTTGTGTACGGTTGTCATAGAGACGGTGTGCAGAAGACCAGCATGGCGAACAAGCCGGGGAAGAAGGAGGCTCAGGGAAAATCCCCACCGGGTAATAGTGTCTGGGGAAGGGGGGATACCAGGCCATGACAGCAGAGGATATACTGTCAGTGGTTGGCACTAAGAGGTGAACCATGCCAGTGTATAATGTGCTATGGTCTCCATGATAACACATTATTATACACAGTGACAGGGTGACAACACAGGGGCAGAAATCAGAGACAGGAACAGCGTCTGTATTGGGGTGGGGGGCTGAGGAATGGCAAAAAAAAATCGAGCTACTTATGCTAGCAGCATAAGAATAAAAGAAGAAGTAATTTTGATTGGGAGAGTGAAGTTCAACTTTAAGTCAGAATTATTGGGAACTTTAGATTTACATGAGAGTGACGCTGTGGGAAAAAGAATTAGGGAAATGATTCAGACACGGTGTGATGTAATTACTCCTTCTTATGCTTCAATGAATAAGCTGAGCTGTGAGTTTTGCGTGGCTCATTATCATATCAACACTGTAAACCACATTACATCAAAACCTTTTTATGTTAACAAATATTAAAAACCCATAAAGGAAAGGTCTTGTGCTAAAATGACTGCCCATGATCTGACATTCCCGGTGATACCTCACGTGTGGGACCATCGCTTTTTGCATGCGTGCGGGACTGACAGCGCCTTTGCGTGCGAGTGAGCACGGGGGGATGAGGGCGCATACATTTTTTTTAAATTGTTCATTCATTCATTTATTTAAAACACTGGCACGTGGCCGCCGGTGACCTGCTCCCACTGTGATTGGGCACAGCGGGGGTCTGGCGGATGCAATTAGGGATAAGCTCCGGCGTGTTCGCATTGAACACGTGCAGAGCCCGCCAGGAAGTCGGCATCGCGCTGGGCTAATGACAGGCAGGGAGACATTTCCCGATGCTCGGCTGCAGAGATCGGGAAATGTCTCCCTGGCTGTGATTAGCGCAGCGCGGTGCCGACTTCCTGGCGGGCTCTGCACGTGTTCAATGCGAACACGCCTGAGCTTATGCCTAGATGCAATGTCTGCCGGGACCCGCCGATCGTTTGTGAGAAACAAGGCTGGCTGCAGGTCTGTGAGAGGGGGGATGTGCTGATCCTGTATGTCTGCTAAGCAGGAACACAGATCTTTACATTCCCCCAGTCAAAGCACCCCTCCCACAGTTAGTAATCACTCCTAGGCAACACATTTAACCCTTTGATCGCCCCCTAATGTTTGGAATCTAATATTGAGTTTTCCATACAAATTCGTTATAATAAAGGGAGCCAATCAGCGGGACTAGCGGCGGCGATGGCCGCCGGGACCCACTGATCGTTCACAGGAGAGTCAGAATGGCAGTCTGCCTATGTAAACACGGCAGACCAACGCAATTGTCAGTTTACTGCTTGGTGACCAGCCGCCGTGGTTATACAGCAGCATGTCGGCACCTCTGCGCAAATCGCCGTAGGTGTACAGCGGGTGCTTTAAGGGGTATAGGGGGGGCGCGCGCGCTGTGTGACGTAGGAGCCGATGCATGTCCCTGGCAGCCGCGATGTCTGCTTGCCACCCGCAATCGCTCCTGACAGAGACAGAACAGAGATCTGTCAATGTAAACAGACAGATCTCCGTTCTGTCAGGGGTGAGGAGACAGATTTGCTGTTCCTAGTAATTGGGAACAGCGACCTGTCTCCTCCTCTAGTCAGTCCCATCCCCCCACAGTTAGAAACACCTTGCAGGGAACACATTTAACCCCTTGATCGCCCCTAGTGTTAACTCCTTCCCTGCCAGTGACATTTATACAGTAATCAGTGGCTATCTTTAGCACTGATCGCTGTATAAATGTCAATATATATAAATATAAATGTCAATGGTCCCAAAAAAGTGTCAAAAGTGTCTGATCTGTCCACCACAATGTCGCAGTCCCGCTAAAAATCACTGATCCCCGCCATTACTAGTAAAAACAAATAATAATAATAATAAAAATGCCATAAATCTTTCCCATAGTTTGTAGACTCTATAACTTTTGCGCAAACCACTCAATATACGCTTATTGCGATTTTTTATTTATTTATTTTTACCAAAAATATGTAGAATACATATTGGCCTAAACAGATGAAGAAATTTGTTTTATTTATTTTTTTTTATTTTTATTTGGGATAATTATTATAGCAAAAAGTAAAAAATAGTGTTTTTTTTTCAAAATTGTCGCTCTTTTTCTGTTTATAGTGCAAAAAATCAAAAACGCAGAGGTGATCAATTACCACCAAAAGAAAGCTCTATTTGTGGGAAAAAAAGAATATACATTTTGTTTGGATACAGCATCGCACGACCACGCAATTGTCAGTTAAAGCGACGCAGTGCCATATCGCAAAAAATGGCCTGGTCATTAAGGGAGCAAATCCTTCCGGGGCTGAAGTGGTTAAAGTAACGCAGTGCAGTATTGCAAAAAATGGCCTGATCATGCTGGGGGTTAAACCTTCCAGAGCCGAAGTGGTTAATCACTTTTATTGCTGTCACAAGGAATGTAAACCTCCTTGTGACAACAATAAGCACATGACAGGTACTCTTTATGGAGAGATCTGTTGTCTATAATTATTATTATTATTATTATTTAGGTACTTATATAGCGCCGTCAATTTACGCAGAGCTTTACATATACATTGTACATTCACATCGGTCCCTACACTCAAGGAGCTTACAATCTAAAGTCCCTAACTCACATTCATATACTAGGGCCAATTTTAGACAGAAGCCAATTAATCTCTACCAGCATGTCTTTGGAGTGTGGGAGGAAACCGGCGTACCCGGAGGAAACCCACACAGGCACAGGGAGAGAACATGCAAACTCATAAGACCCCAAACCCCTCCTCTGAACTTAAACACATTCAAAACACCAAGATCTGTGTGTTCTAATGCTGTTGATTTTTTTTAATAGGCACCGTTGACATCCTGGTAGACCAGAAGTGATATCAGGTCTTCGCTTCTGGATTACCATAGTGGAGAGCCTACCAAAGCTGATCCCTGGCTTTGTTCAACTTTCCAACCAGCTGGCGGACCTGCCAGCTGGGCGCTTGGGTCTCCTGTTGGGACGGGAGAGCCCGCGCAAGCCGCAGAGGGCGATGGGAGGGTTAGCGGAGTTACCTGCTAGGGTTGCTTTACAAGAGAGCCAACCACCGACTCGAAAAAACGGTAATGGGGTGGCATGATCCCGGTGTAACCAGCCGAAGTCCAGGGACATACGGGTACGTTGCTGGTCCGGATGTGGTTATGCAGGCATGGTCCACTGTTGTCACCATCAGGAAACTCTACCTGAGAAATGCCATGCATCCATAGCTGAAGTGCATGTAGACATAGGGAGTTATTTGCTAAAACCGGAGAGTGCAAAATCTGGTGCAGCAGTGCATAGAAACCAATCAGCTTCCAGGTTTTATTGTCGAAGCTTCATTGAACAAGCTGAAGTTAGAAGCTGATTGGCTATCATGCACAGCTGCACCAGATTCTGAGTACTCCAGTTTTAGTAAATGAACCTATTTGTGGCTGCATATAGGCTGCAGGAGATCAGCAGCACTGTAGCTGAAGTCCATATTGCTGTAAAAAGCCACTGTAGAGTCAGTTTGTTACCTTGAGTTGTTTTTCGGTCACGTTCTTTTTAGATATGGAATGCGGAGTAAATGGCAATATACATTTTTTTTATTACAGACCCACCCTAGAGCTCCCAGCCCACCATGAAAAAGCTGGAACATCTGCCAATATTACATTTATTTATTGTTTCAGAGAAACGGAAGTCAAAGGTATATGAGCAATCAACTCCACCAGTGCCCAATGAGCTGAGTGAATCCTCTACAAGCAGCGTGCTGATAGGAGAAGAAATTCAGTCCCTCGCAATCAGACTCGGTGATCTGGAGAAGGTGAGATGCTGTATTAGATGGATAGTCCTCTGCTACCTCAGTGGTATGGACATATGCAACACAGTGTTAATTTTGTCGACTAAAACATTTTAGTCGACTAACCTAATACCATTTTAGTCGACTAAAACTAAAACAATTGAGATGACTAAAATACGACTAAAACTAAAATGCCATTTTAGTCAAAAGACTGAAGCCTCGTACACACGACGGAGAATCTCGTAAGGAAAAACCCGTCGTTTTTCCCTGACAAGATTCTTGACAAGAATCTTGTCCCGGCCGAGTGTACACACGCTCGATTTAAAAGAACCGCCGTTCTTTTGAATGGAACAAACGCGGTGACGTCATCGACTACGACGAGCGTGCGCTCGTCACATTCGATACCCTCGCCGCCATCTTGCTACACCCTACCTATGCCTAGGAAGCTACCGCGCATGCGTCAAAGTCATTTCGAGCATGCACGGGTTTCCACGGCGACAGGTAAGTGTTACACACGCTCGGGTTTCTTGTCGGGAAACAGGCCGACGAGAATCCCGACGAGGAAATAGAGAGCAGGATCTCTATTTTTCTCATCGAGATTCTGGGCAGTTTGCTTGACGAGAAACCTGAAAGCCTCGTACACACGACCGGTCTACTCGGCAAGAAAGCTCTGCAAGCAGTTTTCTTGCTGGTTCTTGCCGAGAAAATATGAATAAAATTAGTTTTAGTCAACTAAAATTATTTTAGTCGACTAAAATGTACTGGACATTATAGTCGACTAAAATGTCCTGGAGATTTAGTCGACTAAATACGACTAAAACTAAAACAATTGCAGAAGACTAAAATGGGGCTAAAACTAAAATGCAATTTTAGTCTTAAGACTGAAGCCCTGTACACACGATCGGATATTCTATGGATTCTAATCCGATGGTTTTGTCCATCGGAAATCCGATGAAGCTGACTTCCATCAGTCTTGCCTACACACCATCAGTCAAAAAACCGACCGTCCCAAACGCGGTGACGTAAAACACTCCGATGAGCCGAGAAAAATGAAGTTCTATGCTTCTGAGCATGCGTCGACTTGATTCTGAGCATGCGTGGGTTTTTTATCCGAAGGACTTGCCCATAGATGATCGGATTTTGCTATCGGTTTTTGATCCATCGGAAAAATTTATAACATGTTCTATTTTTTAACACCGATGGAAAAAAGACCGATGGGGCCCATACACGATCGGTTTGTCCGATGAAAAAAGTCCATCGGACTGTTTTCATCGGTAAAACCGATTGTGTGTACAGGGCTTAAGAGTAAAACTAAATTGAAATTTGCTGCCAAAATGAACACTGATGCAACATAAAGCATTTTCTATAGCACTGAGGCTAAAGCCTCATACACACTATCAGATTTTCTGTGGACAAAGCGTAGGACTTTTGTCTGAAGGGCAACAAACACGAAACTATGTGTTTTTTCAGCTCTTTAGCGCCACCCTTTGGGCAACTTCTGCTAATGTTGTGTTATGGTGAGCATTGCTTTTGAGCATGCATATTTGTACTTTGGCTTTTTGCCCGACGGACTTCTGTACACACGATCGGAAAATCCGACAACACACAATTGTTGGCAGATAATTTTAAAGCATGCTATCCCACATTTGTTGGCGGAAAATCCGACAACATTTGGCCGATGGAGCGTACAAACGGTTGGATTTTCCGACAACAGCCCGTCATCACACAAATCCGATCGTGTGTACGGGCCTTTAGACTTACCAGTGCATGCTTAATCCCAAGAGTGGTTAAAGCGGAACTTTACTCTCTCAATTAGACATGTGTGGTTTGTTTCATTCCGAATCAAAATTCTGATGTATTTTTCATTTTTGGGAAATTTGAATGTATCCGAATTACAACAGTAATAAATATAAGCGTATCCAAAATAACGACACAAAATTTTGGACCAAATTTGAATAGTTTTCTGATTTGAATTAGAATTTCCGAATAGAATAGAAAATAAAGGAATAGAACAGAAAATAAAAGAATAGAACAGAACAGGAAAAAATAGAATAGAGAAATGGAAAATAAAAGAATAGAGTAAAACAGAACAAAATAGAATCGAAAATAAAAGAACCGAATATAATAAAATCGAAAATAATAGAATAGAATCAAATTTGCATAAACAAATCGAATTCCAAAAGCAAATTAAATGAATTTATCGAATTTAACCAAAATTATTTATGTAAATAATGAATCAAAACGAAACAAATTTCTTTGTTCTGCACATGTCTAATTCTTAATTATCATTGCTTATTTTTAATCCTCATGCTGCTAGCATTAGTAGATAGATAAAGTAAATAGATAGAAAAATATATTGTATTTACAGTGGTCCCTTGGATTACGAGCATAATTTGTTCCAGAAGAATGCTTATAATCCAAAGCACTTGTATATCAAAGCGAGTTTCCCCATAGAAAATAATGGAAACTCAGATAATCTGTTCCAGTGGCACTGCTAGTGTATGCAGTACTGCATGAAACTAGAGGTGGGGGGGTTGCTGGATACATTCGGAAACACTCTGATGCACTCGGAGAGGCTCAGAGACACTCGGGAATGGAGTGTTTCCAAGCGGCTCCGAGTGTCATCAGCGCCCCCGCACCTCTGGCCAAATGCGGTACTGCACACCCCAGAGGCTTTGAACCTGCTCAAACCAAGTCAGGATTTTGTAAAAATAAAAGCTTGTATTGCGAAACGCTCGTAAACTGTGTTACTCGTGAAACGAGGTATTACACTACTTGTTTTTCTTCAGTTACTTCCTGGTTTCTTGCCTAGGCCAATGATGTGGGGAGGAGAGGAGGAAGGATTTTCTCAGCTAAGCACCCTCCTGCCTGCATGCCTGTGCTAAGGGCAGATGTATTCCAGGAACAAATGCTGGGGGGGGGGCTGTTTTTGTAGCCTCCCTGGCGGTATGATTATGTCAGATTTTTGATGCTGAATTAGTACCATTATTTTGCATGGAAATTTCGCGTTTTATATTTTAGGCCTGTAATTCTTAGGAATAACTCACTTAAATCTGTCCAAAAAAGAGTCTAGTAGACATCCCGGGTATGATAAAGTTTATAACACAAAATCATAAATTATAATATAATAACTATAAATAATTAAAAAAAATAATAAGATAATAATTATAATAAAATTTATTTCCCCACTATTCACTATCGCTCAATTCTGCACTTGTTCTTATTTACTATCGCTGTTTTCTAGCTGGTCTCTAACCACTTTGACATAAAGGGACACTTTTTGGTTGCTATGGACAATCTCCAGTTTCCAGGCAGAAAGAACAGTATATATAATATAAAAGTGCATGCAGGGCACTGGACAAAGCACTAGAGACGAATGGGATATGAAATAATTTCATACAGTAATGTATTCTGTAAGATTACAGTGTACTGTATGTATTATGAATTTTGCCATTTTTTAATTTGCCGCCAGGCTCCGCCCCCGTGCGTCGCAACGCTCGCAGGGAACGGAGCCTGGCACACAGAGGCATCGGGCGGAGGACACAGCCCGCGGACACAGCGGGGGGACATTGCAGGATCCTGGGAACAAGGTAAGTACACTGCACCAGGGTCCTGCAATGCAATCCCGAGTCTGGCTCTGGGGGTTACCGCTAATGGTACTGAAATTTAACCCCCGAGCCACACTTGGGAAAACCGCCAGGGAGGTTAAAGTGATTTCTCAGTAAAATAAAGCACAGAGACATGGATGGATGGGGGAGTTTGCTTTAAACAATAAAAATGAATCAAATAGAGTTTCTTTCTCGTACATCACGGGACACAGAGCGGCATAGTCATTACTATGTGGGTTATATAGTTTACCTTCAGGTGCTGGCACTGGCAACTTCCAAACCGGAAGTACCCTCCCCTATATAAGCCCCTCCCATCCGGGAGCACCTCAGTTTTTTGCCAGTGTCTAAGGTGTTGGCCAAGAAGTAACATGTGTTTTTCACTGAGCTTGCGTACAGGTTCTTTTGGGCCTCAGTAAGCTATTCCGGATCCGACCAAAAAAGCTTCATAGCTAAACGGTCGGTACCCGGGCCTTGCAGAGAAGAGCAAGGTTTTGCCTGTAATGCTTCTCTTAGGAGGGCTGGACCCTGGGATCCAGAGCTCTGGTCATACCCACGACCAAGATGTTTTCTGTGCAGGGTGCTATACAGGTCCAGGGGAGTGGAATCCTTGGGAACCCGGTCCCTGAAGGTTTAATTACAATGCCTGCCGTGAGAGGTGAAGTTTGGGCTTCTGTGGACCAAACAGAGTCCTGCGGCGGGGAAAAGGTAAGTGGGGGCCCCTCAGGAACTTGGTTCTATTGGGGGACCCCCAAGCCTAATATGTCTTTCTGCCTGTTACCTAACGGTATTCCCGCTAAATATCTGTGCATGCCTATAACTACTAAAAAATGTAATAATTTTAAGAGTGGTCAAGAATTAGGGTTGTCCCGATACCGATACTAGTATCGGTATCGGGACCGATACCGAGCATTTGCGCGAGTACTTGTACTCGCGCAAATGCTCCCGATGCCTGATCCGATACCTGTGATGGGGAGAGAGAGGCGGCGTGCAACAGGAAGTCCGTGGGTGGAGTCAGCGGGCGGAGTCAGCGGGCAGAGCGAGCGAGCAGGTAAGCTGGCGGGGTGGGGGGGGAATGGGGGCAGCCGCATCATCCATCGGTGACCGGAGCCGTCACATTGGGTAACTGAAGTGACGCTCCGTGTTGCCGGTGTACACTGTCAGTGCTTTAACCAATCCCGGGTCCCGACGCCCATCTTGGTACACCCTGCACTCGGCCACATTAAGCCAGCAGCGGACATCTTGTTACACCCAGCCCATATAGTTTGGGCTAGGTGTAACAAGATGTCCGCTGCTGCTTTTATGTAGCCAAGTGCAGGGTGTAGCAAGATGGGCGTTACAGGGGGCAGAAAAAATTTATTTAGGTTGCTTTCGTGTCATTTCAGTGCCTGCCCATAAGTGCCAGCCATCTGTCAGTGCCCATCCATCAGTACCAGCTATCCATCAGTGCCACTGCCAGCCATCAGTGTGTGCCATCTATCAGTGCCATTTTTCAGTGTGTGCCACCTACCAGTGCCATCTTTCAGTGCCAGCCATCAGTGCGTGCCACTCATCAGTGCTGCATACTCAGTGCCACCTATCAGTGCCCATCCATCAGTGCCACTGCCAGCCATCAGTGCCATCTTTCAGTGCGTGCCACCTATCAGTGCCATATTTCAGTGCCAGCCATCAGTGCGTGCCACTCATCAGTGCTGCATAATCAGTGCCACCTATCAGTGCCCATCCATCAGTGCGTGCCATCTATCAGTGCCATCTTTCAGTGCATGCCACCTATCAGTGTCATCTTTCAGTGCCAGCCATCAGTGCGTGCCACTCATCAGTGCCACCTATCAGTGCCCATCCATCAGTGCCACTGCCAGCCATCAGTCAGTGCCACCTTTTAGTGCCCATCAGCCAGTGCCATCTATCAATGCGTCACATGACATTAAAAAAAAAGTATCGGTATTCGGTATCGGCGAGCACTTGAAAAAAAGTATCGGTACTTGTACTCGGTCTTAAAAAAGTGGTATCGGGACAACCCTATCAAGAATAAAAAAAAAAAATGGTTAAACCGCGGTACCTGTGTTAAACCACTAGAGGCCGCTGTGGAACGTTGTTTTCTTGTCATGTGGATTTTTTCTTTCCAAGTCAAAATCCAGGCAGATGGTGAGTTCTCTGGATGGGAAACTGTTTCCTCTGCCATGTTGCAATGCTCGTCCATCCCCTCGGCCCTGTGGCAAACAGGGCCCTGGCTTCTGTCCCTAGTTCCTTTCAAAAAAAGAGCGCCGAAGGCGCACGTGCCCACGCGCCTCTATTTATAGAGGTGAGCTGAAAAAAGGGGCGGAGCTTGGTGGATGACGCTCTGTGCGCGCCGCAGCGCTTCTGCGCATGTGCGGGCGTCCCAGCATTATAAAAAGCACAATTAGCTGTTGTCAGCTGGTTATGAAAGGCAGAAACAGAGCTGGCAACATTTAGAAAGGCATACAGCAGGCGGTTGATGCAGGCATCCCCATAGAAAGGCACATTAGTAGACACCAACTGTTTATATAGCAGCAATTGTGCTAGACTATTGTCAGTAAGTGGTGTATTTCGGCTGGAATACCTCAGCTTTGGGCTTAGGAATATGCTGTCTAAAGTCTCTGGGACTAAGAATCCCAGGAAGCATAGGGGGTCTCCATCGGGCTCTGAGGATCTTGGGCATGCTTCGGCTGCACCAATCTCCCCTGAAAAATCAGAGGTTAGTGACCGTAGAGCACCCTCAGGAGTACTTGGTACTGTGGCTGTCCTCAGTTCACCTGCTCCTGTGTATATAACAGAGAAGGTTTTTTTCCTCAGCTCTGGGAGGACTGGAAGAGAGATTGACAACATTGATCGCTGCTTCCCTGTCAAAGGGAAAGTGCGCCCGATCTCCGTCTCCTCCCTCAGAGTGCCTGTTAGCAGAGCAACAGTCCCATACAGGGATCGACCTACCTGAAGGGGATCAGGATGAGGTTGATTCTGTTGTAGAGGAATCAACAGTGGAAGAGTCATTCTCAGCATCACATGCTGAAAGATTATGGGTTCAGTCCCTGACTAACATGGTCCGATCAGCATTAAAATGCCCTTGCGGAGCCATCATCCACTTCTGTCTCCTCGTTGGGGTCGCTAAAAGCCCCCCAGACTGTTTGTTCCTTTCCAATCCATCCTTTACTGGAAGGGCTCATTTACCAGGATTAGGAGCATCCTGATAAAATATTTACTCCTCCCAAGAGATTTCCGGTGGTCTATCCCATGGAGGATAAGTTCATCAAAAAAAAAAAATGGAGGGTCCCTACAGGGGACGCAGCCATCTCTTGTGTGAATAAATCACTGACATGTCCAGTAGATAATGTCCAAATGTTCAAGGACCCAATAGATAAAAAATTGGAGTCCTTAATAAAATCTGCTTTCTCTACAGCAGGCTTGGTGACACAACCAGCAGTGGCAGCTATTGGGGTCTGCCAAGCAGGGAAGGATCAGTTGAAACAGGTCTTAAGGGACTTGCCAGATCAGCAGGCTCTTGCCCTAGCTGATCTACCTAGAGCCTTATGATTTGCGGTTGACGCCATAAAGGATTCAATCCACCAGGCCTCCCGCCTTACGCTGTCTGTAGTACATATGCGCAGGCTTCTATGGCTCAAAAACTGGTCTGCTGAAGCTCCCTGTAAAAAATTCCTGGTTAGCTTCCCATTTCATGGTGAACGCTTATTCGGGGAAGACCTGGACAGATATATCCAGAAAATTTCCAGCGGTAAAAGTATACTCTTGCCGATTAAAAACAGAGTTAGAGGTCCCTCTTTTAAGAGGCCTGCTTCTCCAGTCCCTGGGACATCGGCTGTGAAACAGTTCCGACGGCCTCCTTGGTCAAATCCCGGGGGTAAAAAATCAGGGACAATCGCAGGGTAACAAGAAACCCTGGGTCAGGAAAGGTACAAAACCTCCCCCCAAGTCAAATTCATGAAGGGTTGCCCCCACTCAATCGGGTGGGGGGAAGACTCCAGTTGTTCGCAGAGACCTGGCGGGACACGATCAGAGAGAGATGGGTGCTCTCCGCAGTAAGTCTGGGAAGAGATTGGAGTTAAAAGACTCCCCTCTTTCCCATTTTATGAGGTCAAACGTGCCAAGGGATCCCCGGAAGAGAGGATCCCTCCTGTTGGCACTAGAACAACTATTGCTCCAAGGAGTAATTATGGAGGTTCCCCTGAATAGGGGTTCGGGTTTTACTCAAACCTCTTTACAGTCCCGAAGCCAAACGGGGACGTGAGCCCCATATTAAATCTAAAAGGGCTAAACAAATTCCTACATATCAGGACTTTCCGGATGGAGTAGATCCGATCGGTGGCCACTGCCCTACAAGGGGAGGAATGGTTAGCCTCGATCGACATCAAAGATGCTTATTTGCACATTCCCATCTTTCCAGTCCACCAAAAATGTCTACGCTTTGCAGTAGAAGGGCGCCATTTTCAGTTCAGAGCCTTACCCTTCGGTCTGGCCACAGCACCACGAGTGTTCACAAAAATTCTGGCCCCATTATTGGCCAATCTAAGAACACGAGGTGTAACGATAATGGCATATCTAGACGACTTGTTGCTGATAGACCACTCAGTGGAAAAACTAGAAGTGGTTGTTCACGAGACAGTCAAGTATCTGGAATCTCACGGTTGGATTATCAACCGAGACAAGTCAGCCCTAAAACCAGTCAAAAGTCTGGAATACTTGGGGCTAAGGCTGGATTCAGACCAGAGAAAAATTTTCTGCCTCAAGAAAAGGTGTCGTCTTTGAGAGATTTGATCCACTTAGTGGGTACAAAAAATAGGATTTTTATAACAGCTTACCTGTAAAATCCTTTTCTTGGAGTACATCACGGGACACAGAGCGGCATAGTCATTACTATGTGGGTTATATAGTTTACCTTCAGGTGCTGGCACTGGCAACTTCCAAACCGGAAGTACCCTCCCCTATATAAGCCCCTCCCATCCGGGAGCACCTCAGTTTTGTAGCAAAGCAATAAGTGTCCCCAAAAGAGGGGTGGGAGCTCTGTGTCCCGTGATGTACTCCAAGAAAAGGATTTTACAGGTAAGCTGTTATAAAAATCCT
The DNA here is from genome assembly GCA_029206835.1 of Rana muscosa. Taxonomy (NCBI): domain Eukaryota; kingdom Metazoa; phylum Chordata; class Amphibia; order Anura; family Ranidae; genus Rana; species Rana muscosa. The sequence goes on from CM055128.1 coordinate 39,564,009, forward strand.
ATTTTCTTTCTCGTACATCACGGGACACAGAGCGGCATAGTCATTACTATGTGGGACGTCCCAAAGCAATGCCCAATGAGGGGGGGGGGATACACCATACATAAGCTGAGCGCTATCAGACATGAGGATCTTTTGCGGCCTGCAACACACTGCGCCCAAAGGCGACATCCTCCTGACTTCTAACGTCCACCTGGTAGAACCTAGTAAACGTGTGTACTGAAGACCATGTTGCGGCCTTACAGATTTGAGCCAGGGAGGCCTGGTGATGCACTTCCCATGAAGTTCCAACTGCTCTCGTGGAGTGCGCCCTAACTTTGAACGGAGGCGGTCTCCTTCTCAAGCCATAGGCTTGCATAATGACCTGTCGAATCCACTTGGCTAAAGTAGATTTTGACGCTGCCTGACCCTTTCTGGGGCCTTCCGGCAGAATAAACAAAGTATCCGTTCTGCGAATCTGAGCAGTGGCTTTTAGATAAGCTTTAACTGCTCTTACTACATCCAAAGAATGTAATAACTTTTCCTCTACCGAACTAGGTTTGGGGAAAAAGGAAGGAAGAACCACATCTTGGTTCAAATGAAACCTCGATACCACCTTAGGAAGAAAGGCTGGATGAGGACGTAACACTACTCTGTCCTTATGGATAACCAGATATGGCTCCCTACAGGACATAGCGGCTAATTCCGACACTCTTTTAGCCGAACAAATGGCTACTAGAAAAATCTATTTCCTGGTGAGAAGAACCAAGGAAATGTGCTGTAATGGTTCAAATGGTTGTTTCTGTAGAACCGACAGAACCAGGTTTAAGTCCCATGGACATATGGGAATATTAACCGGAGGGCTAATACCATCACTCCTTGTATAAAAGCTTTGACTAGTGAATGCAAAGCCAAGGGCCTTTGAAAAATATTGAAAAGGCCGAAATCTGACCCTTGATAGTACTCAAGGCAAGCTTCCTATCTACAGCCCACTGTAGGAAGTCCAGAATCCTACCTATTACGTACTTACGTGGATGCCATTTCCTGGCCTCACACCAAGCGATGTACGCCTTCCAGATTCTATAGTAGATCTGCCTGGATACCGGCTTCCTGGCATTGATCATGGTAGCTACCACAGGATTAGAGAGACCTCTCTTTTTTAGAATGTGGGCTTCAATAGCCAGGCCGTCAAACCTAGGGCTGGTAAGGAAGGGTGGTATATCGGTCCTTGCGAAAGCAGGTCCGGACGATGTGGGAGGGTCCAAGGACTCCCCACAGACATTTTTACAATCTCCGCGTACTATGCTCTTCGGGGCCACGCTGGAGCCACCAGAATCACTGGTTTCTTTTCTACCCTGATTCTGCGGAGTAATCGAGGTAACAATTGTGGCGGTGGGAATGCATATATCAGCTTGAACTGATCCCAAGGGAACACTAGGGCATCCGAGCCGCAAGCTAGGGGATCCCTTGTCCGAGAGACAAACCTGTCCACCTTTGCGTTGAATCTGGATGCTAGAAGATCTACATCCGGTGTTCCCCACCGCTGACATATTGTCCGGAAAACCTCGGGGTGAAGGGACCATTCCCCTGGGCATAATTGTTGGCGACTTAGAAAGTCCGCCTTCCAATTCTCCACTCCTGGAATGAATACCGCGGATATGGCTGGGACATATCTTTCTGCCCATTTCAGGATGCAATTTACTTCCCTCTGGGCTGCACGACTCCTGGTGCCACCCTGATGATTGATATATGCCACTGCCGTGGCATTGTCCGATTGAATTCTGACAGGGGACCCTTGGAGTTTGGATGTCCATGCTACTAGGGCATACCGGGCTGCTCGTATCTCTAAGAGATTGATGGGCAGGGCCTTTTCTGTATCCGACCATCTGCCCTGGAGAGACCATTGCTCCAGTATTGCTCCCCAGCCTATAAGGCTGGCATCTGTAGTGACCACCTTCCAAGAAATCGGACTGAAGGATTTCCCTTTTTCCAGATTCTGGGGAACCAACCACCAACGGAGGCTCTTGCGAACGGAAGGGGACATTGGTAAGTCTAGGGCCTGAACTTTTTTGTTCCAGGCTGACAGTATGGCCCTTTGCAAATTCCTTGAATGGAATTGACTGTAGGGTACTGCTTCGAATGATGCCACCATTTTTCCCATCAGCCTCATGCACAGGCGTATGGACGGCTGTCTTTTTGTACCCACTAAGTGGATCAAATCTCTCAAAGACGACACCTTTTCTTGAGGCAGAAAATTTTTCTCTGGTCTGAATCCAGCCTTAGCCCCAAGTATTCCAGACTTTTGACTGGTTTTAGGGCTGACTTGTCTCGGTTGATAATCCAACCGTGAGATTCCAGATACTTGACTGTCTCGTGAACAACCACTTCTAGTTTTTCCACTGAGTGGTCTATCAGCAACAAGTCGTCTAGATATGCCATTATCGTTACACCTCGTGTTCTTAGATTGGCCAATAATGGGGCCAGAATTTTTGTGAACACTCGTGGTGCTGTGGCCGGACCGAAGGGTAAGGCTCTGAACTGAAAATGGCGCCCTTCTACTGCAAAGAGTAGAAATTTTTGGTGGACTGGAAAGATGGGAATGTGCAAATAAGCATCTTTGATGTCGATCGAGGCTAACCATTCCTCCCCTTGTAGGGCAGTGGCCACCGATCGGATCTACTCCATCCGGAAAGTCCTGATATGTATGAATTTGTTTAGCCCTTTTAGATTTAATATGGGCCTCACGTCCCCGTTTGGCTTCGGGACTGTAAAGAGGTTTGAGTAAAACCCGAACCCCTATTCAGGGGAACCTCCATAATTACTCCTTGGAGCAATAGTTGTTCTAGTGCCAACAGGAGGGATCCTCTCTTCCGGGGATCCCTTGGCACGTTTGACCTCATAAAATGGGAAAGAGGAGAGTCTTTTAACTCCAATCTCTTCCCAGACTTACTGCGGAGAGCACCCATCTGTCTCTGATCGTGTCCCGCCAGGTCTCTGCGAACAACTGGAGTCTTCCCCCCACCCGATTGAGTGGGGGCAACCCTTCATGAATTTGACTTGGGGGGAGGTTTTGTACCTCTCCTGACCCAGGGTTTCTTGTTACCCTGCGATTTGTCCCTGATTTTTTACCCCCGGGATTTGACCGAGGAGGCCGTCGGAACTGTTTCACAGCCGATGTCCCAGGGACTGGAGAAGCAGGCCTCATAAAAGAGGGACCTCTAACTCTGTTTTTAACCGGCAAGAGTGTACTTTTACCGCTGGAAATTTTCTGGATATATCTGTCCAGGTCTTCCCCGAATAAGCGTTCACCATGAAATGGGAAGCTAACCAGGAATTTTTTACAGGGAGCTTCAGCAGACCAGTTTTTGAGCCATAGAAGCCTGCGCATCTGTACTACAGACAGCGTAAGGCGGGAGGCCTGGTGGATTGAATCCTTTATGGCGTCAACCGCAAATCATAAGGCTCTAGGTAGATCAGCTAGGGCAAGAGCCTGCTGATCTGGCAAGTCCCTTAAGACCTGTTTCAACTGATCCTTCCCTGCTTGGCAGACCCCAATAGCTGCCACTGCTGGTTGTGTCACCAAGCCTGCTGTAGAGAAAGCAGATTTTAATAAGGACTCCAATTTTTTATCTATTGGGTCCTTGAACATTTGGACGTTATCTACTGGACATGTCAGTGATTTATTCACACAAGAGATGGCTGCGTCCCCTGTAGGGACCCTCCATTTTTTTGATGAACTTATCCTCCATGGGATAGACCACCGGAAATCTCTTGGGAGGAGTAAATATTTTATCAGGATGCTCCTAATCCTGGTAAATGAGCCCTTCCAGTAAAGGATGGATTGGAAAGGAACAAACAGTCTGGGGGGCTTTTAGCGACCCCAACGAGGAGACAGAAGTGGATGATGGCTCCGCAAGGGGCATTTTAATGCTGATCGGACCATGTTAGTCAGGGACTGAACCCATATTCTTTCAGCATGTCATGCTGAGAATGACTCTTCCACTGTTGATTCCTCTACAACAGAATCAACCTCATCCTGATCCCCTTCAGGTAGGTCGATCCCTGTATGGGACTGTTGCTCTGCTAACAGGCACTCTGAGGGAGGAGACGGAGATCGAGCGCGCTTTCCCTTTTCACCTAATTGTGCTTTTTATCATGCTGGGACGCCCGCACATGCGCAGAAGCGCTGCGGCGTGCACAGAGCGTCATCCACCAAGCTCCGCCCCTTTTTCCAGCTCACCTCTATAAATAGAGGCGCGTGCACGCGCACGAGCGCGGGCACGTGTGCCTTCGGCGCTCTTTTTTGAAAGGAACTAGGGACAGAAGCCAGGGCCCTGTTTGCCACAGGGCCGAGGGGATGGACGAGCATTGCAACATGGCAGAGGAAACAGTTTCCCATCCAGAGAACTCACCATCTGCCTGGATTTTGACTTGGAAAGAAAAAATCCACATGACAAGAAAACAACGTTCCACAGCGGCCTCTAGTGGTTTAACACAGGTACCGCGGTTTAACCATTTTTTATTTTTTTTTCTTGACCACTCTTAAAATTATTACATTTTTTAGTAGTTATAGGCATGCACAGATATTTTCGCGAATACCGTTAGGTAACAGGCAGAAAGACATATTAGGCTTGGGGGTCCCCCAATAGAACCAAGTTCCTGAGGGGCCCCCACTTACCTTTTCCCCGCCGCAGGACTCTGTTTGGTCCACAGAAGCCCAAACTTCACCTCTCACGGCAGGCATTGTAATTAAACCTTCAGGGACCGGGTTCCCAAGGATTCCACTCCCCTGGACCTGTATAGCACCCTGCACAGAAAACATCTTGGTCGTGGGTATGACCAGAGCTCTGGATCCCAGGGTCCAGCCCTCCTAAGAGAAGCATTACAGGCAAAACCTTGCTCTTCTCTGCAAGGCCCAGGTACCGACCGTTTAGCTATGAAGCTTTTTTGGTCGGATCCGGAATAGCTTACTGAGGCCCAAAAGAACCTGTACGCAAGCTCAGTGAAAACAGATGTTACTTCTTGGCCAACACCTTAGACACTGGCAAAAAACTGAGTTGCTCCCGGATGGGAGGGGCTTATATAGGGGAGGGTACTTCCGGTTTGGAAGTTGCCAGTGCCAGCACCTGAAGGTAAACTATATAACCCACATAGTAATGACTATGCCGCTCTGTGTCCCGTGATGTACGAGAAAGAAAGACAGCCGTCGATACGCCTGTGCATGAGGCTGATGGGAAAAATGGTGGCATCATTCGAAGCAGTACCCTACGGTCAATTCCATTCAAGGAATTTACAAAGGGCCATACTGTCAGCCTGGAACAAAAAAGTTCAGGCCCTAGACTTACCAATGTCCCCTTTCGTTCGCAAGAGCCTCCGTTGGTGGTTGGTTCCCCAGAATCTGGAAAAAGGGAAATCCTTCAGTCCGATTTCTTGGAAGGTGGTCACTACAGATGCCAGCCTTATAGGCTGGGGAGCAGTACTGGAGCAATGGTCTCTCCAGGGCAGATGGTCGGATACAGAAAAGGCCCTGCCCATCAATCTCTTAGAGATACGAGCAGCCCGGTATGCCCTAGTAGCATGGACATCCAAACTCCAAGGGTCCCCTGTCAGAATTCAATCGGACAATGCCACGGCAGTGGCATATATCAATCATCAGGGTGGCACCAGGAGTCGTGCAGCCCAGAGGGAAGTAAATTGCATCCTGAAATGGGCAGAAAGATATGTCCCAGCCATATCCGCGGTATTCATTCCAGGAGTGGAGAATTGGAAGGCGGACTTTCTAAGTCGCCAACAATTATGCCCAGGGGAATGGTCCCTTCACCCCGAGGTTTCCTGGACAATATGTCAGCGGTGGGGAACACCGGATGTAGATCTTCTAGCATCCAGATTCAACGCAAAGGTGGACAGGTTTGTCTCCCGGACAAGGGATCCCCTAGCTTGCGGCTTGGATGCCCTAGTGTTCCCTTGGGATCAGTTCAAGCTGATAGATGCATTCCCACCGCCACAATTGTTACCTCGATTACTCTGCAGAATCAGGGTAGAAAAGAAACCAGTGATTCTGGTGGCTCCAGCGTGGCCCGAAGAGCATGGTACGCAGAGATTGTAAAAATGTCTGTGGGGAGTCCTTGGACCCTCCCACATCGTCCGGACCTGCTTTCGCAAGGACCGATATACCACCCTTCCTTACCAGCCCTAGGTTTGACGGCCTGGCTATTGAAGCCCACATTCTAAAAAAGAGAGGTCTCTTTAATCCTGTGGTAGCTACCATGATCAATGCCAGGAAGCCGGTATCCAGGCAGATCTACTATAGAATTTGGAAGGCGTACATCGCTTGGTGTGAGGCCAGGAAATGGCATCCACGTAAGTACGTAATAGGTAGGATTCTGGACTTCCTACAGTGGGCTGTAGATAGGAAGCTTGCCTTGAGTACTATCAAGGGTCAGATTTCGGCCTTGTCAATATTTTTTCAAAGGCCCTTGGCTTTGCATTCACTAGTCAAAGCTTTTATACAAGGAGTGATGCGTATTAGCCCTCCGGTTAATATTCCCATATGTCCATGGGACTTAAACCTGGTTCTGTCGGTTCTACAGAAACAACCATTTGAACCATTACAGCACATTTCCTTGGTTCTTCTCACCAGGAAATTGATTTTTCTAGTAGCCATTTGTTCGGCTAAAAGAGTGTCGGAATTAGCCGCTATGTCCTGTAGGGAGCCATATCTGGTTATCCATAAGGACAGAGTAGTGTTACGTCCTCATCCAGCCTTTCTTCCTAAGGTGGTATCGAGGTTTTATTTGAACCAAGATGTGGTTCTTCCTTCCTTTTTCCCCAAACCTAGTTCAGTAGAGGAAAAATTATTACATTCTTTGGATGTAGTAAGAGCAGTTAAAGCTTATCTAAAAGCCACTGCTCAGATTCGTAGAACGGATACTTTGTTTATTCTGCCGGAAGGCCCCAGAAAGGGTCAGGCAGCGTCAAAATCTACTTTAGCCAAGTGTATTCGACAGGTCATTATGCAAGCCTATGGCTTGAGAAGGAGACCGCCTCCGTTCAAAGTTAGGGCGCACTCCACGAGAGCAGTTGGAACTTCATGGGCAGTGCATCACCAGGCCTCCCTGGCTCAAGTCTGTAAGGCCACAACATGGTCTTCAGTTCACACGTTTACTAGGTTCTACCAGGTGGACGTTAGAAGTCAGGAGGATGTCGCCTTTGGGCGCAGTGTGTTGCAGGCCGCAAAAGATCCTCATGTCTGATAGCGCTCAGCTTATGTATGGTGTATCCCCCCCCCCTCATTGGGCATTGCTTTGGGACGTCCCACATAGTAATGACTATGCCGCTCTGTGTCCCGTGATGTACGAGAAAGAAAATAGGATTTTTATAACAGCTTACCTGTAAAATCCTTTTCTTGGAGTACATCACGGGACACAGAGCTCCCACCCCTCTTTTGGGGACACTTATTGCTTTGCTACAAAACTGAGGTGCTCCCGGATGGGAGGGGCTTATATAGGGGAGGGTACTTCCGGTTTGGAAGTTGCCAGTGCCAGCACCTGAAGGTAAACTATATAACCCACATAGTAATGACTATGCCGCTCTGTGTCCCGTGATGTACTCCAAGAAAAGGATTTTACAGGTAAGCTGTTATAAAAATCCTATTTTTTGGTTTGTGGTGCTCAGATCAATGCTCAGAAAAATAGACAAACCGGAAAGCCTGTAGCCCTCTTTTTGCCTTTGGCTGCTCCTTAAAGGAGGAAGCCGAAGAGTAGGAGACGCATGGAATCATTATGCCGGCTCTGGATGCCTCCTGCCATCAGTGTATGCTAAACACAATGGAGGAACCTTTCAGTACTCTCAGCATACACTGATGATAAATAGTTCTCGGTATGCAAAGTACACGGTAGGTTCAGTAAATTAAAATCTTGTGTAATGTTGGCAATTAGTTTGACGTTCTACCTCAGCTTCCTCTTTTTTTTTTCTTCATTTCCCTTTTAAACATCAAAACTTTTCACATGCATCAGCAGTCTCTGGCCTTGTTTCCCAGATGGTGGGGGCCCATTCAGCATTTGTGTGACATCAAGCAGTATAGAATTTCCAAGGGAGCAACGAATGACAGCGGATTTAGAGTATCTGGCATGGGCCACCTTGTGTCATCATAGTCAGTCTACTGCAGAGTTTAATACTTCAAGCACTTCGTTTAACCTCTGGAAGATTTATCCCCCTTCATGACCAGGCCATTTTTTGCGATACGGCCCTGCATTACTTTAACTGACAACTGCGCAGTCATGCAGCGCTGTACCCGAATAAAATTGATGTCCTGTTTTCTTTTTCGTACATCACGGGACACAGAGCGACTTAGTCATTACTAATGGGTTATATAGTTTACCTTCAGGTGTTGGCACTGGCCAATTCCAAACCGGAAGTACCCTCCCCTATATAAGCCCCTCCCACCCGGGAGCACCTCAGTTTTTTGCCAGTGTCTAAGGTGTTGGCCAAAGAGTAACATGTGTTTTCACTGGGCTTGCGTACAGGTTCTTTTGGGCCTTAGTAAGCTGTTCCGGATCCCACCAAAAAAAGCTTCATAGCTAAACGGTCGGTACCCGGGCCTTGCAGCAGAAGAGCAAGGTTTTGCCTGTAATGCTTCTCTTAGGAGGGCTGGACCCTGGGATCCAGAGCTCTGGTCATACCCACGACCAAGACGCTGTCTGTGCAGGGTGCTATACAGGTCCAGGGGAGTGGAATCCTTGGGAACCCGGTCCCTGAAGGTTTAATTACAATGCCTGCCGTGATAGGTGAAGTTTGGACTTTTGTGGACCAAACAAAGTCCTGCGGCGGGGATCAGGTAAGTGGGGGCCCTCAGGAACTTGGTTCTATTGGGGGACCCCCAAGCCTAATTTGTCTTTCTGTCTGTTACCTAACGGTATTCCCGCTAAATATCTGTGTTTGCCTATAACTACTGAAAATGTAAAATTTTAATAGTAGTCAAGAAAAAAAAAAAAAAAACAGGGACCGCGGTACCTGTGTTAAACCACTAGAGGCCGCTGTAGTCCATTTTTCTTGTAAATGTGGATCTTTGGTTTTCTCAACTCAAAAGATCCAGGCAGCTGGTAAGTTTCTCTGAGGGAATCCACTTCCTCTGCCCTGTTGCTGCGTTCATCCACCGCACAGGCCCTCCGGCAAAAAGGGCCCTGGCTCCTAGTCCTCTGTTGGTTTTTCGAAAAGGGCGCCATTGGCGCACGGGCGCGCGCGCGGGCGCGTGCACGCGCCTCCTATGAAAAAAAAGGGGCGGGGCGGGTGGATGACGCTCGATGCGCGCCGCGGCGCTTCTGCGCATGTGCGGGCGTCCCAGCATGGTTAAAAGACACAGTACAAGTGTCAGCTGCATGCAAACAGAGCTAGCAACAAACAGTGGCACACAGAGGCGGTTGATGCAGGCATCCCCATAGAAAGGCACTTTAGTGGACACCAGCTGGTATATAGCAGCACCTGTGTTAGACTATTACCAGCAAAAATTGGTGTATGACGACGGGAATACCTCAGCTTTGTGCTTAAAGGATATGTCGTCCAGACGCTCCGGAAATAAATCTTCCAGGAAGCCAAAGGGGTCTCCATCGGGCTCTGAGGATATTGGGCATGCTTGCACTGCACCAATCTCCCCTGAGAATGCAGAGGTCAGTAGCCGTAGAAACCCCGCAGGAATGTCTGGTACTGCGGCTGTCCCCAGTCCACCTGCTCCTGTATATATAACAGAGGAGGTTTTATCCTCAACTCTGGGAGGATTGGAAGAGAGATTAACAGCATTGATCGCTGCTTCCCTGTCACAGGAAAAGCGCGTCCGATCTCCGTCTCCTCCTTCAGAGTGCCTGTTAGTGGAGGAACAGCCCCACACAGAGATCGACCTACCTGAAGGGGATCAGGATGAGGTTGATTCACTTATAGAGGAATCAACAGTGGAAGAACCTTTCTCAGCTTCTCAGGCTGAAAGATTATGGGTTCAGTCTCTGACTAACATGGTCCGATCAGCATTTAAAATGCCTCTGGCGGAACCACCATCCACTACGGTTTCCTCGCTGGGGTCGCTAAAAGCTCCCCAGGCGGTCTGTTCCTTCCCAATCCACCCTTTATTAGAAGGGCTTATTTACCAGGATTGGGAGCATCCTGATAAAATATTTGCTCCCCCCAAGAGATTTCCGGTGATCTATCCCATGGAGGATAAGTTCATAAGAAAATGGAGGGTCCCTATAGTGGACGCAGCCATCTCTTCTGTTAACAAATCACTGACATGTCCAGTAGATAATGTTCCAATGTTCAAAGACCCAATAGATAAAAAATTGGAGTCTTTACTAAAATCTGCTTTCTCTACAGCAAGTATGGTGACACAACCTGCGGTAGCAGCGATTGGAGTCTGCCAAGCAGTGAAAGATCAGTTGAAACAAGTCTTAAGGGACTTACCAGATCAGCAGGCTCATGCCCTAGCTGACCTGCCTAGAGCCTTGTGTTTTGCGGTGGACGCCATAAAGGATACAATCCAACAGGCCTCCCGCTTTACGCTGTCTATAGTACATATGCGTAGGCTTTTGTGGCTCAAAAACTGGTCTGCTGAAGCTCCCTGTAAAAGACTGCTGGTTAGCTTCCCATTTCATGGAGAACGCTTATTTGGAGAAGATCTGGACAAATATATCCAGAAAATTTCTGCCGGTAAAAGTTCACTCTTACCGGTTAAGAACAAGGGTAGAAGTCCTTCTTTTAAGAGGCCTACCTCTCCAGTCCCGGGCACATCGGCTGTGAAGCAGTTCCGACGGCCTCCGCGGTCAAATTCAGGGGGCAGAAATCAGGGACAATCACAGGGTAACAAGAAGCCCTGGATCAAGAGAGGTACAAAACCTCCCCCTAAGGCATGAAGTATTGCCCCCGCTCAATCGGGTGGGGGGAAGACTTCAGTTGTTCACAGAGACCTGGCGGGACACCATCAGAGACAGATGGGTGCTCTCCGCAGTAAGTCTGGGATACAAGCTGGAGTTAAAAGGCACTCCTCCTGCCCAATTTATGAGGTCAAACGTGCCAAGAGATCCCCAAAAGAGAGGATCCCTCCTTCTGGCACTAGAACAACTATTGCTCCAAGGGGTAATCATGAAGGTTCCCCTGGAAGAAAGCGGATTCGGGTTTTACTCGAACCTTTTCACAGTCCCCAAACCAAATGGGGACGTGAGGCCCATATTAAATCTAAAAGGGCTAAACAAGTTCCTAAATATCAGGACCTTTCGGATGGAGTCGATCCGATCAGTGGCCACCGCCCTACAAGGGCAGGAATGGCTAGCCTCGATCGACATAAGGGATGCTTATCTGCATATTCCCATCTTTCCGGCCCATCAGAAATTTCTACGCTTTGCAGTAGAAGGGCGCCATTTTCAGTTCAGAGCCTTACCTTTCGGTCTGGCCACAGCACCACGAGTGTTCACAAAAATTCTGGCCCCATTATTGGCCAATCTAAGAACACAGGGTGTAACGATAATGGCATATCTAGACGACCTGCTACTAATAGACCACTCAGTGGAAAAGCTGGAAGTAGCTATTCACAAGACAATCGAGTATCTGGAATATCACGGTTGGATTATCAACCGGGACAAGTCAGCTCTAAGACCAGTCAAAAGTCTGGAATACTTAGGGCTAAGGCTGGATTCAAATCAGAGAAAGATTTTCTTACCTCCAGAGAAGGTGTCGTCTTTAAGAAATTTGACCCACTTAGTGGGTACAAAAAGAAAACCATCCATACGTCTCTGCATGAGGCTGCTGGGAAAGATGGTGGCTTCATTCGAAGCGGTACCCTACGGTCAATTCCATTCAAGGAATTTGCAAAGGGCCATACTGTCAGCCTGGAACAAAAAAGTTCAGGCTTTAGACTTACCAATGTCCCTGTCCCCTTCCGTTCGCAAGAGCCTCCATTGGTGGTTGGTGCCCCAGAATCTGGAAAGAGGGAAACCCTTCAGTCCGGTTTCTTGGAAGGTGGTCACTACAGATGCCAGCCTCATCGGCTGGGGGGCAGTGCTGGAGCAATGGTCTCTCCAGGGCAGGTGGTCAGAAGCAGAAAAGGCCCTGCCCATCAATCTCTTAGAGATACGAGCAGCCCGGTATGCCCTAGTAGCATGGACATCCAAACTCCAGGGGTCCCCTGTCAGAATTCAATCAGACAATGCCACGGCAGTGGCATATATCAATCATCAGGGTGGCACCAAAAGTCGTGCAGCCCAGAAGGAAGCAAATTGCATCCTGGGGTGGGCAGAAAGATATGTCCCAGCCATATCTGCGGTTTTCATCCCAGGAGTGGAAAATTGGAGAGCGGACTTTCTAAGTCGCCAACAATTATGCCCGGGGGAATGGTCTCTTCACCCCGAGGTTTTCCAGGCAATATGCCAGCGGTGGGGAACACCGGATGTAGATCTGCTAGCATCCAGATTCAACGCAAAGGTGGACAGGTTTGTGTCTCGCACAAGGGATCCCCTAGCTTGCGGCTCGGATGCCCTAGTGTTCCCTTGGGATCGGTTCAAGCTGATATATGCATTCCCACCGCCACAATTGTTACCGCGATTACTCCGCAGAATCAGGGTAGAAAAGAAACCAGTGATTCTGGTGGCTCCAGCGTGGCCCCGAAGGGCATGGTACGCGGAGATGGTAAAAATGTCAGTGAGGAGTCCTTGGACCCTCCCACTTCGTCCGGACCTGCTTTCGCAGGGACCGATATACCACCCTTCCTTACCAGCCCTAGGTTTGACGGCCTGGCTATTGAAGCCCACATTCTGAAAAAGAGAGGGCTCTCTAATTCTGTGGTATCTACCATGATCAATGCCAGGAAACCGGTATCCAGGCAGATCTATTATAGGATCTGGAAAGCGTACATTACGTGGTGTGAGACCAAGAAATGGCATCCACGTAAGTACATGATAGGGAGGATTCTGGACTTCCTACAGTGGGCTGTAGATAGGAAACTGGCCTTGAGTACTATCAAGGGTCAGATTTCGGCCTTGTCAATATTTTTTCAAAGGCCCTTGGCTTCGCATTCACTAGTCAAAGCCTTTATACAAGGAGTGATGCGTATTAGCCCTCCGGTTAGTATTCCCATATGTCCTTGGGACTTAAACCTGGTTCTGTCGGTTCTACAGAAACAACCGTTTGAACCATTACAACACATTTCCTTGGTTCTTCTCACCAGGAAATTGGTTTTCTTAGTAGCCATTTGTTCGGCTAAAAGAGTGTCGGAATTAGCAGCTATGTCCTGTAAGGAGCCATATCTGGTTGTCCATAAGGACAGAGTAGTATTACGTCCTCATCCAGCCTTTCTTCCTAAGGTGGTATCGAGGTTTCATTTGAACCAAGATGTGGTTCTTCCTTCTTTTTTCCCCAAACCTAGCTCAGTAGAGGAAAAGTTATTACATTCTTTGGATGTGGTAAGAGCAGTTAAAGCTTATCTAAAAGCCACTGCTCAGATTCGCAGAACGGATTCTTTGTTTGTTCTGCCGGAAGGCCCCAGAAGGGGTCAGGCAGCATCAAAATCTACTTTAGCCAAGTGGATTCGACAGGTCATAATACAAGCCTATGGCTTGAGAAAGAGACCGCCTCCGTTCAAAGTTAGGGCGCACTCCACAAGAGCAGTTGGAACTTCATGGGCAGTGCATCACCAGGCCTCCCTGGCTCAAGTATGTAAGGCCGCAACATGGTCTTCGGTACACACGTTTACTAGATTCTATCAGGTAGACGTTAGAAGTCAGGAGGATGTCGCCTTTGGGCGCAGTGTGTTGCAGGCCGCAAAAGATCCTCATGCCTGATGGCGCCCAGCTTATGTACCCCCCCCTCATTTGGCATTGCTTTGGGACGTCCCATTAGTAATGACTAAGTCGCTCTGTGTCCCGTGATGTACGAAAAAGAAAAAGGGATTTTTATAACAGCTTACCTGTAAAATCCTTTTCTTGGAGTACATCACGGGACACAGAGCTCCCACCCCTCTTTTTGGGACACTTATTGCTTGGCTACAAAACTGAGGTGCTCCCGGGTGGGAGGGGCTTATATAGGGGAGGGTACTTCCGGTTTGGAATTGGCCAGTGCCAACACCTGAAGGTAAACTATATAACCCATTAGTAATGACTAAGTCGCTCTGTGTCCCGTGATGTACTCCAAGAAAAGGATTTTACAGGTAAGCTGTTATAAAAATCCCTTTTTTCCACAAATAGAGCTTTCTTTTGGTGATATTTGATCACCTCTGCGGTTTTTATTTTTTGCGCTATAAACAAAAGAAGAGCGACAATTTTGAAAAAATAAATATTGTTTACTTTCTGCTATAAAACAGACCCAATAAAAAAATGTAAGAAATGTAATTTCTTCATCAATTTAGGCCAATATGTATTCTGCTACGTTTTTGGTAAAAAAAAAATCTCAGTAAGCGTATGTTAATTGGTTTGCGCAAAAGTTATAGCGTCTACAAACTATGGGATATATTTATGGAATTTTAATTTTTTTTTTTTTTTTTTTACTAGTGATGGCGGCGATCAGCGACTTATAGTGGGACTGCGATATTGTGGCAGACAAATTGAACACTTAACTGACACTTTTGACACTTTTTAGGGACCAGTGACACCAATATAGTGATCAGTGCTAAAAAAATATGCACTGTCACTGTACTATTGACACTGGCTGGGAAGGGGTTTACATCAGGGGCAATCAAAGGGTTAATTATATTCCTAGCCAGTGTTTGTATACTGTGGGGGAGGTTCTTTTACTAGGGGAAGACATAGATCGTTGTCCCTGCTTTGTAGGAATACGGGATCCATGCCTTCCCTACTGAAAGAATGGCAATATGCCTTGTTTACATAGGCAGACTGTCATTCTGCCTCTGTAACGAACGAACAGCGGGTGCCGGCGGACATCGAGTCTGCAATGTGATACTGATCGGCTTCCGCTGTGATTAAGTGCATTACTCCTGAAGTTCTTCTTTTGGATAGGTTGTGTGTAGGAAAGCATATGAAATGGAACAGTTTCATTTTAATAAAATGAGTGCACTGAGGTTTGTACATGACTGTTAGACTCTTGCTTGTTGCACACTCCTTAAAGCACATTTCCTGGGTAAAAGAACCATGGTATATGTGTGTTGAGTAAAGGGAAAGTAGGCTCAAGTTTTATTTAACTATGCTCCATTAAGTCCCTCCAACTGTACAATTTGGGCACACCCACCTATTTCCAGTCCTAAATTTTGTCTGCAGTCTCTGATCATCTCCTGTAGTATGTCTGCAGTCTCTGACCATCTCCTGTATCATGTCTTCAGTCTCTGACCATCTCCTGTATCATGTCTGCAGTCTCTGACCATCTCCTGTATCATGTCTGCAGTCTCTGACCATCTCCTGTATCATGTCTGCAGTCTCTGACCATCTCCTGTATCATGTCTGCAGTCTCTGACCATCTCCTGTATTATGTCTGCAGTCTCTGACCATCTCCTGTAGTATGTCTGCAGTCTCTGACCATCTCCTGTAGTATGTCTGCAGTCTCTGACCATCTCCTGTATCATGTCTGCAGTCTCTGACCATCTCCTGTATCATGTCTGCAGTCTCTGACCATCTCCTGTATCATGTCTGCAGTCTCTGACCATCTCCTGTATCATGTCTGCAGTCTCGTACCATCTCCTGTATTATGTCTGCAGTCTCTGACCATCTCCTGTAGTATGTCTGCAGTCTCTGACCATCTCCTGTATCATGTCTGCAGTCTCTGACCATCTCCTGTATCATGTCTGCAGTCTCTGACCATCTCCTGTATCAAGTCTGCAGTCTCTGACCATCTCCTGTATCATGTCTGCAGTCTCGTACCATCTCCTGTATTATGTCTGCAGTCTCTGATCATCTTCTATAGTATGTCTGCAGTCCCTGACCATCTCCTGTAGCATGTTTGCAGTCCTATAATGTGTCTGAAGTCTCTGACCATCTGTATCATGTCTGCAGTCTCTGATTATCTCCTGTAGCATGTCTGCAGTGTCTGACCATTTCCTGTGTCATGTCTGCAGTCTCTGACCATCTCCAGTATCATGTCTGCAGTCTCTAACCATCACCTGTACGTTGTCTGCAGTCTCTGACCATCACCTGTATGTTGTCTGCAGTCTCTGACCATCTCCTGTATCATGTCTGCAGTCTCTGACCATCTCCTGTAGTATGTCTGCAGTCTCGGACCATCTCCTGTAGTATGTCTGCAGTCTCTGATCATCTCCTGTAGTATGTCTGCAGTCCCTGACCATCTCCTGTAGCATGTTTGCAGTCCTATAATGTGTCTGCAGTCTCTGACCATCTCCTGTATCATGTCTGCAGTCTCTGACCATCTCCTGTATCATGTCTGCAGTCTCTGACCATCTCCTGTATCATGTCTGCAGTCTCTGATTATCTCCTGTAGCATGTCTGCAGTCTCTGACCATCTCTTGTATCATGTCTGCAGTCTCTGACCATCTCCTGTATCGTGTCTGCAGTCTCTGACCATCTCCTGTATCGTGTCTGCAGTCTCTGACCATCTCCTGTATCGTGTCTGCAGTCTCTGACCATCTCCTGTATCATGTCTGCAATCTCTGACCATCTCCTGTATGTTGTCTGCAGTCTCCGACCATCTCCTGTATCGTGTCTGCAGTCTCTGACCATCTCCTGTATCATGTCTGCAGTCTCTGACCATCTCCTGTAGCATGTCTGCAGTCTCTGACCATCTCCTGTAGCATGTCTGCAGTCTCTGACCATCTCCTGTAGCATGTCTGCAGTCTCTGCTTATCTCCTGTAGAGATCTCCAGACTGAGTTGGCATTACCCAATCAGTGACGTGCAGTTCTGTCATATATATAAAGGCTGTAATTGTGTGGGTTAAAGAGAACCTGTACTTGGTGTAAAGTTTATTAGCAGATCTGTGGAGTTTAAAGTTCCAGAAACCTCACCAAGTGAATTGGCATCATTGTTCAATATTGAAGTTGGGAAATGCGCGAAAAGCTTGGTGGCAGAACAGGGCGCAATACTCTTGGTGGTTTCTATCAATATAACTTCTCTGTAGATGTACAGGATCACAGGATGGGTTGTGGATGAAGTGTGGTAGGAAGGGGAAGGCTATGTGGATGTAAGAGGCGTAGGGGGGAGGATAATGATCACACAATCAGAGAGTGCTTGGTGATCTCTGAATGGCGCCTGTGCCCAGCGGCCAATCTCCTATGTTCACAAAGCAGCAGAGCCAGTGGCATACCGAGGGGGGGAAATGGACTCACTGGGCATGCTGCTGCCGCCTTACATTTCTTTCTTTGTGTTGCCCGTAATCTGGGAGCATAGAAGAAATCTATCTATCGGAGAAGCGAGGAATAAGGTAAATATTCCATTACTTTATGCCCCCCTTACTGTACTGCTGTTAATAGGATACCTGAAAATTGACACATTGGATTTGTTTTTTGTTGTTTGATAGCTCCACGTGCCACGACGCCCCAAAGAAGAGCAGAAGTCCTCAGTTACAAATAGAATTTTAATTCGCAAACATCGTGATAAAGAGGAGAGCAGAAAAAGACAGTTGTTGGTGGCTCGTCCCGCACCACAGGATTCTTCTTCCAGAGAACGCACATTTTCAGGTATGCCAGTATTACTGTTCATACATGTGTTTGTTCAAGGGTCGGTCCACCCAAAAGTGAGTCAGCCCAATTATTATTATACAGGATTTATGTAGTGCCCACAGTTTACGCAGCGCTTTACAACACGAGGGCAGACAGGGCAAATACAATACACTTTAATACAGTAGGAATCAGAGGGCCCTGCTCGTTAGAGCTTAATCTAAGACAATGTTTTTATATGTCTCGGATCAGGGGTGTACGTACAGGGGTCGCAAATGCAACCCATCCCCATGCTGTAGGGGGCTGTGTGGCCCCCCTGTACGTCTGAATAGGAAGGGCGGCGGCATGTAGAGGAACTGATCCCTTCATGCAGCCGCTGAATGCCCACTTTTCCTCCTCCTCCTCCCTCCTGCAGACATTCAGGAAATGGAGGGCACCGGTTGTTCTACATGCCACCCCCGCCATTTTACAGTGACAGGGGTTCTTACAATGATCAGCTTTTAGGCTTGGTTCACACTGATATGACATAGGATCCAACTTGTGAGACCCCAAGTCAAATGACATGTGAACTTCAATGTTGCCCTATGAGAGCTGTCCTAACTGATACTACACAAGTCTGTCCGACTTTAGAAAAGGTTCCTGCACTACCTAGGTTCAACTTTGAGACAACTTCAATGCCGCAGAGTGTAAAAAGTCACATCACAGTCGTATCAAAGTGGCACGACTTTGGAGTCGGGGCTAGTGTGAACCGAGCCCTACTTATGTAAAACCTTTATCCCAAAAGAAAAAAAAAAATGTTTGTTGTAACTGATTATAAAATGTGAGCTGGAGTTTGGCTTCAATTTGTTAGTGTATTTAACCGCTTCAGTACTGGGCACTTTTACCCCCTTCCTGCCCAGGCCAATTTTGAGCTTTCAAATTTTTTGTCAGAAAATTTTGTAAATAAGTAATTTTTCTCCTTCACTGATGTGCGCTGATGAGGCTGCATGGAAGGGCATTGATGAGGTGGCACTGATAGGCGGCACTTATGAGCAATGATAGGCGGCACTGATGGAGGTCACTCATAGGTGGCACTGATTGGCTGCATTGATGGGCGGCACTGATGAGCAGGCACTAATGGGCAATAAAAGGCAGCACTGATTTGCATCTTTGATAGGCACAGATTGGCCTCACTGACGGGCACAGATTGGCATCACTGATGGGCACTGTTGGGGCTGCATTGAAATTTAGGCCACTCTGTCAGTGTGAGGCGAGGAGAGCCAATAAACTGCATTTCCTTGCTTAAATCTGACCAGCTGTGATTGAACCCAGCTGATCACATGGGTAAAGAGCTGCGTCATTGGCTCTTTACCACGATCGGGGTTGCACCGTGTCACAGTGACACAGCATGCCCACGATCGCCACGCTGCGGGCGCGCAAGCGTGGTGAGACTTGGGTGATGTCATATGACGTCGTTCCAGAACAACAGACAATGCTGCCTGCCGTCACTTGTCTATATGGCGGGTGGGAGGTAGTTACATCTGCTAGTACATTTTTGGTTTTGAGTTTAATATTGTTTAACTATGAAATCAGTTTGGGGTTGACTGACCTTTTAAATGCTATATGTTCTTGTTATCTAAAGTGAACCTTTAACGCCACTTGTGTTTTAGAAGCAGAGTTACCTCTCAGTGGCACGCATGGTCAGCTTCAGCCACATAACATTCTGGGGAGTTTGCAGGAACTGAGAAAAGAAGCCACAGCAAGAGGGAACGCACAGGCAAGTCTGTTTTACTCACAACTTTGTATTGCAGCATACGGCAGATTTATTTATTTATTTATTTCTTCCTTCTCTGGGGAAATTCTTGCTTTTACGTGTCTTAAAATATCGATTTCACAATTGAGGTTATTGCAGTTATTTATAAAACTGGTAAATAATGATGGAACTTCTAGGGCTGCCTTAATACAGGGCAAAGACAAGGTTATTAAAAGCCAAACCATTTTCTTGTTTTCATTTTTGATGGAGACGGAAATGAATAAAGTAATAGTAAGGCTGCCGAAAATAAAAAATCTGATTTTGTAAGTTTGCCAACCTACAAAGAAATGAGGAGTCTATAATTGTTATCATATGTGTGTTTTAAATGATAGAGACAGAATATCAACCAAAAATCCAGAAAAAAACACGATAGAAATGTTATAAATTGAGTTGCAGTTCAGTGAGTAAAATAAGTATTTTATCCCCCTACCAACCAACAATATTTCTGGCTCCAACAGACTGGCTACAGTATGTGCTCATGGGGTACACAGATTAGTCCTGTCGCTGTAAGAAGGTGCTCCTAATTAATGATGAGCTCCGGCGTGTTCGCACAGCCCACGTGCAGAGCCTGCCAGGAAGTCGGCACTTCGGTACTCACAGGCAGTGAGACATTGTCCCCGATGCGCGGCTGCAGAGATCGGGAAATGTCTCACTGCCTGTGATTAGCGCAGTGCAGACTTCCTGGCGGGCTCTGCACATGGGCTGTGCGAACACGCCGGAGCTCATCCTTACTCCTAATGACAACTCATTATGTGTATAAAAGACACCTGTCAACAGAATCTTTTTTCCATTCAAACCTCAGCATCATGGGCAAGACCAATGATGAGCTGTCAAATGACGTCAGTGAGAAGATTGTAGACCTGCACAAGGCTGGAATGGGCTACAAGACCATCAGAAAGAAGCTTGGTGAGAAGGAGACAACTGTAGGAGCAATTGTTCGCAAATGGAAGAAATACAAAATAACCATCAATCACCCTCGGTCTGGAGCGCCATGCAAGATTTTGCCTCATGGGGTGAGGATGATCATGAGAAAAGTGAGGGATCAGCCCAGAACTACATGGGAGGAGCTTGTGAAGGATCTCAAGGCAGTTGGGACCACAGTCACCAAACAAACCTTTGGTAACACAATACACCACCATGGATTGAAATCCTGCAGCTTCCGCAAGGTCCCCTTCCTCAAGAAGGCACATGTACAGGTCCATCTGAAGTTTGCCAATGAGCCTCTACATTTTTCAGAAAGTGCTGTGGTCAGATGAGACCAAAATTTGAGCTCTTTGGCATTAACTCGACTTGCTGTGTTTGAAGGAGGAAAAATGCTGACTATGACCCTAAGAACACCATCTCTACAGTCAAACACGAAGGTGGAAACATGATGTTTTGAGGCTGTGTCTTTGCTAAAGGTTGCAGGCTGACTTTGCGGCATTTAGGGGCCAATGGATGGGGCCATATATTGTAAAATCTTGGATGAGAACCTTCTTCCCTCAGCTAGAACAATGAAGATGCGTCATGGATGGGTCTTCCAGCATGACAATGACCCAAAACATACCGCCAAGGCAACAAAGAAGTGGCTCAAGAATAAGCACATTTAGGTCATGGAGTAGCCTAGCCAGTCTCCAGACCTTAATCCTATAGAAAATTTATGGAGGAAACTGAAAATTCGAGTTGTCAAGCATCAGTCAAGAAACCTTAAGGATTTGGAGAAGATCTGTAAGGAAGCGTGGACCAAAATCCCTCCTGAGATGTGTGCAAACCTGGTAACCAACTACAAGAAACGTTTTACCTCTCTGATTGCCAACAAGGGTTTCTCCACCAAGTACTAAGTCATGTTTTGCTTGGGGATCAAATGCTTATTTTACTCACTGAACTGCAACTCAATTAACAACATTTGAATCATGTGTTTTTTCTGGATTTTTGGTTGATATTCTGTCTCTATCTTTTAAAATAATAATAATGATAAAAATTATAGACCCTTTATTTCTTTGTAAAAGGGCAAATGTACAAAATCTGCAGGGTATCAAATCATTCTTTTAACCACTGTATAGTGCTGACAGTTTACGCAGCACTTTACAATATAAGGGCAGTCGGTACAATTACAATACAATTTAATACAGTAGGAATCAGCGAGCCCTGCTCGTTAGAGCTCACAGTCTAAGAGGGGCTTACAATAATGTGCTAGTATGAATCGCACAAAATTTAAGACTTACTCAATAACAAAGCCCTCTAGTGGTGCGCTATCACCGCTGACAAGGCTTCCATCTTCCTTCTGGGTTCGTGGGCTCTGGCCATATGAATATGAACCAAGGTGATGTCACTCCCACGCATGTGTGTGGGAGTCACAGTTGCAAAACAGAGCTCTGAAGGAACGAGATGAGTATGCCGCCCCTTTAGAACGCATGCGCCGGTTACGTCACCGGATGCAGAGACGATGAATATCTCCTAAATGGTGAACGTTTAGGAGATATTACTTGTACCTACAGGTAAGCTTTCTTATAAGCTAACCTGTAGATAGAAGTGTCCAAGCAATGTTTACTACCGCTTTAAAGTGGAACTAAACCCTTCTGACTTCTTTTCTTTCTCGTACATCACGGGACACAGAGCGACATAGTCATTACTAATGGGTTATATAGTTACCGTCAGGTGCTGGCACTGGCAACTTCCAAAACCGGAAGTACCCTCCCCTATATAAGCCCCTCCCATCCGGGAGCACCTCAGTTTTTTGCCAGTGTCTAAGGTGTTGGCCAAGAAGAAACATGTGTTTTTCACTGAGCTTGCGTACAGGTTCTTTTGGGCCTCAGTAAGCTATTCCGGATCCGACCAAAAAAGCTTCATAGCTAAACGGTCGGTACCCGGGCCTTGCAGAGAAGAGCAAGGTTCTGCCTGTAATGCTTCTCTTAGGAGAGCTGGACCCTGGGATCCAGAGCTCTGGTCATACCCACGACCAAGATGTTTTCTGTGCAGGGTGCTATACAGGTCCAGGGGAGTGGAATCCTTGGGAACCCGGTCCCTGAAGGTTTGATTACAATGCCTGCCGTGATAGGTGAAGTTTGGGCTTTTGTGGACCAAACAAAGTCCTGCGGCGGGGAACAGGTAAGTGGGGGCCCCCAGGAACTTGGTTCTATTGGGGGACCCCCAAGCCTAATTTGTCTTTCTGTCTGTTACCTAACGGTATTCCCGCTAATATCTGTGCATGCCTGTAACTACTAAAAAAAAATGTAATAATTTTTAATGGTGGTCAAGAAAAAAAAAAAAAAAAAAGAATGTTTTTTTATATATGTTTAGTATATTAAACTGCGGTACCTGTGTTTGTCCACTAGAGGCCGCTGTGGAATGTTTTTCTTGTCATATGGACTAGTTTCTTCTCAGAGAGCAAAGTCCAGGCAGCTGGTGAGTTCTCCTACAGGAAACTGTTTCCTCTGCCATGTTGCAGTGTTCGTCTATCCCCCGGCCTGCGGCAAAGGGGGCCCTGGCTCCTGTCCCTGGTTTCCATGTTTGAAAATTAGCGCCGAGGCGCACGTGGCCGCGCGCGTGCGCGTGCACGCGCCTCTATATATAGAGGTGGCCGGAAAAAGGGGCGGGGCCTGGGGGATGACGCTCTGTGCGCGCCGCAGCGCTTCTGCGCATGTGCGGGCGTCCCAGCAGGTTTTTAAAAAAGCCACATTATTGCAGTAAGCTGGCTATGAAGTACAGAGACAGAGCTGGCAACATTTAAAGGCATACAGCAAGCGGTTGATACAGGCATCCCCTAGAAAGGCACATTAGTAGACACCAACTGTGATATAGCAGCAATTGTGCTAGACTATTCTCAGTAAAAGTGGTGTATTACGGCTGGAATACCTCAGCTTTAGGCTTAGGAATATGCCGTCCAGTAGCTCCGGAACTGAATCTTCCAGGAAGCGAAGGGGGTCTCATCGGGCTCTGAGGATCTTGGGCATACTCCTGCTGCACCAGTCTCCCCTGAAGTTCAGAGGTAAGTGACCGTAGAGACCCCGCAGGGGTACTTGGTACTGTGGCTGTCCTCAGTCACCTGCTCCTGTGTATGTAACAGAGGAGGTTTTTTCCTCAGCTCTGGGAGGATTAGAGAGAGATTGTCAAAATTTATCGCTGCCTCCCTGTCAGGGAAAGCACGCCCGATCTCCGTCTCCTCCTTCAGAGTGCCTGTTAGCAGAGCAACAGTCCCATACAGGGATCGACCTGCCTGAAGGGGATCAGGATAAGGTTGATTCTGTTATAGAGGAATCAACAGTGGGGGAACCTTTTCTCAGCATCTCAAGCTGAAAGATTATGGGTTCAGTCTCTGACTAACATGGTCCGATCAGCATTTAAAAATGCACCTTGCGGAACCATCAACCACTACTGTATCCTCGTTGGGGTCGCTAGAAGCCCCCAGACTGTTTGTTCTTTTCCACTTCACCCTTTACTGAAAGGGCTCATTTACCAGGATTGGGAACGTCCTGAGAAAATATTTATTCCCCCAAGAGATTTCCGGTGGTCTATCCCATGGAGGATAAGTTCATCAAAAAAAAAAAAAAAAAAAATGGAAGGTCCCTACAGTGGACGCAGCCATCTCTTGTATGTATAAATCACTGACATGTCCAGTGGATAATGTCCAAATGTTCAAGAACCCAATAGATAAAAGATTGGAGTCCTTATGAAAATCTGCTTGGTGATACAACCAGCAGTAGCAGCTATTGGGGTCTGCTAAGCAGTGAAGGATCAGTTGAAACAGGTCTTGAGGGACTTGACAGATCAGCAGGCTTTGCCCTAGCTGATCTACCTAGAGCCTTAGGCTTTGCGGTTGACGCCATAGAGGATTCAGTCCATCAGGCCTCCCGCCTTACGCTGTCTATAGACATATGCGTAGGCTCCTATGGCTCAGAAACTGGTCTGCTGAAGCTCCCTGTAAAGAATGGCTGGTTAGCGTCCCATTTCATGGTGAACGCTTATTCAGGGAAAACCTGGACAAATATATCCAGAAAATTTCCAGCGGTAAAAATACGCTCTTGCCGGTTAAAAGCAGAGTTAGAGGTCCCTCTTTAAGGGGCCTGCTTCTCCAGTCCCTGGGGCATCGGCTGTGTAACAGTTCCGACGGCCTCCTCGGTCAAATCCCGGGGGTAAAAAACAGGGACAGTAGCAGGGTAATGAGAAACCCTGGGTCAGGGGAGGTACAAAACCTCCCCCAAAGTTAAATTCATTGAAGCCCCCACTCAGTCGGGTGGGGGGAGGACTCCAGTTGTTCGCAAAGAGACCTGGCGGGACACGATCAAGACAGATAGGTGCTCTCCGCAGTAGGTTTGGGATACAGTTTGGAGTTAAAAGACTCTCCTCCTTCCCATTTTTAAGGTCAAACGTGCCAAGGGATCCCCGGAAGAGAGAGTCCCTCCTGTTGGCACTAGAACAACTATTGCTCCAAGGAGTAATTATGGAAGTTCCCCTGGAAGAATGAGGGTTCGGGTTTTACTCAAACCTCTTTACAGTCCCGAAGCAAACGCGGACGGGAGGCCCATATTAATTCAAAAAGGGCTATACAAATTCCTGTATATCAGGACTTTCCGATGGAGTCGATCCGATCGGTGGCCACTGCCCTACAAGGGGAGGATTGGTTAGCCACGATCGACATCAAAGATGCTTATTTGCACATTCCCATCTTTCCAGTCCACCAAAAATTTCTACGCTTTGCAGTAGAAGGGCGCCATTTTCAGTTCAGAGCCTTACCCTTCGGTCTGGCCACAGCACCAAGAGTGTTCACAAAAATTCTGGCCCCATTATTGGCCAATCTAAGAACACGAGGTGTAACGATAATGGCATATCTAGACGACTTGTTGCTGATAGACCACTCAGTGGAAAAACTAGAAGTGGTTGTTCACGAGACAATCAAGTATCTGGAATATCACGGTTGGATTATCAACCGAGACAAGTCAGCCCTAAAACCAGTCAAAAGTCTGGAATACTTGGGGCTAAGGCTGGATTCAGACCAGAGAAAAATTTTCTTGTCTCGAGAAAAGGGGTCGTCTTTGAGAGATTTGATCCACTTAGTGGGTTCAAAAAGACAGCCATCCATACGCCTGTGCATGAGGCTGCTGGGAAAAATGGTGGCATCATTCGAAGCAGTACCCTACGGTCAATTCCATTCAAGGAAGTTGCAAAGGGCCATACTGTCAGCCTGGAACAAAAAAGTTCAGGCTCTGGACGTACCAATGTCCTTGTCCCCTTCCGTTCGCAGAAGCCTCCGTTGGTGGTTGGTTCCCCGGAATCTGGAAAGAGGGAAATCCTTCAGTCCAATTTCTTGGAAGGTGGTCACTACAGATGCCAGCCTTTTAGGCTGGGGAGCAGTACTGGAGCAATGGTCTCTCCAGGGCAGATGGTCGGATGCGGAAAAGGCCCTGCCCATCAATCTCTTAGAGATACGAGCAGCCCGGTATGCCCTAGTAGCATGGACATCCAAACTCCAAGGGTCCCCTGTCAGAGTTCAGTCAGACAATGCCACAGCAGTGGCATATATCAATCGTCAGGGGGGCACCAGGAGTCGTGCAGCCCAAAGGGAAGTAAATTACATCCTGAGATGGGCAGAAAGATATGTCCCAGCCATATCTGCGGTATTCATTCCAGGGGTGAAGAATTGGAAGGCGGACTTTCTAAGTCGCCAACAATTATGCCCAGGGGAATGGTCCCTTCATCCCGAGGTTTTCCGGACAACATGTCAGCGGTGGGGAACACCGGATGTAGATCTGCTAGCATCCAGGTTCAACACGAAAGTGGACAGGTTTGTCTCTTGGACAAGGGATCCCCTAGCGTGCGGCTCGGATGCCCTAGTGTTCCCTTGGGATCAGTTCAAGCTGATATATGCATTCCCACCGCCACAATTGTTACCTCGATTACTCCGCAGAATCAGGGTAGAAAAGAAACCAGTGATTCTGGTGGCTCCAGCGTGGCCCCGAAGAGCATGGTACGCGGAGATTGTAAAAATGTCTGTGGGGAGTCCTTGGACCCTCCCACATCGTCCGGACCTGCTTTCGCAGGGACCGATATACCACCCTTCCTTACCAGCCCTAGGTTTGACGGCCTGGCTATTGAAGCCCACATTCTAAAAAGGAGAGGGCTCTCTAATGCTGTGGTGTCTACCATGATCAATGCCAGGAAACCGGTATCCAGGCAGATCTACTATAGAATCTGGAAGGCGTACATCGCCTGGTGTGAGGCCAGGAAATGGCATCCACGTAAATACGTAATAGGTAGAATTCTGGACTTCCTACAATGGGCTGTAGATAGGAAGCTTGCCTTGAGTACTATCAAAGGTCAGATTTCGGCCTTGTCAATATTTTTTCAAAGGCCCTTGGCTTCGCATTCACTAGTCAAAGCCTTTATACAAGGAGTGATGCGTATTAGTCCTCCGGTTAATATTCCCATATGTCCATGGGATCTAAACTTGGTTCTGTCGGTTCTACAGAAACAACCATTTGAACCATTACAGCATATTTCCTTAGTGCTTCTCACCAGGAAATTGTTTTTTCTAGTAGCCATTTGTTCGGCTAAAAGAGTATCGGAATTAGCAGCTATGTCCTGTAAGGAGCCATATCTGGTTATCCATAAGGACAGAGTAGTGTTACGTCCTCATCCAGCCTTTCTTCCTAAGGTGGTATCGAGTTTTCATTTGAACCAAGATGTGGTTCTTCCTCCTTTTTTCCCCAAGCCTACTTCGGTAGAGGAAAAGTTATTGCATTCTTTGGATGTAGTAAGAGCAGTTAAAGCTTATCTAAAAGCCACTGCTCAGATTCGCAGAACGGATACTTTGTTTATTCTGCCGGAAGGCCCCAGAAAGGGTCAGGCAGCGTCAAAATCTACTTTAGCCAAGTGGATTCGACAGGTCATAATACAAGCCTATAGCTTGAGAAGTAGACCGCCTCCGTTCAAAGTTAGGGCGCACTCCACGAGAGCAGTTGGAACTTCATGGGCAGTGCATCACCAGGCCTCCCTGGCTCAAGTCTGTAAGGCCGCAACATGGTCTTCAGTACACACGTTTACTAGGTTCTACCAGGTGGACGTTAGAAGTCAGGAGGATGTCGCCTTTGGGCGCAGTGTGTTGCAGGCCGCAAAAGATCCTCATGTCTGATAGCGCTCAGCTTATATATGGTGTATCCCCCCCCTCATTTGGCATTGCTTTAGGACATCCCATTAGTAATGACTATGTCGCTCTGTGTCCCGTGATGTACGAGAAAGAAAATAGGATTTTTATAACAGCTTACCTGTAAAATCCTTTTCTTGGAGTACATCACGGGACACAGAGCTCCCGCCCCTCTTTGGGGACACTTATTGCTTTGCTACAAAACTGAGGTGCTCCCGGATAAGAGGGGCTTATATAGGGGAGGGTACTTCCGGTTTTGGAAGTTGCCAGTGCCAGCACCTGACGGTAACTATATAACCCATTAGTAATGACTATGTCGCTCTGTGTCCCGTGATGTACTCCAAGAAAAGGATTTTACAGGTAAGCTGTTATAAAAATCCTATTATCCGCCAGCTTGGACAGCAGCCATTTGTGGGCTTGAAAGTTTGGATGAGAGCAGACATAAGCACACTGCCAACGTATAACAAAGCTTACCTTTAGGTAAAATTAATATCTCCTAAATGTGCACCGTTTAGGAGATATTCGCTTGTTTGGCAGCCGGTGATGTCACAGCTGCATGTGCTCTGAAGGAACAGCATACTTATGCTATTCTTTCAGAGCTCGGTGCCCTGGCCGTGAGTGCTGTCACCACAGTTCGGCCGTTGAAGAAACCGGAGCCCGCAAACCCGGAAGGAAGACCCGGTGAAGATGGAAGCCTTGTCAGCGGTTACAGCGTGTCACTGGAGAGCTTTGTTTCAGGGTAAATCTTTTGTAATGTGCTAGCATGCAATGCATACTAGCACATTATGATATTGCTTTGTTGTAGGATTTTTTTTTTCTTATTGAAAAGTTTACTACTGCTTTAAGAATTTAAGAACATTTATTGAACATTTGTAATCTGAGCTATCTTTTAGAGGATGGTTAAATTGTTTTGATCCACTTTTAAATCCCTGTCAATGCTTTTGCTATCTGTGTTCCTCTGGGGAGATTTCACTTCCTCCCAAATTCAGGTGAGATCACACACTGAAGATCGCTGGTATGGAGAGGAAGGTTACTACTTATCATGGCAGGCTGCTCTTGAGGGCCTCGAGGAGTTGAGTACAGGGATGAGCTTCGTGTTCGAGTCGAACATACGTTCGACTCGAACATCGGCTGTTCGATCGTTCGACGAAGATCGAACGATTTGGGCCGTTCGCGCCAAATTCGAGTGACGCGAACGGCCCACAATGCACTACGCCATCGCAGTGTCATCCAGGCGCTGTGATTGGCCAAGCATGCACTGTGACCCCGCATGCTTGGCCAATCACAGCGCCGGCAGCGAGGAGAGCAATGATTGGCCACAGGCAGGATGCCTGTGGCCAATTATTGCTGAGGGGGTTTAGTACACGCCCCACACTATAAAAGGCCGCCAGCGTGGCGGCCTTGTGTAGTGTGTTCCGGAGCAGGGAAAGAGAAGCATAGGCAGGGACAGTGTCATTTTTTTTCCTTTACCAATCCTGGATTCCTTGTGTTTAGGGACAGAGAAGGATAGGTAGGGAGAGTGTCAGTGTGTTATTCTGTGCGAAACCTTGTTTGTAGGGACAGAGAAGGACAGTGAGGGAAACTGTCAGTGTGCTATTCTGTTCTAAACCAATCTTACTGAACCGTATTTGAAATCCTTGAGTTTAGGGACAGAGAAGGACACTCGTGGAAACTATCAGTGTGCTATTCTGTGCTAAATCTTGTTTGTAGGGACAGAGAAGGACAGTGAGGGAAACTATCAGTGTGCTATTCTGTGCTAAACCTTGTTTGTAGGGACAGAGAAGGACAGTGAGGGAAACTGTCAGTGTGCTATTCTGTTCTAAACCAATCTTACTGAACCGTATTTGAAATCCTTGAGTTTAGGGACAGAGAAGGACACTCGGGGAAACTATCAGTGTGCTATTCTGTGCTAAACCTTGTTTGTAGTGACAGAGAAGGACAGTGAGGGAAACTGTCAGTGTGCTATTCTGTGCTAAACCAATCTTGCTGAAGCATATTGCAAATCCTTGTGTTTAGGGACAGAGAAGGATAGGCAGGGGACAGTGTCAGTGTCATTGTTGCTAAGCCTCCTGCACAGTATAGACCTGAAGGTAGCCCTTATTTCTGTTTTTCCCATCTCCCTGCAGGCCATCCATTAAAATGTCTGGAAGGAAAACAAGGAGAGGCAGACAGTCAGGAGGCCAAAAAAGAGGGCAAGCAGGCTCTGTGTCTGGGGGCAACAGTGCTGGTCGTGGACGTGGTGCATTGTCATCAGCACATGGCCATGGGACACGCTTGTCCTTCTTTTCGGCAGCTGGACATGTTGAGCCACATCATGCCGAAGACTTGGTAGAGTGGATGACCAAGCCCACCTCATCCTCCTCATCCTCTCTCACCCAGGCTCAGGGTACTGGCAAAGCAGCTGCCAAAGCGTCCTCTTCTCTGGTATCATTATCTTCATTAGTCAATCCTTCCCTAGACCCACCATGTCCTCCTCCTGAGGAGTCCCCCGAACTGTTTGAGCACAGTGTTGGGTACATGCTCCAGGAGGATGCCCAGCGTTTCGAAGGATCTGATGATGATACCCAGATAGAAGAAGGCAGTAGCGTGAGAGCAGAGAGAGGGGATGCTCAAGAAGGACACCAATCTGGCAGTCATGCTCCAGCAGCTGCAGCATACTGCCAGATTGGCTCCAGTGATGAGGAGGGAGGGGATGATGAGGTCACTGACTCCACGTGGGTGCCTAATAGGAGAGAGTAGGAGGAGGAGGATGAGGAGGAGGCACATCTCCAACGAGGCAGGATGCCCTTGGGTGGCCAGCGTATGGGCAGCACACCGACGGAATCACACCGCAGAGCTCCGCCTGTGCAGGGCGCTGCCTCTGCCCGTCATTCAAAAAGTTCTTTGGTGTGGGCCTTTTTTGAGGCGAGTGCATCAGATCGCACAGCTGCTGTTTGCAACATATGTCTCAAGCGTATATCGCGTGGCCAAAACATCAGCCGCTTGGGCACCACATGCTTGATCAGACATATGTTGACCTGCCATGCAGCTCGTTGGCAAGCCTACCTTATAGACCCACACCAAAGAACAAAGCGGACCTCTCCTTGCACCGCATCAGCTGGGATCTCCAACCCCACTATACCTTCAGTCCTCTCTGAAACCTGCACTGAGAGGAATGAAGGTGTAGAATTAGGTGTGTCACAGCCAAGTACTTGCGGCCACTCTGCTAGCAGTACACCGACGTCCGATTCTAGCAGGCAAATTTCCCTGCCCCAGCTGCTGGACCGTCGAAAGAAGTTCACTCCCAGCCATCCACATGCCCAGCGGTTGAATGCTAGCTTGGCTAAATTGCTAGCACTTCAACTTCTGCCTTTTCAGTTGGTAGACTCGGCCCCTTTCCGTGAGTTTGTGCAATGTGCGGTTCCTCAGTGGCAGGTTCCCAAACGCCACTTTTTCTCACGGAAGGCGATTCCGGCTCTCTACAGGCATGTGGAAGGCAATGTCTTGGCCTCGCTGGACAGGGCGGTCAGCGGTAAGGTGCATATTACCGCTGACTCATGGTCCAGCAGGCATGGACAGGGACGTTACCTTTCTTTCACGGCCCATTGGGTCACTCTTTTGGCAGCTGGGAAGGATGCAGGACAAGGTGCAGTAGTGTTGGAGGTTGTTCCACCTCCACGCCTCCAAAATGCTACTACTGGTTGTGACACACCTCTCTCCTCCACCCCCTCCTCTTCTTCTTCCTCCATGGCCTCTTCCTGTGCTTTGTCCTCTGAACCAGCGGTGCTCCGTAGGCGTTCAAGGGGCTACGCAAGTACGCAGGCAAAAAGATGCCATGCCGTGCTTGCGCTGGTGTGTTTGGGGGACAGGAGCCACACTGGGGCAGAGGTCCTGTCTGCTCTGCAGGGGCAGGCCGAGAGGTGGTTGACGCCACGCCAGCTTAAGCCAGGAATGGTGGTTTGCGACAATGGCACCAACCTCCTCTCCGCCCTCCGACAGGGACAACTGACCCATGTGCCCTGTGTGGCTCACGTCCTTAACCTGGTGGTGCAGCGGTTCTTGGGCAGGTACCCGGGCTTACAGGATGTCCTGAGGCAGGCCAGGAAAGTCTGTGTGCATTTCCGCAGATCTTATAATGCCAGTGCTCGCCTGGCTGAGCTGCAAAAGGAGTTGCACCTGCCCAAGAACCGCCTTATATGTGACATGCCCACCAGGTGGAACTCAACGTTGGCCATGCTGCAGCGGCTGCACACGCAGCAGAGGGCCATAAATGAGTACCTGTGCGACTACGGCACCAGGACAGGGTCAGGGGAGCTCGGTTTTTTTTTCACCACGCCAGTGGGGCATGATCAGGGATGCATGCACTGTCCTGGCACCATTTGAGGAGGCCACGAGGATGGTGACAGTGCATGCATCAGTGACACTGTACCTCTTGTCCACCTGTTGGAGCACACGCTGCGTGGAATAATGGACAGGGCACTTGAGGCAGAACAGAGGCAGGAAGAGGAGGACTTCCTTGACTCTCAAGGCCCCCTTTACCCAGACAGTGTTCCTTCTGTCCCACCCATCGCACAGGAAGAGGAGGAGGAGGAGGATTGTGTCAGCATGGAGGTGGAGGCTGGCACTCAGCATCATCAGCAGCAGTCTTTTAGGGATGATTTACAGTCCCAAGAAACCAGTGGACTTGTACGTGGCTGGGAGGAGGTGGCTGCGGATCATGTCGTCCTTAGTGACCCAGAGGACTCCGGACTGAATGCCTCAGCTAACCTACGCTGCATGGCCTCCCTGATCCTGCAAAGTCTGCGGAAGGATCCTCGTATTCTTCGGATCAAGGAGAGGGACCATTACTGGCTGGCCACTCTCCTTGATCCACGGTACAAGGGTAAGGTTGCGGACCTTATCTTACCGTCGCAGAGGGAGCAGAGGATGAGACAACTCCGGGAGGCCTTGCAGAAAGGTCTGTGCAACGCGTTCCCAGAGACTGGGAGGTTACAAACTCCTGGTCCTGGACAACGAGTTGCTGAGGCTTCGGGCAGTCAAAGAAGGAGCGGTGGGGAAGGTGGCCGTCTGACCGATGCGTTCAGACAATTCTTTAGTCCGCAGCCCCAAAGTATGATCGGTTCCAGCAACCATCGCCAGCGTCTGATATACATGGTGCAGGAATACCTAGGGGCAAGGTCAGACTTGGACACCTTCCCCACCGAAAATCCTCTGGCTTACTGGGTCTTGAGGATGGATCACTGGCCAGAGCTTGCACAGTATGCAATTGAGCTACTGGCCTGTCCTGCATCCAGCGTTCTTTCAGAACGCACATTCAGTGCTGCTGGAGGATTTGTCACGGATCACAGGGTGCGCCTGTCCACCGACTCGGTTGATCGACTGACTTTCATCAAGATGAACCAGTCTTGGATCACCACCAGCTACCACACACCTGATGCTGATATAACAGACTAATTGATTTTAAAATGTCACATCCCTTCAAGACTGATGCTGATGCTGAGTGCCTGTGCTGTTATGTTGACTGGCTATCCTCCTCCTCAATGATCCGATTAATGATGATAGCTTGGAAGATCATTTTGGTTTATGGGTGCCGCCACCAGTGGCTAAGGCCCAATTTTTCAGCCCCTGTTTAACAGGGGCGTGTAATTACAATTTTTGATGCAATACTTTGCAACAGGCCTCATTGCTGTGCTCCAAGTACAGTATCTGTGAGGGGTTGCAGTGTTGTGCCACCAGTGCCTAAGGCCCAATTTTTCAGCCCCTGTTCAACAGGGGCATGCAATTATAATTATTGATCTAATAATTCACAGCAGGGCCCATTGCTGCGCCCACCAAGAGTAACTGTCAGGCCTTACAGTGTTGTGGCACCAGCACCACCATCAAAGGCCCAATTTTTACTACCACTGTTCAACAATTATATGTTATTACAATTCGTGATATAATAGTTGACAGCAGGGCGTTCCAGCACCCACCAAGAGTAACTGTGAGTGCTTACAGTGTTGTGCCAACACCAACACCTAAGGGGCCAATTTCTGCAGAGTATATACGGCAGGTCCCTACTTTCAAACATCCAACTTACAAACGACTCCTACTTGCAAACGGAAGAAGACAACAGGAAGTGAGAGGAAATCTAGCCCTAGGAAGGAAAATTCTCTCCTGTAAGAATTAATATGGGAGAAAGGTGTCTCCTCTCTACTGATGCTTTATCACCAATCCTTGTTTCAATAAAAACACCACATTTCAAAAACAGTTGTCATTGGGACGCAAAGTGAGGTGAAATGTTCTGAACAGGGGCACAGACAGCAAAACAAATGTTACAGGGGTGATAACCCTTCCCTATGTTTTCCAAAAAGCTTAAAAATAGATTTTTTGGCTGGAGCTACACTTAAACAATGTACGTGTTCAAAATTACAAACAGATTCTACTTAAGAACAAACCTACAGTCCCTGTCTTGTTTACACCGGTCTTGCTTACACCGCCTGTATACTGCTGTTCAGAGTATATAGGGCCTTTTTTATTTTGTGTTGCGGGGTTCCCCTTAATATCCAAACAAGACCCAAAGGGGCTGGTAATGGGCTAGGGTAGGGGGGGGGGGTGATGGGGTAGCTATGCCATTTTTCTTAAAGATTTTCATCCATATTACCGGGACCAGACATTACATTAAAGCCGCAAGCAGTTTTAAATGGCTTTTTTTTCCTTTAGAAATGTAATTTTGTGCAGGGACAGTTCTAAACACGGGAAACACGTGGCACTTCACAGGCATACTTTAGACACCCCCCAGGTACAATATTTAAAGGAATATTTGACTTTTTTTTTTTCACTTTATGCATCATTAAAATGACTGCTCACGAAAAACGGACGTTTTTAAAACTTCTTTTTGCATTGATACATGTCCCCTGGTGCAGAACCCGGGTTCCCAAACTCTGTTTAGGACAATAACATGCATAATAGTCGTTATAATTAGCACTTTAGAATTTGAACGTTCGCATCCATTGTATTTAATAGGGTTCTAATGTTCGTGCGAACTTTCGGTCCGTTCGCGGGTTCTGGTGCGAACCGAACCCGGGGGTGTTCGGCTCATCCCTAGTTGAGTATAAGAACAGATTTCACTAAAAGTGAACTTGTCCTTTAACCACTTGCCTACTGGACACTTATACCCCCTTCCTGCCCAGGCCAATTTTCAACTTTCCGCGCTGTCGCATTTAGAATGACAATTGCGCAATCATGCAACACTGTACCCAAATTAAATTTTTATACTTTTTTTCACAGAAATAGAGCTTACTTTTGGTGGTATTTAATCACTACTGGGGTTTTTATTTTTTGCTAAACAAACAAAAAAAGACCCAAAAGTTTGAAAAAAAACTAAATGTTTTTATAGTTTTTGTTTTAAAATTTTGCAAACAGGTAAATTTTCTCCTTCATTGATGTGCACTGATAGGCTACACTGATGGGATGCACTGATGGGCACTGATAGGCTGCATTGATAGGGCGGCACTGGTGGGCACTAATGGGCAGCACTAATGGGCGGCACTGATAGGTAGCACTGATAGGTGACACTGATGGGCACTGGTAGATGACACTGATGGGCAGCACTGATGATGAGGCACTGATGGGCACTGGTGGGCATTGATAGGTGGCACTGGTGGGCACAAATAGGGGCGGCAGTGGCTCCCCGTGTTTGGGACCGATGTCCCTCTGAGAGAAGCCGATCGTTTTTTTTTTCTCTCCTCGCGTTGTCAGCGCGAGTCTGTAGACTACTGACCATCACACCTACAGTATATGAGCTTTTTAGACAGCTCATTTCAAAACTATGGCCATTAATAAGGCATTATGCCGCGTACACACGATCGTGATTCACGGCGGTGAAAACACCGCCGTGAATCACAACAGGAAAAACAAGGTAACGGCTTGTTCCCCCACACGCGGCCGTTTTTCCCGTCATTTTTTCTCTTGGCGAGAAAAACGACCGTGTGTAGGCTCCGCGGCAGTGTTTCCCTATGGGAAAACTGCCGCGGAAAAAATTGACAGGAATCACGACGAGAAAAATTAGAGCATGTTCTAACTTTTCTCGTCGTGATTAATGCCGTTTTTCCCGTCGGGAAAAATGACAAAGCCCACAGACGATCGTTTTTCTCGTCCAAAGGAAAAAATTTGATTTTTCCCGACGGGAAAAATGATCGTGTGTACGCGGCATTAGCCTTTTTTTTTGTGGCTGTAACATCTTCCACTTTTCTGAGAAGACTTTAAACAAGATTTTGAGGTGTGTCTGTGGGAATAGTTGCCCATTCAGCCAAAAGAGTATTTGAGAGGTCAGGTACTGATGGCGGATGAGAAGACCTGGCTCATAATTAGTCTTATCCCAAAGATGTTTGGTAGGATTGAGGTCGGGGCTTTGTGCAGGCCTCTCGAGTTCCTCCACACCAAAACTATCAAACCATGTTTTCTTTTTCGTACATGACGGGACACAGAGCGACTTAGTCATTACTAATGGGTTATATAGTTTACCTTCAGGTGCTGGCACTGGCAACTTCCAAACCGGAAGTACCCTCCCCTATATAAGCCCCTCCCATCCGGGAGCAACTCAGTTTTTTGCCAGTGTCTAAGGTGTTGGCCAAAGAGTAACATGTGTTTTCCTGGGCTTGCGTACAGGTTCTTTTACGGGCCTTAGTAAGCTGTTCCGGATCCCACCAAAAAAGCTTCATAGCTAAACGGTCGGTACCCGGGCCTTGCAACAGAAGAGCAAGGTTTTGCCTGTAATGCCTCTCTTAGGAGGGCTGGACCCTGGGATCCAGAGCTCTGGTCATACCCACGACCAAGATGTTTTCTGTGCAGGGTGCTATACAGGTCCAGGGGAGTGGAATCCTTGGGAACCCGGTCCCTGAAGGTTTAATTACAATACCTGCCGTGATAGGTGAAGTTTGGGCTTCTGTGGACCAAACAGAGTCCTGCGGCGGGGAACAGGTAAGTGGGGGCCCCCAGGAACTTGGTTCTATTGGGGGACCCCCAAGCCTAATTTGTCTTTCTGTCTGTTACCTAACGGTATTCCCGCTAATATCTGTGTATG
This sequence comes from Rana muscosa, assembly GCA_029206835.1. Classification (NCBI taxonomy): domain Eukaryota; kingdom Metazoa; phylum Chordata; class Amphibia; order Anura; family Ranidae; genus Rana; species Rana muscosa. Next base: position 39,600,525 of record CM055128.1, read on the forward strand.
CCTGTAACTACTGAAAAATGTAAAATTTTAATAGTAGTCAAGAAAAAAAAAAAAAAAGAGGACCGTGGTACCTGTGTTAAACCACTAGAGGCCGCTGTGGTCCATTTTTTCTTGTCATGTGGATCTTTGGTTTTCTCAAGTCAAAAGATCCAGGCAGTTGGTAAGTTCTCTGTCCACTTCCTCTGCCCTGTTGCTGCGCTCATCCACCGCACAGGCCCTCCGGCAAAAAGGGCCCTGGCTCCTAGTCCCTGCTTGGTTTTCGAAAAGGGCGCCAATGGCGCACGGGCGCGCGCGCGGGCGCGTGCACGCGCCTCCTATGAAAAAAAAGGAGCGGGGCGGGTGGATGACGCTGGATGCGCGCCGCGGCGCTTCTGCGCATGTGCAGGCGTCCCAGCATGTATAAAAGACACAGTACAAGTGTCAGCTGGATGCAAACAGAGCTAGCAACAAACAGTGGCACACAGAGGCGGTTGATGCAGGCATCCCCATAGAAAGGCACTTTAGTGGACACCAGCTGGTATATAGCAGCAACTGTGTTAGACTATTATCAGCAAAATTGGTGTATGACGACGGGAATACCTGAGCTTTGTGCTTAAAGGATATGTCGTCCAGACGCTCCGGAAATAAGTCTTCCAGGAAGCCAAAGGGGTCTCCATCGGGCTCTGAGGATATTGGGCATGCTTGTACTGCACCAATCTCCCCTGAGAATTCAGAGGTCAGTAGCCGTAGGAACCCCGCAGGAGTGCCTGGTGCTGCGGCTGTCCCCAGTCCACCTGCTCCTGTATATATAACAGAGGAGGTTTTATCCTCAACTCTGGGAGGATTGGAAGAGAGATTAACAGCATTGATCGCTGCTTCCCTGTCACAGGGAAAACGCGTCCGATCTCCGTCTCCTCCTTCAGAGTGCCTGTTAGTGGAGGAACAGCCCCACACAGAGATCGACCTACCTGAAGGGGATCAGGATGAGGTTGATTCAGTTATGGAGGAATCAACAGTGGAAGAACCTTTCTCAGCATCTCAGGCTGAAAGATTATGGGTTCAGTCTCTGACTAACATGGTCCGATCAGCATTTAAAATGCCTCTGGCGGAACCATCAACCACTACGGTTTCCTCGCTGGGGTTGCTGAAAGCTCCCCAGGCTGTCTGTTCCTTCCCAATCCACCCTTTATTGGAAGGGCTTATTTACCAGGATTGGGAGCATCCTGATAAAATATTTACTCCCCCCAAGAGATTTCCGGTGATCTATCCCATGGAGGATAAGTTCATAAAAAAATGGAGGGTCCCTACAGTGGACGCAGCCATCTCTTCTGTGAACAAATCACTGACATGTCCAGTAGATAATGTTCCAATGTTCAAAGACCCAATATATAAAAAATTGGAGTCTTTACTAAAATCTGCTTTCTCTACAGCAAGCATGGTGACACAACCTGCGGTAGCAGCGATTGGAGTCTGCCAAGCGGTGAAAGATCAGTTGAAACAAGTCTTAAGGGACTTACCAGATCAGCAGGCTCTTGCCCTAGCTGACCTACCTAGAGCCTTGTGTTTTGCGGTGGACGCCATAAAGGATACAATCCAACAGGCCTCCCGCTTTACGCTGTCTGTAGTACATATGCGTAGGCTTCTATGGCTCAAAAACTGGTCTGCTGAAGCTCCCTGTAAGAAATTGCTGGTTAGCTTCCCATTTCATGGAGAACGCTTATTTGGAGAAGATCTGGACAAATATATCCAGAAAATTTCTGCCGGTAAAAGTTCACTCTTACCGGTTAAGAACAAGAGTAGAAGTCCTTCTTTTAAGAGGCCTACTTCTCCAGTCCCTGGCACATCGGCTGTGAAACAGTTCCGACGGCCTCCGCGGTCAAATTCAGGGGGCAGAAATCAGGGACAATCACAGGGTAACAAGAAACCCTGGGTCAAGAGAGGTACAAAACCTCCCCCTAAGTCATGAAGGGTTGCCCCCACTCAATCGGGTGGGGGGAAGACTTCAGTTGTTCACAGAGACCTGGCGGGACACCATCAGAGAGAGATGGGTGCTCTCTGCAGTAAGTCTGGGATACAAGCTGGAGTTAAAAGACACTCCTCCTGCCCAATTTATGAGGTCAAACGTGCCAAGCGATCCCCAGAAGAGAGGATCCCTCCTTCTGGCACTAGAACAACTATCGCTCCAAGGTGTAATCATGAAGGTTCCCCTGGAAGAAAGTGGGTTCGGGTTTTACTCGAACCTTTTCACAGTCCCCAAACCAAATGGGGACGTGAGGCCCATATTAAATCTAAAAGGGCTAAACAAGTTCCTAAATATCAGGACTTTTCGGATGGAGTCGATCCGATCGGTGGCCACCGCCCTACAAGGGCAGGAATGGTTAGCCTCGATTGACATAAGGGATGCTTATCTGCATATTCCCATCTTTCCGGCCCACCAGAAATTTCTACGCTTTGCAGTAGAAGGGCGCCATTTTCAGTTCAGAGCCTTACCTTTCGGTCTGGCCACAGCACCACGAGTGTTCACAAAAATTCTGGCCCCACTATTGGCCAATCTAAGAACACAAGGTGTAACGATAATGGCATATCTAGACGACCTGCTACTAATAGACCACTCAGTGGAAAAGCTGGAAGTAGCTATTCACAAGACAATCAAGTATCTGGAATATCACGGTTGGATTATCAACCGGGACAAGTCAGCTCTAAGACCAGTCAGAAGTCTGGAATACTTAGGGCTAAGGCTGGATTCAAATCAGAGAAAGATTTTCTTACCTCCAGAAAAGGTGTCGTCTTTAAAAGATTTGACCCACTTAGTGGGTACAAAAAGAAAACCATCCATACGCCTGTGCATGAGGCTGCTGGGAAAAATGGTGGCTTCATTCGAAGCAGTACCCTACGGTCAATTCCATTCAAGGAACTTGCAGAGGGCCATACTGTCAGCCTGGAACAAAAAAGTTCAGGCTTTAGACTTACCAATGTCCCTGTCCCCTTCCGTTCGCAAGAGCCTCCATTGGTGGTTGGTGCCCCAGAATCTGGAAAAAGGGAAACCCTTCAGTCCGGTTTCTTGGAAGGTGGTCACTACAGATGCCAGCCTCATAGGCTGGGGGGCAGTACTGGAGCAATGGTCTCTCCAGGGCAAGTGGTCAGAAGCAGAGAAGGCCCTGCCCATCAATCTCTTAGAGATACGAGCAGCCCGGTATGCCCTAGTAGCATGGACATCCAAACTCCAAGGGTCCCCTGTCAGAATTCAATCAGACAATGCCACAGCAGTGGCATATATCAATCACCAGGGTGGCACCAGGAGTCGTGCAGCCCAGAGGGAAGCGAATTGCATCCTGGAATGGGCAGAAAGATATGTCCCAGCCATATCCGCGGTTTTCATCCCAGGAGTGGAAAATTGGAAAGCGGACTTTTTAAGTCGCCAGCAATTATGCCCGGGGGAATGGTCTCTTCACCCCGAGGTTTTCCAGGCAATATGCCAGCGGTGGGGAACACCGGATGTAGATCTGCTAGCATCCAGATTCAACGCAAAGGTGGACAGATTTGTGTCTCGCACAAGGGATCCCCTAGCTTGCGGCTCAGATGCCCTAGTGTTCCATTGGGATCAGTTCAAGCTGATATATGCATTCCCACCGCCACAATTGTTACCGCGATTAATCCGCAGAATCAGGGTAGAAAAGAAACCAGTGATTCTGGTGGCTCCAGCGTGGCCCCGAAGAGCGTGGTACGCGGAGATTGTAAAAATGTCAGTGAGGAGTCCTTGGACCCTCCCACATCGTCCGGACCTGCTGTCGCAAGGACCGATATACCACCCTTCCTTACCAGCCCTAGGTTTGACGGCCTGGCTATTGAAGCCCACATTCTGAAAAAGAGAGGGCTCTCTAATCCTGTGGTATCTACCATGATCAATGCCAGGAAGCCGGTATCCAGGCAGATCTATTATAGGATCTGGAAGGCGTACATTACATGGTGTGAGGCCAAGAAATGGCATCCACGTAAGTACGTAATAGGTAGGATTTTGGACTTCCTACAGTGGGCTGTAGATAGGAAGCTGGCCTTGAGTACTATCAAGGGTCAGATTTCGGCCTTGTCAATATTTTTTCAAAGGCCCTTGGCTTTGCATTCACTAGTCAAAGCTTTCATACAAGGAGTGATGCGTATTAGCCCTCCGGTTAGTATTCCCATATGTCCATGGGACTTAAACCTGGTTCTGTCGGTTCTACAGAAACAACCGTTTGAACCATTGCAACACATTTCCTTGGTTCTTCTCACCAGGAAATTGATTTTCTTAGTAGCCATTTGTTCGGCTAAAAGAGTATCGGAATTAGCCGCCTTGTCCTGTAAGGAGCCATATCTGGTTGTCCATAAGGACAGAGTAGTATTACGTCCTCATCCAGCCTTTCTTCCTAAGGTGGTATCGAGGTTTCATTTGAACCAAGATGTGGTTCTTCCTTCTTTTTTCCCCAAACCTAGCTCGGTAGAGGAAAAGTTATTGCATTCTTTGGATGTAGTAAGAGCAGTTAAAGCTTATCTAAAAGCCACTGCTCAGATTCGCAGAACGGATACTTTGTTTATTCTGCCGGAAGGCCCCAGAAAGGGTCAGGCAGCATCAAAATCTACTTTAGCCAAGTGGATTCGACAGGTCATAATACAAGCCTATGGCTTGAGAAAGAGACCGCCTCCATTCAAAGTTAGGGCGCACTCCACAAGAGCAGTTGGAACTTCATGGGCAGTGCATCACCAGGCCTCCCTGGCTCAAGTCTGTAAGGCCGCAACATGGTCTTCAGTACACACGTTTACTAGGTTCTACCAGGTAGACGTTAGAAGTCAGGAGGATGTCGCCTTTGGGCGCAGTGTGTTGCAGGCCGCAAAAGATCCTCATGCCTGATGGCGCCCAGCTTATGTATAGTGTATCCCTCCCCTCATTTGGCATTGCTTTGGGACGTCCCATTAGTAATGACTAAGTCGCTCTGTGTCCCGTGATGTACGAAAAAGAAAAAGGGATTTTTATAACAGCTTACCTGTAAAATCCTTTTCTTGGAGTACATCACGGGACACAGAGCTCCCACCCCTCTTTTTGGGACACTTATTGCTTTGCTACAAAACTGAGGTGCTCCCGGATGGGAGGGGCTTATATAGGGGAGGGTACTTCCGGTTTGGAAGTTGCCAGTGCCAGCACCTGAAGGTAAACTATATAACCCATTAGTAATGACTAAGTCGCTCTGTGTCCCGTGATGTACTCCAAGAAAAGGATTTTACAGGTAAGCTGTTATAAAAATCCCTTTTTTATGGAGCTGGCTTGTGCACAGGAGCACATTAACCACTTGAGACCCGCGCTATAGCCGAAAGACGGCTGCAGCGCGGCTCTCAAGTGCCGAGAGGACGTCCCCAGGACATCCTTCTCTGTTTACATCCCGCCGCGCGCCGCCGAGGGCGCGTGGCGGGGAACAGCTGTGCGGCGTGCATCACGTGATGCCGAGGAGCGTGCCTGGCGGCCGCGATGTCCGCCAGGTACATTCGATCAGCAGTTACAGAAGCAGGACGTGGATCTCTGTGTGTAAGCACAGAGATCCATGTCCTGTCAGGGAGAGAGGAGACCGATGCTGTGTCCCTTGTACATAGGGACACAGATCGGTCTCCTCCCCCAGTCAGTCCCCTCCCCCCACAGTAAGAATCACAAATAGGGAACATAGTTAACCCCTTCCTCGCCCCCTAGTGTTAACCCCTTCCCTGCCAGTCACATTTATACAGTAATCAGTGCATTTTTATAGCACTGTTCGCTGTATAAATGTGAATGGTCCCAAAATGGTGTCAAAAGTGTCCGATGTGTCCGCCATAATGTCGCAGTCACGATAAAAATTGCTGATCGCCGCCATTACTAGTAAAAAAAAAAATTAATAAAAATGCTATAAAACTATCCCCTATTTTGTAGACGCTATAACTTTTGCGCAAACCAATCAATAAACGCTTATTGCGATTTTTTTTGACCAAAAATATGTAGAAGACTACGTATCGGACTAAACTGAGGAAAAAACTTTTTTTTAAAAAAATTGGGATATTTATTATAGCAAAAAGTAATAAATATTGTGTTTTTTTTTCAAAATCGTCGCTCTTTTTTTGTTTATAGCGCAAAAAATAAAAACCGCAGAGGTGATCAAATACCACCAAAAGAAAGCTCTATTTGTGGGAAAAAAAGGACGTCAATTTTGTTTGGGAGCCACGTCGCACGACCGCGCAATTGTCATTCAAAGCGACACAGTGCCGAAAGCTGAAATTTCGCCTGGGCAGGAAGTAGGTTTATGTGCCCAGTAAGCAAGTGGTTAATGCTGAAGCAAATAAGGCCTTACCCAAACCACAAGGTTGACCGTGCACAATTGTCTGCAATGTTTTTGTATTTTGTACACCTAATCTCAAAATTTGGAGTGGTGTCCACTTGCTTTCGTCCATATACTGTAGTGTACAGTTATGGCCAAAAATATTGGCACCCCTGAATGTCTGTCAGATAATGCACCACTTTGCCCAGAAATGTTTGCAATTACAAATGTTTAGCCATTCTCATGTTTATTTATTTTGTTTGTATTGGTATGACACAAAAAAGTGGAGAAACAAAAAGCCAAATCTGACACATTCCACGCTGTCCAAAAATGAATTGTACAAAATTATTGGCACCCTCAATTTAATATTTGGTAGCACACCCCTTGGAAGAAATAACTGAGATCAATCGCTTCCTGTAACATTCAATGAATTTCCTACACCTCTCTACTAGAATTTTGGACCACTCTTCTTTTGCCGACTGCTCCAGGTCTCTCAAATTGGAAGGGTTGCTGTTTTGAGATCTCTCCACAGGTGATCTGGGATTTAGATCTGGACTCATTGCTGGCCAGTTCGTTGCTCTCTAGCTATTTGTCTTAAACCATTTTTGGGTGCTTTCTGACCTGTGCTTTGAGTCATTGTCCTGCTGTAAGACCCATGACCTCAACTTTCTGGCACTGGGCCCTACATTGCACCCTAAAATTCTTTGGTAATCTTCAGATTTGATAATGCCATGCACACAGTCAAGACATCCAGTGCCTGAAGCAGAAAAGTAACCCCGAAACATCAGTGAGCCTCCACCATCTGTGAGTGTGGGGATTGTATTGTTTTCTTTAAAGGCCTTAATTCTTTTTCTAAAAACAGTAGAATAATGGGCTTTACCAAAAAGCTATAATTTTGTTTCGTCTGTCCACAGCACATTCTCCCAAAATGATTTTGGCTTCCTCAGGTAAGTTTTGTCAAACTCCAATGTGCCTTTTTTATGTTTCTGTGTCGGCAGTGGGGTCCTCCTGGGTCTCCTAGCATAGTCTCCCTTCATTCAGATGGTGACGTATAGTGCGAGCCGACACAGTTGTACCCTGTGCCTGAAGGTCAGCTTGAATTTGTCTGGAAGTTGATCGAGGTTCTTTATCCACCATTCCAACAATCCTTTGTTGCAATCTTTGATCAATTTTTTCACTTTCATCCACGTCCAGGGAGATTAACTACAGTGCCGCGGGCTTTAAACTTCTTGACGCACAGTGGAGACAGGAATATTAAAATCTCTGACAATTGACTTGTAACCTTGAAGCCTAGTACACACGACCGAGAATCTCGTCAGGAAAAAACCCATCGTTTTTCCTGACGAGATTCTTGACCAGAATCTTGTCCCGGTCGAGTGTACACACGTACGATTCAAAAGAACCGCCAATCTTTTGAATGGCACGAACGCAGTGACGTCATCGACTACGACGAGCGTTCAATGCCATCACCGCCAACTTGCTACACCCTACCTATGCCTAGGAAGCTACCGCGCATGCGTCAAAGTCATTTCGAGCATGCGTGGGTTTCCACGGCGACAGGTAGGTGTACACACTCTCGGGTTTCTCGTCGGGAAACAGGTCGACGAGAATCCTGACGAGAAACTAGAGAGCAGGTTCTCTATTTTTCTCGTCGAGATTCTGCCCAGTTTTCTTAACGAGAAACCTAAAAGCCTCGTACACACGCACGGTTTACTCGGCAAGAAAGCTCTGCCAGCAAGTTTCTTGCTGGTTCTTGCCAAGAAAACCGGTCGTGTGTACGAGGCTTCAGATTGTCCATGCTTTTCCACAATTTTTGTTCTCAAATACTCAGACAATTCTTTGCTGCTCTTTCTCTTCTCCATGCTCCGTTTTGCACACAGAGACACACAACAGAAAGATGGAGTACATTTTTCACCATTTTAACTGGTTGCCGGTGTGCTTTCTATATTGTCAGCACCTGTTAGGTGAGTTTAATGTCAAATTACAGGAGCATCACAAACTTGGAATTGAATTATTTATTGAAATTTTGAGAAGGTGCAAATCATTTTGTACAGTCCATTTTTTTTTTTTTTTTTTTTTTTTTGCGTGGAATTTGTCAGATTTGTCTTTTTGTTAATCTACTTTTTTGTGTCATACCAATACAAACAAAATAAATAAACCCAGAGAATGCTTAAATTTGTAATTGCAACAGTTTTCTAGGAGGAGTGGTGCATTATCTAACAAAAATGCAGGGGTGCCAAAATGTTTGCCCATGACTGTATATTCAGGCCTTTGGGTATGTCCATGTTCCCCTTTCTCATGGACTAGCATGTCTGTTATAAGTGTTGCTATTTAGGGGAATTAGCTATAGTTGGTCCGTTGGAGTTTACCCCCCTTTGGAACTATCCGGAACTATTTAAACTGTGGGGTTTCTCCCTCTGGGCACAACAAGGGATCTGGTTCTTTAAACATTTCTATAACGGTAATGTGCTCAAGTCCATTGATCATCTGTGCGGGGAGTTCTCCTTAACACGGACACAATTCTATCAATACCTTCAACTCAGGCACGCGCTACAAACCCAAGCACAAACTGTTAGTTTTTCTGTCGATAAATCTGTACTCCTTTGGGAGGTCTTGCAGGCAAACAACCCTAGGGGTGTGATATCACAAGCTTACTCAACACTAGTCTTGTCAATTCAGAATCCTGCTTTTCTTAAGTGTAGAACTAAGTGGTCCACTGATGTGGGGAATATAGACAGAAACCAATGGGATATGGCCTTAGAGTCAATCCCGGTGGTGACGGTGTCGGCGTCCCATAAGCTGTCCTAACTATTCATACTACATCGGTCCTACCGCACACACGTTCATTTATACGACTGGAGAAGAAGAGATTCTCCCTTATGCCCAGAGTGTGCCATCCATAGGGGAGACTTTACACATATGATCTGGCTCTGCCCAAAACTTACCAGATATTGGACAGAAATTACGCAGTCTATCTCTACTTTGGCCAAAACGCCCATACCATCGGGTAGTATGCCTCCTAGGAGCGATTGATGCTGAAATGTATCCAAAAGGTATGTACAATATGGTAACCAGACTGCTATACCTGGCTAGGAAACTTATAGCATGCTTCTGGCTGGCGTCAGCTGTGCCTACTAGGGCCAAATGGATCACTTATGTTAACTCTCTTCTCCTCAGACAATAGTTGGCATATCGACATTGCAACGCGATTAAAAAGTTTAACCTTGTATGGCAAAACTGGTTGGATGACCCAAATCTTGCTCCTCCACAGTTAGTAATGGATAGATTGTTACGGTTCTAAACCCTTTTATTGTCTCTTGAGTTTTCTCTCGAGCTTGGGGCTTCTCCTACATTATATATAACGCGTAGATGAAACATCATCCGATGCATTTGCCTACAAACAAGCTCGGAGGAAGGTGTTTTTTGTTTTCTTTCAGTTCATTTTAAGTTTTATCAGTAAAAATATTATATGAGCTTGTTACCAGGTAACTGCATACTCTGCATTGGGATATATGCTTTGTGTATGAGTTTATAATGCTACTTTTGTCTGTATATCTCTTTACTGTACTTTACAGTTACCCATTATCCTTGTCAATGAAAAAAGTTTTGATTCAAAAATAAGTGTTGCTATTTAATATTCATATGTTAACTTTAAGTCACATTTTGTGTTTAGGTTGCTGAGCTTGTCCCACAACGGACCCTAGATTTCCTGAGTTTGGGAACACAGGATGAGCATGGGAGACTCCAAAAGAAGGAGAAAATCTCCTATCACCACAATCAGGATAACGCTCTACTCAACTGGCAGTATCATATGGACCTGAGGAAGAGGCAGCTCGACTCATTATCTCGTTAGTTATTTTAAGTACTTACCCAACATGTCACACTTCAAAATTGCACACACTTGTGGAATGGTGCCACACTTCGGTACTTAAAAATCCCCATAGGCAACGCTTTAAATTTTTTTACAGGTAAATTTTTTTGAGTTACAGAGGAGGTCTTGGGCTAGAATTATTGCTCTCACTCTAACGTTCGCGGAAATATCTCACGTGTGGTTTGAACGCCCTTCACATACGTGGGCACAACTTGCGTATGCATTTGCTTCTTTTTTTTTTATTGTTCATTTTACTTTATTTTTCTAGTTTGATGCTTTCTTTTTAACTATTTTTTTTTTTCACTTTTATTCCTATTACAAGGAATGTAAACATCCCTTGTGATAGGAATAGTGCGTGACAGGTCCTCTTAAAAGTGAGATCAGGGGTCAATAAGTCCCCAGATCTCATCTCTAGGCTGGGAAGCCTGAAATAAAAAAAAAAAAAAAAAAAGATCTTGGCTTCCCAGCCAGGCCGGCCACCTTTTTTCAAATGCAGAGGCCGGGAGTGACATCAGAACATCGCGCCCGGCCTCCGAACCATCATAGAGACTTCGGGGACCATCTGGCCTGCTGGAAATCTCTATGGTCATCATCCGGTGCTGGTCGGTTCCTTCTCTGGTTCGGCGATTGCAGGGGCGAGCCGGGAGAAGCACCGGAGGACAGCGGGAGGGGGGGGATGTCCTCTCCCGCCGCCTGTAAGAACGATCAAGCGGCTGAACAGCCACTATGATTGTTCTTATGGTGAAGGAAATCGCTAGCTGTAAAAGAAGATATCTGAATGATACCTGTATATCACCGTTCAAAGTCCGCAAAGTCATATGACGTTGGACAGGTGGGAAGCGGTTAATCCGTTCTTTAAGCAGTCAGCATGACTGTGTATAAATATCAGTGGACCTGTATTTATATGTTACAGCCATGCTGAGATGAATAGAGAGTAACAAGCTTAAAAACCTTTCTGCCATGGTCTGATTCCATTGCTGGTCACATGAGCAAACGGCCTAGACATTTAGCTCTGAGATCTCTAAAGCAGATAACTGATTTACTGTATAGTCAACCCCCTTACCCTTAGCTAATGCTTACTTTCCATTGGCTCCCCTACCTGATGGTACCTGACACTGCATTGTGGGAGCATTGGAAGACAGATGTATACTTCCTCCCAGCTGGAAAATACCCAGTATCATTGGTTCAACAAATTAAGTGGTGGAGGAGAGAAGTGAAGGTAAATATAAGTAGTGGAAGGAGGTGGGCAAAAAAATTTACCTATTGCAAAGCAGTGCATAGTTACATAGTTAATCTGGTTGAAAAAAGACACAAGTCCATCCAGTTCAACCAACACAGAAAAAAACCCCCCAAAAACAAATACACACACATAAATAGAAAACGTCATATACCCTATCCTATACCCACAGTATGTCCAGACTTACTGGAGAAAATTTGAGGGCAAAAACTGTGACATTATCTACATGGTATGGACAATATTGCTGTGTATGGTCACTATATATATCATATAATTTTATAAAAATAGAGCTCAGTGTTTTTTTTTTAAATACCATCTTTCTCATTTAGATATTTCCAAATCCAGCGCTGCCTTCCCAGTCCTCCCCCATCACTTAGTGCTAACCCACTTCCGGCTGAATGATGACCAGCGTCATTCAAATCACTTACTGTGAGCCCAGGCTGCCAATGACACACCCCTTGGGATGCACTATTAGATAGCCTGGACTCACAATGAAAGGCTGCATAGAAAAAGGCCCCCTTTCACGCGATCGGCCCGTTTGGATCCACCTGTCCGTTTTTTAGGCAGATCCGAGCGGGCCACCCATTGGCGGATGTCTTCCTATCCGACAAGATCCGCTGAAAACAGACGTATGGCGATACGTTCGCCATCCATCAAGCGGATCGGATTGGATGGAAACAGACATGCTGTCCGTTTTCATCCAATCTCCCTATAGAGGAGAGCAGGGCTCTGACAGGTCCGTCTCTGCACAGTGAGCGGAGATGGACCTGTCATTCGCCTGCTTAGCGGTAATCAACAGATCGATCTCCTGCTGAGCTAGCAGAGTCCGTCCAGCGGATCCGCCCCGTGTGAAAGAGGGCTAATGCTCACACCATAATAATGCTCTGCAACCACCGCTGATTAGGATTAACATTTATGCCGCGTACACACGATCGTGATTCACGGCGGTTAAAAAACCGCCGTGAATCATGACATGAAAAACGAGGGAACAGCTTGTTCCCCCACACATGGTCGTTTTTTCCCGTCATTTTTGCTCTTGTCGAGAAAAACGACCGTGTGTAGGCTCCGTGGCAGTGTTTCCCTATGGGAAAACTGCCGCGGAAAAAAATGACGGGAAAAACGACGAGAAAAATTAGAGCATGTTCTAATTTTTCTCGTCGTTTTTAATGCTGTTTTTCACGTTGGGAAAAATGTCAAAAAGACCACACACGGTCGTTTTTCTTGTTGGAAAAAAAAAAAATGTAATTTTTCACGACGTGAAAAATGATCGTGTGTACGCGCCATTACTCTGGAATTGACGCATGTAATGTGTAAATTTTTGATAAATAGAAGGGGGGGGGGGGGCAGGGATGGGAGTGGTGCTTTAAAGTGGTTGTAAACCTCAGACATGAAATATAAACAAATATGAACAAAGCATATCCCTCCATAGTGTGTACTTGTCTCAATCCCGAGCATTAAAATGTTCATGCAGGTCGCCTGGGTAAGCCTAATGAGCAGCTTGTGATGAACGTTTGCGATGATTACCGCTGGATCCAGGAGGAGCGACATGTTATAGACCGCTGTATCCCGGCACTAGAAAGCGGCAAGGTGGGTTGGACTTTACAGCCGTATACAAATGATGAATGTTATTGGACACAGACATTAAACATTTATTTCCTACAGGGTAATCGTGTTGGAAGTGAGTTCTGGAACTTGTCTGAGCGGATTGGCAATGAGCTGAGTGGATTGACAATAACACTCACGCAACGTGAACGTGGTTACCCATCACCTATCACTCACATAGGCAAAACCTCTATCATCATGCAGGAGACAGGTATCACACAAATACTGCCCTAAGGGGGCTTCACGGGGAGAATTTAGAGGTGTTGACAGCTTGATTGAGCTTAGTACTTGACCTTTTATATTCATTTACATTTTCTGGTCCTCCAGCTGCTCATATCAGGGAAGAGGACAGGTGTCATCACTCACATAGAGTAGTCCCAGAGCAACCTGTAAGGGAAGTGTATTGAAAATCCCATGCATAAAAACTGTACAATGTAGTCTAAGTCTAAAATACATGGACATTGGCCTGTTGCTTGTATATTGCCACCTCTAGTGTTCAAAAGTAGTATTACTCCGATTTTATCATTGTCTCAGCAGGTCTAAAGCAGCAGTAGAATATTGTACCATGTTAGCCATCGAATAATGCAGAAAGTATGGAGTTTAAGTCATACCCATTAGGCCTCAATTCACACTGAGCACTTCTGTGGATGCAAGGCACAGGCACAGCGTCCCCCTCCCCTGCCGGCAGCCTGTAAATGTCTATGAGAGGCTGAAAGCTGCTCTGGCTGGATTGTGCACCAAATGTAACTAATGTTTAGGCCAGCTTGCACCCAGGGACGAATACGGACTGCTTGCATTCCGGGCCTTCATCCTTGGGTATATACTGCCCTAAATGTTAGTACCACCCAGTGCACCGTCCAGCCAGAGCAGCTTTCAGCCTCTGATAGATGGGAAATTAATAAGACTGGAGCAACCAGAATCTGGAACAGTTGTGCAGCTTCTAGCTTTCTTTTCAAAGCTTAAAGCCGAGGTCCACCCAAAAATTGAACTTCCGCTTTTCGGATTCCTCCCCCCCTCCGGTGTCACATTTGGCACCTTTTTAGGGGGGGAGGAGGGAGCAGATACCTGTGTAATCCAGGTATTTGCTCCCACTTCCGGGCACTTCCAGTATCCGCGGCGACCTACGCCACGTTCGGCGCCTCCTCCGCCCCCCCGCTGTCTTCTGGGAGACACACAGGTCCCAGAAGACAGCAGGGACCAGTGGGATCGTGCAGAGCGCCTTGCGTCTTCACTTCCTGATTCTTACTGAAGATAGCGGCGCCTCCACCAGAGAGCCGAGGGACAGGTCGGCTTTGGGTGCCGACATCGCGGGCGCCCAGGACAGGTAAGTGTCCATATATTAAAAGTCAGCAGCTGCAGTATTTGTAGCCGCTGACTTTTTACATTTTATTTTTTTTTTTTGGCGGAACTCTGCTTTAACTAACCAAAACTGAAGATGGAAGCTGATTTCGGACAATTTTTTCCAAAAGCCTAAAACAATCGCCTAACAAAATTTGACCAAAATAGCCTAACTGTGTACAGAGGTGGCTAAATGCCACTGGATGCAGCTGTACTCTGTGCTATGGCAGCAGGGGCTGACTGGCAACATTTGGATCAGGGGCAAATACAACCCAGGGGCCCATGGTGCAGCAACTCGGCCTCCCTCCCACTCTCCCTTGCCTCCAACCAACCCCATCCCAAGCTGAAGCTCCGCTCCAGGTAGTCCTTGCTCACCGGGCAGGTCAGGCTGAACAGCACCTGCTGCACCGACTCCGGCTCTGTCGGGGCTGGCCGGGGAAGGAGAGCTTCTGGCGAGGCACAGAGCTGGCCTCTGCTCGGACCATCCATGCCGGGAGGATGACCTATGCTCTGTCTTCATCCCACACTTGGTAGGACACCGGTGGGGACCTTTGACTCCTCTTCACCAGGAAGCCTTTAGGCATGTCTGCGGCAGAAGCGGTGCACGCTTTTTACAGAGCATCAGAGTGGCCAGGAGGCAATTGCCCCCCTGCCCAGTCTGCCCTTGTATGGCAGCATTCAAACTGTCCAGTTTAGCTGTGGCCAGTTTGTGTGAGGCCAAAGCACAGAAACCCTTCCCCTGGGTGTGTCCATGGTCAGTATTCGCATGAAACCGCTAGGATGAGCAGTTATATGTGAACACCGGCGACTCTGGCCATTGATTTGCACACAGTACAAATCTGACAGCTCCCGCTGTTCACACACACTGATTCTCGTCTGCAGACACCCCTATCTGCTGCTGCTGCCCAATCATCTGAATGTAGCCTGAAAATTAATAAATGCTATGGTGAGGCTGGAAGGTCATACAAGGTTAGTCCCAAATCCAGGATCGCAATCCAGCATTTGGATATTTATGGTACGTATTGATGTGAGCACTGGTGTTCTATTTAGCCTCAAAGAACCCTTTTATTAGAACTATGGTGGTGTCCTTTAAATGCTGTAGGTACTTTTTGGTCTCAGTCCATGCCTGGTTTATTTGCTGGACACTAGGGTAACCAGGGTTTGGTAGAGGTGTTGGGAGTAAGTGGTTGTCCTAAAGCTTACAACTGGCTGGCATTTAAAGGGATGGTCCCTCTTTTGGAATTGAATTCCTCTTTCCCCCTTTTCTCCACAGTTGTCCCTTTTACTGGTCTGATGTATAAATCGCTATACAAAAAAATGTATTATATAAAAAAGAAGTATAGCCAAAGCTTTTTTTGGTCATACTTCTCTTCTGTGCACTTACTTTTGCTTGCCTGTTACTCAGAACTAAAGGCTGCTGTCAGCTGACGTCACAAAGCTGCTTCAGGCCTTGGAAGGATCCCGACCCTATTGTTGGGACAGAACCAGATGTCTTATTGTCAGTTCAGGCTCAGCCTCTCAGGGTGCAGTTGGGAGCCGAAGGGGCAGAGCAGAGAGTGGTGACTGTCAGCTCTGAGTGGACCGAGAACTGAGTGATCAGCAGTGATGTGATTGCTCATTTCTCGGACTTGGATAGGGTGGGGGACATCTGCAGCATGGAGGTGAATATGTGTGTTTATTTTTTCCTATTCTAATACTTCATCTTTAAAGTGGGGAAGCTCAGCTTGTTTGCGTCCTCCCCCCTTCCGCTGCCACATTTTGGCACCTTTCGTGGGAAGGGGGGAGTGGGTACCCGGTACCCCCTCCCACTTCAGGGTGATTTCGCCGCAGCAAAGTCACCAGGAAGTTCGCCCCCCCCCCCCCCCTTCCTTCCCCGACTGCTGGGGGAACTTCAGGGAGCCTGCTGTTTCCCTTACAAGAAATGGCGGTGGCAGCACCCAAGAGCCGATTGAAAAATCAGTTCCGGTGAAAACACCGCTGGATTCCTGGACAGGTAAGTGTCCTAATATTAAAAGTTAGCATCTACAGTATTTGTAGCTGACTTTTTTAATTTTTTTTGAAGGAGCCTGGAGCTCCGTTTTTTTAACTACCAAAAGCGTCATGCTATGCTATGTTTGATATTGTACAACAAAAGACAAAGTAGGGCTTATTTTCGGGGGAGATCTTACCATGTAATGCGCTGTCTTCTCTCCCCCTCTCTCTCCCTGCCTGACAGGAATCCCCAGTGTGAACTGAGTTAAAATGCTTGTAAAATCCTATAATCCACTTTATTACAGTATTATATAATGTACAATGTGTGTGTTTCTGTAATATAATTGTGCCTAATACCTGGATTTGAGAATTTTACAAGCATTTTAAACTAGGGCTTATTTTCGGGGTAGGGCTTATATTGCAGCTCTCCTGGAAAATAACGCTAGGTCTTATTTTTGGGGTAGGTCTTATTTTCGGGGAAACACGGTATATACTTCGGGCTTTACTTATTTGGACTCCTGTATTTTTTAACATCTCACTATTGTCTCCTCAGGTTTCGCAGAGCGTCCTCCATATTATAACACTTGGGATAAGAGTTTGTATTTGCAGCATCGTCGGCATGAGCTGAAAGCCATCATGGAGGAACTCAACTTCACAAAGCCGGTAAGAAGAGAGACTGAAATGTTGGAGGAGAGAAAGTGGGGATGTTGGCAACACTGGAGCTAAACTGTAGTCAAACTGGAGCAGTTAGGCTCACTGTACAGTTTCTTTTAGATCTACCAACAATTATGTAGTGCAAGGGGCTGCCTGATTGGATACAAATTGTTTGGGTAGTTTGGTACTTTGGTTAGCTCATATATTGCCTGGTTTTGGGAAATTCAATTGTACAAAGATTGTTTGGTCAGATTGTAACATGTGTGGGGACTCTTACCCAGTGCAACTTGTTTCCTTGCTGCGCTAAAAGGAAAACGGTGTATTTTTAAATAAAATAACATAGCTGTTTATTCATCAAAACTGCATGTAAATTAATTGTCTGCGAATGTGGCAAATTTTAATGCTCCCAGGTTTTTTTCTCTGCAGATCGAGAATATGTGAATGGGAAAAATACTGCAATATACAGTGCCATGGAAAAGTATTCATACCCCCTTGAAATTTTCCACATTTTGTCATGTTACAACCAAAAACGGAAATATATTTTATTGGGATTTTATGTGATAGACCAACACAAAGTGGCACATAATTGTGAAGTGGAAGGAAAGTGATAAATGGTTTTCAAAACTTTTTACAAATTATGTGAAAAGTGTGGGGTGCATTTGTATTCAGCCCCCTGAGTCAATACTTTGTAGAACCTCCTTTTGCTGCAATTACAGCTGCAAGTCTTTTTGGGGATGTCTCTTCCAGCTTTGCACATCTAGAGAGTGACATCTTTGCCCATTCTTCTTTGTAAAATAGCTCAAGCTCTGTCAGATTGGATGGAGAGCGTCTGAACAGCAATTTTCAAGTCTTGCCACAGATTCTCAATTGGATTGAGCCCTGGTTTACATTGATGCGATTTGACATGTCAAATTGCATGCCAAATTGGCGGCAATGGCACCGCCTGAATCGGTGCGGCGCTGCACCGGTTCCCAAAAGTCGTTTTTGTACTACTTTTGGCGATTTCGAGGGTGCGATTTCCATTGACATCTGTGCAATATCCCATGTCATTGTGAACCAGGGCTTAGGTCTGGACTTTGACTGGGCCATTCTAACACATGAATATGCTTTGATCTAAACCATTTCATTGTAGCTCTGGCTGTATATTTAGGGTCATCGTCCTGCTGGAAGGTGAACCTCCCCCTCCCAGTCTTAAGTCTTTTGCAGACTCTTAACAGGTTTTCTTCTAAGATTGCCCTGTATTTGGCTCCATCCATCTTCCCATCAACTCTGACCAGCTTCCCTGTCCTTGCTGAAGAAAAGCATCCCCACATCATGATGCTGCCACCACCATGTTTCACGGTGGGGATGGTGTGTTCAGGGTGATGTGCAGTGTTAGTTTTCCGCCACACATAGCGTTTTGCTTTTAGGCCAAAAAGTCAAATTTTGGTCTCATCTGACCAAAGCACCTTCTTCCACATGTTTCCTGAGTCCCCCCACATGGCTTCTGGCAAATTGCAAATGGGACTTTTTAGGGCTTACTTGCAACAATGGCTTTCTTCTTGCCACTCTTCCATAAAGGGCAGATCTGTGGAGAGCACGACTAATAGTTGTCTTGCGGACAGATTCTCCCACCTGAGCTGTGGATCTCTGCAGCTCCTCCAGAGTTACCATGGGCCTCTTGGCTTCTTCTCTGATTAATGCTCTCCTTGCCCGGCCTGTCAGTTTAGGTGGGCGGCCAAGTCTTGGTAGGTTTTCAGTTGTGCCATACTCTTTCCATTTTCAGATGATGGATTGAACAGTGCTCCGTGAGATGTTCAAAGCTTGGGATATTTTTTTAAAACCTTACCCTGCTTTAAACTTCTCCACAACTTTATCCATGACCTGTCTGGTGTGTTCCTTGGCCTTCATGATGCTGTTTGTTCACTAAGGTTCTCTAACAAACCTCCTGAGGGCTTCACAGAACAGCTGTATTTATACTGAGATTAAATTACACACAGGTGGACTCTATTTACTAATTATGTGACTTTTGAAGGCAATTGGTTCCACTGGATTTTAGATAGGGGTATCAGAGTAAAGGGGACTGAACATAAAATGCACACCACACTTTTCACATATTTATTTGTAAAAAATTTAGAAAACCATTTATCATTTTCCTTCCACTTCGCAATTATGTGCCACTTTGTGTGAGTCTATCACATAAACTCCCAATAAAATACATTTAAGTTTTTTAGTTGTAACATGACAAAATGTGGAAAATTTCAAGGGGTATGAATACTTTTTCAAGGCACTGTACATTTCAGACTGGGGTTCCTGGAGATTCTGCATATTTTTAAAGGGTACCCCAGCTAAAAAAAAAAAAAGATTGAGAAACGATGCCCTAGACATAAAGGAGCCTTAAACCTTGCAGTGCGGGGTAAGCTCGCTGCAAGGGTAGTGCTGATTTTTCCATGGAGTTCAGCTTGAATACATTCTTTCATTTGAACCAATCTTTCACATTATTGTGAATCATAACTCGAAACATTTTACCAATAATTTCATTTTTAAATGGGAGGATTTGGAACACATTATTCTTCCTACCTTTTCAAAGTGTGTTCATTTTCTAAGTGAGCGTAATTCCCGAGTGACACCCGCTGCAGCTACACAAGAACCTTTCAGCTGATAAGCTTGAAGAGTTGAAAGGTGAGATTGCTACCTATTTTCATCTAGAACACATTATTTGTTACATTCTGCATCTCACGCTTGTAAAAGGCGCATTGTAACATATGAATCACGAGAAACAAAGCCTAACCGGAGAATTTTAGCATGGCGCTCCATTAGCCGCAGTGCTGCTCCATTATGCTGCATTGACGGAACCGCGTGTTTAGAAGCCTACAAAGAGTGTCTGAAAATTGCCGATCATTTAGTCCTGTTTTTCTTTAGGTTTCTTAGAGGAGATTAACTGAAATGAAGCCTAAAATATATTATTGTAGGTGGAGGATTGTTTTCTGAGTGATGGCGCAATTCCGAGAAATGGTAAAGGGCAAAGTAAATAGCTTTTTTTTGGCATTAATTTATACAACATTATATTACTTTTTTTTTTAAGTACATCTAAAGACTTCAAAGAGTAATTTACATCAAGAGCCAACCATTTACAGGATTATACCAGGCTCAGTGGGTTGTACATGGAAAGAAAAACATAGATGCAGAAACGCCGAAATATGTGCTACATGGATATCAACTTAAAACAGAACTAAACTGCCTAATAAACTGCCTCCTGTACCCCTTTTCTGCACTGCCATCTTTAAAACTCCGGTGTGTGGTATATGCCATGTGTATTTAGGACCTAGTGAAGATCTGTGTAGGGTGACCACATTTCCAAACTGCCATTCAGGGACACCCCCCCCCCAAAAAAAGGGATGATTTTTGATACCTTATCTTGCTAATTTATGGGGGGGGGGTGTCACATCTTCAGCTCTGTGGGGTTCATGCTGGGACCTGTAGCCCTTCACTTTTTGGGGGGTCACAAAAGTAGAGGACTACAAGTCCCAGCATTACCCCTAATATCTAAGGACGTGACTTCACCCCCAAAACTGAAGGACTACAAGTCCCAACATGAACCCCTGATATCTAAGGATGTGACCCCCCCCCCAAAGTGATGGAGTACAAGTCCCAGCATGAACCCCTGAGATCTAAGGATGTGACCTCCCCCCAAACATGAAGGACTACAAGTCCCAGCATTAACCCCTGATATCTAAGGACGTGACTCCCCCCCCAAAACTGAAGGACTACAAGTCCTAACATGAACCCCTGATATTTAAGGATGTGACCCCCCCAAAAGTGATGGACTACAAGTCCCAGCATGAACCCCTGAGATCTAAGGGTGTGACCCCCCCCAAACATGAAGGACTACAAGTTCCAGCATGAACCTCTGAGAGCTAAGATTTTTCCCATGAATTTCAAAGGTTCATGCTGGGACCTGTAGTTCTTCACTAGTTGAGGGGGGGGGGTCACATCTTCAACTCTAAGGTTTTCATGCTGGGACTTGTAGTCCTTCACTTTTGGGCGGGGGGGGGGGTTGGGGGTTGGTCACATCCCAGTCCAGTGTCACCATTCTCCCTGAAATGGAGGTTTTGAAGTTCTTTGTTCCTGCCTAAATTCTGTTGCCATATGGAGTGATGTCTGGCTGTCTAGCCACACCTTTCTATTTCCAGTAGCAAATTGGCGACCACTCCCCCGAGGGGCTCTGCCTGTTTCAGGAAGCGCCGTGGTGTGCTGCACTGACACACACACAGTGGGGTGGAGGGCACCAGAGCCTGGCGGGCCGTAGATAAGAGCGGCGGGCTGTGAGGTTTCATACAGTGGGACGGCGACTCTGCTACGGCTGGATTAGGGGTGTGAGCGGAGGGCGTGTCCACATATATTGTGTATGGAAATAATAGTTATACCGCAGGCTGACACACAGCGGGTGGCCCTTCAGCCTCATCTCCAGTGACAGCTCGGATCCCCACTGTATTCCGGGACACTGTATTGTCCCTGAAAGAATTTACCCGGGACAGACCCGCAAAATGCAGGACTGTCCTGGGCAAACCGGGACACGTGGTAACTTTAGATCTGTGGAGCATATGCACACATGTGCCTGGATTTCTGCTGACAACAAATGCTGTCTGCTTTTGGTAGGTTGCCAGTTTACTGCCTAGCAGCATTTGTGCACTCACTTAGAAATTTCACATGCATACGCTCCAACGCTGCACAGTTTTTGCTTATTAAAGCGGAACTTTACCCATAGCAACTTGTTAAAAAATAATGTTCTTTAGCAAGGAACATACATTCCACATTAATCATGGTGCTACCAAAATGAGTGTGTGCCATAAGTTGCCTCCAGCATTGTTCCTGTTCCTTCTTGCTGGAGGTTGCATTTTGCTGAAGCCCAGAGCCTCTGAGCAGCAGTATATCTTTAGGCTGCCAGCAGATCAGTCTCTAGTTGGCTCTGATTTTTGGCACAATGCCAAAAATTGAGAGCAACTGAGCATGTGCAGATGAGGGTGAGACAGTGTATTGCTGGATTTTAATCAGTATAGACACTTATTTTTAATGTTTTCCATAGCTATACCTGCAAAAGGGGCCAGCCTTAAAGCGGAGTTCCACCCAAAAGTGCTTCCTCCCCCCTTCCAGTGCCACATTTGGCACCTTTCAGGAGGGAGGGGGGAATAGGGACCTGTTTTTGAGGAGACGGGGCTGCTGCGCCGTCCCTCGGAAGTTTGGCCCTCCCCTCCTTCCTCCGCTGCCGGACCAATTAGAAAGCACAGCGTGCTTCGTGCAAGCGCAGTATGGAATCGGGCGTGAAGCCGGAAGGCTTCGCTGCCGGTTTCCCTTAGTGGAGATGGCGACGGCAGCACCCGACAGCTGATCCGAAGATGAGTGGAGTGCTGACATTGCAGGCTCCCTGGACAGGTAAGTGTCCATATAGTAAAAGTCAGCAGCTACAGTATTTGTAGCTACTGACTTAATTTTTTTCCCCCAGGCCGGACCTTCTCTTTAAAGAGGAACCGCAGTCTGCTCACATAATGTGTAATAAAAACATATTTGCCTTTCTGAAGCTTCCCTCCAACCATTTTGCATATTATTTTATATATACTGTGATTCTGTACTTGCCAAATATGCTGCAGAAATCTCCCTCCACTGAGTCTGGCTGCAACCATTTTAACTGTGGGCAGCTGCCTGTTCACTTCCTGGATTTACACAGACACACACCTCCAGCTCTGCAGCTCTCATTGGCACTCTTATGACTCACCCCCTCCCTTCCTGGCAAACTCTCACGGGAGTTAGAGAGAGAGAGCTGTGCATGATGTCATAAGCCTAGGCTAATGACCAGACGATAAACAGGAAGTGGGCTGTATAAGGTATTTACTGGCAGAAAAAAATGTTTTACTATCCAAAGTTAAAACAACAAGGGCAGAAGATTTAATAGATGGAAAGATGAAAAAATGACTGATGGTCCGCTTTAAGTGATCTAGCAGGACTTAATTTTCTGACTTAAAGAAGAACTTCAGCCAAAGGGGGTAGTTCTGGTTGTTTGCATCATCCCCCCCCGACTGCCACATTTGGCACTTTTTGGGGGGAGGAGAGAGCAAGTACCTGGTTTTGACAGGTACCCGCTCCCACTTTTGGTCACATGCATCGTGGCGATCTGAGCTTGAAGTTCGGCCCCTCTCCTTCCCCTGCAGCCTTCTGGGACACATCACAGGTCCCAAAAGACTGTCTTCTGGGACCATTCACAAAGCGCAGCGTGAGTGGCGCATGTGCAGTAGGAAACCGGTAGTGAAGCCACAAGGCTTCACTACCCTTTTCCCTTACTTAAGATGCCTGCACCTGCATCCGAAGCCGATTGAAGAATCGGCTCGGGTGAGGACATCGCTAGATCCCTAGACTGGAAAGTGTCCTTATATTAAAAGTCAGCAGCTACAGGATTTGGGTCTTTAAGTTGAACTTTAGCACACTGCCTCCTGGGATAACTATCTCATAACATAGGCTGTGGGGCCCGGCTTAGGCTGGAAACCTGGAAGTGCTGCTTTGCAGCACTAGAAGATACAAAAAGGTAAAAATTTAAATTAATATTTTTTAGCTTTTCTGTAAGAGGGAAAGGAGAGATAAAATAAAAGCAGGTTGTTGGAGTGAGTTTAGTTCTGCTTTAAAGCTTAACTTTTTAGATGCTTTATAAAAAACCCAAAGTAAGCCAGATTTATATTCATGAATACGTCAAAAAATCTATTTTTTAATGCTATAGTGTAAGCAACTGAATTAGATTTATTTTTTTACTTGATATCAGCCTCTTGCAATCCCCGTACAGCAGAGCTCAGATTGAAAGAGGTAAAAGCAGCACAAGGAACTAGTCAGATGTGCTTACAAGGAATATGCTGATAGGAGATGAGAGTGTTGTGTAACGGTAGCCAAGTGGTGTGTCACGACCCAGCTGGGCTACATGTTCTCAATGTGTATAGCCAAGTGGTGGGGGAGCACTTGTACTCTTCAACCCATTCCTGTATATTTTGGTCCTCTTAGGCTCAGTGAGGTGCTATGGTCATGACATCCTCCCCTGAGCACAAATACAAAAGCGCCCCCAAGGGGCCACTGCCTTGGCCTAACCAACACCACCCAGTAGCCCCTTCCATCCCTTCCTCGTGCTCTACGGTAATGAACTCCAATAGCACCTTCACCCAAAACCTGTTTATTTCCAAGCTTGAGGAGAAGGAGGAGTCGATACAATGGAATCTTTTTAACTTTTTACTGAAATGCAGATGATTTACATATATGCATCCTTTCAGTTATCTCAATGGTGATGGCAACAATAGAGATGAGAGCCGCGTCAAAGAGACAGATCCCCATATTTCATGTCAAAGGAATGCGAGTAGTCCCATAAGTCCTGTGTCTCTCCTTCTTTGCTTCTGCCGTAATGGGAAGCAACCAGGAGCTAGTGCTTTAAAGATTACATTTTTACACGCCTTGCTTCCCATAACTGACTTCCTAGGTCAGGGGTATCCAAACCTTCTAAACAAAGTGCCGGTTTTAACTTTAGGAGGGCTGGACTGTGGCCATTGGAAGTAGAAAAGGTCCCGACGTCTGTGGGGAAAAAACAGTGCCCCATCTTTGGTGTCATTAGAAGGAATTGTGTCCCACCATTTGAGTCATTGTGCCCCATTGTTAGTATCATTGGGAGAAATTGTGTCCCATTGTTGGTGTCATTGGAAGAAATTGTGTCCCATTGTTGGTATCATTGGGAGAAATTGTGCCCCATCATTGGGAGGAATTGTGCCCCTATCATTGGTGTTATTGGGAGGAATTGGGCCCCATCGTTGGTGTCATTGGGAGGAATTGTGTCCCCTCGTTGGTGTCATTGGGAGGAATTGTGTCTGTTCATTGGTGTCAGTGGGGGGGATTTGTTCCCCTTCATTGTTAGTGGGGGAATTATGCCCCATTATTGATATCAGTGGATAAAATAGTGCCTCAAGGACCAGATAAAATGAAGGGGCATCCGGCCCCTGGACAGCAGTTTGGAGACCACTGCCCTAGGTGGTCTCCTGCCAGAATATTTTTTGCCCAGGATGCCCCACACTGGTAAGGGCAGGGCTGCCACTTCCACTATCTATGGTACACCCCGCTCACTACTCTGGGGACCTCTAGTGGCTACTTAGGCATCTACACTACCTACTCTTCCCTACAGGGTTCACCTCCCCAACTATGGTAACATCTAGTGGCCAATTTGGGGAATTACACCAGGCACCTCTGTGCCACTACCTTACAAGAGCAGAGTGACAGAGAGATAGCCTCTTCAGTCTGCTGCTTCTCTTTTCACTGCCCAGTCCCAGGCTGGGGGAGGGACAAGACCTGTAATTATTACTTAAGTGGGGGGGCGTGTCCAACTTCCGGTATGTGAGGATCGTTTCCTTGTGAGCTCCGGACCGCGCTGAGATCCTGAACTAATCCTACACGGCCTAAGGCTAATATTTTCGCCCCTGACTATCTGGGACGGCTGCGGAACACTTTGGGTGCATGACGATGGTAAATAAGTACGGCCCGAAGGCCGGCAGCACGCCCGCGGATCGGCTGGCCCACTTTGCACACGAGGCCAGCCAAGATGGCGCCCAGCACACTGACACGCAGCGCGGAGCTCTTTCTAAGGACGGTCGCCAGTGGACCGAGGGGGACACGGAGTGGATTGATCCAACAGACCCACTAGCCGGTCCCCTGCCCTCTCCTTCATCGGAGATGGAGGAGGGAGGCTCCGGTTCACAGGTAGGCGAACCGACATCAGCTCAAATCATGGACACTATTAAGAGCTGCCATGTGGCGCTAACCACGCAGATAGAAACCATCAGAGTGGATTTTGCCATACTGAAAAATGATGTCAAAAAGATTAGGCATCAGGTCACTAATGCGGAGCAAAGAATTGGAGTGGTGGAGGATGATCTTAACCCGCTCATGTTACAAGTGAGAGATGTTGCGGCGGACCACAAGTCCCAGAAGGCCAAACTCGGGGACATTGAAGATAGGCTCAGGAGAAACAATTTACTGTTCCTGGGTTTCCCCGAGGGGTCTGAGGGCAAAAACCCAGAGGAATTCCTCCTGTCCTGGCTCCAGCAGACCTTTGGGGCAGATAGCTTCTCCCACTTATTTGCTATTGAATGAGCTCATAGAGTCCCCCTGCGGGCTCCACAACCTGGCAGATACCCCAGACCCATGCTGGCCCGCTTTCTCTATTTTAGAGATAAAGAGACCATTCTCCGCAAGGCCCGCACTATGCCAGAACTTATGTGTGGGAATCAGCGAATCACCATCTTCCCGGATTTTTCAGCTGCGACACAGAAGCAGAGAGCGGCATTTCAAAGTGTAAAGCAGTGCCTGAGGGAACGTAGTCTCCCATACAGCATGTTGTATCCTGCACGACTGCGGGTTGTGCATAATGGAAAGACCCAGTTTTTTACCTCTCCAAAGGAAGCAAATCAGTGGCTGGAAACACTGGGTGCGGGAAGATGAATCCTACTTAACCCACTGCACAGATCTGGTAGGAAACTTAGAACGCTTTGCAGAACTCCTTGATGACACATCTCAGTAATGACCACGGGGACTGTTGAAAATCCTTGCTGTTTTCAGAAGCAATAGGGCCTAAAGATCATACGCAGTTATCGGCGCGGTCCGTAAGTTGCTCAATAGACTTCCACATACTCACCCTTGTACCTCCGATCCGGCTGGATTGGAGGATTTACCCCCCTAGGGTGACTCTTCTTGCTTAATTCAATGTTTGGGGATAAAGTCCGTGGGAGGTTTGGGGCTGCGGGCAGGGAGGGGGGAAGGGATGTTGAGATCCTACGTTGTGGATCACAGTTTTACGGGTATAATCTGAATAATTGCACAGAAGAATGGTATAGGGTACAGGGTCAGGTAGAGGATGTAATGAGTTCAGCAATGTGTGTGCACTCTTATGACGTTTATTTGCAAACTGCGTGGGTGGTGCAGGATGGAGTGCCTTGGCAGTGGCTGGGGGTCCGGAATCTTTACAGTCCAAGGCCTATGGAACCCACGGCGAAAATTATTATGCTCTTCCACCATGCAGGCTCTTAAAGTAATATCCTGGAATGTGCGCGGTCTTAATTCCAGGATTAGGAGAGCTTTGGTATTTAAACACATACAGAAATGTAAACCCAGTATTGTTTTCCTCCAAGAAACGCATCTGGTGGGCTCTAAAACACTTGCCCTCCACAGAGCTTTTGTGAACAAGGCATTCCATTCTACATATTCCAACTATGCGAGAGGGGTCTCGGTATTAGTATATAAAACATTATTATGCACAACCAAGCTGGTCAAGACAGACCCACTTGGAAGATATGTGATTTTAATTCTGATCATTAACAGCAAGCCATATACCTTTGTGGCAATATACATGCCTCCCCCATTTGTGTTGGGGACGTGAGAAGACCTAATGTCCACGATTGTTGGGGTGGCGGAAGGACCCAAAATTCAGGTAAGAGGATCTGAATGTGGTGTTGTCACCTGTAATGGATAGATTTGGCATGGCGGCTATGGACAGCTCCCCATTGGCGGCTGGTATGAAACCGTATAATCTAACAGAGGCGTGGAGGTGGAAACATCCAAACACCAAAGCGTACTCATGCTACTCTGCCACGTTCAATACCCTTTCTAGAATAGATATGTGCTTTGTATCTACAGAACTGTTTTTTTTGTTTAATATATTTTTATTGAAGTGAAAATATAGATACATCAATAAAATAGAATACAAGAACAAAAGTTTGTTGGGTTAGCTTATAAAGAGAGTCAAACATGGTCACAGTAATGACATCTTGAGCAACCCAAGTTTAATAAAGTGAACAACAATTTAAAAGTCGAAATAGAAAAGAGGGGGAGAAGAGAAAGACAGGGAAATGAGCGGAAAGAGGTGGAGTGTTTGGGGAAAAGGGATCAGGTGGGGAGGCTGGCACATTCGGCACTATCAATGAACACATTGCTATAGCATATAAGATAACGACTCCTTAAAGGAAGGTTAAATCCTCCCTCTACAATACAAGTAAAACAATGGGAGTAGCAGCAAGATTAACTAGGAAGCAAGGGTAGCTGTAGTGGTTGATAGAATGATGTCTTTGTAAGATTGTGTAGAAAGAAAGGAGGACCATGGGGCCCAGGTTGAGGTATATTGTTTAGTGGTGTCACTTGCGATGTGAGTGAGTTCTTCCATGAGACTTACTTCAGAAAGCTTTTGTAGCCAGGACTTTATGGTTGGAGTTGTAGGTTTCCCCCAAAGAGTAGGGATGATAGCTTTAGCTGTATTAAGAAGGTGTGGAATGAGCGAGCGCTTGTATTTACCCACGGGTCTTGAGGGGTAGCGTGAAAGAGGACTATCCACGGGTCCAAAGGTAATTTAACTTCGGTGACCTGGTGAATCAGGTCTATCACTTCGGACCAGTAAGGACGAATGAGGGGACAAAACCACCATATGTGAGCGTGAGTGGCGTCCTGCCCACAGTTTCTCCAGCATAGCGGAGAATTAACAGGGAACATGCGGTGAAGTTTGACAGGCATATGGTGCCATCTAGGGAGGAGTTTAAAGTTAGATTCAGCCATGGAAGAGGCCAATGAGGAGACATGAGTGAGTTGGAGAACTTTATCTTTTTCTTTGTCCGTGATGACAGCACACAGGTCGGTCTCCCATCTGGTCAGATAGTTTGGGTATTTAGGGCTTTGCAATTCAATAAGTGCTTTGTAGAACTGGGAGACACAGTGTAGAGGGGCGTCTTTATGAAGAAATACGTGTTCAATACCATTGAGATCTTGGAGTCCCCTCAGTGGTTGGGGGAGAGATTTAAGAAAACAGTTCAATTGGTTATATCTCCATTTGTCCATAAATGTGATTGGTCCATGGCCCAGAATTTCAGACAAGGGTTTAAGAGCATTGGGGGAGAGGATATGATGCAAGAGAAGAGGGCCTCCTGGTGACCAGGATTGGAAACCCGGGTCAATGGAACCTGGCATGAAATATTTATGGTGTAGGAGGGGAGTCAGCGGAGAGTCATAAGTCCATGTAAATTTTTTATGAAGTCCATCCCAAACATCCAAGGAGGATATAGTAAGAGGCCAGGTATTGTGGGAAAGGTCTCTGGACGAGCGTGGTATCCAAGGGATCGTGGAGAGATCCGAGTCACATAGAGAGTATTCCAGTTGTACCCATAATTTAGAGGCAATGGCATACTTCCAATCAGCTATACGTGATAATATAACGGCGAGATAATAGGGTATCTACAGAACTGTTGCCCAAAGTAGTGGATGTCCAATATCTCCCCAGGGCTGTCTCAGACCACTCGCCACTAATGATCTCTATAGATGTAGAGAGACTGAGAGGGTTCAATATGTGGAGACTGAGCCCCCTGTGGCTCAAGGAGGAAATTTTTGAGAGAGCCACGCAAAAATCTATTAACACATTCTGGATAGAGTATAGAGGGGAAGTACCAGTGGGAACCACATGGGATGCGTTTAAGGCTACCCTTTAGAGGCTCTACGGGAGATCTTATTAAACAGCTCAGGTCAGATCGTGAATGGAAACTGGGGGACTCTGAACAAAAGGCCACGAGTGCAGAGGTGGACTATATTAAAAGTCCCACGGTAGACAACTATAAAATTTGGAGGGAGGGAGTTAGGCAACTTGACTTAGTCCTAGTGGAAAAAACACAAAAAAAGATTCTGTACCAGTCCCAGCGGATGTTTGAATTCGGTAACAAAAATAGCAGACTTTTAGCATACCTAGCCCATTCGCAACAACCAACCGCATCTATCCCACGTATATTTGACAGACATAACAATCTGTGCACGTCGCAAATGGACATAGCTAATGCATTCATTACATTTTATTCTGACTTATACTCTTCCAGAGTGACCTATGGGCAGGAGGAGGTACAGGAATACCTGGCCCATATCCCACTTCTGGAGTTGTCAGGGGAGGCATCGGGGGAGCTAGAACTCCCAATATCCACAGAGGAGATATCGGAGGCCATTGGCTCCCTGACACCGAACAAGACACCAGGTTTAGATGGATACCCTGTGGAGTGGTACGATACCTATAGGGAAAGTCTGACACCAAAATTACTTGAAGTGTATAACAAAGCTAGGGAGCTGGGGAGACTTCCAGATTCCCTCAGGGAGGCATTGATCGTGCTAATACCTAAGCCGCACAAGGACCATGAACAGTGTGAATCATATAGGCCCATTTCATTAATTAATGTGGATGCCAAGATCCTAGCCAAACTCCTCGCCGCCCGTCTGAATAAAGTTATAGCTTCAATTATTCATCCTGACCAAACGGGTTTCATACCGACGCGCTCAACGGCCATAAACCTGAGACGTCTCTTTACTATTTTACAAACTACGGGCCCAACACCGGACACTAGGATTGTGGTGTCCTTGGACACCCACAAAGCTTTTGATTCTATTGAATGGCCATATCTGGTTGCGGTCCTTGGGCGGCTCGGGTTTGGTCCTAGATTTATAGCCTGGGTGAAGTTATTATATGCGGAACCGGTGGCTCGATTGAGGGTGAATAACACCATCACAGACCAATTTAAAATAGCTAGGGGCACCAGACAGGGGTGCCCTCTGTCGCCCCTGCTGTTTGCCCTGGCCATCGAGCCCCTGGCAGCTCTGCTGAGGGTGGATGGGGAGATTAGGGGCTGTATGGTAAATGAAAGGGAAGAAAGGACATCACTTTACGCTGATGATATGCTCTTGTACCTAGCAGAAGCGGAGGGGTCCTTGACATCAGCCCTAGATAGAATATCCAGGTTTGGAACACACTCTGGCTTTAAGGTAAATTGGAATAAGTCAGTGATTTTTCCGTTCTGCTCTACATACACACCGGTTCTCCCTCCGGAGATTCCGTTACAAGTGGTGTCTCGCTTCCGATATCTGGGGGTCGAGATACAGCTATCGCTGAATACATTCATCGCTAATAATCTGCTACCCTTGATAGCACGTCTTAAGGACAGTCTTCAGGTATGGGGAAAGTTGCCCCTCAACCTCCTTGGTAAAGTAAACGTATATAAAATGATTTATCTCCCTAGGTTCTTGTATCTGCTGTGGCACGCTCCGATATACATACCCAAATTTTTTTTTCAGAAATCACTAAACTGCTTTTGCCCTTCCTGTGGGGAGCTAAACCGGCCAGAGTGTCACTGGAAACACTGTATTTACCAGTAAGAATGGGTGGATTGGCACTACCCGATCTCCAATGTTACTACCTGGCTGCCCAGTTGACGCATGTACACTGGTGGGGCTTCCCCAACATGGGGAATGCCTCGGTTGCTACCCAGGCGGCCCAGGTACATTCATATGAGGCTCTGAATAATGTTGTGTATCGGGGCGGGCCATACCCGGAGCGGGGAGCAGGGATATTAAAACTATCATACAAGATATTTCACATATGCAATGCCCGAATGAAGGGCACTAGTCTAACGAGATCCCCGAACGCCCCCCTGTGGCGTAATCCGCAACTACAAGAGATATATAAAATTCCAGATGGGGAATGCTGGGCAGAATATGGTGTTAAGTATGCCCACCAAATATTTAGGGATGGGAGGGTTAGAACCTTTGATGATCTCAAGATGGAATACAACTTACCTATGTAGCGGGGTGTTCCCCTTTAATCAGAGACAGGAAATTCCAGAGAGAGGGGAGTCGGGAGGAAGGAGGAAAGAGACGTTTTTTTGTTAACAGAAGCAGAGGACAGAACTACTGTTCCCAGAACCCCACTGGGTCCCAGGATGTTTTGAGTTATGCCCCAGAGACTCATGGGAGAAGGAATATAAGGAGGGGGTGAGGCCTAGCTCTTTCTCTTTGGACACGGGGAGAGAGAGAGAGATACACCTGTGCGGATCTGTGCTGTTCCAGGCCTGAAGCCTGGGGCCTGTGGAGCGAACCAAAGAGCCTTCCACCCCCTTTGCGAGCCTGGGTGGCATCCAGACTCATCTCTTCTAAAGTTATCTGGATCGGGGATCCGATTGCAGAAGCCGCTGTGGACGAGGACCCACACAGCCGGTGGAAGTTCCGGACTGAGGGAAGTGTTCCGGAGTGGTGAGCGAGCGAAAGCTCATCTTTAAACTGTTACTTTTATACTTTGTGCCTACTAGACTTCCGAGGCCTAACACCTCCGGTGAGGGAGAATTACCCCCCCCCCTATTGGATTACAAATACATGGTTTTAAATACTTCAAGTGCACCACCTTTACAGATCCTGTGCCGGTGAAGATTTGTGTTTCTTCTAAGACTGAGTTTCATGGTTAGGGATCAGGCCTGATCCGTTAGATAGTTATAAGTTAGTTATCACACCACAGGGTGTTTAGGTAACGGTCGCCCCACGTGGCGTTCCGTCCCCTTTCCATTGCTGGTACACACACACACAGTATTGTGATTTATAACTGCAGGGACCTGCTTATGTGTTGTGAACCAAATGTTACATGCATGTTATCCCCTTTTATCTTACCACTAGCAGTAAAGTCAGTTATTATTTACAACATTGTCTATGAGTCTGAGTTATCAATCCACACACCCACATTTAAAGCATAAGTGATTGTTTATGTGAAATTGCTGTGGGTTAACTGTGCCAGAGCGGGTAGAGCAGATTGCCGGGGGGTTGGGGAAGCTGTACTCAGGGCCCAAATCAAAACTTGCGGCTCTCTTAAGTTGAGGGTATCGCTACACGTGGGGGCTCGTCCGGGATTACTGAGACAGCGGTGAGAGCCCGCCAAGACTTACCGGCATGGACCCGAAAGACATCAGAACGTGGTGTGAAGTAGCTAAGACAGATCCAAGCCAGTCAGTGGTCATTAACATTCCGGGTCAGGAATGGTCGACCGAAACGATGGAAGGGTTAATGAAGTCAGACCCAGACACCTCACACCAGTATACGCTAGTGGAATATTCAGATAGGAAGCCAGAGGCTTGTAAATGCAAATATGCACGGATGCTGGATAACAGATCTTATAGTTTGGCGCACGCTATTAAGAAAGAGCTATCACCAACGGGATCACCGCAGGTTGCGGCCCGTACCCCGCCAGAGAGGAAAGACGGAGCGACACCTCCGGTGACGCCTGCACCTGCCACGGCCATATCACCCGAACTGATAAAGGCGTTAGGGGATCTACTAACAAACTGTCAGAGGACAAGCACAGTGCACGTAGAGACTAGCTACCGGAGACTAAAAACATTCTCGGGGGAGCTCCCCGTCCCTGCGGGGGAGGAAGATTTTGACACTTGGGTGGAACAGGCATTACAAGCAGTAGAGGCATGGGAGGTGCCTGAAGCACAGAAAAGACAACGAGTTTTAGAAAGTTTGAAAGGTGCCGCGGCAGAAGCGGTGAAGAGCTTCCGGTTTGGAAATGCAAACTGTACAGCTCAAGATTGTCTGGCCATGCTGCAGGAAGAGTTTGGACAGCTGGAGAAGGTGACAGAGATGGTCTACCAATTTGAACATACTTTCCAGCAGCCGAATGAGAAACTGTCAGAGTATGTTAGAAGGTTGAACAGGCTTTTATGCAAGATCGTCCTGAAGAAGGGAATGCTGCCCAAAGATGCGGATGAAGCACGAATGAAGCAGATCATGAGGGGAGCGCGGCGCTCAGACCCAGTCTGGCTGCACCTGAAAACCTCAGGAGGAGGAATGTCACTGACCTACTCTGATCTAATAAAAATTATTAGGGACGAAGAGGCGCTGCAGAGAGATCAGCAGGTGGCCATGGTGAGTGTCACCCCTGTACCATTGTTGGTCAGTTCGGTCAGGAGCCCGGAAAGAGATGCAGAAGTCGACACTTTGAAATCACAAATGTCCCAAGTGTTGGAGATGCTGACCTCTTTGATGGAGAAAGATCAAAGAAGAGCAGAGAAACCAAGTCCAAGAAAGGAGTTGTTCCCGAATACCTCCGAACCAGCCTCCATACAGGACCGAGAAGAGATGCTATGCTACAACTGCGGGGGCAGTGGCCACTTTGCCAGTAGGTGTTCCAGTCCCAAGAAGAAGAAAATGGATAATCGCCAGCCGGCGGGAAACTCCAGAGGGCCCCGGTGAGGGAGTCAACCGGGTGCCCATCTCTTTCAGTGAGCTCCAAACTGAATGGAAGGAAGCAAAAGAGAGAGAACAAAACTCCTCAGAAGGAATCTAGGGTCTCTCAACCAAGATACACACCAGAGAGAGGGGACAAGACCCCTCAGAAGAAATTTAGCACTCCCAAGAAGGAATGCCTACAACCAAGAGACAATAACATCCCTCAGCGGGTTTGTACTCCCATTAGGGTGGGGAAGGTCAATGCATACCGGGCTCAAGAGAGAATAAAGTCAAAAACAAACTGGATGAAGACAAGTCCTCAGAAGAAAGTGACCTCAACCCGGCCGTACCCAGAAGAATTGGTCGGCCCGTCCCCCACTGTATCTATCCAGGTGGAAGAAGTATATACGAAGGCCCTCCTGGACACTGGAGCTCAAGTGACTTTGTTGTACAGAGACTTCTACGATAGGCACTTAAGCCATTTGCCTATACAGAAGATAGAAGAGCTGGAGATATGGGGCCTGGGAACGCAGAGGTTCCCCTATGATGGTTATCTGCCCATAAAGCTGACATTCGACCCCTCTGTGGCTGGGAAGACAGAAGTGTTCGACACCCTGGCAGTTGTGTGTCCTAGACCACCCGGGGCCAGCAAGATGTCCCTCATCATAGGCACCAATACGGATCTAGTGAGAAGACTTCTGACGCCCCTGGTGAAGATGAGGAGCCATCAAGATCCAAACATCCATCCCATGCTGAAGACAGCCTACCAACGGTTAGTGTTGGAGCAGAAGACCCCAGGAGAGGGGATAGGGAAGTTGTGGAGACTGGGGAGAGAAGGAGTGGTGCTGCAGCCCAGACAGGTGGCTTGCCTCAGGGCCACTGTGAAGCTCACCTGGGAGCAGCCTGGTCCCTTTGTCATGCTGGAATCCGACCCAAGGGAAGATCACTCAGGCCTGGAAGTGATACCGGAAGTGATTCCAATCAAGGCCCTGAAGAAAGCCCGGGGAAGAGTCCCGGTGAGTGTGAGGAACTCTACAGAAAGGGCCATAGAGATCCCTGCCCGGATGCTGTTGGGACAGGTGAGTCCTGCTGTCCCAGTCAGCTGGTCAGAAGTAAAGGGGACGGGTGAAGAAGGAGATGTTTGGGAAAAACTTTCCATGGAGAACCCGAATTTACCTGGAGCCTGGAAAGAGAGAGCCAAGGCCCAGCTGACTAGATGGGAGAAGATTTTCTCCAAAGATGAGTTCGATGTGGGGTGTGCGAGGAGTGCTACCCACCGCATCCGCCTGCAAGAAGACAAACCATTCAGGGAGAGAGTCAGGCGGGTTCCGCTGGCAGATCTGGAGGATCTGAGGGAGCAGCTTGCAGAACTGAAAAAGACTGGGGTGATTCGAGAATCCAGAAGCCCCTATGCCTCTCCAATAGTTGTGGTCAGGAAGAAGAATGGGTCGTTGAGACTCTGCATTGACTACAGAACTCTCAACAGGAGGACCACCCCTGATCAGTACACCACGCCAAGGATAGAGGACGCCTTACAGAGTTTGTCTGGAGCCAAGTGGTTCAGCGTGATGGACCTCAAGAGCGGGTACTATCAAATTCCCATGCACCCAGAGGATAAAGAAAAGACCGCTTTCATAACTCCTGTGGGGTTCTTTGAGTTTAATAGAATGCCTCAGGGCCTATCTGGGGCCCCAGCTACTTTTCAACGTCTCATGGAGAAGACTGTCGGAGATATGAACCTCATAGAAGTCCTCGTGTACCTGGACGATGTCATTGTCTTCGGGAGAACTTTGGAGGAACATGAGGCCCGATTGGAGAAAGTGTTGAGAAGGCTTAGTGAAGAGGGACTAAAGCTTTCCCCCGAGAAGTGTCGGTTCTACCAGTCTTCGGTGAACTATCTGGGACACATAGTGTCTGAAAAGGGGGTGGCTACTGATCCTGAGAAGTTGGAGGCAGTTACCTCCTGGCCAAGACCCACAACAGTCACTGAACTTAGATCTTTCCTGGGCTTCTGCTCCTACTATAGGAGGTTTGTGGATGGGTTTGCTCGTATTGCCAAGCCCCTAAATGAACTGCTCAAGACTGAAGGGGAAGAGGATGGCCAGGGACCCAGAAGACCCGGGGAGTCGGTTCAAGATCAGTGGACCCCCAGGTGTGAAGAGGCCTTCAGAACCCTGAAGAGGAGCCTCACCACAGCCCCAGTATTGGCCTATGCTGATCCCACCAGACCATACGAGTTACATGTTGATGCTAGTCATGAAGGCCTAGGTGGAGTGCTCTACCAAGAGTATGAAGAACAACTGCGACCAGTGGCCTATGTGAGTCGGAGTCTGACCCCCTCGGAGAAGAACTACCCCACTCATAAGTTGGAGTTCTTGGCCCTCAAATGGGCAGTGGTGGACAAACTAAGAGACTACCTCTATGGGGCAGAGTTTACAGTAAAAACAGATAACAACCCTCTGACTTACCTACTCACCACTGCCAAGTTGGATGCCACAGGACACAGGTGGCTGGCTGCATTATCTGGGTTCAACTTCAGTCTTAAATACAGACCAGGGACTGGAAATAGGGATGCAGATGCCCTGTCCCGAAGATCTCATACCATGGCTGATGACTGGGAGGACTGGACTCAGGTAGCACCGGAGGGAGTGCGAGCCCTTTGTCAGGGGGCTGAATTTCAAGCCAGAGGGGGCTCCAGAGCCGAGGAGATAGGAGTTACCACAGTGGGAGTCCCAAAACACTACTGCGGGGTGACTCAACTTGAAGAGGAATGCTTACCGAAGCTGTCTAAGAAGGAACTGAGGTGCGACCAATTGGAAGACCCCATGGGGAGATTGGTCTTTGAAGCATTGGAAAACGAGAGTCCAGAGAAACTTCGACATCACCCCTCCAAGGAGGCTCGTCTGCTAAGGAGAGAGCTAGACAAGCTACAGGTCCATCAGGGAGTGGTCTACCGAAGGGGCCCCTCTGATGACTCCGAGGATAAATGGCAGTTGTTTCTCCCAGAGAAGCACCGAGAGACTGTGCTGGTTGCCTTACATGACCAGCATGGTCACCTGGGAGCTGAAAGAACCTTCCAACTTGTCAGAAGCCGGTTCTATTGGCCATGTATGAGGGCTGAAGTGGAAGAATATTGCCACTCCTGTGCACGATGCATCCAGAGGAAGACTCTACCCCATCAAGCTGCCCCAATGGGCCACCTACAGAGTCAAGGCCCAATGGATCTGGTATGCATTGACTTTCTCTGCCTCGAACCCGATTTGAGTGGATTGGGAAATGTTCTGGTGGTAACCGATCATTTCACCCGTTATGCACAGGCGTTTCCCACCAGAGACCAGAAGGCTTCCACTGTAGCTAAGGTGCTTCTAGAAAAATACTTTGTCCACTATGGATTACCACAGAGAATCCACTCCGACCAAGGAAGGGACTTTGAGAGTCGCCTGATCCGGAACCTACTGGACTCCCTGGGAGTGGAAAAGACCAGGACTACCCCTTATCATCCACAAGGAGATGCCCAGCCTGAGAGGTTTAATCGGACTTTGTTAAACATGCTGGGGACTCTGGAGACAGAGAAGAAGCAGCATTGGAGTCAACACATATCCACTTTGGTGCATGCCTACAATTGCACCACCAGTGATGTGACGGGTTACTCTCCCTACCGCCTCATGTTTGGGAGAGAAGCAAGATTGCCAGTGGATCTGGCCTTTGGCATTTCTCTAGACTATACCTCTGCTACCTCCCACAAGGGATATGTAGACAGACTTAGGTATAATTTGAAGGCGGCCTATGAACAAGCCCAAGCGGCCTCAGACCAGAGAGGGGCCCGAAATAAAAGGAACTATGATTTGAAGGTTCGAGTGCAAGACCTGCAGCCTGGAGACCGTGTTCTGCTACGCAACCTGGGGATCCCAGGGAAGCACAAACTTGCTGATAGGTGGAGGTCTGAGCCTTACGTTATTTGTAGGAAACTCCCTGGACTACCGGTGTACAAGTTAAAGCCAGAGGGGAGAGTGGGACCCTTGAAGACCTGGCACAGAAACCACTTACTCCCGCTTAAAGAAGCAGTCAGGATACCTCCAGTGAGGAACCTACCGGAATCTGTTTCCATCTTGGATACTCCCAGACCCAACACTCGGTCTCAGACCTCTCGATCTAGAGGTGGACAGGCTTCTCAACCAAGTGAAGATGGGAGAGGAGAACTGGAGTGGCTATGGCCTTCCCCAACCCCGGAAAATCCCACCATAGACCTTCCACCCACTGAGGATATGCAGGATGGGACCCTGAACCCAGAAGCTACAGAGTTCATTCCATCCAGTGGCGTGCCTGAATGCTGGGAAGATATTCCGGGCCTGTACTCAGATGAAGAAGAGACAGAGGCCCCAGAACCAGTGACGATGTCAGAGAGTGTTCCTGAAACAGAGCCTGTGGCACCAGAGCCTGAAGTCCCAAGGGAGCAGAGAGCTCGCAGAGTCGTGAGGCCTCCCATGAAGTTAACCTACCCTCAATTGGGAAAGAGCTCAGAGGACTCTGTTACCACCGCTAGAAGAAGTACCGAGTGCTCCAATCCTTCCACTGTTCATTTGGTGGAGGGCAACCCCAGCTCACTCTCTGGCACAGTTAGGCAGGCCACTCATGCCAGTGTGACCTGTAGGACAGGGAATCCCACCTCTGAGTTTTGGTGGCAATTCCCTGTACTAACATCATACTCCGCACTCTCTAAAATGGTTCAGAAATTTTGTTGAAATGTTTATCTTTGGGGACCAAAGAGTTTTAGTGGGGGGAGTGTGTAGCGGGGTGTTCCCCTTTAATCAGAGACAGGAAATTCAAGAGAGAGGGGAGTCGGGAGGAAGGAGGAAAGAGACGTTTTTTTGTTAACAGAAGCAGAGGACAGAACTACTGTTCCCAGAACCCCACTGGGTCCCAGGATGTTTTGAGTTATGCCCCAGAGACTCATGGGAGAAGGAATATAAGGAGGGGGTGAGGCCTAGCTCTTTCTCTTTGGACACGGGGAGAGAGAGAGAGATACACCTGTGCGGATCTGTGCTGTTCCAGGCCTGAAGCCTGGGGCCTGTGGAGCGAACCAAAGAGCCTTCCACCCCCTTTGCGAGCCTGGGTGGCATCCAGACTCATCTCTTCTAAAGTTATCTGGATCGGGGATCCGATTGCAGAAGCCGCTGTGGACGAGGACCCACACAGCCGGTGGAAGTTCCGGACTGAGGGAAGTGTTCCGGAGTGGTGAGCGAGCGAAAGCTCATCTTTAAACTGTTACTTTTATACTTTGTGCCTACTAGACTTCCGAGGCCTAACACCTCCGGTGAGGGAGAATTACCCCCCCCCTATTGGATTACAAATACATGGTTTTAAATACTTCAAGTGCACCACCTTTACAGATCCTGTGCCGGTGAAGATTTGTGTTTCTTCTAAGACTGAGTTTCATGGTTAGGGATCAGGCCTGATCCGTTAGATAGTTATAAGTTAGTTATCACACCACAGGGTGTTTAGGTAACGGTCGCCCCACGTGGCGTTCCGTCCCCTTTCCATTGCTGGTACACACACACACAGTATTGTGATTTATAACTGCAGGGACCTGCTTATGTGTTGTGAACCAAATGTTACATGCATGTTATCCCCTTTTATCTTACCACTAGCAGTAAAGTCAGTTATTATTTACAACATTGTCTATGAGTCTGAGTTATCAATCCACACACCCACATTTAAAGCATAAGTGATTGTTTATGTGAAATTGCTGTGGGTTAACTGTGCCAGAGCGGGTAGAGCAGATTGCCGGGGGGTTGGGGAAGCTGTACTCAGGGCCCAAATCAAAACTTGCGACCCTCTTAAGTTGAGGGTATCGCTACACCTAATACCTTCTTCTTTCGATACTTACAATTGCGTCACGCAGCCAGAGCACGGTATGGGGGAGGGGAGGTGGCACTTCTCCCTTCCTGCACGGAAAAACTGATAGCGGAGGAGGATCACTCTAAATTAATATCTAGGTACTATTTCAACCTGCTGGCACCCTCCTCTGCTGGACTGGAGAGAGTGGCAGCACAATGGAAAAAAGATATACCAACTATGTCAGAGGAGTCGTGGACTAAGGCCCTTGACTCACTCGTGCCGGCAATGGTATCAGCCAGAGACAAATTAATACAGTTTAACTATCTACACAGGATTTATTACTCTCCGCATAGGCTGTATAGAATGGGAAGACGAGACACGTCAGAGTGTCCTAGATGTAGAAATGAAATGGGAGATTTCTTTCATATGGTATGGCTATGCCCTAAAGTGATGTTGTTTTGGAAAACAATCCTCCACTATTTGGAGGAGGCTATGGACGTTCCTAATATCTATTCTCCGGCCAGATGCTTATTAGGCGATCTGGAGGAGGAAGGGATATCTGATTCTCGGAAAAAACTCCTCAGAATTCTCTTTTGCTACGCAAAGAAGGCGATAGCTCTTAGATGGAGGGAGCCGACCCCTCCCACACTACAGAACTGGATAGACATGGTGAACCAAGCGCTACCATTATATAAGCTGACATGCGCATCTAGGGGATGCCCAAAGAAATTTGATAAAATCTGGGCGGACTGGATGAAAGATGAATCTATCGCTCAGTGAGGGAACAGATGTGCACTAAGACAGTCGATATGTGCTATTTGTAGTACTGGGATGCCGGCTGCAGTAAGACCATGAACATACTTATACCTACCTTGTGCCATATATATCAAGTTTGAGTTTGAAAAGAGGGGGGAGGGGGGTAATTTGTTGAGGGTGTTAGTACTGTTATATAAAAATAAAAAATATATAAACTGACAAAATACATAAAAGATGGCAGTGCTGCAAATGTTGCTTGGGTGTCCAATAAAGTTTATTGTACAACATGGATAAAGGACAGATTTGAGGCATGCACAAGATACAGATATGTCGATTATGGACTTATTACTATTGTACCAAATATGTGTAACCTTTCTACACAATGTATGTGTATTGTATTGCGTTGTATAAGGTTCTGTTTATTATGTCACAATTTCAATAAATTTACCCTTTTAAAAAAAACGAAATATTACTTAAGTGCAACAGAGAAAAATTAGCTGATGCTGAATGCACTCCAGACAGGAAATTAGGCAGGCTGTATCTGACTTGATACAGCCTCTAATGCACACTGTAAGAAGCTCACAGCGTGCAGTGAAAGCAGAGTAAGCATATTCAGTACAGGAGAGAAGCCTGTACAGCTAGACAAGACTGACGACTGAAGGGAAGTTCAGGGTTCAGCTTTAAGTGTACCTGCATGGTTCACTTTAAGTCTTATTGATATTAATTTAGATGCTCTGCTCATAGCCATACTATGTTTTCTTCATTTAGGATATAGATGGATTGGAAGTAGTCGGACGTGGGCGGCCTTTTTCATCTGTTTCTACCGAACAGTTCCCGTTATTACATGAGCAACATCAAGAAACCCCTACAGAAGAGAAGGAGAACCTGTAAGTATACAAGGAGTTCAGGTTTTATATTGCTTATTTTTGTAGTAAAATAATTACAGTAGATATTGGTGTACTACTATGTTTATTTTTCTCTGAGAAGTCATCTGTTCTTTTAGGGATCCACTTCAAGATTACCCTGATGTAGTGCCAGACGTTGTCTTGGGCCCATCATTGCTTTTCTGTGGACAACCAGCAACCTGGGTTGAGGATCCCGTGTCTCACAGGGTAACAAGTGTATACATACATATGTCTTTTCAGATTTTGCACTACTGTGCGTGAAACTTCTCCTCATATTAAAGTGTAGCTAAAGCCAAGCTGTTTTATTCAGTTTTGGATAAAGTAGGCATTGATTAACCGCTTCAGCCCCGGAAGATTTTACCCCCTTCCTGACCAGAGCACTTTTTACAATTTGGCACTGCATCGCTTTACTTGACAATTGCACGGTCGTGCAACGCTGTACCCAAACCAAATTTGCATTCTTTTTTTTCCAACAAATAGAGCTTTCTTTTGGTGGTATTTGATCACCTCTGCAGTTTTTATTTTTTGCGCTATAAGGAAAAGAACAGCGACAATTTTGAAAAAAAAAAAAACACTATCTTTTACTTTTTGCTAAAATAAATATCCCAATTTATTAAAAAAAAAAACAATTTTCTCCTCAGTTTAGGCCGATACGTATTCTTCTACATATTTTTGGTTAAAAAAAAATCGCAATAAGCGTATATTGATTGGTTTGCGCAAAAGTTATAGCATCTACAAAATAGGGGATAGAATTATGGCATTTTTATTATTTATTTTTTTACTAGTAATGGCGGCGATCTGCGATTTTTAGCAGGACTGCGACATTATGGCGGACTGATCGGACACTTTTGACACATTTTTGGGACCATTGTCATTTTTACATCGATCAGTGCTATAAAAATGCACTGATTTCTGTAAAAATGTCACTGGCAGGGAAGGGGTTAACACTAGGGGGCGATCAAGGGGTTAACTGTGTTGCCTCTCTGTGTTCTAACTGAAGGGGGGATGGGACTTACTAGGGGAAATGACAGATCGGTGTTCATACTTTGTATGAACAGACGATCAGTCATTTCTCCCCTGAAAGAACCGGGATCTGTATGTTTACACACACAGATCCCGGTCCTCGCTGTGTCACGAGTGATCGTGGATGCCTGGCGGTCATCACATCGGCTCCTGGAAAGAGCAGCGGGCGTGACCCTAGTGGCCACAGGGCGAAGCGACATAACATAACGTAGTTTTGCCCAGCCGTGCCATGCTGCCGCAGTAAAACTGTGGCGGCTGGTCGGCAAGTGGTTAAAGCCCCAGCTCCAGCAAAGGAAAAGGTCCTCCCTTGAAGAGGGTATGACCACATTGGAAAAGTTAAAACCTAACTAACTAAACCTAAATCTACTTCCACCCCCATTCTAAGCCTATTCTATCTACCGTGTAAAAGGAAAGCTGTCTATACTTATTCTAAAGTCGCTCCAGTTGGGTCACATGATCAGGTTCCAGCGGCAGCTTTAGACCCCTTTCACACTGGGGCGGTGCGGGCATTAGTGGTAAAGTGCCGCTTTACTGCTGTTATAGCGGCGCTTTTCGGCTGCTAGCAGGGCGCATTTAACGCCCACTATCGGCCGAAGAAAGGGTTAATAGCGCCCGTGTTGCGGCAATGCCGAATCGCTTTGCAGGGGCTTCGGCAGTGCTGCCCATTCATTTCAATGTGCAAGGCGTTTTGGGAGCAGTGTATAACACCGCTCATACACCCCCTTTAAAGATGCTGCTTGCAGGACTTTTTCCCATCCTGCAAGCGCACCGCCCCAGTGTGAAAGCACTCGGGCTTTCACACTGGGCAGGCATGAGAGGTGCTTTTCAGATGCTTTACAGGTGCTCTTTTTAGTGCTAAAATGCCTGAAAAGTGCCCCAGTGTGAAAAGGGTCTAAATGTAGAGGAGGGACAGCCGACAATGGATGCCCCATAGTAAGCATATGGATAATGTCATTGCATGGGCTATGCAGCCGTTGCGGGCGATCTCTCCTCTTGACTGAAGCCAGTGCTGGAGAGATGTGACCGGACCGTAGCAACTTCAGAATAGAAAAGTATAGGCATTTTTCCTTTTATTTGGTAGATAGAATAGCATTAGAATGGGGGGTGGGAGTAGATTTAAGCTTAGTTAGGTTTTGGCTTGCCTTCTACTTTAAATGCTTGTTTAGTCTGTGTAGTGCTCCCTTGCGTTGGTGGTCAGTGTAGTGCTCCCTTGCGTTGGTGGTCAGTGTAGTGCTCCCTTGCGTTGGTGGTCAGTGTCGTGACCCCTTATGTTTGTGATCAGTGTCGTGCTGTTTTACATTGGTGGTCACTGTAGTGCCCCTTTACTTATTCACTTCTTTCTCAGACATTGACCTGGGACAAGCATGCAGATATGGAAAGTCAGCATAATGCCAGCATCTCTTATCTGCCTACTTGTTCTTGGCCAGTGACTCTAATGCCTTGTACACACAGCCGGATTTTCCGATGGAAAAAGTCAGACTGCTCTTTTTATCAGCTATTCCGACCTTGTGTATGCCCCATTGGACTTTTTCCATCGGGAATTCCGACGGACTTGGAGAACATGTTCTCAATCTATCCGTCGGACTTCCGACGGACTTTTGCATGGTCAACTAGTACTGTACTAGGCATAAGGCCATAAAGTATGCCGTTTTCTTTCCGTCAATCACAGGTTGAAGGAAAGAAAATTGCTTGATTTCCCCCATCAATAGAGTCAGTGTTGATGAAGAATTCCTCCCACAGCGCTATTGTGTTCTGCCAGTGGGGAGCCTTTCCTGCCAGCAGAATACAATAATCACTGCTGGCTGCTATAGCTGCCAGCAGTGATAAGGTGAAAAAAACCTGAAAGGCTGGTTGTACTAAATCGATCAATAGATGAACTTGAGTACAACCAGCATGCTCATAGATGCATTGAAATTCTTCCGGTGAACAATTTGAATTTTGATCCGTCTATGGCTGGCTTAAAGTGGTTGTAAACCCTTAAATATACCCAGTGAAGGGATAATTCTCAGGTGATACACCAAGATGACACAAATCCTCTTTCATAAGTTGTACCTGTCTATCTGCAGGGGGGGGGGTAGATTTAAGCTTAGGTTTTGGCCTGCCTTCTACTTTAAATGCTTGTTTAGTCTAAGGAACCATAAAAGCGCTTTTACCTTACCTGCTCCTCCGTTCCTCAGGCAAATGCTCCCTTATGCTCC
Source organism: Rana muscosa (assembly GCA_029206835.1). Taxonomy (NCBI): domain Eukaryota; kingdom Metazoa; phylum Chordata; class Amphibia; order Anura; family Ranidae; genus Rana; species Rana muscosa. The sequence goes on from CM055128.1 coordinate 39,645,260, forward strand.
AGCAGAGGAATGTACCTCTGTGTCCTCAGGGCTGTGGTCACTAAACTTTGTCTTTGTAGCATCAGGGGCATCCGACTGCCACAGTGCAGAGGAGGGGAGGCTGCAAGGACTGCTCTAGCAATGCTCAGGATCAGGTAAGTAAAACTGCTTTACCTGGTCCCCTAGCCCTAAACAAGTAGTTAACCCTTGCAGTGTGGGCACCACCCCCTGCAAAGGACTACTTTAGATTTTTCTGGAGTTCAGCTGTAATACTTGTATTTTGCCTGATCTAGTTCCTCTCTCCACCTTCATTAAGATGCTAAGGCAGGGGTCTCAAACTAGCGGCCCTCCAGCTGTTGCAAAACTACAAGTCCCATCATGCCTCTGCCTGTGGGAGTCATGCTTGTAACTGTCACCCTTACAATGCCTCATGGGACTTGTAGTTTTGCAACAGCTAGAGACCCCTGTGCTAAGGTAATGTTTATATAAAACCTTTCAGTTTTTATTGCATACCGTATTCTAGACCCAGATCTTCTCTATGCTATGAAATGCAGGCAGATCATGGCTGGTGGAAGGGGCTGGCAGGATGCTGTACAAAACTGCCTGAAAACGTCAAGAAGTACCCTAATTTTATTTTTTTAGTTAACCTTCTTCCTTCATGTGGTCAAACATGCAGATACTAATAAATAATGTTGGCCACTCGCGTAACAATAAACTAAAGACTGAGCATAGTTTTTACGTTTAATGTTTTTTTTTCACATTTTCAAAGATTTGTTTGTTTTTTCTGCCAGGACTGAATGTCCTTTTTATATAAATATTGTTTGTAAATGGAAACAATTGTTTAGTGCAATGCATTTCTAGAAGATATGATGCCTTTATTGAAATGAGTGCTAAAGCTCATGCCGTGGGGCTGTGCCTGCACTGCACTGCACGGGTCAACTGTATACTCACCCGATCCTCCACTCCCCCGGCAAATGGTGCTCTCCCACGATCCAGCAGTGGACTGTTCCTGATGTCTTCATGTCCAGAGCAGGCTTTTGGGCTTAGTGACTTCAGGAACAGTCCACTGCACAAGTCCGCTAGACCACTGGGGGGGGCAGGAGCCACAGTGATCAATCTTGTGGGGGGAGGATCGGGGGATTAGGTACTTATGTCTCTGTTCTCCAATCCCCTATAAAAAAGTGAGCAGTTACCTTGTGCAGTGAGGGTACAGCCCCACTAAGTTGGAAAACTTTTTCCTTTAAGCCCTGCAACTTCATTGCTACATGTATGGCCAGCAAAAGGCTGAAGGAAAGTACTACGGGTCCATTCATACTTGTGCGTTGTGGCAACATGTGCTAAAATGCCCCCATTACTGTTACCACAATATTGAAGTTTTTCTTTTTCTTCCTTTTACTTCCAGGACAAAGCTGGCATCTCTACACGCATCACCTTTGAAGCTCTCGCTGGGGAGAAAGCCTCATCACTAATAGAGGTGGTCAACAATGGAAGTGCGGCTATTTGGTATGAATGGAGGCGCCTTCCCAATACTAGCAATCTGGGAGAACACCGCAAAGACGCACAAGTACAACATTTCTATTTCAACACAAGTGCTGGTAAGGTGACACTGACAGCAATATTATGTTGGTAGAGCAGATATGAATGGTCCATTCCATCAAGAACAAAATAATTCTCCTGGGCTCCGGTGTTTCACTGCATGCGGGTAGTGTAGACCATTCTTTTTGTAAAAGGCACCAACTATAATCTTGCAGCCCTCCTCAGAACAATGGGAGTTTATAAAACTGAAAGAAAATAAAAAAGAAAGGAGGGCACACCGACCTAGTGCATTACCAGATAAAAAAACGTTGTTACAACGTGTAAAAACAATGGTCCTACTCACAAACGAGATTTCATATAGGCTTTTCTGGCCCGTAGCAACTGCAACCAGGATTAGATGACCAGAGGGTCGGACGGTACCCAAATTTAGCTGAAAGCAGTATTTCAGTTTTACTTACAAACGTGTTTTATTAAAAAGATAAAATTTTTACAACCGTGTGAGATAGCTACAATATGACAAAGTCACAATAGAATTATGCATATACATCAATCTAAGACCCCGCCAAGATCTGCACGTTATCTTTTGATCATCTACATTGAGTGTGGATTTGAATGTTGGGCTGCTGATCGTGGATACAATCAACAGCCCCTAGTAGTTTTCCTTGTCAAAGTATTTTATTAGAGTATACAAGGGGTCATATACAGACATTCTTAAGTATGTGTAGTTTTAACAAGTGTGAATGTTCCATTATACTTATTCAAGAACAAATTTTGTTAATTTGAAGGTAATTGCTGTATATCTAAATATGCAATATAGCAATGTTATTAATACATTTAAAGTGGTTGTAAACCCACTATTTTTTTTTTTTTCCCCAACGATACGGCTACGTCGTCGAATGCTGCGACCTAGCCGAATTTGTGAATGGGGTTAACCCCATGCGCATGCGCGTGACGTCAGCGTCGCCGCTTTTAAATGCAAATATCTCCTTAACCGTGTAGGTTAAGGAGATATTTCATGCACCTACAGGTAAGCCTTAATCTAGGCTTACCTGTAGGTGTTTGTTTACAAAGTGGGTTTACAACCACTTTAAAAGGATTGCGAGTAATATATGTTTCCTAAAAACATTCAACTTGTCAATAAATTCATATAACCCATAAGATTTATGCTATGATAAGATTATGGGTTGTAAATTCAAACGATATTCTTATGTATACCCTGTGAAATATGAAAAGGAAAAAGGGAATAAGAAAGAGAAAAATATAGAAGATAGAAGGAATAGGAGTAACAAAAAGAGATAGAAGAGCAGAGTAGAAGTCCGTGGAGTCAGGCCCGGAGCCGCCGCTATTACGAAGAATAATTATTCAAATTTTTTGTCTCAGCTACCATGGTATGAGTACTTTGGTGTGTCCCTAGTAGTTTTCAGTCTGATCGGCCACCGCAGGCTTTTGGAGGAATAAAGTCCTTGGCTGGGTGTTAGCCACAAGCTCAAAAGCCTTTGCAGCTGGTAAGCTTGCACTCTTTGTGGTGGTGGATTCACATTGTCTATTTTGAAGTCACAAGAGACAATCACCATACTGTGTCATTCACTTAACACTTTTCCACTGGAGGACTTACTAGGATTGTTTATTCTCTGGATAAATATATTTGTCACATGATACACTCACTGGGACTTTTTTTGTTTTTTTTACACTTATTTTTCAATTTAGGTATACAGTCATGGCCGAAATTGTTGACACCCCAGAAATTTTTCCAGGAAAGTATTGCAGTAACACACATGTTTATTCCCTTTGTGTGTATTGGAACAAAACAAAAAAGGGAGGAAAAAAAGCAAATTGGACATAATGTCACACAAAACTCCAAAAATGGGCTGGTCAAAATTCTTGGCACCCTTTCAAAATTGTGGATAAATAAGATTGTTTTAAGCATGTGATGCTCCTTTAAACTCACCTGGGGCAAGTAACAGGTGTGGGCGATATAAAAATCACACCTGAAAGCAGATAAAAAGGAGAGAAGTTCACTTAGTCTTTGCATTGTGTGTCTGTGTGTACCACACTAAGCATGGACAACAGAAAGAGGAGAAGAGACCTGTCTGAGGACGTGAGAACCAAAATTGTGGAAAAATATCAACAATCTCAAGGTTACAAGTCCATCTCCAGAGATCTAGATTTGCCTTTGTCCACAGTGCGCAACATTATCAAGAAGTTTGCAACCCATGGCACTGTAGCTAATCTCTCTGGGCGTGGACGGAAGAGAAAAATTGATGAAAGGTTGCAACGCAGGATAGTCCGGATGGTGGATAAGCAGCCCCAAACAAGTTCCAAAGAAATTCAAGCTGTCCTGCAGGCTCAGGGAGCATCAGTGTCAGCGCCAACTATCCGTCGACATTTAAGTGAAATGAAACGCTATGGCAGGAGACCCAGGAGGACCCCACTGCTGACACAGAGACATGAAAAAGCAAGACTACAGTTTGCCAAAATGTACTTGAGTAAGCCAAAATCCTTCTGGGAAAACGTCTTGTGGACAGATGAGACCAAGATAGAGAGTTTTTTGGTAAAGCACATCTTTCTACTGTTTACCGAAAACGGAATGAGGCCTACAAAGAAAAGAACACAGTACCTACAGTGAAATATGGTGGAGGTTCAATGATGTTTTGGGGTTGTTTTGCTGCCTCTGGCACTGGGTGCCTTGAATGTGTGCAAGGGATCATGAAATCTGAGGATTACCAAAGGATTTTGGTTTCGCACTGTAGAGCCCAGTGTCAGAAAGCTGGGTTTGCGTCCAAGATCTTGGGTCTTCCAGCAGGACAATGACCCCAAGCATACGTCAAAAAGCACCCAGAAATGGATGGCAACAAAGCGCTGGAGAGTTCTAAAGTGGCCAGCAATGAGTCCAGATCTAAATCCCATTGAACACCTGTGGATAGATCTTAAAATTGCTGTTGGGAAAAGGCGCCCTTCCAATAAGAGAGACCTGGAGCAGTTTGCAAAGGAAGAGTGGTCCAAAATTCCGGGTGAGAGGTGTAAGAAGCTTATTGATGGTTATAGGAAGCGACTGATTTCAGTTATTTTTTCCAAAGGGTATGCAACCAAATATTAAGTTAAGGGTGCCAAGAATTTTGACCAGCCCATTTTTGGAGTTTTGTGTGACATTATGTCCAATTTGCTTTTTTTCCTCCTTTTTTTTTGTTTTGTTCCAATACACACAAAGGGAATAAACATGTGTATAGCAAAACGTGTTACTGCAATACTTTTCTGTGAGAAATACTTGATTTTCTGGAAAAATTTCTAGGGTGTCAACAATTTCGGCCATGACTGTATGATTTGAGAGTGCAACTCCTTTTGTTTATCGATCAATCCAAGACTGCTCTGTAAAATTAACCCTATGAAAACACAAACTACACAATATAGGCAATGAAAGAACATCAAAGGCCACACTACAAGGCATAGTTACACCTACATGAAGGATTAACAAAATAAACAAACAGTATTTGGTATCAGCCTGTGATTATTGACAGGTATCCAGGATAGAAATCCAATGGTCCCAAATTTTATTGTACTTGGTTGGGCACCCTCTATGTACATAAATATGTTTCTTGTAGGGTAATGAAGAGTTGACTTCATCACACCAGGCATGAAGGGTGGGAGGGGGTGCCTACATCCAATGGCATGCAATAAGCTTCCTACTGTAGTGATGAAAAGCCCTTCCTGTAGAAAATGTGTCCCAAAGTTATCATCTTCTGGGTTAGGGAAGAGACATAACAGGCACAACCTTGGGTCAACTGTCAGAGGAACACCCGTCTTATCATAGAGGAATTGAACTACTTGCAACCAATAGTCGTGTATAGCCGCACAGTCCCACAGCATGTGGAAAAAGGTCCCCTGGGGGGGTCAGAACATCTGGGACATGTAGGGGAATGAGAGGGCTGATATCCTGCAATACGTAATGGGTCAGGCGTGCTCTATGCAGAATATAAAGCTGTATAAGGCAATCTGAAGCCTTAGGAGACACGTGTTTTTTTTTTGTTTTGTTTTTTATTGAGACCCGTGCAAGATGCATACATCATATACATATACCATGTATAAAAGTTGATTTTGACAATCACAGCTCATTCAACAGCAGTGTTTGTGGATAAGGACTGACAGAAGGTACATAAACATGTATTTGGCAATAGTTATCAGACTGACAATTAAAAAGAACAGTAGTGAAGGAACCAGAGTAGATTAGCACATACAGTATCTATTTCTTTGCTTCCCTACCAGGAAAGCCATAATAGACACTCAAACTTTCCAGTAAGATCCTGAAAATACAAAAAAAAATTAAAACTTCATGGGGTATTTAACAAATGAAGCAGAGAGTCATCAGTATCTTGTTAGTCCAACCAAGGACCCCAAATCTTGGTGAACTTTGTTGAACAACTTCTAGCCTCATATGTCAACTTTTATAATGGGAGGTTTTGATTAACTAAGTGTTTCCATAAGTCAATATGTAAAGGTTCTTCTGACCTAGTTCAATACAATACAATTACTTTTCTGGCATAGTAAAGCAGTAAACGTAAAAACACTTTAGTTTTGTTAGGAAATTCAACTTCATCAAACACACCCAAAAGACACCATTCAGGGGTACAGATATTAGGAAGTTCAAAGGTTTCTGAGATGAAGGCAGTTACTGCTGACCAAAAGGGTCTGACCCTATTACATGACCATACCATATGTATGAAATCTCCTTGTTCCCTGTCATATTTATGACATGTGGGGGAGACTCTGCTATGCATCAAGAAAGGCCTATACCCTAACTGAATCAGTTTATCTCTAGCAGAAATTATTGTGTCTGGATAGGAGATACACACTGCCTTCCAGTCCTCCTGGGTGAGGTCTGGTATATCTGCCACCCATTTGTCTCTGGCTTTTCCTAATTGCAGAGATGTTTTATCCAGGAGCAGGGTATAATACGTAGAGATAGGATTAGAGTGATCAGGTGCATTCTTCCCATTGACCAACAGTGTAAGGAGCATTCTTCCCACTGACCTCCAATGTATGGGGCATTCTTATCACAGACCACCAATGTAAGGGACATTCTTCCCACTGACCACCAATGTAATGAGCATTCTTCCCACTGATCACCAATGTAAGGGACATTCTTCCCACTGACCACCAATGTAAGGAGCATTCTTCCCACTGATCAACAATGTAATGAGCATTCTTCCCACTGATCACCAATGTAATGAGCATTCTTCCCACTGATCACCAATGTAAGGAGCATTCTTCCCACTGATCACCAATGTAAGGGACATTCTTCCCACTGATCACCAATGTAAGGAGCATTCTTCCCACTGATCACCAATGTAAGGAGCATTCTTCCCACTGACCACCAATGTAAGGGACATTCTTCCCACTGACCACCAATGTAAGGGACATTCTTCCCACTGATCACCAATGTAAGGAGCATTCTTCCCACTGACCACCAATGTAAGGAACATTCTTCCCACTGACCACCAATGTAAGGAGCATTCTTCCCACTGATCACCAATGTAATGAGCATTCTTCCCACTGATCACCAATGTAAGGGACATTCTTCCCACTGACCTCAATAAATTTGAGTTTTGGGAGGGGTTCCCCAAGATCTAAAAACTATTTTAAGGGTTCAATGGGAACAGAATGGTTGAGAAAGGCCACTATAGAGTCTACTGGGGCTACTGACATTACATCCAAAATGGCACACCAAGCAGCAGGCTCAGGGCTTTTGGATTTCTACTTGAGAACAGTTATGAGTGTCATCCCTAGACTTCGATGGGAGAAGATGATTACATGACTCAGGGCTCATGTATCTACATTTTGATCCATACATTCCAATTTTTTAATCTCTAGTGAGAGTCACTTTAATTTTTTTTTTTATTTCTTCTAAAAACAAATGTAGGGTGACACATCATTTTAGTTTGGTTCTGTGAGGCTGCGACGATTAGTTGAGAGCTTTCAATAAAACAATGCCTGGTGATCCTGCCATGAAGGAATTGGTTCAGGCACTTCCTGTTATAAGGTGACAACTGTCTCCTAGTTGTACTTCTTTTGTCACCCTGCTACATGCAGCCCTGTTCATGACAACAAACAACTGACAGCATAGACATGGACGCATGCCAAAGTCGGATCAGTTGAGTTAAGTCAGACCAAAGTAGTGCAGAGAGCATTTTCAAAGTCGGACCGACATGTGTCGGACTAGTTAAGAGGGCTCTCATAGGGAAACATTGATTTGCACACGTCATGCGACATGAGCTCCCAAAGTCAGAGCGGTTTGTCCTACCAGTGTGAACCCAGCCGTATTGTTGGTTGGTAGGGAATCAAATACTTATTTTACTCACTGAACTGCAACTCAATTTATAACATTTGTATTTTTCTGAATTTTTGTTTGATATTCTGTCTCTATCATTTAAAATACACCTATGATAAAAATTATAGACCCTTTATTTCTTTGTAAGTGGGAAAACTTACAAAATCTGCAGGGGATCAAATAATAATTTTTTCCACTGTGTGGACAGGCTTAGAATTCCAGTTGGCATCAGTGGATGGTAAAACCGTTACTCAGCCACCTGTTTTTTACTGCCCTGGGTCACCGTTGTGAAAGGCCTAAGGGAAGCCTTTATTGCTGTCCATTCCACCATTGAAGATTTTTCCCTTAGGCCTCGTACACACGACCGAGTTTCTCGGAAAGAACCAGCAAGAAACTTGCTGGCAGAGATGTCTTGCCGAGAAACTCGTTCGTGTGTATGGTTTCTCGTCAAGAAAACCGACAAGTAATCTCGACGAGAAAATAGAGAACCTGCTCTCTATTTTCTCGTCGAGATTCTCGTTGGCATGTTTCTCGACGAGAAAAGTGAGTGTGTGTACACTTACCTGTCCTCCCGGAAGCCCGCGCATGTTCGAAATGAATTCGACGCATGCGCGGTAGCTTCCTAGGCATAGGTAGGGTATACCAAGATGGCGGCGACGGCATCGAATGTGACGAGCGCATGCTCGTCGTAGTCGATGACGTCACCGCGTACGCTCCATTCAAAGAACCGTGGGTTCTTTGAATCGAGCGTGTGTACACTCGGCCGGGACAAGTTTCTTGTCCAAGAATCTCGTGTGTACACTCGGCCGGGACAAGTTTCTTGTCCAAGAATCTCGTCGAAAAAAACGACATGTTTTTTTCGACGAGAATCTCGGCCGTGTGTACGAGGCTTTACTTCCTGTCTTGGTGTCAACATTGTCAGCGAGGCAGGAAGTGAAGGGAAAATCAGTTTGCAATATAAACCCAACAGAGAGTCTACCAATTCCCCACTCTGGAGCTAAAGTATAAAAATATTTTGAGAAATTGTATGTAGCGGGGTGTTCCCCTTTAATGCAGAGAGACAAGAAGTTCCAGGTGAGAAGTGAGTCGGGAGGAAGTAAAGAGACATTATGGAAGTGAAAGCAGAGGAGAGAGAGACTACATCTCCCAGTACATCTTGCAGCACCCAGGGTGCATTGCTCCAGAACAGAGACTGCTGGGGGAGACTTTATAAAGGGGAGGCGGAGTTTTGGTCGGTCTTTTTGGACACCCCTCTCCTAGCAAGAGGATGTCTGTGCTGAACTGCTGTGTGCACAAGGCCTGAAGCCTGGGCCGTGTGCTCCTTTCCAAAGAGCCCTCTGCCAGCCTAGCAGAGCCTTAGAGACATCTAATCCTCCTTGCTGCAGTACACCAGAAGGATTGAAGACTTGGATGTCGGTGGATTCCTGTTCCTAGACGAATCGATGGAGGAAACGGACTTTGACTTGCCCGGGTGGTGAGAGCTGTTTAAAGACAGATACCTTTATCTTTACTATTCGTTGGGATTACAAAGTTGTTCTTCAAGTGCACCACCGAAAAGATTGCTAGCGAATATTGTTTCACTGAACTTCCATTTAGATCAGTCAGGCCTGACTGCATAGGTAGACATTGCTGGGTGTTAGTCTACCCATGAGGGGAAGTAGCTGTAAAAGGGCAGCGCTAGAGCTGCATAGCAATACTTTATTATTCTGATTACTCTGTTTATCTTTATTACTGTTTATTGCAGGGATCTGCAACTTGTTATACTGTTGTTTATTACTTGCCCATTAGCCTCAGTAAAATATCTGGGTAAAGTACATTTGGTGTCAGTTCCGCTTATTTTAATAGGAGTTTTAAAGTATATTCTGTGTATGTTTGTTATAGGACTGTGTCACCAACAGTTGCGGTCACGCGGTCCTATCCCTCTATCACCAGCTGTGCCACGGGAGGTTAGAGCCGATTGCCAGGGGTTGACAGCAGTGCACTACAGGGCCCAAATCAATATCAGCGGCTCTCTTAACTGGGGGTAGCGCTACACGTGGGGGCTCGTCCGGGATCCTTGTACGTTGCACGCTGCAATCAAGCCGGTTAGAAGTACCAGCATGGACCCGCTGGCAATGTCACAGTGGTGCGCAGCGATTGGCGCCGATCCAACCGCGGCGGTAGTCATTGTACTCCCGGGGGAAAGATGGAAGGAAGAGGAGATAAAACAGCTCGTATTGTTACTGTCTCCGAGCCACAAAGCATAGGTGATGGATTTTAGGCCAGATCCAGTGATCTCGTTTACATACGCACTGGTAGAATGGAAAAACAAAATCCCAGAGCATTTTAAAAGTCAGAGTATACAAGCCATAGATAATCAGATCTATCACTTGATACATACGCTGCCAGTGAAGGAAGAATGGTTTCAGACACCAAAGCCATCACTCCCACAATTATCTCCACCACTATCCCCTAAAGCAGAAAAGCTTAAGGAACTATTAAGCCCGGGATCACCGCTGGCCGCTATAGGGCCTGAATTGTTGAATGCTCTAGGAGACCTTGTAATTAAGTGCCAGAAAAGCAGTACGGTGCATGTGGAGGCCGGTTACCGGAAGCTTAGCACCTTCTCAGGGAAGCTCCCCGTCCCTGCGGGGGAGGAAGATTTTGACACTTGGGTGGAACAGGCATTGCAGGCAGTAGAAGCATGGGAGGTGCCTGAGGCACAGAAGAGACAGCGAGTCTTAGAAAGTCTGAAAGGTGCCGCGGCAGAAGCGGTGAAGAGCTTCCGGTTTGGAAATGAAAACTGTACAGCTCAAGATTGCCTGGCCATGCTGCAGGAAGAGTTTGGTCAGCTGGAGAAGGTGTCAGAGATGATTTATCAAATTTAACACACTCTCCAGCAGCCGAATGAGAAACTATCAGAATATGTTAGAAGGCTGAACAGGCAGTTATGCAAGATTGTACGGAAGAAGGGAATGCTGCCCAAAGATGCAGATGAAGCACGCATGAAGCAGATCATGAGGGGAGCGCGGCGCTCAGACCCGGTCTGGCTGCACCTGAAAACCTCAGGAGGAGGAATGTCACTAACCTACTCTGATCTAATAAAAATTATTAGGGACGAAGAGGCGCTGGAGGAAGATCAGCAGGTGGCCAAGGCGAATGTCACACCTGTACCAGTGTTGGTCCATTCGGTCAAGAGCCCAGAAAGAGATGCGGAGGTTGACACTCTGAAATCGCAAATGGCCCAAGTGTTGGAGATGCTGACCTCTTTGATGGAGAAAGATCAGAGAAGACGAGAGAAACCAAGCCCAAGAAAGGAGTTGTTCCCGAACACCTCAGCACCGGCCTCCCTACAGGACCGAGAAGAGATGATTTGCTATAACTGCGGAGGGAGTGGCCACTTTGCTAACGTATGCTCCAGCCCAAAGAAGAAGAGAACAGATAATTGCAAGCCGGCGGGAAACTCCAAAGGGGCCCCGGTGAAGGAGTCAACCGGGTGCCCATCATCTTCAGTGCGCTCCAAACTAAAAAAAAAGGCCAAGAATGGAGGAGACAAAACTCCTAGGGGGAGGTATAGTACACCCCCACCAAGATGTACCCCAGAGGGAGGGGGCAAGACCCCTCAGTGGAAGTACAGCACCCCAAAGAAGGAACATCCACCTAAAAGGAACAATAACATCCCTCAGCGGGTTTGTGCCCCCATTGAGAGGGAGAAAGTCAATGCATGCCAGGCTCAGGAAAAATTAAAGTCCAAAAGGAGCAGGGCAAGGGTCGAAAGCCAAAAAAAAAGAGGTGACCCCAGTCCGGCCATACCCAAAGGAACTGGTGGGCCCGTCTCCTACTGTGCCCATTCAAGTGGAAGGAGTCTATACTAAAGCTCTTTTGGACACCGGAGCACAGGTGACTTTACTATACCGGGACTTCTATGATAGGCACTTGAGTCATCTGCCTATCCAGAAGATAGAAGAGCTGGAGATATGGGGACTTGGAACCCAGAGTTTCCCTTATGATGGGTACCTGCCCATAAAGATGACTTTCGACCCATCCGTGGCTGGGAAGGCTGAAGTGTTTGACACCCTGGCAGTTGTGTGTCCCCGGCCGCCTGGAGCCAGCAAGATTTCCCTGATCATTGGGACAAACACGGATCTAGTCAGGAGACTCCTGACCCCTCTAGTGAAAGAGAGAAACCATTCAGCCACCAAAATCCATCCCATGCTAAAGACGGCCTACCAACGACTGGTCTTAGAGCAGAAGACCCCGGGAGAGGGGATAGGGAAGGTGTGGAGACTTGGCAGAGAAGGAGTAGTGCTACAGCCCGGAGAAGTAACCTGTCTTAGGGCCACTGTGAAGCTTTCGTGGGAACAACCTGGCCCCTTTGTCATGCTGGAATCAGACCCAAGGGAAGAGTCCTCAGGCCTGGAAGTGATACCAGAAGTGATTCCGTTCAAGGCCCTGAAGAAGGCCCATGGCAGAGTTCCGGTGAGTGTTAGGAACACTACGGGAGGACCCATGGAGATCCCTGCCAGAGTGTTGCTTGGTCAGGTGAGCCCTGCTGCCCCGGTCACTTGGTCCGAAGTCAAGGGGACGGGTGACGGAGGCGATGTTTGGGAGAAACTGTCCGTGGAAAACCCGAACCTACCCAGGGCTTGGAAAGAAAGAGCAAAGGCCCAGCTGACCAGGTGGGAGAAGATCTTTTCCGAAGATGAATTCGATGTGGGGTGTGCAAGAAGTGCCACCCATCGGATCCGCCTCCAAGAAGATAAGCCCTCCTGAGAAAGGGTCAGGCGGGTCCCCCTGGCAGATCTGGAGGCTCTGAGGGAACAACTTGTAGAACTAAAGAAGACTGGTGTTATCCGTGAGTCTAGAAGTCCCTATGCCTCCCCAATCGTGGTGGTCAGAAAGAAGAATGGGTCGTTGAGGCTTTGTATCGATTACAGGACTCTCAACAGGAGAACCATCCCTGACCAATACACCACGCCAAGGATAGAAGATGCCCTACAAAGTTTGTCTGGAGCCAAATGGTTCAGTGTGATGGACCTCAAGAGTGGGTACTATCAAATCCCTATGCACCCAGAAGACAGGGAGAAGACAGCCTTCATAACCCCGGTGGGATTCTTTGAATTCAATAGGATGCCTCAGGGTCTGTCTGGAGCTCCTGCTACCTTTCAACGCCTTATGGAGAAGACTGTTGGAGACATGAATCTTATAGAAGTCCTTGTGTACTTGGACGATGTCATTGTCTTTGGAAGAACCTTGGAAGAACATGAAGCCAGGTTGGAGAAAGTATTGAGAAGACTCAGCGAAGAGGGACTTAAGCTTTCCCCCGAGAAGTGTCGGTTCTACCAGTCTTCTGTGAACTATCTGGGGCACATAGTGTCTGAAGAAGGGGTGGCCACAGATCCTGAGAAGTTGGAAGCAGTCACTTCCTGGCCACGACCCACCACAGTAACAGAGCTCAGATCCTTCCTGGGGTTCTGCTCCTATTATAGGAGGTTTGTGGAGGGGTTTGCTCGGATTGCCCGCCCGTTGAATGAATTGCTAAAGGCAGAAGGGGAAGAGGATGACTCAGGGCCCAGGAGGCCTGGTGAGTCAGTTCAAGATCAGTGGAACCCAAGGTGTGAAGAGGCCTTTCATGCTCTGAAGAGGAGCTTAACCACTGCCCCAGTCCTGGCCTACGCCGACCCTACCAGACCTTATGAATTACATGTGGATGCCAGCCATGAGGGTCTAGGTGGTGTACTCTACCAAGAACATGAAGGACAACTGCGACCAGTGGCCTATGTGAGCAGGAGCCTGACCCCCTCAGAAAAGAATTACCCCACTCATAAGCTGGAATTCCTGGCCCTCAAATGGGCGGTAGTAGACAAGCTAAAAGACTACTTGTATGGGGCAGAGTTTACTGTGAAGACAGACAACAACCCCCTGACCTACCTCTTCACCACCGCAAAACTAGATGCCACCGGACACAGGTGGTTGGCCGCATTGTCTGGATTCAACTTCAGTCTGAAGTACAGACCAGGAGCCGGAAATAGGGATGCAGATGCCCTGTCCCGGAGGTCTCATGCCACGACAAATGACTGGGAAGATTGGACCCAAGTGGCAACGGACGGGGTGCGGGCCCTTTGTCAAGGGGCTGAATTCCAAGCCAGAGGAGGCTCCAGAGCAGAAGAAATAGGGGTTACCATGGTAGGAGTCCCCAAACACTATTGTGGGGTAACTCAACTGGAGGAAGACAACCTACCGAGACTGTCCAAGAAGGAGTTGAGGTGTGACCAATTGGAAGACCCCATGGGGAGATTGGTCCTCGAAGCCCTGGAGAATCAGGATCCCAACAAATTCCTACATCACCCCTCAAAGGAGGCTCGCCTGTTGAGGAAGGAATTGGACAGGCTACAGGTACATCAGGGAGTGGTCTACCGAAGGGGCCCCTCTGATGACTCAGAAGATAAGTGGCAGTTATTTCTTCCAGAGAAGCACCGAGAGACTGTACTAATTGCCCTGCATGACCATCATGGTCACCTAGGGGCAGAAAGGACCTTCCAGCTCGTCAGAAATCGGTTCTATTGGCCCTGCATGAGGGCAGAAGTAGAGGAGTATTGCCATTCCTGTGCACGATGCATTCAGAGAAAGACCCTACCCCATCAAGCTGCCCCAATGGGCCACTTACAGAGTCAAGGCCCAATGGATCTGGTATGCATTGACTTTCTCTGCCTCGAACCCGACCTGAGTGGATTGGGGAATGTTCTGGTAATAACCGACCATTTCACCCGCTATGCTCAAGCTTTCCCAACCAAAGACCAGAAGGCATCCACCGTGGCCAAGATACTTATGGAGAAGTATTTTGTCCATTACGGACTACCACAGAGACTCCACTCAGATCAAGGAAGGGACTTTGAGAGTCGGTTGATCCGAAGACTTTTGGATTCATTAGGAATAAAGAAGACCAGAACCACGCCTTACCACCCACAAGGAGATGCTCAGCCGGAGAGATTTAACCGGACCCTGCTCAACATGTTGGGAACCTTAGAAACAGAGAAGAAGCAACACTGGAGTCAGCACATATCAGCCCTAGTACATGCCTATAACTGTACCACAAGTGACGCCACTGGCTACTCCCCTTATCGACTTATGTTTGGGAGAGAAGCAAGGCTACCTGTGGACCTGGCCTTTGGCACTTCTATAGATAATACCTCAGCTACATCCCACAAGGGATACGTGGACAGACTTAGACGTAGCTTGCAGGTGGCCTATGAACAAGCCCAGGCGGCTTCGGATCAAAGGGGGGCCCGCAACAAGAGAAATTTTGATCTGAAGGTTCGAGTGCAAGATCTGCAGCCTGGGGACCGAGTACTGCTACGCAATCTGGGGGTCCCTGGAAAACACAAGCTTGCCGACAGGTGGAGATCTGAGCCCTATGTTGTCTGTAGGAAGTTGCCCGGTTTGCCTGTCTACAAACTAAAGCCAGAAGGAAAGGTGGGTCCACTGAAGACGTGGCATCGGAACCACCTGCTCCCACTTGCTGAGGCAGTCAGAATACCTCCCGTGAGAGACTCCCCTGAACCGGCCTCTATCCTGGATATTCCTAGGCCGAACACTCGGTCCCAGACCTCTCGAGCCAAAGATGGGGAGGCCTCCCAATTGAGTACAGAAGAAGGTGGAGAACTGGACTGGCTGTGGCCTCCCTCGACTCTGGGAACGTCCGCCATAGATCTCCCAAATGGAGGGGATACCCCAGATGCAACGCTGAATCCGGAGGCTGCTGAATTCATACCCTTCAGTCCCTCAGCTGATTACTGGGAAGATGTTCCTGACAATTGCGCAGAGGAGGACTCTAGAGATTCCATACGTCAGTCGACTTCTGAATCAGAGGTTCCAGAACCAGCAATGTTACCTGAACTTACTCCTGAAGAAAAGCCTGTGGTGCCAGAGTCAGAAGCACCAAGAGAGCAGAGGGCTCGCAGAGTCATCAGGCCTCCCAAGAAACTAACTTACCCCCAAATGGGGACGAGCTCAGAGGACTCTGTTGTAACGGCTAGGAGAAGTGTTGAACAACCTGATCCTTCCACCGTCCATTTGGTGGAGGGCAACCCCAGCTCACTCTCTGGCACAGTTAGGCAGGCCACTCATGGTAGTGTGACCTGTGGGCAAGAGAGTTCCATCCCAAAGTTTTGGTGGGAATTCCCTATGCCAACATCATGCTCGACATTGTCCAAAATGGTAAACAGTATTTGTTGAAGTTTATCTTTGGGGACCAAAGAGTTCAAGTGGGGGGAGTGTGTAGCGGGGTGTTCCCCTTTAATGCAGAGAGACAAGAAGTTCCAGGTGAGAGGTGAGTCGGGAGGAAGTAAAGAGACATTATGGAAGTGAAAGCAGAGGAGAGAGAGACTACATCTCCCAGTACATCTTGCAGCACCCAGGGTGCATTGCTCCAGAACAGAGACTGCTGGGGGAGACTTTATAAAGGGGAGGCGGAGTTTTGGTCGGTCTTTTTGGACACCCCTCTCCTAGCAAGAGGATGTCTGTGCTGAACTGCTGTGTGCACAAGGCCTGAAGCCTGGGCCGTGTGCTCCTTTCCAAAGAGCCCTCTGCCAGCCTAGCAGAGCCTTAGAGACATCTAATCCTCCTTGCTGCAGTACACCAGAAGGATTGAAGACTTGGATGTCGGTGGATTCCTGTTCCTAGACGAATCGATGGAGGAAACGGACTTTGACTTGCCCGGGTGGTGAGAGCTGTTTAAAGACAGATACCTTTATCTTTACTATTCGTTGGGATTACAAAGTTGTTCTTCAAGTGCACCACCGAAAAGATTGCTAGCGAATATTGTTTCACTGAACTTCCATCTAGATCAGTCAGGCCTGACTGCATAGGTAGACATTGCTGGGTGTTAGTCTACCCATGAGGGGAAGTAGCTGTAAAAGGGCAGCGCTAGAGTTGCATAGCAATACTTTATTATTCTGATTACTCTGTTTATCTTTATTACTGTTTATTGCAGGGATCTGCAACTTGTTATACTGTTGTTTATTACTTGCCCATTAGCCTCAGTAAAATATCTGGGTAAAGTACATTTGGTGTCAGTTCCGCTTACTTTAATAGGAGTTTTAAAGTATATTCTGTGTATGTTTGTTATAGGACTGTGTCACCAACAGTTGCGGTCACGCGGTCCTATCCCTCTATCACCAGCTGTGCCACGGGAGGTTAGAGCCGATTGCCAGGGGTTGACAGCGGTGCACTACAGGGCCCAAATCAATATCAGCGGCTCTCTTAACTGGGGGTAGCGCTACATGTACATTGTAGTACTGAACATAATTAATAATGAAGCTATTTGGATATGCACAAATCAAATTCCCATTTATGTTTCTCGATCCTTTAAGCGATTTGTGAAATGCTTTATTTGCAGGTGTGATCTTGCCAGGAGAGACGCAGACCTTCCCTTTCCATTTCAAGTCCCCGACTGCAGGGATATTTGGGGAGAACTGGGAGTTCTGCACACACCCCGTGTTATTGGCTGGTGCTCTGATACAAGTGTCTTTATGGGGAATCGCTCTGTATGAAGACAAGACCGCCCATTTGAGGGAGGAGCTACAGGTCAGAAGCTTCAATAATTACGTGCTTTTACTGACACATGAATCGATTAATATTGATATCTATGTCTACATGAATGCATCCCTAATATGTCCCAAACTACAGCAACAGTGTACTGTTCAAAATTTTTTTTTGACCTTTTATCATTAAAAAGCCATCCTATTGCCTAGGCTGAGATGATGTCATGCAACAGACGTTGCAGGGAGAGGAAGCATTTCCTCAGTCTCCTCTCCCCAGTGATCAGACTGCAACATCGCAACAGTCTCTTCTCCCAAAAAACTCTACCAGCTAGCAATTGTTTTCTTTAACCTGTTTGCAACCATCCTACGTTTTATAATCGGCGGATTGGTGGACTGTTATTTCATTAGCGTCATTTATAAACATTGATTGATGAAATACCCTTGGGTGGCCGCAGGGCTGGTGCAAGAATTATTGACACCCTAGGCGAAACCTCGATTCCACCCCCTTTGTCCTGCCCTTGTAACATGTGACAACAAAGCCTGGGGAATGCCCAGGAAAAACCAAGATTACTTACCGACCAGCTCGCTGACAACCAATTAACCTGTCTAACAGTATGCGTTAAAAACAGGGTTTTGTCCACACGCATTTGCAAACGCATGCGTGAGCCACAGAGCCACGCCAAGGCCCCCTGGAGTCTGTGGTCCTACACTAACTATGAGTGTCCCCACAATGGAGGCACATGCATTCTGATGGATAGATGAGGACAGGTGGACTGAAGGGGAGCCACCCCTCCTTAAAGGTACAGGAGCACACCAAACACCCAGCATGTAGCACAATGGCTGCAAAGGTGTTGGTGACCTACCTAACCATTACACTGACCCACCTACCTGACACATACACTGACCCACCTACCTGACAGGAGTCACGGAGCGGCGCTGTGAGATATTCCTGTGTGAGGAGATGTGACAGTGGGGGCGTTTAGCGGGACACATTGGGGGATTTGCGGCACGCAGCGGATGTGTTCCCGGGACAGCAGGCCCGGCACTAAACAGGGGCAAGCTCACACACGCCTGGAGCTTCACCGGGATAGAGGCCGTGGCTGCTCCCTAGATAGTAGTGTGCCCTAGGCGGCTGCCTACTTCGCCTAGTGGTAGGGCCGGCCCTGTGTGGCCGCTATGCCCGCCAATTTCTGTGTACTGAGCTGTCTTTAAATGGCTCAGTACACATTGATTTACTAAGACTGGTGCTCACAGAATCTGGCGCCGCTGTGCATGGTAGCCAATCAGCTTCCAGGTTTTCTTGTCAAAGCTTAATTGAATAAGCCGAAGGGGGAATTGAGCAATTGTCTTTTCTGCAACCTGTGGTTGCAGGAAAGAGAAATGTATCCTCTCTGGCTTGCCTTAAGCCTCGTACACACGGTACGATTGTTGGCCAATCGAGCGTCTGATTTTTGTCCAAATTGCATGTGCCAGGATCTTGTCTTGCAGACTAATGGTACACAATTGTCGGCCAACAAACACGAACGTAGTGACGTACTACGAGGAATTTCAGCTCTTGAGCGCCACCCTTTGGGCACCTTCTGCTAATTTCGTGTTTGGTGAGCATTGATTCCGAGCATGCGTGTTTGTACTTTCAACTTTTGTGTGACAGATTTGTGTACTGACCATACGATAATCTGACAACAGACCATTGTCCGCCGAAAATTTACTAGCCTGCCATCCAACATTTGTTGGCCGAAAGTTGGACAACAATTGTCAGAAGGAGCGTACTAACGGTAAGATTTTAGGACAACAGTCTGTCAACAGACAATCCCCGCCAACAATCGTATTATGTGTACGAGGTTTTAAAGAGATACTAAAGGTCTGTTTTTTTTTTTTAAAACAAACATGTCATACTTACCTCCACTGTGCAGTTAGTTTTGCACAGAGTGGCCCCGACCGTCCTCTTCTGGGGTCCCATGGCGACTCTCGCGGCTCCTCCCCGCAAGAGCCAACTCCCTCTGGGAAGCTCTCTCCCGAGGGGGTTACCTTGCGGGCGCGCTCCTGTTTGATACACTCGGCGGCCATAGCCGCCAAGTGTATGATGTGGCCCCGCTCCCCGGCGCGCCGCGTCATTGATTTGATTGACAGCAGCGGGAGCCAATGGCTTTGCTGCTATTATTCATCCAATGAAGAGCCGACAAGAGCTGGGGGAAAGCAACGCGGGATCGCGCCCACAGAGATTCGGGGCTCAGGTAGGTAAAACGGGGGCTCGGGGGAGCGGTGACTGCAAGGTGTTTTTTCACCTTAATGCATAGGATGCATTAGGGTGAAAAAAACACGAAGGTTTACAACCCCTTTAACCACTTGTCCACCGCCCGCCGTCATTTAGACCCTCTTGTTCTGGCCGGACGTCATATGACGTTGCGCCTACCCAAGCCACTAGGGGGCGCGCGCGCCCACCGCGTCACTGGGGACCAAGGACCGTGGATCTGTGTGTGTAAACACAGAGATCCACGTCCTGTCAGGGAGAGGTGACTGATGGTGTGTCCCTTGTACATAGTGACAACCATTGGTCACTTCCCCCAGTCAGTCCCCTCCCCCCACAGTACGAATCACTCCCTAGGGAACATATTTAACCCCTTGATCGCCCCCTAGTGTTAACCCCTTCCCTGCCAGTCATATTTATACAGTAATCAATGCATTTTTATAGCAGGGATCGCTGTATAAATGTGAATGGTCCCAAAAATGTGTCAAACGTGTCCGATGTGTCCGCCGCAATATCGCAGTCACGATAAAAATCGCTGATCGCCGCCATTACTAGTAAAAAAATACAAATAATAAAAATGCTATAAATCTATCCACTTTTTTGTAGCTGCTATAACTTTTGCACAAACCAATGAATATATGCTTATTGCGATTTTTAATTTTTTTTTACCAAAAATATGTAGAAGAATACGTATCGGCCTAAACTGAGAAAAAAAATTGTTTTAAAAAAAAAAATATGGATATTTATTATAGCAAAAAGTAAAAAATATTGTTTTTTTATTTCCAAAACAAAATTGCAAAAAGTGGTCTACTTTCCAAAAAATTGGTAATTTCTGGGGGTTCTGTACTATCTTGGCATGTTTAGTTTAACAGAAAGTAATAAAAAATAGGCTTTAAAAAATGTTGGTAAAGTAAAAAAAAAAATGAATATTAACTACTGCAGAAAGAAAAAATGATCTAAAGTTCATTTGGGTACAGTGTTGCATGACGGAGTAATTTTCCAACTATCACAGCAAACAGAAAAATGACTTGGTAATGAAGGGGTATTAGAGGCTGCTACTCAGGTGGTTAAAGCAGAACTGAAGTTGCAACAAATGGCGAGCAGGCAGGCTTTTATTGCAGGAGATGCGCAGCTCAGCTTACAGCGCTATGCCGCTCTTTGAGTGCCAGGATGACGGCCCCCTGCGTATGCACAGAAGTGATGTCATCCTGCAGCAGCCAATGAAGAGGTCCGAAAACGGACACTCAAAAGAAGATGTTGGAGCAGCCAAGGGACCGTTGGAGGGGTGAAAATTAACCCTTCAGTTCTGCTTTAAGTTACATGTTAGACTGTGCTGGAGTTTACAAAGGATCCAATGGGGCAATAATGTGGCAGGGAGTGCCGGGACAAGGCAATCTAGAGCCCAGGGCATCATGCCAAACTCACGCACTCTGGCTCTCAATCGGCGCCGACACAGAGCAGTGAGAGATCGCTCTGGGCGGCCATCTCCCGATTCCCGGATTTTCCTGTACATCCTCCCCCCTGCCTGGCCAATATGATCGCTTCTCTTCTAGGCCAATCGCGCTCCTCCCGCTTCCTGATTGGCTGGGAGGGCGAGCAGAAAGACAATAGCCAATATTATTTAGCTATTGTCACACAACTGGGTGGGTTCGGGGCGCAGAGCTCTGCGACCTGAGCACACCCCTTTTTTGAAGCCAATTAGAGCCTCAGGCTCTAATCATGTGCTTCAAAAAAAAAACATTGGAGTTCATGCGTCCAACGGCCTGCATGTAGATTAGGGGAGCAGCGCCCCTGCTCCCTGTATGGAGAGGCCGCCACTGGCCAAACTGCAACCCCCCAAGATGTATGAGTATTATTTGTCAGCAAACCTCCCCCCAAGAAAATTAAGCACTAATCGGGCATGCTTACACCCTAAGCATAAATTCTGCCTCCCAGGACAAATCCACCCCCTGCTGAAATCCCCCCCCCCAGGACAAATCTTTACCCCCACCCCCCCCTCCCAGCTCAAATTATCTTTCTCCGCAAATCCCCCCCCCCAAAAAAAATCACCCTTCCTAGCACAAATCCTCTACCCCTCAAATTTCCCCACCCAGTACACATCTCCCCCTCCACACTCGAAATCCCCCCTTCCAGCACAAATTCCCCCCATCCATCCTCCTAGCACAACCTCCCCTCCCCCAATTTCCCCTACAAGCACAAATATCCCCAATCATCCCTACTAGCATAAATCCCCCCCCCCCCAAAAAAAATATTCCCCTCCTAGCACAAATCCCCACCCACCATCCACCATATGACCTTTTCTACTTCCAGCATCCCCCCAAAAATGTTCCCTCCTTGAACATTTCATACCCCCTTCTGCCCCCAAATTCCACCTCCCAGAATAAATCCCCTCCCCCACCTCTAATGATACCACCGTGCTCAGGGCAGCTTCCCCTCCTGCCCACCCCTTGTCCTGGCCCTGGCAGCAGGGGAGCATGTCTGAGATGAGCATCAGTGTGGGACCTTAAAGAAGAACTGAAGGCAAAACTTTTTTTATTTTTTTCATTTTGGATAGTGTATGGGAAGGTTATGACCCCTGTTCTTTTTTCCCCTCTGTATCCCACTGGGGAGATTTTCCTTTACTCCCTGTGACATAGCCAAAACAGGAAGTGAGGGGAAATCCTTGGTTGTTACCAGAACTAGTGTCTCCATTGGAAGATTTGCCCTCTATTCCTATTCTGGTGACAACTCCAAACTTGAGATATTTTTCACTTTCGGTGATAACAGTAAACAGGATAAATAGAAAGGGGGGCACAGACAGCAAGAAAAACCTGACGAGGTTCTAATCTTTCTCTTATCCAAAACGAAAAAAAAAGTTTTTGCCTTTAATTACAATTGGTTATATTTCTCAATCTTATCCTTATAGTGTATGTAAAGATGCAAAGACTTTTTTTTTTTTTTAATAAATTGGGGACACTTCACACCCTCTGTCAAAATATTAGCATTGTCCAAAGAGCATAAGGTGAGGGGAAATTTTCTGATGTGAAAATCTGTATAATGCCGCGTACACACAATCGTTTTTAATGTCATTGAAAAAAAAACGAAGTTTTTCTCAACGTGATTTTTCGTGTTTCCTCTCAAGCCTGCCTTGCCTACACACTATCATGGGAAAAAAATGCTCGAGCAAAGCGCGGTGACGTACAACACGTACGACGGCACTATAAAGGGGAAGTTCCATTCGGATGGCGCCACCTTTTGGGACGCTTTTGCTGATCCTCGTGTTAGTAAAGTTTGGTGAGAGACGATTCGCGCTTTTCAGCCTCGTGCTCTTCAGTCCGTTACAGCGTGACGAATGTGATATCTCCATTACGAACGCTAGTTTTACCAGAAGGAGCGCTCCCGTCTCATACTTGATTCTGAGCATGCGCGTTTTTTTTCCCCTCGTATAAGCATACACACTACCGTTTTTCATGACGGTGAAAACCGATGTGAAAAAATAGAGCAGGTTCTAATTTTTTTATCCCATTTTTCACGTCGTTAAAAATGCTCTGGAGCCCACACACAATCGTTTTTAATGAGCAAATAAAAAATGGCATTTTTCACGTCATGAAAAATGGTCGTGTGTACGCGGCATAAGAGAGAATTTCCCCTCATTTCAGGAGATTTCGTTTAACTTCATGTTGCAATCGCTAAATTTTTTGGCTATACATACACCTTAACGGTAACTTCCAGGCACATGGCTAAATACACAGATGAAATGCATATAAGGGATTATATGACAGGTTGTTGTAGTTAAAGGAGCACTGTGAAAAGCCTGCTGATTAGTTTTTTTTTAAGGAAATGTATGTTGGAATATAATATTATTTATCTGTATTTTTCCTTATTTGTTTTGTTGCTTTTGTCACTGTAGAGGGAGATGGAGTCTCAGGAGGCTAAATTTATTGCTCAGAAGATAATACAGGAGATTTTGGAAGGTGTCCGTAGCCCAGAGCAACCTCACTCGCCTCCCACATGTGTCACTGAAGAAGAAATGTTCCACATAATGAACCCGGAGGTATTTCATCTACGGCGTGACATGGCGATCTTTAATACTGATTTAATTGATTATTAAGCCTAATGCCGCATACACACGATCATTATTCACGGCGGTTAAAAAACCGCTGTGAATAATGACATTTTAAACGAGGGAACAGCTTGTTCCCCACACACGGTCATTTTTCTCGTCATTTTTTAAAATGACGAGAAAAACGATCGTCTATGGGCTCCGCGGCAGTGTTTCCCTATGGGAAACACTGCCGCGGAAGAAATGTCAGGAAAAACAACGAGAAAAATTAGAACATGTTCTAATTTTTCCCGTCGTTTTTAATGCCGTTTTTCACGTCGTGAAAAATGACAAAAAGACCACACACGGTCCTTTTTCTTGTTGAAAACAAAAAATTTAATTTTTCACCACGTGAAAAATGATCGTGTGTACGCGGCATAACTGTTCAAGATCACTCCCTACTTACATTGCTTGCCATGCGATGGCAGCTCTATTCAATATACAGCACTAGATGGCAGTCTTGTCCCGATCTCCTACGTATTTAAAGAACAAAAATGACTTTGTTTACAATTTAGAGCTGACTTCCCGCTTTAAAAATAAACAGAAGTCCCCAGTTACAGCATATTTGGTATATATAAGTTCTTAATACAGCTGCAAAAACAATGTATCTAGAAGTTTCAAGATCTTTTAGAACTGCATACATTTCTGGAACTTAGCGGTACCAATTAGCGCTGTATTTTTGGATCCCGGTGAAATTTAGCAACAATAGACGCCCAAATAAACAGGTTTTCTTTCTTCAGGTCTTTCACCTTTGGGTTATACTGCCACTTATAGCAGGGGTCTCCATACTTTAAAAAAAAAGTGTCAGTTTACTCTCCTTCAGACTTTAGGGGGAGCGGACTAGTGCCAGTGGGAGTAAAAAATGTCATTCCGTCCATAATGCCATATCCTTGGTGTCAGTGGGAGGACCAGTGCCCCGTTGTTGGTGTCAATGGAAAGAATTGTGCCCCATCGTTGGTGTCAAGGGAAAGAATTGTGCCCCATCGTTGGTGTATGTGGAAGGAATTGTGCCCCATCTTTGCTGTCAATGGAAGGAATTGTGCCAAATCAATTTGTGTACATGGAAGGAATTGTGCCCCATCGTTGGTGTACATGGAAGGACATGTGCCCCATCATTGGTGTACATGGAAGGAATTGTGCTGCATCGTTGGTGTACATGGAAGAAATTGTGCCCCATCGTTGGTGTACATGGAAGGAATTGTGCCCCATCATTGTTGTCAATGGAAGGAATTGTGGCTATTTCATGGTGCCAGTGGGAGGAATAGTGCCCCATTGTTGGTGTACATGGAAGGAATTGTGCCCCATCGTTGGTGTACATGGAAGGAATTGTGCCCCATCGTTGGTGTACATGGAAGGAATTGTGCCCCATCGTTGATGTACATGGAAGGAATTGTGCCCCATCATTGGTGTACATGGAAGGAATTGTGCCCAGGAATTGTGCCCCATCGTTGGTGTACATGGAAGGAATTGTGCCCCATCGTTGGTGTACATGGAAGGAATTGTGCCCAGGAATTGTGCCCCATCGTTGGTGTACATGGAAGAAATTCTGCCCCATCATTGTTGTCAATGGAAGGAATTGTGGCTATTTCATGGTGCCAGTGGGAGGAATAGTGCCCCATTGTTGGTGTCAGTAGATGGAATAGTGACCCAAGGCTGAATAAAGGCAAGCAAATGGCCGCAGTTTGGAGATCGCTGGCTTTTAGTATTGAAATTTTGGCCAAACGAAAAAACTGTAGGTCAACCCAGGATAACCCCTCCTCCTACCAGCATGCCTCAGTTTTTGGCTAGTGTCCTAGGAGGATGGAAATGTTTTGTTCAGTTCTGCTGTGGAAAAGACTAACCTGTTTTTACTAGCCCCATTTCTTCATATTCTTCGCCCTATGCGTTACATCGCGGTCATGTGACTTCATCAGGGGATTGGTCTTATGTTGCTGGGGGGCAGTTGTTGCTGGGAGGGATCAACTGTTGAAGGAGCAGTCTATTGTAGCTGACTGCTGGAGGGTCTATTGATGCTGCCTGTTGGGAGATATGTTGCAGGTGGTCCATTGTTGCTGGGGAGGAGGGGTCTATTGTTGCTTTTCTTGTTATCATTAACAAGTTCCTTACAAATTACTTAGTACCACAAATGTAACTTGGTTCTGTATTCTCTAAAAGGGGCAGTACTGGGTGGTGGGTAGGGGGTGAAACCAAGGAACAGTGCTCAGAGGTAGGTAGGGGGTGCAGAGACAAGAGGTAACTCTGAAAGGGGAGTTCCTGCACCCATTTTCTGAGAAAAAAAGCCCTGTGTGGGGGACGCCAGATGATGGAGCTTCTGGCCTCCAGTTTCAACAAATAACTGCAAAGGTTTGTCTCCAGATACTGGGGTCCTGCAGCAGAAGCATTGGATGCTTTGGTGGCTGTGTGATCAGTTATGATCTATACCTTTCTTTCCTTGATGCTTCATGCTCATCTGCTTCGCAGAATCAAAATGGAGGGCATTCTATGATCCTCAATGCTCTGGACTGGCCTAGGTGGATGTGGTACATTGACCCGGTAAGATTCCTGGTAGATGCACAGTGGGCACTGCCAGATCGTCAGGGTTTTCAGTCTCAAGGATCCATCTTGCTTCATAGTCACTGGATTTAACAGCATAGCTGTTGAAGCTCATGTTTTGAATGATGGGGCATCTCCGAATCTGTGGTTCCTTTGATGCTAGGAAGTTATTCCTCACAAGGTCTATCAATAAACATGGAGGGCATACGTCACTTGGTGTGAATCTCGGGACCTCCACCCTAGAAGTTTTTCCATGGGACAAATCTTCAATTTCCTGCAGTTGGGTTTTAACTAGTGTTTGGCTCTCAGCCCTATTAAAGGTAAGGTTTCTGCCCTTTTTATCTTTCAGAGATCGTTGGCCTCCTTGATTAAGACCCTTGTACAGGGGGACTCCTATGTTGCGCTCCTTGTACATTCCCTGTGACACAGTGGAATCTACGTCCGATTCTCTCTGTGCTTCAGAAACCAGGCATATAAATCCATTAGAGACATTCTCACTCACAAAATGGTATTGTTTGGAGTCCTCATCTCTTTGAAGCAAATGTCTGGCTTGATCCTGTAAGGAACCTTTTCTGGTTTTTGCATGGGTACAAGATGGTGTTAAAGTGTTACTAACCCCAGGAGCCTGCATTCACTATATCTGGTCTCCCACAGTACACAGAACATGGAAATGCAGTTATTTTTGTAAATATAAACTGCTAAATATATTTTCTTATCAACAGTATATAGCAGTCTTAGGACTTCTATCAGTGTCTGGTTAAGGCTTCGAAC
The DNA here is from genome assembly GCA_029206835.1 of Rana muscosa. Taxonomy (NCBI): domain Eukaryota; kingdom Metazoa; phylum Chordata; class Amphibia; order Anura; family Ranidae; genus Rana; species Rana muscosa. The sequence goes on from CM055128.1 coordinate 39,672,250, forward strand.
GTCCTTCTTGCGTAGGTGGTTTCTGCCTTTTACCTCAACCAGGACACTACTCTCCAGTACATCTGTGCAGCTCAACTTCTGTTCACATGTTCTCTAAGTTCTACCAGAAAGACGTTGCAGACTCATCTAACGCCATGAGGTTCTTCAGGCAGCATTTTTATCTGCAGGCAGACCTTGGTTCCGTTGATTTTATGGACTGTTCGCCACGACTGTATCACTGTACTAACAGGTCATCAACTAAAGATTACTGGGGAAGCTGTCCCAATGCAAAAAGTGCTTGCATTGATAGTTTAGCATATTTAATGTACAGACATGTTTACTTTTAATCTGCCTGCTATGCCTATGTGACAAATATGACTCTCTAAGTCCTTTATGTTATACTTTTATTGCAGTTACACTACAAAAATCAGACTGTTCAGGATCTGCAGCAGTTATGGAGGGAGTATATTTCTCCAGACACACAGACCAGTCAAGTTCTGTCAGAAGACTCAATGGATCATGTGCTGGTTGGATTCTACCTTCTAGAACAAAATGGCTCGGAAACTGAAGAGGAGCCCAGTTTAGAATGGAACTTATCAGTTGTACATCTAAAACAGGTCCTTTATACAATTTCTTTTATAAAAAAAATGGGTAGCAAAGAAATGTTAGTGGTGTCTGTCACTACGGCAGCCACCGTCATTAGATTTTTTCAGTTTAACAACAGAAGGATTCATTTACTAAAACTGGAGAGTGCAAAATCTGCTGAAGGTCTGCATAGAAACCAATCAGCTTCCAGGTTTTTCTTTGTCAAAGTTTAATTGAACAAACTGAAGTCAGAAGCTGATTGGCTACCAAGCACAGCTGCACCAGATTTTGCATTCTCCGGTTTTAGTAAATCAACCACTTTGACCCCTTTCACACTCCCAGCGCGGCTGCGTTAGCGGTAAAGATATCATTGTTTTAGCTGCGCTTTTTAGCCACTAGTGGGGCGCATTTAACCCCCGCTAGTGGCCTGAATAAAGTGTTAAATGCGCCCAAAACGCGTCTCTGCCGAAGTGCTTTGCAGGCGCTTCGGCTGCGGTGCCCATTCATTTCAATGGGCAGGGCGTTTTAGGAGCGGTGTATACACCGCTCCTAAACCACTCCAAAGATGCTGCTTGCAGGACTTTTTCTAACGTCCTGAAAGCACATCGCTCCAGTGTGAAAGCACCCAGGCTTTCACGCTGGGGCTGCAGGGGAGGCGTTTTTCAGGCCTTTTACAGGCGCTATTTTTAGCCCTTTAGAGCCTGAAAAACACCTCCAGTGTGAAAGGGGTCTTAGTCTTTTTACTACTACTACTAATGTGTGAACATGGGACCTTCCCGGCAGAAAGTTCCTGCCCAAAATATACGAGTATGGTCTGTATAGTGTGTGTGTTTACACGCATATACACACTTGTGCATGTAAAGATTCTTCTAACAGTTCTAAAAAAATATATAGGCGAGGTGTGATTTACGTGCATATTTGTGCGCATTTGCATGTATGCACGTAAAATACTGACCAATAAGGATGGGTTCACACATGTGCAGCCGCGGGTTCGTGCCTAGGATCCGATGCGTACAGCGATTCAGGCTCGAATCAGACCCAAAGACACACCGGACCCTTTTTCAATCCGGATCGTGGTCGCCCAGAACATATGTGAACCGGCTCCATTGAGAGCCGGTCACACTCGCCTGTCATGCGAATTGGATGGGGCTTAACCCCCATCCAATTCGCATAGGTGTGAACACGGCCTAAAGCCCCGTACACATGATCAGAAAATTGTACGAAAAATACCACTTTCGGAGCGATCGTAGGATAATCGTACAAAGCTTTCAAGTGCCGATCATAACAGTTCATCTGATATTATCCGATCGGTCATGCACAAAATTTTGTTATGTCAGATCGTACGATTTTTGTTTAATCAGTACAGTTGTTGCTCGAAAATACAATACAAATACATTACAACACATGACATCACTTCCGAATTTTTATTCTGTCGTACGAGAATTTTCGTGACTTTTCTTTCACGGTCAAGAATTTCAATTTATTGAGAAAAATAAGTATGGTACAAGCAATTAGACAGATGGCAACGATTACAGAGTAGTACAGAAGTTTGCAAACGAGGTACATGAAGTCAGGCAGTGAAGGTGAATACACATTAGGAACCCGATTGGGTTCTGAAAGCCACAAATTCACATTTCCCGGATCAGCAGTTATCTATTGAACTACGTCAAAATGATCTACCATCCAGGGGTACCAGTGAAGGGGAGAGGGATGGGAAGGGTGGATGGGTGGGGGGCGGGTAGGAGGGGGGCGAGAGAGGGGGGAGGCACTCATGGTAGTAAGTTGTAGGTTACAGGACACTCACGCCGTCCACGGCAACCAAATACCGTCAAACTTCTTGGGACATTTCCTATTCCGGTATGTCATTTTATACATTGGTAAGGCACTGTTAATGGACTGTTCCCAAAGAGTCATCGTTGGGGGAGATGCAGAGTTCCACTTAAGTAAAATAACTTTCTTAGCATAGTACAGCAGATATGAAATCAGTACTTTAGTGTACCGAGGTCTCTGATTGTCCTCCTGTATACCGAGTAAAGCCAACTCTGGAGAGGGTGCCAAGGACAACTGGAGGCGCTTGTTAATGGCTTCAAAAACTGCTGCCCAGAACTGTGCCACCTTGGGGCAGCTCCAGAACATGTGGAAATAGGTGCCGGTGTCCATCCGGCATCTACTACAGAGGGAATCTCTCTGGGGGTACAGTCTGTGCAGCCTCTGTGGAGTATAGTACACCCTATGTAGGAACTTTGGTTTGTATCAGTTTATCCCTAGAGGAGATAACCAGCCGCAAACTATCCTCAAAGCACTCATTTCAATCCTCTCTTTTCAATGTGGGGATATCCGTTTTCCACACCTCCCAGAGCCTCTCCAATTTGGTAGAGTGCAGGCTAAGTAGAGACACATAGAGGGAAGAGAGAGGCGTAGTCAAGGACTCCTGTGCTAAAAGCTCCTCTATGGGATCCATGGTCATGGCAATAGGAATTTTCGTGACTTTACTAAAGTCTTCGGGTTTGATCTGAGATTAGCATGCAAAAAAAAAAACGGACGATCATTCGTCCAATAATCTCATTGTGTGTACCAGGCATATTGCATATTTTTGTCTTTTTTTTTTTTTTACTGATCTAAACGTGGCACTAGTTTACTGGTATGCAGGCGCCTGCATATACAGTCTAATTGAAAGCAATAGGCTGCATTCAATCAGTAAATAAAACACCTGAATGCTCAAAAACATGGCTTTTAGACACCTGTGTGCAAGAGCCCTACTAAATACTGTATACTGTCAGTATACATTAAGTATTGGAAACCACCACAGCACAAATAAAGCAGAACAGTAGCGCGGTGAATGGCGGCAGATCTTGCCATAACGTACAAGTATGCTTAGCCTTCTTCTGGGTTGAATGACAGTTGGCGTCATTTAAGCCCTCTCTGCGAGCCCAGGCTGTCATTGGTGTCACATTGCGAGATCACCGTTCACACATATGAGTGCCCTTCATCACCCACTGCTGCTGGGCAAGAAGAGGAAGAAGAGGGATGTCTTTGGACCAGCAGGATGACAGCTTGAATCATGGTATATAAAGTGCATTCAGGATTCAGACACCCTTCTCTTTTCTTTCTCGTACATCACGGGACACAGAGCGACATAGTCATTACTAATGGGTTATATAGATACCTTCAGGTGCTGGCACTGGCAACTTCCAAAACCGGAAGTACCCTCCCCTATATAAGCCCCTCCCATCCGGGAGCACCTCAGTTTTTTGCCAGTGTCTAAGGTGTTGGCCAAGAAGAAACATGTGTTTTTCACTGAGCTTGCGTACAGGTTCTTTTGGGCCTCAGTAAGCTATTCCGGATCCGACCAAAAAAGCTTCATAGCTAAACGGTCGGTACCCGGGCCTTGCAGAGAAGAGCAAGGTTTTGCCTGTAATGCTTCTCTTAGGAGAGCTGGACCCTGGGATCCAGAGCTCTGGTCATACCCATGACCAAGATGTTTTCTGTGCAGGGTGCTATACAGGTCCAGGGGAGTGGAATCCTTGGGAACCCGGTCCCTGAAGGTTTAATTACAATGCCTGCCGTGATAGGTGAAGTTTGGGCTTCTGTGGCCAAACAGAGTCCTGCGGCGGGGAAAAGGTAAGTGGGGGCCCCTCAGGAACTTGGTTCTATTGAGGGGACCCCCAAGCCTAATATGTCTTTCTGCCTGTTACCTAACGGTATTCCCGCTAAATATTATGCATGCCTGTAACTACTAAAAAATGTAATAATTTTAATAGTGGTCAAGAAAAAAATAATAATAATAATATACTGCGGTACCTGTGTTAATCCACTAGAGGCCGCTGTGGAACGTTTCTTGTCATGTGGACTAGTTTCTTTTTATCAGAGCAAGTCCAGGCAGATGGTGAGTTCTCTTGTGGGAAACTGCTTCCTCTGCCATGTTGCAATGCTCGTCCATCCCCCGGCCTGCGGCAAAAGGGGCCCTGGCCCCTAGTTTCCCTTTTCAAAATTAGCGCCGAAGGCGCACGTGGCCGCGCGCGTGCGCGTGCACGCGCCTCTATATATAGAGGTGAGCCGGGAAAGGGGGCAGAGCTTGGGGGATGACGCTCTGTGCGCGCCGCAGCGCTTCTGCGCATGTGCGGGCGTCCCAGCATGTTAAAAACCACAATTATGTGTTGTGAGCTGGCTATGGAGTGCAGAGACAGAGCTGGCAACATTTAAAAAAGGCATACAGCAAGCGGTTGATGCAGGCATCCCCATAGAAAGGCACATTAGTAGACACCAACTGTTTTTATAGCAGCATTTGTGCTAGACTATTGTCAGTAAGTGGTGTATTTCGGCTGGAATACCTCAGCTTTGGGCTTAGGAATAATGCCGTCTAAAAACTCCGGGACTAAAAATCCCAGGAAGCATAGGGGGTCTCCATCGGGCTCTGAGGATCTTGGGCATGCTTCGGCTGCACCAGTCTCCCCTGAAGAATCAGAGGTTAGTGACCGTAGAGCACCCTCAGGAGTACCTGGTACTGTGGCTGTCCTCAGTTCACCTGCTCCTGTGTATGTAACAGAGGAGGTTTTTTCCTCAGCTCTGGGAGGGCTGGAAGAGAGATTGTCAGCATTGATCGCTGCTTCCCTGTCACAGGAAAAAAGCGCTCGATCTCCGTCTCCTCCCTCAGAGTGCCTGTTAGCGGAGCAACAGTCCCATACAGGGATCGACCTACCTGAAGGGGATCAGGATGAGGTCGATTCTGTTGTAGAGGAATCAACAGTGGAAGAGCCATTCTCAGCATCACATGCTGAAAGATTATGGGTTCAGTCCCTGACTAATATGGTCCGATCAGCATTTAAAATGCCCCTTGCGGAGCCATCATCCACTTCTGTCTCCTCGTTGGGGTCGCTAAAAGCTCCCCAGACTGTTTGTTCCTTTCCGATCCATCCTTTACTGGAAGGGCTCATTTACCAGGATTGGGAGCATCCTGATAAAATATTTACTCCTCCCAAGAGATTTCAAGTGGTCTATCACATGGAGGATAAGTTCATCAAAAAATGGAGGGTCCCTACAGTGGACGCAGCCATCTCTTGTGTGAATAAATCACTGACATGTCCAGTGGATAATGTCCAAATGTTCAAGGACCCAATAGATAAAAAATTAGAGTCCTTATTAAAATCTGCTTTTGCTACAGCAGGCTTGGTGACACAACCAGCAGTAGCAGCTATTGGGGTCTGCCAAGCAGTGAAGGATCAGTTGAAACAGGTCTTAAGGGACTTGCCAGATCAGCAGGCTCTTGCCCTAGCTGATCTACCTAGAGCCTTATGCTTTGCGGTGGACGCTATAAAGGATTCAATCCATCAGGCCTCCCGCCTTACGCTGTCTGTAGTACATATGCGCAGGCTTTTATGGCTCAAAAACTGGTCTGCTGAAGCTCCCTGTAAAAAATTGCTGGTCAGCTTCCCATTTCATGGTGAACGCTTATTCGGGGAAGACCTGGACAAATATATCCAGAGAATTTCCAGCGGTAAAAGTACACTTTTGCCGGTTAAAAACAGAGTTAGAGGTCCCTCTTTTAAGAGGCCTGCTTCTCCAGTCCCTAGGACATCGGCTGTGAAACAGTTCCGACGGCCTCCTCGGTCAAATCCCGGAGGTAAAAATCAGGGACAATTGCAGGGTAACAAGAAGCCCTGGAGCAGGAGAGGTACAAAACCTCCCCCAAAGTCAAATGCATGAAGGGTTGCCCCCACTCAATCGGGTGGGGGGAAGACTTCAGTTGTTCACAGAGACCTGGCGGGACACGATCAGAGACAGATGGGTGCTCTCCGCAGTAAATCTGGGATACAAATTGGAGTTAAAAGACTCCCCTCCTTCCCACTTTATAAGGTCAAACGTGCCAAGGGATCCCCGGAAGAGAGGATCCCTCCTGTTGGCACTAGAACAATTATTGCTCCAAGCAGTAATTATAGAGGTTCCCCTGGAAGAATGGGGGTTCGGGTTTTACTCAAACCTCTTTACAGTCCCGAAGCCAAACGGGGACGTGAGGCCCATATTAAATCTAAAAGGGCTAAACAAATTCCTACATATCAGGACTTTCCGGATGGAGTCGATCCGATCGGTGGCCACTGTCCTACAAGGGGAGGAATGGTTAGCCTCGATCGACATCAAAGATGCTTATTTGCACATTCCCATCTTTCCAGCCCACCAAAAATTTCTACGCTTTGCGGTAGAAGGGCGCCATTTTCAGTTCAGAGCCTTACCCTTCGGTCTGGCCACAGCACCACGAGTGTTCACAAAAATTCTGGCCCCATTATTGGCCAATCTAAGAACACGAGGTGTAACGATAATGGCATATCTAGACGACTTGTTGCTGATAGACCACTCAGTGGAAAAACTAGAAGTGGTTGTTCACGAGACAATCAAGTATCTGGAATATCACGGTTGGATTATCAACCGAGACAAGTCAGCCCTAAAACCAGTCAAAAGTCTGGAATACTTGGGGCTAAGGCTGGATTCAGACCAGAGAAAAATTTTCTTGCCTCAAGAAAAGGGGTCGTCTTTGAGAGATTTGATCCACTTAGTGTGTACAAAAAGACAGCCATCCATACGCCTGTGCATGAGGCTGCTGGGAAAAATGGTGGCATCATTCGAAGCAGTACCCTACGGTCAATTCCATTCAAGGAATTTGCAAAGGGCCATACTGTCAGCCTGGAACAAAAAAGTTCAGGCCCTAGACTTACCAATGTCCTTGTCCCCTTCCGTTCGCAAGAGCCTCCGCTGGTGGTTGGTTCCCCAGAATCTGGAAAGAGGGAAATCCTTCAGTCGGATTTCTTGGAAGGTGGTCACTACAGATGCCAGCCTTATAGGCTGGGGAGCAGTACTGGAGCAATGGTCTCTCCAGGGCAGATGGTCGGATGCGGAAAAGGCCCTGCCCATCAATCTCTTAGAGATACGAGCAGCCCGGTATGCCCTAGTAGCATGGACATCCAAACTCCAAGGGTCCCCTGTCAGAATTCAATCAGACAATGCCACAGCAGTGGCATATATCAATCATCAGGGGGGCACCAGGAGTCGTGCAGCCCAGAGGGAAGTAAATTACATCCTGAAATGGGCAGAAAGATATGTCCCAGCCATATCTGCGGTATTCATTCCAGGAGTGGAGAATTGGAAGGCGGACTTTCTAAGTCGCCAACAATTATGCCCAGGGGAATGGTCCCTTCATCCCGAGGTTTTCCGGACAATATGTCAGCGGTGGGGAACACCGGATGTAGATCTGCTAGCATCCAGATTCAACGCAAAAGTGGTCAGGTTTGTCTCTTGGACAAGGGATCCCCTAGCTTGCGGCTCGGATGCCCTAGTGTTCCCTTGGGATCAGTTCAAGCTGATATATGCATTCCCACCGCCACAATTGTTACCTTGATTACTCCGCAGAATCAGGGTAGAAAAGAAACCAGTGATTCTGGTGGCTCCAGCGTGGCCCCGAAGAGCATGGTACGCGGAGATTGTAAAGATGTCTGTGGGGAGTCCTTGGACCCTCCCACATCGTCCGGACCTGCTTTCGCAAGGACCGATATACCACCCTTCCTTACCAGCCCTAGGTTTGACGGCCTGGCTATTGAAGCCCACATTCTAAAAAAGAGAGGGCTCTCTAATTCTGTGGTATCTACCATGATCAATGCCAGGAAGCCGGTATCCAGGCAGATCTACTATAGAATCTGGAAGGCGTACATCGCCTGGTGTGAGGCCAAGAAATGGCAACCACGTAAGTACGTAATAGGTAGGATTCTGGACTTCCTACAATGGGCTGTAGATAGGAAGCTTGCCTTGAGTACTATCAAGGGTCAGATTTCGGCCTTGTCAATATTTTTTCAAAGGCCCTTGGCTTCGCATTCACTAGTCAAAGCCTTTATACAAGGAGTGATGCGTATTAGTCCTCCGGTTGATATTCCCATATGTCCATGGGATCTAAACTTGGTTCTGTCGGTTCTACAGAAACAACCATTTGAACCATTACAGCATATTTCCTTGGTTCTTCTCACCAGGAAATTGATTTTTCTAGTAGCCATTTGTTCGGCTAAACGAGTGTCGGAATTAGCAGCTATGTCCTGTAAGGAGCCATATCTGGTTATCCATAAGGACAGAGTAGTGTTACGTCCTCATCCAGCCTTTCTTCCTAAGGTGGTATTGAGGTTTCATTTGAACCAAGATGTGGTTCTTCCTTCCTTTTTCCCCAAACCTAGTTCAGTAGAGGAAAAGTTATTACATTCTTTGGATGTAGTAAGAGCAGTTAAAGCTTATCTAAAAGCCACTGCTCAGATTCGCAGAACGGATACTTTGTTTATTCTGCCGGAAGGCCCCAGAAAGGGTCAGGCAGCATCAAAATCTACTTTAGCCAAGTGGATTCGACAGGTCATAATACAAGCCTATGGCTTGAGAAGGAGACCGCCTCCGTTCAAAGTTAGAGCGCACTCCACGAGAGCAGTTGGAACTTCATGGGCAGTGCATCACCAGGCCTCCCTGGCTCAAGTCTGTAAGGCCGCAACATGGTCTTCAGTACACACGTTTACTAGGTTCTACCAGGTGGACGTTAGAAGTCAGGAGGATGTCGCCTTTGGGCGCAGTGTGTTGCAGGCCGCAAAAGATCCTCATGTCTGATAGCGCTCAGCTTATGTATGGTGTATCCCCCCCCCTCGTTGGGCATTGCTTTAGGACATCCCATTAGTAATGACTATGTCGCTCTGTGTCCCGTGATGTACGAGAAAGAAAATAGGATTTTTATAACAGCTTACCTGTAAAATCCTTTTCTTGGAGTACATCACGGGACACAGAGCTCCCGCCCCTCTTTAGGGACACTTATTGCTTTGCTACAAAACAGGTGCTCCCGGATGGGAGGGGCTTATATAGGGGAGGGTACTTCCGGTTTTGGAAGTTGCCAGTGCCAGCACCTGAAGGTATCTATATAACCCATTAGTAATGACTATGTCGCTCTGTGTCCCGTGATGTACTCCAAGAAAAGGATTTTACAGGTAAGCTGTTATAAAAATCCTATTTTTTCAATGTTGTTATGTTGCAGCCATATACTACAGTTGTTTAAATTCTTTTTTTTTAATGATTAATCTACACGTAGTGCCCCATAATAACAAAGTGAAAACAGAATTTTAGAAATGTCTGTGAATTTATTAGAAAAGGAAAAACTGAAATATCACATTGGCATATATTCAACCCCTTTGACTTGAAATTTAGCTCAGGTACTTCTGATTTCTCTTGATTGTTGCCGAGATGCTTTTACGCCTTGATTGGAGCCCACACTGTTGAAAATAAAGTTGATTGGACATGATTTGGAAAGGCACACACCGCTCTAAAAAAGGCCTCACAGCTGACAATGCAATCTGTATCAGAGTAAAAGCCATGAAAGTACCCCATAATGACAAAGTGAAAACAGAATTTTAGGAATATCAGTGAATTAAAAAAAAAGAAAAAACTGAACTATCACATGTACTTAAAGTGTCACTAAACCCAACTCATAAAAAACAATCAATAAATGTTGTATTACATTGTGTTCATACTCACTATGAGATTCCTTTTCTGTATTCTGCTTAAAAAAACTGGTTGATCCTGCTGCTCTCTATCCCCCCCTTCTGTCCATGTCCCCAATTCAGCTAGGGATTTTGCAGCTGTGGTGGCAACTCTGCACATGCTCTGTTTTCAGTGAGTTTCAATGCTGAGCATTTCCTCCCTATCACATCTGAGCAGCCCATGTGACTACAGAGTCACACATGTGGGCATATACACAGTGGTAAATGACAACCCACTCCTTCCCTCCTCCTCCATGCCCACTAACCAGCTATACGCAATGGGGAGGGATATTATATGTAGATTAAGATTATTGGAGGCTTTACCTAAGACACAGGCTGGAGGGGCATGACGCAGCCTGTGACTGGCAGAAATCCGTCCACATCATGCCATTTCCCCAAAATAATAAGATTTGATTTCAAATATATATTTATATGACAATTTAAAACAGTTTATTGGTATTATTTATTTTACTCTGTATCCCAAAGGACCAGCAGCAGAGGACTAGAAGCTCCTCCTGCTTATGTTTCCCTGCAGACAAGCTGGGTTATGTGACAGCTGTATATCAATTAGGAAAAAGGTACTTGGATGTTTTTTTTTTTTTTATTAAAATAATTACAGTGCCATCATCCACATATAGAAATAGAAGGGAGAATGTAAATTGAACAGTGTGTGTTTGGCATCACTTTAAGTTTTGAGATCCTTTACTCTGTACTTTGTTGAAGCACCTTTGGCAGTAATTACAGCCTTGAGTCACAATCATTGCATACCTGAATTGGGGGATTTTCTGCCATTCTTTGCAAATCCTCAGGTTTTCATTGAGGATATCTCTGTACTTTGCTCCATTCAGCTTTCTCTCAACCCTAAACTGTCTCCCAGTCCCTACTGCTGAAAAACACCCCCACAGCATGATGCTGCCTCCACCATGCTTCACCGTGGGGATGGTATTGAGCAAGTGATGAGCGGTGCCTGGTTTCCTCCAGACATAATGTTTAGAATTGAGGCCAAACAGTTCAGTCTTGGTTTCATCGGACCAGGGAATTTTGTCCCTACAGTCTCAGAGTCCTTCGGGTGCTTTTTTGCAAATTCCAAGTGGGCTTTCATGTGTTTTGTGCTGAGGAGAGGCTTCCGTTTAGCCACTATGCCATAAAGCTAGGGTTGCCACCTCATCCCTTTAAAACCGAACACCTATGAATTACACAGGTTCTGTGGCTGATGAAGGTGGTAGTTAAACTCACTTGATGCCTTATCTGCATTAAATTACCGTATTTATCGGCGTATAACACGCGCCGGCGTATAACACGCACCCCAAGTTTAGGAGGGAAATTCAAGGAAAAAAAACTTACATTTAAATGCAGCATGCAGCCTTGCCCAGTGTCCATCTGCAGCCTTGCCCAGTGTCCATCTGTCCATCTGCAGCCTTGCCCAGTGTCCATCTGTCCATCTGCAGCCTTGCCCAGTGTCCATCTGTCCATCTGCAGCCTTGCCCAGTGTCCATCTGTCCATCTGCAGCCTTGCCCAGTGCCTTTGCAATCTTGTCAGTCTCGGCGTTTTTTTAAATTTGGCGCCGATTTCTGTGGAGAGGAGCGAGCGGGGCCGAGTGTACTTCGGCTAGACTCGGCTCCTCTCGCAGTCCCGCCCATCTCCACTGACTGCGCCGCTGACAGAGAAAGCCGAGTGTACTTCGGCTAGACTCGGCTCTGCTCACAGTCAGGGGCAGGACTACGCGAGGAGCCGAGACTAGCCGAAGTACACTCGGCTTTCTCTATGTCAGCAGCGCAGTCAGAGATGGGCGGGACTGCGAGAGGAGCCGAGTAAAGCCGAGTGTACTTCGGCTTCGGCTCCGCTCGCTCCTCTCGCTCGTTTCAGCAGGGGAATTCGACAGAGTATCGGCGTATAACACGCACCCACGATTTTCCCCTGATTTTAAGGGGAAAAAAGTGCGTGTTATACGCCGATAAATACGGTAGCTTCAGAACCTGTGTAATTCATATGTGTTCAGGTTAAAAGGAATGATGTGGCAACCCTACATAAAGCCCAGATCGACGGAGGGCTGCAGTGATGGTTGCCCTTTTGGAACTTTGTCCCATCTCCATACAGTATCTCTGGAGCTCAGTCAGAGTGACCATCGGGTTCTTGAATACCTCTTACTAAGGCCCTTTTTACCAAATTGCTCAGTTTGGCTGGGCGACAAGCTCTTAGAAGAGTCCTGGTTGTGCCAAACTTCTTCTGTTTGAGAATTATGGAAGCCACTGTGCTCTTTGGAACCTTCAGTGCAGCAGAAAAAAGTTTTTGTAGCCTTCCCCAGATCTGTGCCTTGCAATATACCGTAGGTACCTGTATCTGAGCTCTGCAGGCAGTTTCTTTGACCTCATGGCTTTTGTTCTGATACAGTATACATTGGCAGCTGTGAGGCCTTTTATAGGGAGGCGTGTGCCTTTCCAAATCATGTCCAATCAATTTAATTTACCACAGGTGGACTCCAAACAAGATGTAGAAACCTCTCAGCAACGATTAAGAGAAATGGGAGGCACCTGAGCTAAATTTCATATTCAGACTACCTTTTAGACCCAAACTAGAATCCCCTTTTCACAACCAATTCTTTTATACACGAAAATAACCCCACATTTCAAAATACTACTAAATCATTTATTTTCTATTTGTAATAAATGTTGTCATAAAGAAATAAAGGAGGTTATTCTGTTATAAATCATTATAATTATTGATTGAAAATACTGCAATTCTCTGATGTCATGACATAATGTTTGTACCATTATTTTGTACACAATAAAAAAGTTTTGTAAACAAAAAAAATTAATAAAAAATTAAATGTCAAGTGTTGTTGCAAAGGGTCTGAACACTTAGGCTGGGTTCACACTGGTACGACACGACAGTCGTACTACTTTGGATCCGACTTTGCCCTGCGACTTGAAGTCCGACATGCGTCCAACTTCAATGAACAGGGATCCGACTTCGATCCCCGACAATACCGGGCACTGTATCTGGTATGAATATTTAGGAAGAACTCCACGCCAAATAAAAAAAAAACGCCATGGGTTCCCCCGCCAAGAGCATACCAGACCCTTAGGTCTGGTATGGATTTTAAGGGGAACCCCCTACGCCGAAAAAACAGTGTGGCAGTCCCCCTAAAATCCATACCAGACCCTTATCCGAGCACGCAACCTTGCCGGTCAGGAAAGGGGGTGGGGACGACATGGGGGGTGGGTTGCGGCCCCCCCACAACAAAGCACCCTGTCCCCATGTTGATGACAAGGGCCTCTTCCCAACAACCCTGGCCATTAGTTGTCGGGGTCTGCGGCTTTATTAAGGGGGCCCCCAGATCCCGGCCCCCCACCCTATGCGAATGAGTATGGGGTACATTGTACCCCTACCCATTCACCTGAAAAAAAAGTGTCAATTAAAAAAACACACTACACAGTTTTTTAAAGTCATTCATTTATTAGGCAGCTCCGGGGGTCTCTTCCGACTTCTTCTGCCCTCTCCGGCTCTTCTTTGCTCTCTCTTCGGTTCTTCTTCTGCTGTCCGGTGTCTTCTGCCGGGTTCCCCCGCTATCTTCTGCTCTTTTGCCTGCTCTTTTGCTAGCTCTAGCTCGGTCTTCTCCGTCGTCTTCTTCCCTCTGCTTTTCTTCCGATATTGACTTGGCGCTCTCTCCTGCTGTAATTCCGTGTTTGCGGTGCGTAATGACTTATATTGGCATGGAGCGTGGTCACCGGGTGACGTCATCCGGTGACCCCGCTCTGTATGACATCACCGTCCCATCATGCCCCGGGCTGTAACGTCATAAGGGACGGGGTCACTGGATGACATCACCCGGTGACTAAGCCCCATGCCAATATAAGTTGTTGCGCACCGTGAACACGGCATTACAGCAGGAGAGAGCATTGTGTCAACATTGGAAGAAGAGCAGAGGGAAGAAGACGATGGAGAAGACCGGGCAAGAGCTAGCAGAAGATAGTGGAGGAGCCCGGCAGAAGACACCGGACAGTGGAAGAAGAACCAAAGAGAGTGAAGAAGAGCCGGAGAGGGCAGAAGAAGTCGGAAGAGACCCCCAGAGCTGCCTAATAAATTACTTTAAAAACCAGTGTAGTGTGTTTTTTTTATTGACACTTTTTTTTCAGGTGAATGGGTAGGGGTACAATGTACCCCATACTCATACACATAGGGTGGGGGGCCGGGATCTGGGGGCCCTCTTGTTAAAGGGGGCTCCCAGATTCCGATAAGCCCCCCGCCCGCAGACCCCGACAACCAACGGCCAGGGTTTGAAGAAATGCTTGGATAGCCACACTCCAAAAAATGATTCTTTATTAAAAAACAAGGTCACACAAACACGTCACAGCAAAAAAACACAGCAAAGGGAGCTGACGCATTTCACACTGCGATTCAGTGCTTATTCATAGCTGTGACCTTGTTTTTTTAATAAAGAATAATTTTTTGGAGTGCGGCTATCCAAGCATTTCTTCAATTCCTGCATTACCATATGCAATTGCCTGCACCCACGGCTTTGGATCCAGTGAGTAGATCAGCAGTCATATCTGAGCGGTAATTCTCTTCTTCAACGGCCAGGGTTGTCGGGAAGAGGCCCTTGTCATCAACATGGGGGCAGGGGGCCCCCCCCCTGCCCCAAAGCACCCACCCCCCATGTTGAGGGCATGAGGCCTGGTACGATTCAGGAGGGGGGGGGCGCTCGCTCATCCCCACCCCCTTTCCTGACCGGCCGGGCTGCGTGCTCGAATAAGGGTCTAGTATGGATTTTGGGGGGACCCCCACACCGTTTTTTTTTGGCGTAGGGGGTTCCCCTTAAAATCCATACCAGACCGAAGGGTCTGGTATGCTCTTGGCGGGGGAACCCATGGCGTTTTAAAAAAAAAATTGCCGTAGAGTTCCCCTCAAGATCATCAGAGCACAAGTCGCATGCCAAAGTGGGATTATGCAAGACGGCGATCCGACTTTGATCTGACTTCAGTGATATTCAATGGGCTGAAGTCGGATCAAAGTCGGAACAAAGTAGTACAGGGAGCATTTTCAAAGTCAGACCGACTTGTGTCGGACCGGTTAAGACGGCTCCCATAGGGAAACATTGATTTTCACATGTCATGCGACATGAGCTCCCAATGTCGGAGCGTTTGTCATACCAGTGTGGACCCAGCCTTATGCCAATGTGGTTTCATTTTTTTCTTTTAAAAAAATTCACAGACATTTCTAAAATTCTGTTTTCGCTTTGTCATTATGGGGTACTGAGTGTAGATTAATGAGAAAAAAATGAATTTGGCAATGAAGGCGGCAACATAACAACATTGAAAAAAGCGAAGGTGGTCTGAATACTTCAGGAATGTACTTTATATAAGGAATTTTTATAAAATAGGTGTGAGTAGAAGCTCGGAAGGGGAGGGGGTGGAAGAACTGGGGTACAGGAGACTGAACACAGCAGGATTATGTTGTGTTTTTTAATTTTTTTTAGATTAAAGCTAGACACACACATTGCAATCTGATTGTATAATCTCCTAGCTACCATGTAGTGTGACAGCGTGCCATTAAATTTATATCCAGATTGTACAAAGTTCCTACCATCTGATTGAAAGCCTAGGTTCACACTGACAGCAGGAATGAAATGGTGCATGTTCAGCTGAACTCGCACCATTTCATTCCCGACTTTGGGGGTGATTTCAGCGACATCTGTGCGGGTTTCTGCACCGACGTCTATTGAAATCGTACCCGAAGTCGCCGAAAGTAGTACAGAAACTACTTTTGGGAATCAGTGTGGTGTCGATTCGGACGGTGCCATTGCTGGAAATAGCCGCCGATTTGGCATGCGATTTGACATGTCAAATCGTATGCCAAATTGCTGCAATGTGAACCAGGGCTAAAGCTTGTGTCTGGCGGCACTGTTATGTTCTAATGCTGTGCTTTTTTTCTTCCCCAATGTCAGGCTTCAGATATGATCACTGAGGATGAACCACGAGAGACCTTCCTGTGTCATGTAAACAGACTCGTCAGTGAACTGACCACACCGGCTCAGGAGGTTCCTGTGGACCTGTTGCAGCAAGCTTGGTCAGTGGTTGTTCTGTCTCAACTACAAAGCGATAAAGTTCATCTCCAGGTTTAAGTAGGCCTTACTCAAGCTGGTTTGATATTCATCCCTTGCATCGATACAGGCAGTTTAACTCAATGAATAAACTCACAGTTAGGACGACAGACGATGAATCCTTTCGAATGTTCCGTTTTAATGATGGATATTCATAGGTAGAAAAACGTTGCAGTTGTAAGCCACATGTAAGATGTTTAGCATGGAAGATATACAGGAGTAATGACCAGAATCAGGAAGTGGAGGAGATATATAAAGAACTACGGTGAGAGAGAGAGTTCAGCTAGAAAGAAGAGAACAGATCTTAAAGACACAGAGCAAGAATAATCACATAGTGTAACACAACACTCCCCGTCTGAAATCTTTAGATTTCATAACCTTAAACTAATATATTTTTTTTCAATAAGTCCAATACTGACGAATGTCCTGGAACCTGTAATGAAAAACATGCAACAAGCAAATAATAAACGTAAGTTCAACAGGATGAAGAACATAAAGTCACAGTATGATGTCTTCAAATAATTCCAAAGTTCTGAGTAGAACCTGTAGATGGCAGCAATGTACTCCCCGCCGTGCCAACAGCATGGCTAGTCCTTGCACAAGTCACTCACCTGGCAAAAGGAGTACTAACTCTGTGATTGGTCGACTAAAGGTTTGTGTCGATCCTCCCTTGGTTACCTTGACTTCTACCTTCCGGACTTTGTTATCGTCGCTGGGCATAACTTTAGTAATAAGATCCATAGGCCACTTATTCCGACAAACTTTCTTGTCTTTTAGAAGGATGAGGTCTCCAACCTTAAGATTCAGCTTAGATGCTTGCCATTTGTTACGACCTTGAAGGTGGTGAAGATACTTTTTCTTCCAGCGATGCCAGAACACATTGGCTAGATGCTGCACCTGCTTCCATTGATGCTCATAACGGTGCGACCGCAGCTTCTGTTTTGTACTTACAGAAGTGTGGAGTGAGGTGTTCACAGTTCTTATTTCCTTATCTTCAGGGTTTAATAGCCCATAGGTGGTGTCAATAGGGAGTAAGTAAGAGTCCTCACACAGAAACCTTGGAGGTGACAGCCATAAGCTGTCCTGAAGAGCGGCAGGTGACACGGCTCTGGTCCCACAGTCAGCTGGGTTGAGTTCAGTGGGAACGTGATGCCATTGACTTGGTAGAGAGTATCTCTTGATACGTTCAACCCTGTTGCTGACGTACACATAAAATTGTTTTATTTGGTTGTTTATGTAACCAAGTACTACCTTACTGTCTGTATAGAAGGTGAAAGAATCAATTGTAGTGTCCATTTCACTTCGTATGACCTCTGCAATTTCTACTGCTAGCACGGCTGCACAAAGTTCAAGTCTTGGTATGGTATGTGCAGGCTTGGGAGTGAGTTTTGCCTTGCCTAGGACAAAACTACAGTGTGATTCTCCATTCAGTTCAGAGGTCTTCAAATAGGTTACTGCAGCAATAGCTTCAACTGATGCATCAGAGAAAATATGAATCTCTCTCCGGTTAGCAGTTGAAGTGGAACCTGAAACATAGCAACAGGGGATTTTCTGAAGTTTTTCTAGTGACTTCAAAGAATATCTCCACCTTTCCCACTTGTGTTGATTCTCACTAGGCAAGGGAGTATCCCAGTCTATGTTCTCAGTAGACAACTGTCTTAGTAAAATCTTACCTTGAATGGTAACTGGAGCAAGGAAACCCAGTGGGTCATAGATGCTATTCACCACGGACAGGACTCCTCTCTTAGTGAAGGGTTTGTCACAAATTGACACTTGGAAGGTGAATTTGTCTTGCTTGATGTTCCACAACAAACCCAGACTTCGCTGTACAGGAGGCACATCTGTACCTAAGTCAAGGTTTTTTAGACTAGTGGCATAGTCCTCAGAGTGAAAGGCATTCATAAGTTCCTGGCTGTTGGATATAATCTTGTGCAGTCTAAGGTTTGCTACAGACAGCATCTCCTTTGTTCTGGTGAGAAGATCAATTGCTTCTTTAGCAGTTGGAAAGGACTTAAGTGCGTGGTCAACGTAGAAGTTTCTTTCAACAAATTGACAGGCATCAGATCCATATTCAACTTCTCCAGTCTGAGCTGTTTTCCTTAGCCCATAAGTTGCCACTGCTGGGGAAGGACTGTTACCGAAGACATGTACCTTCATGCGATAATCTATAACTTCCTTGTTGAGGTCATTGTCCTTGTGCCATAGAAACCTGAGGTAGTTTCTGTTGTCTTCTCTGACGATGAAGCAGTGAAACATCTGTTGAATGTCGGCCATTACTGCTACAGGCTCTTGTCCGAAACAAATCAAGACTCCTATTAGACTGTTGTTCAAGTTGGGTCCCGTAAGGAGCATGTTGTTAAGAGGAACACCTTTGTGCTGAGCACTGGAATCAAAGACAACTCTGATTTGGTCTGGTTTGCGTGGGTGATACACGCCAAAGGATGGAAGGTACCAGCATTCTTCTCCCTCCTTTAGTGGGGGAGCAGGCTCTGCATGATCTCTGTCAAATACATTTTGCATAAAGTCCACAAAGTGCTTTTGCATCTCTGGTTTCCTGCTTAAGTTTCGCTTTAAGGAGGAGAATCTACTGATGGCCTGCTGTAAGTTGTTGGGCAATCTCTCTCTTGGGAGACGAAAGGGTAGGGGTGCTACCCAGTTATTGGAGTCATCTTGAAAGAACTCATTGTCCATTACCTTGATGAATTCTTTGTCTTCCATTGAAGGAGCCAGTATGTCATCTTCACTGGTAGCATTAAACACTGTAGAGCCGAAGTCGCCATCATGGCAGGAGAAAGGGCTTGTGTCACCTGAGATACCATGTTGCCATTCGTGGCTGGCTATCTTCTCTTTCACCCAGTAGTGATGTGGGCATGGCTAAAAGTAAGTGTTTCGGCCATTTAGCAGAACATTTGTCTTGAATGACGAAATGTTGGTAGGTCTTTTCATTTTGCCTATGCAGACATTGCCTATGATGACCCACCCTAGATACGTGCGCTGGGCAAATGGGGCATCTGGGGGTCCACTGACTTGTCTGTGTACCTTGCGAACTCTTAGAATGTCTCTTCCTAACAGAAGAAGGATCTGAGCATCTTTGTCAAGCGGCGGTATCTCATTTGCTATTACCTTGAGGTGAGGGTGATGGAAAGCAGCAGCTGGAGTAGGGATTTCTTCCCTGTTAGCAGGTATCTGATTGCACTCAACAAGTGTAGGTAAGGGTAATTGCAAGTTACCTTTGAGAGAAGATACCATGAGTCCATGAGCCCTTCTTCCAGAAACCTCTATAGTTCCACTACAGGTACCCAAGGTGTAAGGATGAGCTTCGCCTTTTATTTCAAATAGATTGAACAATTCCGATTTTGCAAGTGATCGATTGCTCTGATCGTCTAAGATAGCATATGCCTTTAGAGACTTTTCTGGTTGATCCTTGTGGTATATGTTCACCAAGCATATCTTAGCACAGGACTTACCACAGCGGTCTTCTCCACAAACTTCAGTGCCGGATGAAGAAATGATGGTAGAATTAGGCACTTGGTCTGTATTCTCCCCGCCATGCGTTAACCTGGGAGGAGTGTTGGCAGGTTGTGCAGAGCTGGGCTCAAGAGGATGGAGGGCTTGCACATGTTCTTCAGAGCCACACTCTATGCACTTGATGGACACATTACAGTCCCTTGCAAAATGTTCTGTAGAAGCACAGCACCTGAAACATACCCTAAATGTCTTTAAAAGCTCCTTGCGCTCTTCCAGAGGCTTTTTCCTAAAGCCGATACATTTATTGAGGGGGTGTGGCTTCTTGTGTATGGGACACTCTCTGTTAGGGTTTTCAATCTTCCTACTCTGTTTGTTCGTGGCTAGAACTGTGGTAGGAGTGGGAAGGATGTCAGTCTTTTTCACGGACACTGGGCCTCTATGGTTTCTATAGTTGCCCTGAAGACTGGTACTCTTAGGAAAGGGTGAGAAGAGGCTGTACTCACCGTAGGAAAAACTTGGATCGTTCTTGGTCTCTGCAATTTCCCTGATGAATTCACAGAAGAAAGAGTATGGAGGGAAGGAAACCTTGTTCTCTCTTTTGTATGATGACCCTAGTGCAGTCCATTTCTCTTGCAAACCATACGGGAGCTTGGAGACAATTGGGTTTACCCCTCTTGGAGTGTCAAGGTAACTGAGTCCAGGTAGTTTTGGGTCTGTCTTGGCTAGCTGAAGCTTAAGGAGAAGGTCACTCAGTCTCTGGAACTCCTTGTTGTCCTTACCGGATATCTTTGGGAAAGTTTCCAGACGCATGAACAAAGCATTTTCTATAGCTTCTGGACTGCCATAACTTTGCTCTAGTCGCTCCCATGCAGCTGTGAGGCCTGCAGTAGGATTGTCCATGAAAACCGATCTTAATGGCTTAACACGTGCAGCAGATAGAGGACCAAGCCATTTGATCAGCAGATTCAATTCTTGATCAGCTGTAATGCCAATATTGCTGATTGTAGTTCTGAAGGCACATTTCCAACTTCTGTAGTTCTCAGGTTGGTCATCAAAACTTGTAAGACCAGTCTTTGTGAGCTCTCTGCGAAGCATGTACCTCACAAACTCTTCTGTCTCAGTTGTCTCCGCCTTTATGTGAGATGCTGTTGGCTGTATGGTGCTGATTGCGTTATCTTTGCCATTGTTGTTAAAGGACACAGGGAAATATGGTGCAGCAGATGCATCCAGGTGAGTTGCTTGCTTGAAGTCAGTTGTTCCAATGGTACGTTGATTCAAGGCTGTACCGATGACTGGAGATTGATGACTTGCTTGAAGCTTGCGCTGATGCTCTGTGACGTATGAAGGCAGGCAAGGTAGGCAGGTAGGAAATGCAGTGGAGTGATTTTGAGTGCAGGAAGTTGCTGGAACCTCTTTAACTTGAAGCTGTGAAGGAGTCTCTATGTAGTCGGGAGCATTGGAGACAATGGAGTGTGCACTGCAGTGGCTTAGGACATAGTCTTTAGTGCGTTTGAGGGGGTCTTCCATATCTGCTATGTTTCGGTTAATGCTGTCTTTCTCACTTGCACTTTCGTCTGCACTGATAGCTTGCTGTAGGACCCTTAGCTTTGCCATAGCTGTGTCATGTTTACACTGTTCATTTAAGGTTTCCATTGTTGCTCTTTGACGGGCTGACTGAGCTTCCGACTCTGCTCTTTGACGTGCTGACTGCGCTTCCGACTTTGCTCTCTGAGCTTCCAACTCTGCTCTTTGACATGCTGACTGCGCTTCCAACTCTGCCCTTTGAGCGTCCAACTCTGCTCTTTTTTTCTGCATATGCCACCTGCACTTTGCTGGCTTCCACTTCAGCGCAGGCATTAATAAGTCGCTCACTGAGTGTTGAGTATCTTGAACTATGGGATCTTGACGAGTTTTTAGAACGTCTGGTGGAAACAGATCTGTGAGATGCAGTGTCCTGTAACCGCTTTATTTTTGCTTCTGCCTTTAATCTGGTTTGCTGGATAAAACTGTCTCTCTTTCAATATTAAGAATGTTGACCTGCTTTAACTGCCTCATCGCATTTTCTGTATTCATGTTTTGTAAGACATTAGTGAATTTGCTGCTGGTAAGCTGATAAAGCTCATATGAGGCAGAAAGTTGTTTAATGGCGCCCTCTAGTGTCAGTGGTTCACGTTCAACAGACACTGTATTGGCTTCAGCAAGGATTTTCTCCCAGACTAATTCCAAGCTATTTGACAATTCAGTCCTTGAAGCTTCATAATTCTCCATTACTTTCCAAGTGGGTTTAACTGAGCGTTTGGGTAACTCAGTTTCTTCAGGAACTTGTGGGGAGGTAGATGTGAGTTCACATGCAGAAGCTTGGTCACTCATGATAGCAGACTGACTGTGAAAGCAGGCAGGATCTGTGTGATGAAATATGACACAGTGCAGATTGTCTCAGGCTATAAGGCTGCCATGTGCTGCTCTGTCCCTTCTGTCTTGCTATGAGGGCAGTAAATCTTGTCTGTTTTAGTACTGACAGTCTGACATGCAGAAATCTTGTAATTAGGCTGTGAAACTCCGTTTTTCTACTGTTCTGTCTCAACTACAAAGCGATAAAGTTCATCTCCAGGTTTAAGTAGGCCTTACTCAAGCTGGTTTGATATTCATCCCTTGCATCGATACAGGCAGTTTAACTCAATGAATAAACTCACAGTTAGGACGACAGACGATGAATCCTTTCGAATGTTCCGTTTAATGATGGATATTCATAGGTAGAAAAACGTTGCAGTTGTAAGCCACATGTAAGATGTTTAGCATGGAAGATATACAGGAGTAATGACCAGAATCAGGAAGTGGAGGAGATATATAAAGAACTACGGTGACAGAGAGAGTTCAGCTAGAAAGAAGGGGACAGATCTTAAAGACACAGAGCAAGAAAAATCACATAGTGTAACACAACAGTGGTTAATGTTTGCTTGTGAAGTTTCTGAGGTGTGCTTATATATCATTATTCAAGAAGCAACATGCATAGATAGTATAGGTCAAAGAAGAACCTAAACGGCATATCAAGCCAATACTTTTTGTTAAGCTGGCCATACATTATACAATTTTCTCATTCAATTTTTTTTATATTTAACTTCAACTATGTAGTGCAAGGGCCTGCTTGATTGCTTACAAATTGAATGACCAGCCTTAAGCCTCGTACACACGGCCGAGAATCTCGTCGTTAAAAACATGTCAGTTTTTACGACGAGATCCTTGGACAAGAAACTTGTCCCGGCCGAGTGTACACACGCTCATTTCAAAGAACCCGCGGTTCTTTGAATGGAGCGTACGCGGTGACGTCATCGAATACGACGAGCATGCACTCGTCACATTCGATGCCGTCGCCGCAATTTTGGTTCACCCTACCTATGCCTAGGAAGCTACCGCGCATGCGTCGAAGTCACTTTGAGCATGCGCGGGCTTCCCGGCGAACAGGTAAGTGTACACACACACTCAATTTTCTCGTCGAGAAACAGGCTGACGAGAATCTCGACGAGAAAATAGAGAGCAGGTTTTCTATTTTCTCGTCGAGATTCTTGTCCCTTTTCTTGACGAGAAACCATACACACGAACGAATTTCTCGGCAAGAAATCTCTGTCAGCAAGTCTCTTGCTGGTTCTTGCCCAGAAACTCGGTCGTGTGTACGAGGCTTCAGTTTTGGATTGAGTGGGGAAGGATTAGAAATGATGTCAAGTTTTATTGCTGCCTGTGTCGCTGCTGAAATTGAATGCTAAAGTACAAAGCAAACTGGGGTTTATAGGCGTGCGCACAGGGTGTGCCAGGTGTGCCTGGGTACACCCTAATCACCCTGTGTGGTGCAGATTCCCCCTGTGCCGCCCCCCCCCACCCCCGTGTCGCAGCGCTGCCGGCTTTCCTCCTCTCCTGCCAGCTGCTGCGAGGGGATGTTTCAGGTTGGAGAGTGGGGGAAGAAGCTGGTGCAGCTGAGGCTGGAGAGAAAGGGACTGGAGAATCACTATCCTCAGTCCCTTTCTCTGTCTCAAAAGTGAGACATCAGGGGTCTGTTTAAATGCCTGAGTTTTCACTAAAGCCCCCCAATGGGGCTCTTAAAACAATTGTAAAATAATATTTAAAAAAATAATAAATAATAATATTGTGGAAAAAAATTAAATATAAAATAAATAAATAGAAAAATACTGACACCGTACACTGCCCTACTGACACCAGGTAGAGCATTAGGGGCTGATTTAAACTCCTTGCGGATTTTGCAGTTTGCTTTCTGCTATACTCTGCAGTATAACTTGGTACAGCAGCCTGCATTTTACAGCCCACTCATAAAATGCAGGCAGAGGTATGGAGCCTGTGGTAGGTCACTTAGTTCCCTCTGCTTCATGCAGCAGGAAAAACACCATCATTGGATGAAGGCCTGTCACTTTATTCTGACAGGTTACATTTTCATTTTATTTATTTTTCAAACTATTCATTTTAAAAGCAATTCATCAGCTTCTAAGTCCCAAAGCCAATAACCGAGCCGTGCTTTACAAATCTGATGTGTTTCATATTTGGCCATATTAAGGCCATACCACTGCTTTTTAAATGCCATATCTTCCAGAGCAGTGGTGGTCAACTTTCTTGTTAAGGGGGTCTTAAGTGTGGTTTTGGTTCTGAAAAAGAGAGGACACCATGTTAGCCATTATAGACCTGTGTAGCTTCTTTCCGTCAAAAGAGGTTGGTGCAGAGGACCTGGCGTACCTGTTTTGAATTGCATTGATGAACTTGTTTTTACTTTGGTTTGTGAGTATATGACTTGATTTTATTTAAAAGGCAAATGCCCAAGGCTTGTGTGCCCTCCTTTTTTTCTTTTTTTTTTGTTCTTTCAATGTAGGATTATCCCAGTCCTAGGAGCGTAGCAAGGCATGGAGGCTGTTTGAAAACAGAGAGAGTCTATTGCTTTTGAGCACCATACTTAAAGCGTTTGTTACCCTAAAAAAAAAAAAAAAAAAAGGATCCTGTTCCTTTAAGACATGAATAACAGCACAGTGCTTGTGCTGTGTCATTTGGCCCCCTGTATCACCTGAAATACCTGGCTGATCCTGCCTGGTTCTGCCCTCCCCCCTGTAAACTGACCACGGTTTATCATGGCTGTTGAGCCCTGACACCGTGGTCAGTTTATGTGCCTCTGTCATCTGCAGCTTTCCTGTCCTCTCCTCTGTGCTCCTCTCCCCCCTCCCTCCCTGTCAGCTAGTGATAGTGCCCCCCCCCCCCCCTTCTGCTTAAAACCCCTTAGCGCCGACCATACGCACATATGCGGCCTCGGCTTTAAGGGGTTATGCCGGGATGATGCCTGCAGCTACAGGCATCATCCCAGTACCATTTTTTTTTTTTAGAGCGGGCGGCTCTTCAGGGATAACAACTGGGGACGCCCCCCGTCCCGCTGCTTTTCACTGCTCTTCCGGGCCTCCCGTCCCAACGGGAGACCCGATCTGGCACTTCCGCCGGCTAGAGTAAGACTGGAAGGCTGCTAATGGCGGCGACTTAAAAAAAAATGACAATATTCAGAATTGCCGTTTTTGCCGATCTGAAAGCTTTGAAGTACAACGGAGGGATTTGGAGTCTTTTAGACCCCTGATTCCTCCATAAAGAGTACCTGTTACCACCTATTACGGTCACAAGGGATGTTTACGTTCCTTGTGACAGCAATAAAATTTATTTTTATTTTTTTAAAGAGACAATGTAAAAAAAATTTAATAAGAAAGAAAATACAAATATTTTAATGTGCCCCCGTCCCCGCGAGCTTGCGCAGCAAAGAAATTGCACACGTAAGTCGCGCCCGCATATGTAAACAGTGTTCAAATCGCACATGTGAGGTATCGCCTCAATCGCCAGAGTGAGAGCAATAATTCTTGCACTAGTAACTAAGTAATTTTCTAGCAAAAAATACGGATTTTACCTTGTAAGCAACAAATGTCAGAAATAGGCTTAGGCACAAAAGGGTTACATGACTTTTACTTTTTTATACAATCCTCTCTGTTTTCTAATGCTAGGTGCCCCTGTGTACGTGCATTTTAAAATAAAATGCTGTCTATACCTGATTTCAGAGCGCTGCTCGGTGCTCACGCCTCTCTCCTCCTCTCCTCCCGACAGTGGGGGATTCTCGGCCTCTCTCCCTGCAGCTGTCAGATCGATAGAGGGGAGAGGTGGCCAGTCACCTTAGCGCCGTGCAGCGCTCTGAAATCAGGTATAGACAGCATTTTTTTTTATAAAGCATTTAAACAGGGGCACATAGACCCACAACAGTATAATCGGTCTATATATGCAGTAAAGCATGCTTGTTATACTCACTGTGGAACCTAAGGGGTTAATCATCTGCATTGTGAAAAAAGGCTATTTGATCCTGTCTTCTCTGATCCTACCCTTCTTTTACTGTCTCCAATCTATCTGCTGATAGAACAGAGCCTTGGAGGCACTCTGCACATGATTAGTTTGGTGTGTATTGCTACAGTTTTTCTCTTTTTTCATGGGGGGGGGGGGGGGGTAATGTATGCATGTGATCAACCTAGCTACAGACAGAGGGTCAGGGGTCATGTAGCCTCATAGGACAGTCAGAGGAAAATGAAAACTCCTCCTACAAGCTTTATTCAGTGCTAAAATAATTGCATTTCCATGTTCTGTGTACTGTGGGAGACCAGATATAGTGAATGGAGGCTCCTGGGTTTAGTAATACTTTAGGTGTGGCCCCTGACATCACATAATATTCAGTGTCAGAGGCAGCAAACGCTAAACAGGATATGGTCATAGACTGCGGACATGCTGTATGGGATGCTAGAGACCGGGGACATGATTCAGGAGACAGACTGGAGACACATTACATGAGACTGTTAGAGATTACTGCTACAATGTGACAATAGGGAAACAAAGATGAGTATCTGCAGGACCTCAAGGGCCGCACAAAAAGTGCCAAAGGGCTACATGCGACCCTCGGGCTACAGGTTGGGCACCAAGAGGATAGTTGGCAGTGTGTTGTAGAAAAAAAACTTGGAGTGCTGCTCTAAAGCAGGAAGAGAGATACTTTCCATTAGATCTCCAGGAGAAGGGGTGCTGGCATTCAGACAGACTCATCCAAATGTTTTTGGCATGTGGGTGAAAAGGTCGCCGCTTTCCCGATCAGCCCATGTGAGGTAAAGGTAAGAAGTGGTCTCAGCCGTCGCTCTTTCGCTTGCCCTTCTGATGTGGTTTGCCCCGCCAACCAGGGCTTAGTCATAGAGGTCATAGAGTGTTGTAGAAAGCCTTCTGTATCATCGGCTGTATTTTACACACAGGACTAAATGACTCTATCTCTTATAAGACTTCTGAATTTTTTATTAAAAACAGACAAAATCCCAAAGCAGGCTGGTACTGGTATTCTCTTTTTAGCTAACCCATAGTGCTCTGTGAATCCTGTTTATTCATTAAACATTTATTTGTAAAACAGAGATCGTATGGTTAGGATAAAAAAGATATTGATCATCGGTATTAAAAGATATAAGCTAAAAAAAGCGCAAATGCATTTGTCTCCCAATTTATTATAACAATGGCTGTCAGTTATCATCTAGCTGCAGCAGGTATTCTGTGTATGTTGGTGCGCACAGTTATGGGCTCATGCAGTTGTTTGTATTCCTGCAAATATGGAGTAACATGCAGAGGAGAAATAATCAGAGCCGATCTACATTCTAGTGTATAAGGTCGCATCTCACCAGGCCATAAACTGTAGTTTTGATGTCAGTAGCATCACTTTCATATCAGGAATGATTTTCTCATCTCAGTCTGTATATTTTTACACCTCTGTTTTCAGTCTTCAGCTATGGAGGGACGCCATAGATAAATTAGTGGAACGGTCCATGGAGCTACGATTTGTACTGGGCATGCCCGACAAGGATGTGACAGCAGAAGTTCTAATAGAAGAGACAGGTAATATCTTCTAATTATGTCCAGTATGTATGACTACACTGAATGGAATGGAGTAAATACAACCTGCTGTTACTTGTATGCGCTCACAGTTACAGTGCAGAGCTTAATAATTAGTTTGACGAAACACCACTCATGGCTTAAAAGTACTCCAGAAGTAAAAGAAACGATATAGAGGTTCCATTCAAAGTATTATTAACCCTTTCATGCCTACACCTATTTCTCACTTTTGTTGCTTACAAGTTAAAATCTGTATTTTTTGCTAGAAAATAGAACCCCCAAACATCATATATATATTTTTTTAGCAGAGGCCCTAGAAAATAAAATGGTGATTGTTGCAATATTTTATGTCACACGGTATTTGCGCAGCGGTCTTTCAAACGCAATTTTTGGGGAAAAAATACACATTCATGAGATTAAAAAAAATCTAAACAGTAAAGTTAGCCCAATTTTTTTGGTATGATGTGAAAGATGATGTTATGCCGAGTAAATAGATGCCTAACATGTCATGCTTTTAAATTGCGCACACCCATGGAATGGCAAAAAAATACGGCACCTAAAAATCTCCATGGGCGACGCTTTAAAAATTTTTTACGTTTACAAGAATTATTGCTCACACTCTGACGATTGCGGCGATACCTCACATGTGTGATTTAAATACCGTTTACATTTGCGGGCGCGACTTACGTATGCGTTTTTTTTGCTGCGCAAGCACGTGGGGACGGGGGCGCTTTAAAAAAAAAAAAAAATGTTTCCTCTTTTTTATTTGTTTTTTACAGTGTCCCTTTTAAAAATAAAAAAATTCTGATCACTTTTATTGCTGTCACAAGGAATGTAAGCATCTCTTGTGACAGTAATAGGTGGTGACAGGTACTCTTTATGGAGTACTCCTTTGCACTTAAAAGTATTCAGATCGCCAAAATCAGCAGCTATAGCTGTAGGCATCACCCTGGTTTAACCCCATCAAGCCATGAACGTAAATTTGCGTACGGAAAGGGCAAAGGGGTCAAACAATCCATTGAAAAAAGTAAATTTCTCTTCCGTTCATTGAAGTACGCAGTCAAGTCTTTATATATTGACCAATGGGCAAATCCCAAGTCTCAAAAACAAATTTACTGTGCTCCATAATTTATTTTATTTTTTTTTCCAGATCACTTTTAAACTTTTCACCTGTCTCAGAGGCTCACCAAACATCTGGCAGGGGAGCTCAAACACAATCTTTAGCTTAAAGGCACTTTCGTTAGATTAAAAATAGCAAACAATAATACAGTAAAACCTTGGTTTGAGAGTAACTTGGTTTGAGAGTAACTTGGCTTGAGAGCGTTTTGCAAGACAAGCAAAATTTTTTTAATACATTTTGACTTGATATACAAGCGATGTCTTGATATAAGAGTAGCGTCATGTCACAACTGAGTATAAAAGAGAAGAGAGGCGCCTCTAAGTGTAGCAATATGGTTACATTTAATGAAGGTACAACATTTAGCAACTTACTGATACACTTCTCTTTTATACTCTGGAGCTCCTGCTGGATTTTGCTTCTAATCCCCTTGTGGAGGCTTCCATTTGTGGATGGACATTTCATGGTTACATTGCTATAATCTTTTTATATGGACTATAAACTGAAGTGCTTATGAATAAATGGTTGTTGACGAATCATTTGAGTTTCCATTATTTCTTATGGGGAAATTTGCTTTGAATTACAAGCATGTTTCTGGAACTAATTATGCTCACAGTCCAAGGTTTTACTGTATAGAATATACCAGGGGTAATGAATTAAAATTCACCGAGGTCCGGTCAGCAAAATTTTCTTCCAGCAGAGGTCCGAACATGTGCCAAACCACATGTTGCTGCCGTACTTTTTTGGAAAAGACGTCAAAGATGTCTTTCTCTGTGTTTCTTGCGGGTAGTGCAGCCCATTAAAATGGGCTGACCTACCCACGACGTGTGCACCTAATGCACATGTACAGATCTGAACCTATTCTTACATTAGCATCCTCCGTCCCCAGTGCACATCAGAGTCCTCTTCCTCTTGATGAGTGTCCTCAGGTCCTCCTTTATATCAACCCCCTCCACAGTAATGTTCTCATACTTCCTTGACACCAACCCCCCCGCCAGTACTGTCCTTTGCCCCTATTTACATTATCCCCCCACATTACTATCTTCAGCCCCCTTCACATTTCTGTCCTCATTGCCCCCACATCACATTTCTCAGCTCCCCCAATTTAATGTCCTCAGCCCCCCACTGTAATGTCCACAGCCCCCCACTGTAATGTCCACAGCCCCCCACTGTAATGTCCACAGCCCCCACTGTAATATCCACATCTCCCCCCCTGTAATATCCACATCTCCCCCCCTGTAATATCCACATCTCCCCCCCCCCTGTAATATCCACATCTCCCCCCGCCCTGTAATATCCACATCTCCCCCCCCTGTAATATCCACATCTCCCCCCCTGTAATATCCACATCTCCCCCACTGTAATATCCACATCTCCCCCACTGTAATGTCCACATCTCCCCCACTGTAATGTCCACATCTCCCCCACTGTAATGTCCACATCTCCCCCACTGTAATGTCCACATCTCCCCCACTGTAATGTCCGCGTCTCCCCCACTGTAATGTCCACATCTCCCCTATACATCACAGTCCGCTTAGCCCCCCCACCTTTATGTCCTCAGCCCACCACATCACAGCCCTCAACAACTCCGCTTTAATGTCTTCAGCGAGTCAGCACACACTTTCCTCCTTTTCAGCTTTTCAGACTAGTGTCCTCACTCCCTGTAACTTTGCCCCCTCCCTCACTTACCAGTACCTTGCACAGACCGAAGATCGGAGGGAGGCACGGCATGTTTCGGATGGAGGGCGGGTTTTAGCTGAAATGCGTCAGCACTGTTTTTATCTGTGAACTTTACCTTGTGATCCAATAAAGAGGATTGTACAGCCTGTGGACGATTGTCGGCTTTTACATGAAGTTTGTTTGTTTGGCGTTATTGCAGGAGCCTCAGCCGAAGCAACGTCATTTGCACACTGATATTTGATCCACCCAGATTGAGCATGGTGAGTCTCTTTTCTTGGAGATTTGCATTCTGATCTGTGTATTGGACCGACACAGATGTACACTCCAGGATGCACTTGGACAGCGGCGGTGCATCCAAAGGGCGCACAGGGGCCGCCCCTCTCTCCAGCCACCCCCTCTATTACCAAAAAATAGATTCATGGCCGCCGCTGCCACCCCCTATTCAGGCGCCCGGCCCTTTTTCGGGCGCCTGAATTACAGCGGCGGGGGGTGTTTTTGAAGCACCTGATTAGAGCCATAGGCTCCAATAGGCGTCAAAAAGGTAAACAGCGAGCGCTATGCTTGGCGCTCGCAGTTCACCCAGCTGTGTTAGAAAAGCAAATTAATATTTGCTTTCCTAACACTGAACCGTCTCTCCGCCAATCAGGTGCTCGGGTCTGTTACCCGTCACCTGATTGGCTGAAACGACAGGCGCTGTGATTGGATGCCTATCAGGCGTCCAATCATAGGAGAGAAGGGGAGTAGAAGACATGGAGGAGCATGGAGGACACCGTCACCCGCTGCCTCACTGAGGCAGGGTAAGTGCTGGGCAGACGGTGGGCGGGCACA
Source organism: Rana muscosa (assembly GCA_029206835.1). Classification (NCBI taxonomy): domain Eukaryota; kingdom Metazoa; phylum Chordata; class Amphibia; order Anura; family Ranidae; genus Rana; species Rana muscosa. Next base: position 39,703,479 of record CM055128.1, read on the forward strand.
GTGGGAGCATTTGATGGCACAGTGGGAGCATTTGATGGCACAGCGGGAGCATTTGATGGGCACAGTGGGAGCATTTGATGGGCACAGCGGGAGCATTTCATGGCACAGTGGCGGCATTTCATGGGCACAGTGGCGGCAATTGATGGGCACAGTGGCTGCGGTTGATGGGCACAGTGGCGGCAATTGATGGGCACACTGAGGTTGCGTTTGATGGGCACACTGAGGTTGCGTTTGATGGGCACAGTGAGGCTGCAATTGATGGGGGTTTTTTCAGTTTGTTTGCGCCCCCCCAAAAATTTTGAGCACCAGCCACCACTGCACTTGGACACCCATGCAGGTCTGTGCAGCTGGCTTCCTGTCATTGATTTCAACAGGCTGCCTGCACAGGGGGCCCCTGTGCATCCCACGTGAATGTCGACAGCCATTCGCATGGATGTACAGTTCATTATGCCTGTGTGAATATGTGTGACTTTAAAATTATTTGTTTTCTCAGTTGGGTTTAATAATACTGTAAGTATAACTTTTGTTCTAAAAGTGAAAATCCACACTAATGTGCCTGCACACCCTCTAATGTGGTGAAAATTCCCATCACACCATGACTGCATCTGCTTTTGTATATGATCAGGGATTCTTTGTTTATGTGTATATATATTACAGTACATGAGACGAAAGGACAGAGCACCTTGTCCTTGTGAAACATGTATTTGTTTATTTAAAATTGCTATTAAAAGGTACTCACAAATGTGCAGTAATCAATCACTTGTAAAATCCACAATGGGTTGAACAGCTCAATTTAGCTGAATGCATTTTCAGGGGCCCCTGAAAATGCACTCAGCTGTATTATGATTTACTGGCAGTGGTCAGCGATTGGGCTTTAATGCCCATCCTGTGACTGGCCTGAGGTTGTTGGTGCTCAGCCCCCCCCCCCCCCTGTGGATTTTACAAACGATTAATAACTGCACTTTTGTGAGTACCTTTTTAAAGTGCAATATTGAAAAAATCAATTTCATACTTAGCAAGGACACTGTGCTCTGTCCTTCTTTTTGTTACATGGTTACCTAGTTACATAGTTAGTCAGGTTGAAAAAAGACAAAGTCCATCCAGTTCAACCATAAAAAAAAAAAAATCTAATAAACAATATCGTACAATCCCATATACCCAATTCTATACCCACAGTTGATTCAGAGGAAGGCAAAAAACCCCAGCAGAGCATGATCCAATTTGCTACAGCAGGGGAAAAAATTCCTTCCTGATCCCCCGAAAGGCAATCAGATATTCCCCGGATCAACTTTACCTATAAATGTCAGTACTCAGTTATATTATGTACATTTAGGAAAGTATCCAGGTCTTTCTTAAAGAAATCTACTGAGCTGGCCAGAACCACCTCTGGAGGGAGTCTATTCCACATTTTCACAGCTCTTACTATGAAGAAACCTTTCCGTATTTGGAGGTGAAATCTTTTTTCCTCTAGACGTAAAGAGTGCCCCCTTGTCTTTTGTGTTGACCGTAAACTGAATAACTCAACACCAAGTTCACTATATGGACCCCTTATATATTTGTACATGTTAATCATGTCCCCCCCTTATTCTCCTTCTCAAGAGTGAATAAATTCAGTTCCTCTAATCTTTCCTCATAGCTGAGCTCCTCCATGCCTCTTATCAGTTTGGTTGCCCTTCTCTGCACTTTCTCCAGTTCCCCGATATCCTTTTTGAGAACTGGTGCCCAAAACTGAACTGCATATTTCAGATGAGGTCTTACTAATGATTTGTACAGGGGGGGCAAAATGATATCTCTCTCTCTGGAGTCTATACCTCTCTTAATACAAGAAAGAACTTTGCTCGCTTTGGAAACCGCAGCTTGGCCGAATACACAACAGATCTCCCTGTTTTTTAAAATTGATTCAGGGAACATTCGATTGCCTCTTGGGGGGATCAGGAAGGAATTTTCCCCCCTGCTGTAGCAAATTGGATCATGCTTTGCTGGGGTTTTTCGCCTTCCTCTGGATCAACTGTGGGTATAGGATTGTGTATATGGGATTTTATGATTTTTTTTTTTTTTTTTAATTGGTTGAACTAAATGGACTTGTGTCTTTCTTCAACCTAACTATGTAACTTTCTGCGGTGGGAAGTGTCTACTCCATGTGAGGTTTCAATTTTATATCGTGATCCACTATGGTTTCAATTGCAGTGTCTCTGTCAGTTGTCCAAGGTGCCAAGGTTTCACCAGCACTAGGTCACGTCATTTTGCAAACGCTTCTTGGGTAAATCTTCTGGTTAGCTCAGAGCAACGTTTATACCGTCTGGAAGACCCGCCTAGTGCAACGCACATGGCATTTTTTTTTGCGTGTGTGTGGGTTTTTTTTTTGCTCAAAGACATTGGGTGCAGGTTTTGAGAGAGGGGGGCAGCCCTGTTGTTGAGGAGAAGATCAGTGGCCTTCGTGTCTTTTTCCTCTTCCATAACTGAGCATCTCTTTCCAGGAGAGCCCCTGTTCTGCCGAGAAAGGTCCCCCCGGTGGATTATGCCCCCCTGTACTGCGCAGGCGCGGCGCTTGCGCAGTACGAACCAGAATGAGCCTTCTGAAAATAGCCGAACATATGTAGAGCTGAGAGTCAGCTCAAGACGGCGCCTGCGTGGACCTCGCTGTAAGTGGCCAGTCGGCCTCACGTCTTCGCTCTGCTCGGACGGCTCGCTTTGCTCGCTCTGCCTCCTGGCTCTTTTTTTAACATCCTCCATGTCCACGGGGATGGTAAGGAAAGAGCCTGGATGTCAGAAGCGTAGCACAATTTTGTGTGCGCAGGCGCCATCTAGAGCTGACTCTCAGCTCTACATGTTCGGCTATTTTCGGAGGCAAGTGCCGCGCCTGCGCAGTACAGGGGGGGGCATAATCCGCAGGGGGACCTTTCTCGGCAAGACACCCCCTCCAAGTACTTGGAAGACCAGCCTCTGCAGTTCACTAAGACGTAGGGTCTACCTGGCTTTGACCTAGGTCAAGCAGAGTACCTTGCCCGGGGGGGGGGGGTTCAGGGATTGAAGCCCTTCCTTTATAGAAGTTGGACCAAGTACTGTACCCTTGTGCACATTTTTTGTGCACATTTTTTGCACAATGTATGTGTGCTGTGTTAGTCACCAGGAGATCTTCTCTGTAATTGAAGGTGAATCCCTTGAAGAGATTTACACAATCTTCTCTTGAATTGCCTTTTATAAAAGCGATTGCCATGTTTCAAACAGAAGAAAAATCATATTTCCTGTATTATAACATTTCTCCTCTTGTTCTAGTGGTGGATCAGAAACGTGGGAAGGCAGGGAAAGATGAGAAGAGAACAGGAGGGACGAAAGACGATAAAAGAACGCCCGGAGGAAGGGAAAGAGATGAGAAAAAAGGAGGAAAGCACGGAGTAAAGGATAGATTGGAAAAGGAGGTATATTGTTACATTAATGGTGTGTATAGCTTCAAACTCATGCCAACAAATGTTTGGATTTATAGCAAGAGCACAACCAGAAGGTATAAACTGGTGGGCCAAACAGAACCAAGAGGACCTCCACTGAACCAATATGAAGCATAGTAAAGCTTTCTTACCACAGAATGGGGGTTATTTACTGAAACTGGAGAGTGAAAAATCTGGTGCAACTCTATATAGAAACCAATCAGCTTCCAGGTTTTATTGCTAAAGGTAATTGAACAAACTAAAGTTAAAAGCTGATTGACTACCATGCACAGCTGCACCAGATTCTGAGTGCAACAGTTTTAGTAAATCAACCCCAATATATCCGCGTCTCACTGCTCTTATAATGTCACATATACTAGTAACAATGAAACCCTTGACTGAGGAAGGTTGTAGCCTGTCACCCCTCATAGGTATACACTGTGACCAGACTCCCTACATTCAATAATCCGCGAACCACCCAATGGATC